>CAWUFW010010191.1:0-719171 GCA_963921515.1 Calotriton arnoldi | reverse complement strand
TAATACGGATTTACTACATTTTTAGAAACAATTTTATATAACATATTTTATTTTTTAAATTACATTGTAATTACATTATACATTACATTACAAAAAATACTTTCTCAGAATGAATTACTTTAGTTTAAATACTTTGCACATAGGCAATAGACTTTTAAGTACAGTAGTTACAGTTGTTGCAATGGGCAACACATTTTCAAACACAATGCAACATTCAGCTCAATGTGAATTTTTAGTTAAATGCAATTAGTTACTTTATGGATTACTTTTCTAACCACAGGACTGGATCCTAGATTCAGTCCTGGCACATCTCCTGTAAACAGTTGAGTAAAAGCGTTTTGGTTACACTCGTGATTTTTAAGGAATATTATTGTATTTTAAAAGTTGACACTTAGAAACTTTTTCTCATAGAATGACCAATGTTATCCTATGGAAGGAAATTCACTTAGGAGGTAAAAACTGTTATTGTTACTTTTTGTTACTCAGTGTTGGATCCTGGTTCCAGCACTGGTGCATCTCCTGTAAACAGTTGAAAGAATGCGTTTAAGTCATACAGGCGATTTTTAAGGAATATTTGTAGTTTGTGAAAATCGACACTTTGAAACTTTTCTGCTGAAAACCAGACAATGGATTCCTATGGAAGAAAATATAAGTTACTGGTAAGTACGGTTAAAATTACTTTTCAGGGTCAGTGCTGGGCTAAAAGATGCAGCACTGGGTTCTCTCCTGATAACAGGTGAGTAAATTGGAATTCGTACTTTGGTTGATTTTAGAGGAATATTATAAAGTTCCAAAACTCCACACCTAGAAGAATTTCCAAGTGAAACCAGTCAATGTTAGCCTATGAAGGAAATTCAAGTTACCGGTAAATACGGTAAAAATTAATTTTGAGGATCAGTACTGGGCTGAAAGATGCAGCACTGAGGTCTCTCCTGATAACAGGTGAGTAAATCAGAATTCGGATTTCGGCGATTTTAGAGGAATATTTTAAAGTTCCAAAAATCAACACTTAGAAACTTTTTCAGCAAAAAGCAGGCAATGATATCCTAGGGAAGGAAATTCAAGTTACTGGTAAGTACGGTTAAAATTACTTTTGAGGATCAGTACTGGGCTGAAAGATGCAGCACTGAGGTCTCTCCTGATAACAGGTGAGTAAATCGGAATTCGTATTTCGGCTGATTTTAGAGGAATATTTTAAAGTTCCAAAACTCCACACTTAGAAGAATTTCCAAGTGAAACCAGTCAATGTTAGCCTATGAAGGAAATTCAAGTTACCGGTAAGTACGGTTAAAATTACTTTTCAGGACCAGTACTGGGCTGAAAGATGCAGCACTGAGGTCTCTCCTGATAACAGGTGAGTAAATCGGAATTCGTATTTCGGCTGATTTTAGAGGAATATTTTAAAGTTCCAAAACTCCACACTTAGAAGAATTTCCAAGTGAAACCAGTCAATGTTAGCCTATGGAAGGAAATTCAAGTTACTGGTAAGTACGGTTAAAATTACTTTTCAGGACCAGTACTGGGCTAAAAGATACAGCACTGAGGTCTCTCCTTATAACAGGTGAGTAAATCGGAATTCGTATTTCGGCTGATTTTAGAGGAATATTTGTATGTTTCAAAAATCAACACTTAGAAACTTTTTCAGCAAAAAGAAGGCAATGATATCCTATGGAAGGAAATTCAAGTTACTGGTAAGTACGGTTAAAATTACTTTTCAGGACCAGTACTGGGCTGAAAGATGCAGCACTGAGGTCTCTCCTTATAACAGGTGAGTAAATCGGAATTCGTATTTCGGATGATTTTAGAAGAATATTTGCACAATGGTGAAGGGAGGGGGCGGGGCCTGAGGTGACATCTGTGCAAACGCGCCCCGTGGCGCGTTTTAAGTTGGGGGATTAAGTCCCCTTGAATCCTGAGGGTCCCTAGGGGCCAACTAGCCCACCAGGAACCTCCAATATGCGCCAGGGGCTGCGTTGCAGAGACGTGTAGAGAGGCCACACCCCTTTTACACCTCTCTGCAACGCAGCTCTGTGGCGCTTTCTGGATGTACCTGTTGGGCTAGTTGGCCCCAGGGACACTCAGGATTGAAGGGGATTTAATTCCCCATCTTAAAACGCGCCACGGGGCCTGTTTGCACACATGTCACCTGAAGCCCCGCCCCCTCCCTTCACCACTGTGCAAACGCACCCCGTGGCGCGTTTTAAGTTGGGGGATTAAGTCCCCTTGAATCCTTTGGGTCCCCGGAGTCCAACTAGCCCACCATATACCTCCAAAAGCGCCACAGAGCTGCGTTGCAGAGAGGTGTAAAAAGGGCGTGGCCTCTGTACACCTCTCTGCAAGGCAGCCCCTGGCGCATACTGGAGGTTCCTGGTGGGCTAGTTGGCCCCCAGGGACCCCCAGTATTCAAGGGGAATTCGTTCCCCCTCTGCAAACGCGCCAGGGGCGCGTTTGCAGAGTGGTGAAGGAAGGGGCGGGGCCTGCGGGCCCGATCGTTTTTTTTGTTATTTTTTTTTGTCCCCTGAAGGGGGCTGTGTGGCCCCCCTTCCTTTTTTCTCTTTTTGGGCCCTGGGGACCCCATCCCCCAGGGCCTTACCCCTTTTCAAAATTACAAAAAAAACAAAAAACGGGAAGGGGGCCGCGTGGCCCCCTTCCCTGGGCCTGTATTGGCCCCGGGGACCCCATCTCCCAGGGCATGGCCTCTATATTTATTATTTTGAGGGGGGCAGCGTGGCCCCCCTCCTCTGGCCATTTTAAGGCCCCGGGGACCCCATCCCCCGGGGCCGGCCTTTCCATTTAAAAAAAAAAAAAAATTCTCTTTTTTGGGGAGGGGGCCGCGTGGCCCCCTCCCAGGCCACTACTTGCCCCGGGGACCCCATCCCCCGGGGCTGGCTCCTCTCCGTTGGGGACTGTGGGGGGTACCCAATCCCCCACAGTCCCGCCGGCTCCCCACGTCCCTTGGGAGCCGGCATTGCTGTTCCACATGGGGAGCAGCTGACATGCTGCTCCCCATGTGGAAAAGCAATCGCTATGGATAGTGGAAGAGAGAGCAGGTTTCCCTGCTCTCTCTTCCAATATCCAAAGCAGTTTGCTATGGCAGGACGGGAGCCGCGAGGCTCCCGTCCTGCCATAGCAAACTACAGTGTCCCGGGGGTAGGCATCCCGGGACACTGCAGGAGCTGGCCCTGGGGGTGGTGGTCCCCAGGGCCATCAAGGGCTCCAGGAGGGGGCCGCGCGGCCCCCTCCCATTCAGTACACAGCCCCGGGGAGGTGGTGGTCCCCGGGGCTCTGAAATGTTTAGTGCCCCGGGGAGGTGGCGGTCCCCGGGGCATGTGGGAGGCTGGAGCCCCCCACACAGGTTTTATAATGTATAAAAAAAAGCCCCGGGGAGGTGGTGGTCCCCGGGGCTGCGGGAGGGCTCAGAGCCCTCCCGCACCATTTTAAAAAAGCCCCGGGGGTGGCGGTCCCCGGGGCTTGGGGGCCCTTTGAGGCCCCCACACATTAAATTATCCCCCCCCACCATGCCCCCGGGACTTTGCCCACCCGGGGGCCAGTAGCTATCGAGCGCTGGAGCCCGCGCTTCAATTTTTTTTCGGCAGGATTCGCGCACCCTGAGCGCATCCTGCCGATTTTTTATACATTTTTTTTTTTTTTGCCCAGGGGGTCCTTGTGGGACCCCTGAGCAAACCTAGGGGTCAGGGTGTTTCTACCCTGCCCCCTTTGTGCGCTTTGCGCACTTGTTTCTGTCCCTCGGTTCTACCGAGGGACAAAATGGCTGCCAACATTTCCTGAATCGGAATGTTGACAGCCAATTAACATGCAGCTCGTGATCGGGACGGTGCGCGCAGGGTGCGCTGAGGGTACGCGGACCCTACTCGGCCATAGATATCACTAACTTTTTACTTTTCATTTTCTCAGCAACTACTGAACGGATTTACACCATTTAACAAAAGGGTTCTTTCTGAACCAAGAACTACCTGTTTGCCAAATTTGGTGTAATTCCGTTCAGCAGTTCGGGCTGTAGCCGTGTCTAAAGTTTCCTATGGAAAAATGCATGGGGAAAACGCGTTTTGGGACCCCCCTTTTTCTCGGCTCCCGCTTGACGAATCCCCCGAGACTTTCAGGGTAGGAGCGGACCGGAGCGGGCCACAAAGTTTGAACATTTTGCGAAGATACGTCAACCGGCAAGAGAGTTATTTCAAATAGAATGTCACGGATTTCATATGGATAATAGGTTGTAACTATAACTATCTACTGGCGACCGCCAGTAGATAATATATATATATATATATATATATATATATATATATATATATATATATATATATATATATATATATATATATATATATATATATTATCACATTCACCAACGCTGCTCCTTCTGCTCAGCAAGGTATCCACGGCACCGTGAAGAAATCAGGTCTGGGCAATTGTTTCTTGTTTAAATATTTATTTCAATCCACCATTTGTGCAGAGATATGGACGGTCTACGCGTTTCGGCGCTATGCCTTCAACTGGACCATCCACACGGCCCCCTTCCCTATAAGTAGTAAAAAATAAAGGAGGCCATGCCCGGGGGGTCCCCGGGGCCAAATCGGCCAAGGGAGGGGGGCCGCGCAGCCCCCTTCCCATTTTTTTTGTTTTTTTAAATGGGGAAGGCCCTAGGGGATGGGGTCCCCAGGGCCCAAAAAATATTAAAAGAAGGGGGCTACACAAAAAAAAAAAAGCTGGCATCTTGCCGGAGGCCCCGCCACCTCCCTGCATCACTCTGCAAACGCACCTCCTGTTGCGTTCTAAGTTGGGGGATTAAGTCCCCTTGATTCCTGAGGGTCCCTGGGGGCCAACTAGCCCACCAGGTACCTCCAGTAAGCGCCACACAGCTGGACTGCAGAGAGGTGGTCCGAGGCCACGCCCCTTTTTACACCACTCTGCAAACGTGCCTCTTAGCGCACTGCTGGTGGGGCGATGAGGTCCTCTTGTGTCCTGAGGATCTCAGGACACAAGTGGACTTCATTCCCCGAGCAGCAGTGCTCCAGGAGCCGCGTTTGCAGAGTGGTGTAAAAAGGGGGCGTGGCCTTGGATCACTCTCAGCAATCCAGCTGTGTGGGGCTTACTGGAGGTCCCTGGTGGGCTAGTTGGCCCCCACGGACCCTCATGAGGAAAGGGGACTTCATCCCCCAACCAAGAGCACGCCAGGAGGCGCGTTTGCAGAGTTGTGGAGAAAGGGGGCGTGATCTGTGTCCACCTCTCAGCAATTCCACTGTGTGGGGCTTACTGGAGGTAAGATGTAAGCTAGTTGGCCCCTAAGGAGCCCCAGCAGTGAAGGGGACTTCAATCCCCATCAAAGAGCGCGCCAGGGAGCGTGTTTGCAGAGTGGTGGGCAAAGGGGGCGTGGCCTGTTATGAGAACTAAGAAATCCTGCTGTGTGGTACTTACTGGAGGTAATAGGAGGGGTAGTTGGCCCCCAAGGATGCCCTTGGGGGCCAAGTACCCCTCTTGTTACCACCAGTAAGTCCCACATAGTAGGATTGCTTAGACGTCTTCGGAGGCCATGCCCCCTTTCTCCACCACTCTGCAAACGCGCCTCCTGGCAGACTACAGGATGGGGGATGAGGTCCACTTTACTCCTGAGGGACTTTGGGGGCCAAGAAGCCCTTCTGGTACCTCCTGTAAATCCTACGCAGCGGAATTCCTGAGCGATGGTTGGAGGCCCAGCACCCTTTCTCCACCACTCTGCAAACGCGACTACTAGTTAAAGAAGTGTTTGCAATGTAATAGGCTTTGCATTTGCGGGAGTTAGAGCTATTGGCATTGTAAATGTAAGTTTTTTACTAATGTTTTTTGGAGTGGAGTGGAGTGCATGTACGTTGTGTGTAGTGGAATTATGTAGTATGTTGTTCAGTGAAATTATGTGGATAGAAAGTATGTGGTATTTAGTGTATAGGAATTATGTAGAGTGGGATTATGTGTTATGGAGAGTAATTATGTGGTATGGTAGTCTGTGTTGTGGAGTGGTAACCTCAGGTTTAGTCTTCCTCGTTTCCATAGAAGCTCAACTATGAACTCAGTGAGACAAAAAAAGAAGGACTCACTAAGGGGCACTTGTGGACCCAGTCAGAGGTATGAGCAGGGCCACTGGAATTATGCGACTGTTTGGCTGCACCGACTTTCGCACAATTATGCATTTCCTGCATTAGCCACATAATTCATCATCTGCTCCCTAATCTACAGATTTGAACAAAAAAAGCCTTGTTTCTAGCTCAACTGGCTCAAACGATACCAAAAATGCAGCGACAAGTGTTAAAGCTGGTGGAAGGTCCTTTGCAAACCTAGAATGGTCACCTGTTACTTATTGTTAAATGTGGGTGTTAAATTGGTACTAATGGTGTGCAAGCCACTCTTGCTTCCTTCTGCGCCTCTCTTGCCTCTTTCTGCATTTCTGTTGCTTCTTTCTGCACATTTCTTTTTCTGTACTTCTCTTGCCTCTTTCTGCAAATCTCTTCTACTTTCTGCACCTCTCTTCCCTCTTTCTGCACGTCTGTTGCCTCTTTCTGCATCTCATTTGCTTCTTTCTGTACCCCTCTTGCCTCTTTGTGTACCCTTCTTCCCTCTTTCTGCACCTCTTGCCTTTTTCTGTTTCCCTCTTACGTCTTTCTGCACCCTTTTTGCCTCTTTCTGCACCTCTGTTACTTCTTTCTGCACTTTTCTTCCTTCTTTCTGCACCTCTCTTGCTTCTTTCTGCACCTCACTTCCTCTTTCAGTACCTCTGTTGCTTTTTTCTGCAGATCTCTGGCCTCTTTCTGCACCTCACTTGCCTCTTTCTGCACCTCTGTTGGTTCTTTCTGCACTGCTCTTGCTTCTTTCTGCACCTCACTTGCCTCTATCTGTACTTCTCTTGCTTATTTCTACACCTCTGTTGCTTCTTTCAGCAATACTCTTGCCTCTTTCTGCACTTTTCTTCCTTCTTTCTGCACCCCTCCTGCCTCTTCCTGTACCTCTCTTGCCTGTTTGTGCACCCCTCCTACTTTTTTCTGCACCCCCTTGCCTCTTTTAGCACCTCTGTTGGTTCTTTCTGCACTGCTCTTGCTTCTTTCTGCACCTCACTTACCTCTTTCTGCACTTCTCTTGCTTCTTTCTACACCTCTGTTGCTTCTTTCAGCAATTCTCTTGCCTCATTCTGCACTTCTCTTCCTTCTTTTTGCACCCTTCCTGCCTCTTTCTGTACCTCTCTTGCCTCTTTGTGCACCCCTCCAACCTTTTTCTGCACCCCTCTTGCCTCTTTTTGCACCTGTTGGTTCTTTCTGCACTGCTCTTGCTTCTTTATGCACCCCTCCTGCCTCTTTCTGTACCCCTCTTGCCTCTTTGTGCACCTCTCCTACCTCTTTCTGCACCCCTCTTGCCTCTTTTTGCACCTCTGTTGGTTCTTTCTGCACTGCTCTTGCATCTTTATGAACCTCACTTGCCTCTTTCTGCACTTCTCTTGTCTCATTCGGCACCTCTGTTGCTTCTTTCTGCACCCCTCCTGCCTCTTTCTGCACCCCTCTTCCCTATTTGTGCAACTCTCTTACCTCTTTCTACACCTCTCTTCCCTCTTTCTGCACCACTCTTGCCTCTTTCTAAACCTCTGTTGCTTCTTTCAGCAATTCTCTAGCCTCTTACTGAACTTCTCTTGCTTGTTTCTAGACCTCTCTTGCGTCTTTCTGCACCTCTGTTGCCTCTTTCTGCACTTCACTTGCTTCTTTCTGCACCTCTCTTGCCTCTTTCGGCAACTCTGTTGCTTCTTTCTGCACCCCTCCTGTCTCTTTCTGCACCCTTCTACCCTATTTGTGCAACTCTCTTGCCTCTTTCTACACCTCTCTTCCCTCTTTCTGCACCACTCTTGCCTCTTTCTGTACCTCTGTTGCTTCTTTCTGCACTTCTCTTGCCTCTTTCTGCACCCTTTGTGCCTCTTTTAGCACCTCTGTTCTTTCTTTCTGCACTTCTCTTCCTTCTTTCTGCACCCCTTCGTGCCTCCTTCTGCACCTCTGTTGCTTCTTTCTGCACTTCTCTTGGTTCTTTCTGCACTGCTCTTGCCTCTTTCTGCATCCCTCTTGCCTCTTTGAGCACCTCTTTTGCTTCTTTCTGCACTTCTCTCTCCTCTTTCTGCACCCCTCTAGCATCTTTGTGCACCTCTGTTGCTTCTTTCTGCACTTCTATTGGCTCTTTCTGCACCTCTCTTGCTTCTTTCTGCACCTCACTTGCCTCTTTCAGCACCTCTGTTGCTTTTTTCTGCAGATCTCTTGTCTCTTTCTGCACCTCACTTGCGTCTTTCAGCACCTCTGTTGCTTTTATCTGCAGATCTCTTGCCCCTTTCTGCACCCCTCTTTTCTCTTTCAGCACCTCTGTTGCTTTTTTCTGAAGATCTCTTGCCTCTTTCTGCACCTCACTTGCGTCTTTCAGCACCTCTGTAGCTTTTTTCTACAGATCTCTTGCCCCTTTCTGCACCCCTCTTTTCTCTTTCTGCACCTCTCTTGCCTCTTTCTGCACCCCTGTTCCTTGTTTCTGTACCTTTCCTGCCTGTTTCTGCACATCTCTTGCCTCTTTCTGTACCTCTGATTCCTCTTTCTGCACTTCTCTTGCTCTTTCTGCACCCTTCGTGCCTCTTTCAGCACCTCTGTTGGTTCTTTTTGCACTGCTCTTGCTTTTTTCTGCACCTCACTTGCCACTTTCTGCACTTCTCTTTCTTCTATCTACACCTCTGTTGCTTCTTTCAGCAATTCTCTTGCCTCTTTTTGCACTTCTCTTCCTTCTTTCTGCACCCGTCCGGCCTCTTTCTGTACTTCTCTTGCCTCTTTGTGCACCCCTCCTACCTTTTTCTGCACCCCTCTTGCCTCTTTTTGCACCTCTGTTGGTTCTTTCTGCACTGCTCTTGCTTCTTTCTGCACCTCACTTGCCTCTTTCTGCACTTCTCTTACTTCTTTCTACACCTCTGTTGCTTCTTTCAGCAATTCTTTTGCCTCTTTCTGCACTTCTCTTCCTTCTTTCTGCACCCCTCCTGCCTCTTTCTGTACCTCTCTTGTCTCTTTGTGTACCCCTCCTACCTTTTTCTGCAACCCTCTTGCCTCTTTTTGCACCTCTGTTGGTTCTTTCTGCACTGCTCCTACTTCTTTTGGCACTTATCTTGCTTGTTTCTGCACCTCTCTTGCATCTTTCTGCACCTCCGTTGCTGCTTTCTGCACTTCACTTGCTACTTTCTGCACCTCTCTTGCCTCTTTCGGCACCTCTGTTAATTATTTCTGCACCCCTCCTGCCTCTTTCTGTACCCCTTCACTATTTCTGCAACTCTCTTGCCTCTTTCTACACCTCTCTTCCCTCTTTCTGCACCACTCTTGCCTCTTTCTGTACCTCTGTTGCTTCTTTCTGCACTTCTCTTGCCTCTTTCTGCACCCTTCGTGGCTCTTTCAGCACCTCTGTTGCTTCTTTCTGTACTTCTCTTCCTTCTTTATGCACCCCTCTTGCCTCTTTCAGCACCTCTGTTGCTTCTTTCTGCACTCCTCTTCCTTCTTTCTGCACCCCTCGTGTCTCCTTCTGCACTTCTGTTGCCTCTTTCAGCACCTCTGTTGGTTCTTTCTGCACTGCTTTTGCTTCTTTCTGCACCTCACTTGCCTCTTTCTGCACTTCTCTTGCTTCTTTCTAAACCTCTGTTGCTTCTTTCACCAATTTTCTTGCCTCTTTCTTCACTTATCTTGCTTGTTTCTGTACGTCTCTTACGTCTTTCTGCACCTCTGTTGCCTCTTTCTGCACTTCACTTGCTTCTTTCTGCATCTCTCTTGCCTCATTTGCCACCTCTGTTGCTTCTTTCTGCACCCCTCCTGCCTCTTTCTGCACCCCTCTTCCCTATTTGTGCAACTTCTTGCCTCTTTCTACACCTCTCTTCCCTCTTTCTGCACCACTCTGGCCTCTTTCTGTACCTCTGTTGCTTCTTTCTGCACTTCCCTTGCCTCTTTCTGCACCCTTTGTGCCTCTTTCAGCACCTCTGTTGCTTCTTCCTACACTTCTCTTCCTTCTTTCTGCACCCCTTGTGCCTCCTTCTGCACCTTTGTTGCTTCTTTCTGCACTTCTCTTGGTTCTTTCTGCAATTCTCTTGCCTCTTTCTGCACCCTTCGTGCCTCTTTCAGCACCTCTGTTGCTTCTTTCTGCACTTCTCTTCCTTCTTTCTGCACCCCTCTTGCCTCTTTCTGCACCTCTTTTGCTTTTTTCTGCACCCCTCTTTTCTCTTTCTGCACCCCTCTTTTCTCTTTCTGCACCTCTCTTGCCTCTTTCTGCACCCCTGTTCCCTGTTTCTGCAACTTTCCTGCCTGTTTCTGTACCTCTCTTGCCCCTTTCTGTTCCTCTGTTGCCTCTTTATGCACTTCTCTTGCTCTTTCTGCACCCTTCATGCCTCTTTCAGCACCTCCTTTGGTCCTTTCTGCACTGCTATTGCTTTTTTCTGCAGCTCACGTGCCTCTTTTTGCACTTCTCTTGCTTATTTCTACACCTCTGTTGCTTCTTTTAGCAATTCTCTTGCCTCTTTCTGCACTTCTCTTTATTCTTTCTGTACCCCTCCCGCCTCTTTCTGTACCTCTCTTGCCTCTTTGTGCACCCCTCCTACCTTTTTCTGTACCCCTCTTGCCTCTTTTTGCTAAGCCTGGGCGGAGCTGGAGGAGCGGCACTACACGGAGGTCCACGGAGTTTGGGACCAACTCCGTGGAAACTCCGGTCCGCCCGCAGCCCGCCTCCACCTCCTAGGAAGAATTACATTAAATATACATTAAAGGTAAAAAGAATAAACACTTACCTTGATTGCGGCGTCCCCGGGCTGCCGTCCTCCTCTACCTCGGTTTCACGATGATCTGCGCATGCGCATTTTTCACAAGCAATGCGCATGCACAAGCGCATGCGCAGATCATCGTGAAACCGAGGAAGAGGAAGACGGCAGCCCAGGGACGCCGCAGTCAAGGTAAGTGATTATTTTTTTACCTTTAATGTATATTTAATGTAATTCTTCCTAGGGGTGGAGGTGGGGCTGGGCAACTCCACTCCGCCGCGGAGTGTGCTGAGTTGTGCCTACTCCGCGTTCTCCGAGGAACGCAGAGTAGGCACAACTCTGCACACTCCGCGGGCGGAGCGGAGTTCTCTGCCCATGGTTACTTTTTGCACCTCTGTTGGTTCTTTCTGCACTGCTCTTACTTCTTTTTGCACCTCACTTGCCTCTTTCTGCACCCCTGTTCCCTGTTTCTGCATATTTCCTGCCTGTTTATGCACCTCTCTTGCCTCTTTCTGCACCTCTGACTTAGAGGTAGTTTTAATCCCCCTGCCCTATTATGTACTAGGGCCTTACAGAGGAGGTCATGCCAATTACAGGGGCACCCCAACCCATAGTGTACCCTAGTGTATGTAGGTGTTTTCACTGTATCCTAAGTGTCTTTCAGCATAGCACTGGCTCCCGGCCTGGTTAGTCAGAGTCAGTTACCACCAGTACCAGTCAGTAAAAAGTTGGGGGCACAGGATGACTTTGCAACAAGGCCTTTTTCTGCACCTCTCTTGGTTCTTTCTGCATATCTTTTGCTTCTTTCTGCACTTTTCTTCATCTTTCTGGACTTCTGTTGCCTCTTTCTGCATTTCTCTTGCTTCTTTCTGCACCTTTCTTCCTCTTTCTTCACATGTCCTACCTCTGTAGGCATAGTTAGAAATTAGCATTTAAAAAACCTTTGAAATTCACTGAAAAAACCATAGGTTTCAGGGACGTTATAGTGAGAAAATATCATTTAAAAACCTTTGAAATTCACTGAAAAAACCATAGGTTTCAGGGACGTTATAGTTAGAAATTAGCATTTAGAAAACCATAGAAAATCACTGAAAAAACCATAGGTTTCAGGGACGTTATAGTTACTTGGACATTTCACTCGTACAAAACCAGAGAAATTTGGCCGTTATAGTTTGTTGAGCTAACTATAACTCGCGCCCCCGCAATGCACTGCTGATGACGTCACATATTACATCATTCATGACATGGTCAGTGACATCACTGATGACATCACTGATGACATCTCAAATGACATCACTGATGACATCATCCACGTGATAATCTGATGCACCTCCTCACACCCTAATATAACCTTTGATACACCCACTCTAAAATACAGACTACCTTTTCGAAACCATAGACACACCAATACCAGTTACTACATATCCACTCACTGATTCCTAGGTCTACACACACATCCACTCATTCACCCATAGTTACTCATACATGCAATCACTAATCAATACAGCACTATCATTTGCACTCATACAACTATACATACACTCACACATCGCCACTCATCCATAGAGTTAATCCCACACCTAGTCAATCATGCAAATAATCATTCACACTCCCATTTGCTCACCTATACAGTTATACACACACCACCTCACTTATTCATACAGATACTAGGTATACACACACCACCTCACTTATTCATACAGATACTAACACATACCTACTCTCTTATACAATCACTGATACAAGCACAAACTCATCCATACAGCCACTCTCACAATCACTCACTCTCTTATATAGTGATTTATATACTCCAACACTCACATATACTGCCTTTCACGTATGTAGTTACTCACACATGTACCACTGAGACATTCATTCACTCACCAACACACCCATACACATACTCACCCACCCATACAGCCCTTCACAGATGCACTCTTGAACCCATACACACAGTGAATTACCCACTCACACATCTATGCACAGAGTCACACACCCCCCACCCACCCACACAGACACTCAGGCACCCATACAGATACTCAGACAACCAATCAATAACCCATATAGAAACTCATTTCGCTACTCACCAATCCATGCAGCTGCTTACACACCAACTGACAGACTGATACAGACATTTGCACAGTTTACTCACTAACCCTTGCATTCAGTAAGACACGTTTAATCACTCACTTATACAGTCAGTCACGCACCCACTAAATCATCTATTCAGACACTCATACACCCTCTCATACTTCAATACACCTTGGCATATATATATATATAAAACATATTTAAACTTTACAGAAACACACAGTCACTGGATGATGTCGTCAGTGATGTCATCAGTGATGTTATTTGTGATGTCATCAGTGATTTCATCAGTGATGTCAATGACCCTGTCATGAATGATGTAATATGTGACGTAATCAGCAGTGCATTGCGGGGTGCGAGTTATAGTTAGCTCAACTAACTATAACGGCCGAACTTCTCTGGTTTTGTACGAGTGAAATGTCCAAGTAACTATAACGTCCCTGAAACCTATGGTTTTTTCAGTGAATTTCTATGTTTTTTAAATGCTAATTTCTAACTATAACGTCCCTGAAACCTACGGTTTTTTCAGTGAATTTCTATGTTTTTTTTAAATGCTAATTTCAAACTATAACGACCCTGAAACCTATGGTTTTTTCAGTGAATACATATATATATATAGGAAGGGGTGGGAGCACACTGCTGACCTCCCAGCACAGTTCGCCCCTTAGCATTATGGTAAATGCAGTTTGTAGTGCCCGCTTACTTGGTATTTTGCTGGAGAGTTCCACCAAAGTTGGTGCAGGTTAGTGCTGTACATCTCTAGACACATGTGTTTCTGGATTTTATCCGTCATCAGTAGAGATCAAAAAACGATTTTCATCTGGGGTTGCTGAGCAGGCTGCCACAATTCTTACAGGTCTCAGTACCTCTCACAGGCGCACAGGTGCATCTCCACAAGCTCGTCAGCAATGGCTCAAGGGAGCCTTTTCAAACAGGAAGGGGTGGGAGCACACTGCTGACCTCCCAGCACAGTTCGCCCCTTAGCATTATGGTAAATGCAGTTTGTAGTGCCCGCTTACTTGGTATTTTGCTGGAGAGTTCCACCAAAGTTGGTGCAGGTTAGTGCTGTACATCTCTAGACACATGTGTTTCTGGATTTTATCCGTCATCAGTAGAGATCAAAAACGATTTTCATCTGGGGTTGCTGAGCAGGCTGCCACAATTCTTACAGGTCTCAGTACCTCTCACAGGCGCACAGGTGCATCTCCACAAGCTCGTCAGCAATGGCTCAAGGGAGCCTTTTCAAACAGGAAGGGGTGGGAGCACACTGCTGACCTCCCAGCACAGTTCGCCCCTTAGCATTATGGTAAATGCAGTTTGTAGTGCCCGCTTACTTGGTATTTTGCTGGAGAGTTCCACCAAAGTTGGTGCAGGTTAGTGCTGTACATCTCTAGACACATGTGTTTCTGGATTTTATCCGTCATCAGTAGAGATCAAAAACGATTTTCATCTGGGGTTGCTGAGCAGGCTGCCACAATTCTTACAGGTCTCAGTACCTCTCACAGGCGCACAGGTGCATCTCCACAAGCTCGTCAGCAATGGCTCAAGGGAGCCTTTTCAAACAGGAAGGGGTGGGAGCACACTGCTGACCTCCCAGCACAGTTCGCCCCTTAGCATTATGGTAAATGCAGTTTGTAGTGCCCGCTTACTTGGTATTTAGCTGGAGAGTTCCACCAAAGTTGGTGCAGGTTAGTGCTGTACATCTCTAGACACATGTGTTTCTGGATTTTATCCGTCATCAGTAGAGATCAAAAAACGATTTTCATCTGGGGTTGCTGAGCAGGCTGCCACAATTCAGACAGCAAAGAAACAAGAGACTGCATTTACCACAATGCCTGGGGCGATCCTTGCCTGGGAGGTGAAGCGGTGTGCTCCCACCCCTGTTCCTGTTTAAAAGTACTCCCGTGAGTCATTTGAGCTGACGAGCTCGTGGAAGAAGCACCCGCGCGCCAGTGAGAGGTACTTGACCTGATGTGATGTTTGGCAGCCTACCCAGCAAACCCCTAATTTGAAGACTGTAATCTCTACTGATGACGGTTAAAGAACCAGAAACACGTGTCTAGAGATCAGTACTATCTGCGCCAACTCTGGCGGAACACTCGAAAATATTTTAGCAAAGAAACAAGAGACTGCATTTACCACAATGCCTGGGGCGATCCTTGCCTGGGAGGTGAAGCGGTGTGCTCCCACCCCTGTTCCTGTTTAAAAGTACTCCCGTGAGTCATTTGAGCTGACGAGCTCGTGGAAGAAGCACCCGCGCGCCAGTGAGAGGTACTTGACCTGATGTGATGTTTGGCAGCCTACCCAGCAAACCCCTAATTTGAAGACTGTAATCTCTACTGATGATGGTTAAAGAACCAGAAACACGTGTCTAGAGATCAGTACTATCTGCGCCAACTCTGGCGGAACACTCGAAAATATTTTAGCAAAGAAACAAGAGACTGCATTTACCACAATGCCTGGGGCGATCCTTGCCTGGGAGGTGAAGCGGTGTGCTCCCACCCCTGTTCCTGTTTAAAAGTACTCCCGTGAGTCATTTGAGCTGACGAGCTCGTGGAAGAAGCACCCGCGCGCCAGTGAGAGGTACTTGACCTGATGTGATGTTTGGCAGCCTACCCAGCAAACCCCTAATTTGAAGACTGTAATCTCTACTGATGACGGTTAAAGAACCAGAAACACGTGTCTAGAGATCAGTACTATCTGCGCCAACTCTGGCGGAACACTCGAAAATATTTTAGCAAAGAAACAAGAGACTGCATTTACCACAATGCCTGGGGCGATCCTTGCCTGGGAGGTGAAGCGGTGTGCTCCCACCCCTGTTCCTGTTTAAAAGTACTCCCGTGAGTCATTTGAGCTGACGAGCTCGTGGAAGAAGCACCCGCGCGCCAGTGAGAGGTACTTGACCTGATGTGATGTTTGGCAGCCTACCCAGCAAACCCCTAATTTGAAGACTGTAATCTCTACTGATGACGGTTAAAGAACCAGAAACACGTGTCTAGAGATCAGTACTATCTGCGCCAACTCTGGCGGAACACTCGAAAATATTTTAGCAAAGAAACAAGAGACTGCATTTACCACAATGCCTGGGGCGATCCTTGCCTGGGAGGTGAAGCGGTGTGCTCCCACCCCTGTTCCTGTTTAAAAGTACTCCCGTGAGTCATTTGAGCTGACGAGCTCGTGGAAGAAGCACCCGCGCGCCAGTGAGAGGTACTTGACCTGATGTGATGTTTGGCAGCCTACCCAGCAAACCCCTAATTTGAAGACTGTAATCTCTACTGATGACGGTTAAAGAACCAGAAACACGTGTCTAGAGATCAGTACTATCTGCGCCAACTCTGGCGGAACACTCGAAAATATTTTAGCAAAGAAACAAGAGACTGCATTTACCACAATGCCTGGGGCGATCCTTGCCTGGGAGGTGAAGCGGTGTGCTCCCACCCCTGTTCCTGTTTAAAAGTACTCCCGTGAGTCATTTGAGCTGACGAGCTCGTGGAAGAAGCACCCGCGCGCCAGTGAGAGGTACTTGACCTGATGTGATGTTTGGCAGCCTACCCAGCAAACCCCTAATTTGAAGACTGTAATCTCTACTGATGACGGTTAAAGAACCAGAAACACGTGTCTAGAGATCAGTACTATCTGCGCCAACTCTGGCGGAACACTCGAAAATATTTTAGCAAAGAAACAAGAGACTGCATTTACCACAATGCCTGGGGCGATCCTTGCCTGGGAGGTGAAGCGGTGTGCTCCCACCCCTGTTCCTGTTTAAAAGTACTCCCGTGAGTCATTTGAGCTGACGAGCTCGTGGAAGAAGCACCCGCGCGCCAGTGAGAGGTACTTGACCTGATGTGATGTTTGGCAGCCTACCCAGCAAACCCCTAATTTGAAGACTGTAATCTCTACTGATGACGGTTAAAGAACCAGAAACACGTGTCTAGAGATCAGTACTATCTGCGCCAACTCTGGCGGAACACTCGAAAATATTTTAGCAAAGAAACAAGAGACTGCATTTACCACAATGCCTGGGGCGATCCTTGCCTGGGAGGTGAAGCGGTGTGCTCCCACCCCTGTTCCTGTACATATATATATATATTCACTGAAAAAACCATAGGTTTTAGGGACAGTTATAGTTAGTTGGACATTGCACTCGTACAAAACCCGTGAAATTCCCCCGTTATAGTTAGTTCAGGTAACTATAACTCGCGCCCCGCAATGCACTGCTGATGACGTCACATATTACATCACTCATGACATGGTCAGTGACATCACTGATGACATCACTGATGACATCTCAAATGACATCACTGATGACATCATCCAGTGACTGTGTGTTTCTGTAAAGTTTAAATATGTTTAATATATATAGGGAAAGGCGTATTGAAGAATGAGTGGGTGTATAAGTGTCTGAATGGATGATTTAGTAGGTGCGTGACTAACTCTATAAGTGAGTGATTAAACATATCTTACTGAATGCATGGGTTAGTGACTAAACTGGGTGAATGTCTGTATCCGTCTGTCTGTTGCTGTGTAAGTGGCTGCATGGGTTTGTGAATAGATACATGAGTGTCTATATGAGTTATTGATTGGTTGTCTGAGTATCTGTATGGGTGCCTGAGTGTTTGTGTGGGTGGGGTGTGTGCGACTCTGTGCATAGATGTGTGAGTGGGTGATTCACTGGGTGTATGGTTTCAAGAGTGCATCTGTGATAGACTGTATGGGTGGGTAAGTGTGTGTAAGAGTGTGTTAGTGAGTGAATGTATGTCCCAGTGGTACATGTGTGAGTAACTACATATGTGAAAGGCAGTATATATGTGTGTTGGAGTATATAAATAGCTATAAGCGAGAGTGTGTGATTGTGAGAGTGACTGTATGGATGAGTGTGTGCTTGTATCAGAGATTGTATAAGAGCGTAAGAATGTGCTAGTATTTGTATGAGTAAGTGAGCTGGTGTGTGTATAACTGTATAGGTGAGTAAATGGGTGTGTGCTTAATTTTTTGCATGACTGACTAGGTGTGTGAGTACCTCTATGGATGAGTGGCGGTGTGTGAGTGTTTATATAGGTGTATGAGTGCATATAATAGTCCTGTACTGAGTGACTATAAGTATGAGTGACTGTACAGGTGAGTGAGTAGATGTGTGTGTGTAGACCTAAGAATCAGTGAGTGTATATAGTAATTGGTGTTGGAGTGTCTATGGTTTTGACAATGGCAGTCTGTAATTTACAGTGGGTGTATCAAAAGTGATATTTAGGGTGTGAGAAGATGCATCAAATTATCACATGGATGATGTCATCAGTGATGTCATCAGTGATGTCATTTGAGATGTCATCAGTGATGTCATCAGTGATGTTACTGACCATGTCATGAGTGATGTAATATGTGATGTCATCAGCAGTGCATTGCGGGGCGCGAGTTATAGTTACCTGAACTAACTATAACGGGGGAATTTCACGGGTTTTGTACGAGTGCAATGTCCAACTAAATATAACTGTCCCTAAAACCTATGGTTTTTTCAGTGAATTTGTAAGGTTTTTTAAAAGGTAATTTCTAACTATAACATGTCTGAAACCTATGGTTTTTTTCAGTGAATTTCAAAGGTTTTGTAAATGACAATTTTTAAATGTATTAATTGTTATATTTATTTTTTTGATACTGAATTACTACATTTTTTTAAACTATTTACTTTTAGATATTTTATTTTTTAAAATACATTGTAATTACATTATACATTACATTACAAAATATACTTTCTCAGAATGAATTACTTTAGTTTAAATACTTTGCAAATAGGCAAAAAAAAATGTAAGTACAGTAGTTACAGTTGTTGCAATGGGCAACACAATTTCAAACACAATGCAACATTGAGCTCAATGTGAATTTCAAGTTAAATGCAATTAGTTACTTTATGGATTACTTTTCTAACCACAGGACTGGATCCTAGATTCAGTCCTGGGACATCTCCTGTAAACAGTTGAGTAAAAGCGTTTTGGTTACAGTAGTGATTTTTAAGGAATATTATTGTATTTTAAAAGTTGACACTTAGAAACTTTTTCACATAGAATCACCAATGTTATCCTATGGGAGGAAATTCACTTAGCAGGTAAGTAGTGTTATCGTTACTTTTTCTTACTCAGTGGTGGATCCTGGATCCAGCACTGGTGCATCTCCTGTAAACAGTTGAAAGAATGCGTTTAAGTCATACAGGCGATTTTTAAGGAATATTTGTAGTTTGTGAAAATCGACACTTTGAAACGTTTCTGCTGAAAACCAGACAATGGATTCCTATGGAAGGAAATACAAGTTACTGGTAAGTACGGTTAGAATTACTTTTCAGGGTCAGTGCTGGGCTAAAAGATGCAGCACTGGGTTCTCTCCTGATAACAGGTGAGTAAATCGGAATTCGTAGTTCAACTGATTTTAGAGGAATATTTGTATGTTTCAAAAATCGACACTTAGAAACTTTTTCAGCAAAAAGCAGGCAATGATATCCTATGGAAGGAAATTCAAGTTACTGGTAAGTACGGTTAAAATTACTTTTCAGGATCAGTACTGGGCTCAAAGATGCAGCACTGAGGTCTCTCCTGATAACAGGTGAGTAAATCGGAATTCGTAGTTCGGCTGATTTTAGAGGAATATTATAAAGTTCCAAAACTCCACACTTAGAAGAATTTCCAAGTGAAACCAGTCAATGTTAGCCTATGGATGGAAATTCAAGTTACTGGTAAGTACGGTTAAAATTACTTTTCAGGATCAGTACTGGGCTCAAAGATGCAGCACTGAGGTCTCTCCTGAGAACAGGTGAGTAAATCGGAATTCGTAGTTCGGCTGATTTTAGAGGAATATTTGCACAATGGTGAAGGAAGGGGGTGGGGCCTGAAGTGACATGTCTGCAAACACGCCCTGTGGCGCGTTTTAAGTTGGAGAATTAATTCCTCCTCAATTCCGAGGGTCCCTAGGGGCCAACTGGCCCACCAGATACCTCCAGTATGCGCCAGAGAGCTGCGTTGCAGAGAGGTGTTCAGAGGCCACGCCCCTTTTACAACACTCTGCAACGCAGCTCCGTGGCGCTTACTGGAGGTACCTGGTGGGCTAGTTGGCCCCCAGGGACCCTCAGGATTAAAGAGGATTTAATTCCCATCTTAAAACGCGCCACGGGGCCGGTTTGCACACATGTCACCTGAAGCCACGCCCCCTCCCTTCACCACTGTGCAAACGCGTCCCGTGGCGCGTTTTAAGTTGGGGGATTAAGTCCGCTTGAATACTGAGGGTCCCTGGAGTCCAACTAGCCCACCATGTACCTCCAAAAAGTGCCACAGAGCTGCGTTGCAGAGAGGTGTAAAAGGGGCATGGCCTCTGTACACCTCTCTGCAACGCAGCCCCTAGCGCATACCGGAGGTTCCTGGTGGGCTAGTTGGCCCCCAGGGACCCCCAGTATTCAAGGGGAATTACTTCCCTTCTTAAAACGCGCCAGGGGGTGCGTTTGCAGACTGCTACAGGGAGGGCGCGGGCCTCCGGCAAATGCCGGTCTTTTTTTGTTTTTTTTTGCTTTTTCTGCCCGGCGGGATCCGCGCACCCTAAGCGCATCCCGTCGTTTAAAAAAAAAATGCTGTTTTCTGCCCAGGGGTCCTTGTGGGACCCCCTGAGCAGACCTAGGGGGTCAGGGTGTTTCTACCCTGCCCCCTTTTTGCGCTTTGCGCACTTGTTTCTGTCCCTCGGTTCTACCGAGGGACAAAATGGCTGCCAACACTTCCTGATTTGGAGTGTTGACAGCCACTTGACAGCCAATTAGCATGCAGCTCGTGATCGGGAGTACGCGGACCCTACTCGGCCATAGATATATATGTGACTTTACTTTTGATTTTCTCAGGAACTACTGAACGGATTTACACCATTTAAGCAAAAGGCACGACACTGAACCAAGGGCTACCTCTTTGCCAAATTTGGTGTAATTCCGTTCAGCAGTTCGGGCTGTAGCCGTGATGAACGGTTCCTATGGAAAAATTAATGGGGAAACCGCGTTTTGGGACCCCCCTTTTTTCTCGGCCCCCGCTTGGGCTGTTGTTGACCAAGAGAGACTGAAGCTGCAGCTTCGTGTGTGTTGCAGAAGAAATATGTGAAATGTTGTTTACGAGGCACTGGGCCTTTGAAGCTAAAGGAATCAGTGAGACAGTTTGGACAACTTAACAGATCCCTGTACACTGGCAGGTGGGGCCTATATAAGGGGCTCATGTTTCAGGTGTGGCAAGGTGGGCCTGCTCTGTTCTATAGAGTAAAATGGGACCCTGCTTCACACCAATGGGGTTTGATTGACTCGTGGACAACACTACACCCAGGAGAAAGGGACTACTCGTTTTTTTCACACTTACATGATTTACACATTAGTTGCTATCCTCTGCACACCTGATGTCCATGAACACATTATAACTAGCGAGTACTTAGACAGAACAATTTCGGACCATAACCCTCTCCTACTAGGATTCTGTTGGACATGAGCTAGATCATGTATCCCCACTTGGCGATTAGACCCAGTGTTTCGATCAGTAATACAAATGGCCATAGAGCAATACTTTTCAGAGAACGAGGGGACAACATCAAGCCCACTGGTGGCATGGGATGCTTTCAAAGTTGTGATTAGGGGTAGATGTATATCTCAGGCAGTGGGAATTCGAGGGACCCTACTAAGGGAGACACTGGCAGCAGAACAAAAACTAAGAGAGTTTGAAAAAGATAGAACCTAACATCGAGAACTGCAGGAAAGGTTGCTGAGAGCTAAAGAAATGGTGGCAGAGCAAGTTGAAAGATTGCTCTGCTTGGATTACAGAAATTATATGATTCAGGCGCTTGCAGAAATAGATCGTTCCGGGGTGCTTCTGGCGTGGTTAGCCAATCCCGCTAAGAGGGGGTTGGTCAACCTGGATCTCAGGGATAAACATACCCCAGTACTCTTTTGACAGCAGGATATTAATAAAGTATTCTATGATTATTATGCCGATCTATATCGGAGCAGGGTGGCAGGCACTGATGCAGAAATTGATTCCTTCTTGGGGTCCACGAGGCTACTGACCATAACTGGGGAGGAAGAAGAATCACTGGAAAGCGACATAGAGATTCAAGAAGTCAGGGCCACTATTAAGGCTATGGCCAGGAAAAAAACTCCCGGAACCGATGTCCTACCAGTTGAATTAGCAGGGTTTACACCTGGTCGTAACACGGCCCTTAATATTCGGAAGCTGCTTCGAGTGTTGGATGCTGATTCCTACCGTAAAGAAGAGGCCGCCGTCTTTGCAGTGGACATAGAAAAGGCCTTCAACAGCCTGGCTGTATCTCTTTCGAGTGATGTGGTGGTTTGGGCTGGGTTCGGGCTTCGTGGGTTGGATGAATTTACTGTACACAGAGTCCAAGGCTAGGGTGCGGACGGGGGGAATGATATCAGACAGCTACCAAGTGGGTAGAGGAACTAGACAGGGTTGCCCCTTATCTCCCCTACTATTTGCCCTGGCTATGGAGCCTCTGGCTGCTCAGGCCAGAACAGTGATTCCCTACCAGGGCCTAGAGGTAATGGGAAGGCAGCACCATATCACGCAATACGCCAACAACCTCTTGCTTTTCCTGTGAGCTGCGAGGTAGGATTTTGATGGGGCAAGAGAGCTACTTGCACATCTTGGTCAAGTATCGGTACTCTTAGTTAATTGAAGAA
Organism: Calotriton arnoldi; assembly: GCA_963921515.1. Taxonomy (NCBI): domain Eukaryota; kingdom Metazoa; phylum Chordata; class Amphibia; order Caudata; family Salamandridae; genus Calotriton; species Calotriton arnoldi. The sequence continues at coordinate 696,600 of CAWUFW010010191.1, read as the reverse complement.
AATCTTGCCTGTTCCCTATGACAGCAGTTGAGAAAGACCGGCCATAGGGGATGAAGTGATATGGGAACTTAGATGCCTCCCATACTTAGGGGTCAAAATATACCACGAACCGGCAGACTTATTGGAAGGCAATATAGGGAAAGCCATCGGGGTGCAAAGTCAAACATGGAGTTCTGGAAGTCCCTCCCCCTCTTGGTGATGGGAAGAATTTCCCTGAAAATGGTGACCCTGCCAAGGTTGCTATACTTCTTTGTAGTAATCCCAGTGTGGATCCCGGCAGGGCTATTCCGCAACTTGTGATCACCAGTGACAACTTTTATTTGGAGAGCTGGTAGGTGTAGAGGGGCACTGACCACCCTTCAGAGGCCTAAAGCGATGGGTGGACTGGCACTACCGGACTTTGAGAGTTACTATTTAGCTGCGCTGATACAATGGCTCACAAAGTGGGTGGCTGGAAGAATACGCGAGACAGACCACCTGGACCCTGCTATACTGAGCCTAAGCCTACTGGCCCGCATTGTGTTGCGACTGCCTGCCCCAGGGATGGAGGACAGTGATGAATTGAGAGGGCTTAGCAAAGTGTTGGGTCAGGAGTCTGCCGAAGCTAAAAATAAGACGTCCAAACGCTCCAGAAATCCCACTGGAATTTCTTATTGAACTGTCTCATGGGGAGGACCGGCGAGGTTCGAGGAAATGGATAATAACTGGAGCGTCCACTATCGATGCGCTATATGAAGATGGCTCCCTATTGCCATTTGAAGATTTTTGAGAACTTTATGAGTTACCACAGGGCCACTTCTTGTTAAACAGAGCCCTCACACTGCAGTGATACACAAGAGCTGGGGGGCAGGGTTCACTGAGCCTGCACTGTCATGCGGATGCCAATATGTAGTGGCCTCCTCTGGGACATACAAAGCAGTCACATGCTTATACCGCCGGCTTCGGAGTGAGACATTACCCACACTTAATAATTTATGATTGCGTTGGGAGGAAGATCTGGGGGTTCCGAATTAATGGAGCGCTTCCCAAGAGTATCTAGGAATGCCCGGTTCCAATTGATAAACGTTTATGTACTCCACACAGAGTACCTCACACCTGTGTGAATAAATAGATACTTTCTGGTAGAATCAGCTAAATGCCCCCGTTGTGAAGAGGTAGGGGCCGAATTCCTGCATATGGTTTGGAGCTGCCCAGAGTAGGGAAGCTTCTGGGGGGCGGTGACAGACACATTAGCTGTGGTGACTGAGAGAGAGGTCCATTGTACATCAGGGCACTGTTTATTACATTGGTTCCCACATACCTCCAAAACCAAACTGCCCAGTACATTTCAAGACTTGGCATTCCTACTTGCCAAGAGAGAGATTTGCAGACATTGGAAATCATCAGGGAGGGTCATCCGTAGGCAGGTGGAAAAGGGAGGTCCTACGATGGGCAGATTATGAAGGAGCCATATGACTGAGAGAGGCCAGAGAAGGCCGAGGATCCATGGAAGCTACCTGGGCATGGGAGGCTCTGGTGACATTATTGAAGCACCCTGACCTCTCCTCCCGAGAGGAGGCACAAGATACCCCCTGACATCCTACATCACACAACTACTTCCTATGTTGAACTATTTTCTACGCTCGCGTAGTTTGCCCTCAGTAAACAATGCTGGAAAGGAGTTTGCAGGACTAGAAAATATAAGACAGCATCAGTCCCTACCCCACACTACCATTATGTTGCATCTCATAAGAGAGACATTAGACTCAGCCATGGCACGCCTAGAGGGAGGGGGAAGGGAGAAGGAGGGGGGTTAGTTTGATCATTACAGTTTGACTTACAAAGTATGCAGCTGAGAATATTGGCTCAACTCTGGCTGGAAGGATACCTACATATGTACCTATATCTTGTTGTACATAATTTGCATTCATGAATAGATTAACACTCCCTTATATACAGCCTAACATGAAGGCAGGCAAACAATCTCGTTAGAGGATTGTATTCCCATATGCAGTAATGACTGATTGTATATTGCCACACATGTGACTTGTCGACTTGAAATTAATAAAATCTGTTTTTTTTTAAAAAGTGCTACAAGCTCACATCTATCCAGCCTAAATCCAAAGCATTCCTTTTTGAGAACTATTAAGAGTTATGCGTAATTGTAGCACCCCAGAACAAAAGGAGCAGGAGAAACGGGTAATGACAAAGAGATTCAAGGAGAGGGGATATAGCACCAAGATCATCTCCCAAGCTAGTGCTAAGGTCGACACTGTATCCAGGAGAACCTGCTTCATCCTAGCAACACTACAGACTCTGAAGATTCTGATCATATCAGATTCATCACAACATACTCCAACCAATCATATAGAATCAGGAAAATCTTCAATAAAAACTGGCATGTACTTAAAACTGATCAGATTTTAGACAGATATCTACATAAGGCATGTCAGATAATATTCAGAAGAAGTAGATCTATGAGAGACAGCCTAAGTCAGAACATGATAACATCTGATCGATCTTTGGGCAGAAATACCAAAGACATGAATGGATTCACGTGTTGCATGAGATGTAAACCATGCATTAATTGTTCTAACTGCTTTAAAATCAAGGTCCCTAATAGCAACAGGGAGCACACCATCAAGGGGAACTTTGATTGCAACACTGAATTTATTGCCTCATCTGCCCATGTGCGAAATACTACATAGGCAGTACTATCCATAAAGCAAGGAGAGTGTTGGAACATAGACGAGCCTTCAAAAGTAATGAAGAACACTATCCTGTAGCTTGACATTTCAAAGAAATAAATTTTCAAAATGAAAAACTTCTGACATTTGTAGTCTTGGATGTCATAATGTCCCAATTGAGGGGACGGGATAGAGAATGCAAACTAAGAATCCTTGGGGCATATTCTCAAGGACTCATCGCCAAATTAGCTGCACTTTTCCGCCACGAAAGTGGCAATAGATTTATCGCCCCATTCACAAGCCTGCGCTAACAGCCGACATCATCAGTTTTCCTGCGATAGCTGCAGCTAAAAACATCGCCAAGGCTGACAGCGACAACTATGCAGAGTAGGCGTTCCTGTGCAAAAACTCACAATAACACCACTTCGCGATATTCTCAACGACCAGCCAGAACGGCGATGCGGTCCAAAAATAGGTGATAAGGCACGTTAGCAGCAGGGACTTAAGACCTGCTTTTTTCTGGTCTTAAGTAGGACAAAAACCTGCAGTATAAAGGGAGCCCAGCCCAGAGCCACATCTGAAGACCAACAGATGCCATGGAGCTACTAATCATGCAGCTTGGAGACCCAAGAGGGCCACAACACCCACCGCCACCACCCCCAGGACCACTCCCACTCTCAGGACCACCCCCCCAGACTGCCACCGAGGCAGCACAGAACAAGACAGCGGACCTTCCGAAAACGCACCAGCCTCAGAGACTTAACACCAGAGGATGTCATTGCCCACTACAGGCTCAAAAGGACAACCATCCTCCGCATCCTGACCCACATTGCCCACAGGCTGACGGTACCAACACAGCGGACAACCAACATCCCTCCGCAGACAAAGCTGCTGTCCGTGCTGCACTTGTTGGCCTCTGGTACCTTCCAACCAACAACTGCCAGAGTCGGAGGAGTCTCACAGCCAGCCTTATCAAAGTTCCTCACACCTGTCTTGGATGCCATCATCAGCTTAATACCCCAGCACCTTCACTTCCCCCACACAGCGCAGGAACAGCTGGAGACCAAGCAAGGCATCTACACCATAGCTGGCTTCCCGCACGTGTTGGGGGCAATTGACTGCACACATGTCCTACTTGTGCCCCCTGCCGACACTGCACACAATTACCACAACAGAAAGCACACGCATTCCATCAATGTGCAGGCAATAGTGGACCACCGGGGACTGTTCACCAATGTCGTCGCCAACTTCCCAGCCAGTGTGCATGATTCCTACATTTTCCGACAGTCCATCATCAACCAGCGATGGCACCTATGGAAATGCACTGCTCGTTGGTAAGTACCAACGGAACACACCACGCACCTCAACTCCACAATCATACAACTCACAACTGTGGGAATGCACAAGTAACAAAATCACATACAACATGCCAACCAACATGCCCACCTACCAGACACGACAACACAAGTAACTGTGGTAACAGGAGCCAGACATGTAACAAACCATCCACAAAGGCATAGCCCCTCTGCACACAATTGCAGAATGTGGGGAGAGGTGGGAACCAAGAATGTGCGAAGGAGGCAATGGACCCATGAATAAGAATGTACACAATGCCAAGTGTGGCGGTGATGTGCTGGACAGTCTTGAGTATGCAGAGCACAGACATGTCCATGTGGACATATACTGCTGGTGTTTGTAGTGTTGTGGACAGTGGACACAACCATGTTACCTCAGGCAGTGGGGAAGGCCTTGGACATGTAGCTATGTCGCGCCCCCTGTAAGCGGAGGCGTAGTGGGCTGGGCCGGCGTACGCCAGTCCAGCGTAAAAGTGTGAATAAATAGCCCGGGGCTCTGGGCGGGGTTCACCTCCGGAATGGCCACCAAAGTAACTACTGCTTGTGTCTCTGTGTCCGCCATATCCTGACCATAGGCCTACACACACGTGGCCGCCCACCTTCAACGGCCAACATTACAGTGTTGTTGTCAGGCTTGCGGACATGCGCAGACAGGCATGACAATGGTGTACCATAGGAGAGCAAGTGACGCAACCGCGCAGCACACACAAGTAAATAGGCTCGGGGAGGGAGGAGCAGCTGTGAGGCTACGTAATACACATTGATCCCGCACATTTGCCAGAAGCAATACATGGCAAACATGAATCCCAAAGTCACACAAATCACACTCCACAAAATTTGTAAGTCTGCCAACACGCATGCAGAACCACCAATTTACACTAATCTCACTTACCTCTCACAGGTGATCAAGGGTATGCACTCTGCCCGTGGATGATGACACCCCTCCGAGCCCCGAACACCCCGGCCCAGAGGCAGTACAATGTGGGCCACAAACACACCAGGGGCATTGTTGAGCGCACATTTGGCGTGTTAAAGTCACGTTTCAGGTGCCTGGACATCACAGCTGGAAGACTCCTGTACAGCCCAGAAATAGTGTGCAAGATGACCATTGCATGTTGTGTATTGCACAACATAGTTGTACGCACCAATGCCCCATGGATCCAAGTGCCACATGCACCGGACGATGATGAGGAAGATGAGGCAGGTGGACCACACCCCACTGCAGCTGCAGCAGGAATAGCCCGAAGGAACACAATCATTAACAATTTCTTCGCATGAGCACGTCACTTTGTGACTGTCCTTAGCAATCATGGAACAGTACAAAATGACCACATGAACAGCATGTGCAAATAAATTCATTGCAACACACATTCCCTGTGTGCATGTCAGTCCTCTGCATTAGCACATCACTCTGACAAGTGTAAGTGCAACATTAAGTGCTAACAATCTCACAAATAGCGAATAGATGGTGGGTATGTCACCTCTGTACAGAGAGGCTGTTCAGGGTGTCACGTATTCGGAATGCCATTTCAGGGTGTCAAATGTAGTACGTAATCCCACTCATCAGCGTATCACATGTGTACAAAAACATGACATGAAGGCTGTCATTGGTGTTCAAAAAAAGACAACAGGGTGTCATTTGGGGTCAAATATGACATTTCGGGTGTCTTTTGGGGTCAAATATGAAATTGCGGGTGTCATTTGGGGTCAAATATGAAATTGCGGGTGTCATTCGGAGTCAAATATGAACCACCCTGATGCAGAGATGCACCCTGTGACTCAAGTCCCACAACATGAGCAACATGGACGTAAGGGGGATGGGGGCACAGTGAACACCTCAGCAACATGGGAGATGCACACCAGCCAAAAAGCCAGCAGGAATACCTTGCATGGAACACACCAAGGTGTCCCCTGGACATATGTGCCATGTGCAGATCACATGTGTACACGGACATCATCCATCAATAGTAGTGAACAGAGTCAGCTAATAGGTGCAAGGTGAGAAGTCACACGCCTCCTCACAGCTACCTGTACCCATCACTGTCAGACTGCAGCAAAACACCACTGCTACATCAGAGCATGCAAAATTGACCGTGAGGGCACATACATGGCTGGTAAGGGTTCAACCGGGCCGGAAGGCGAAGCAGTGACATCCCCCCCCAAAATCCACATCACATTTCCAGAATGCAAGCAGATGACAAACTCACATTAGGGATGAAAGCTCCTTTGTCTGAACTAGAAGGCGGTAGCACATCTGCACCTCCGACCTTGAAATTGCATGCGCCCGGCACACCCTGAGAGATACCATAGCAGCTGATGATGACTCGCACACTACGCAGCGCGCTAACCAAAGAACAACGTATACACACCCCACACACAGAAGTCCTTACTCGCAGTTCTCTTGCATGGAATGACCTTCACACTTAGGCACAGACCATCCCAGGAGTCCAACCGCTGCACACTCAAACAAATCATTGCTCCGAGCTGTGGCATCCACATAACTTTGACTTTGAATTTTTTACACACAGCCCTATTTCCTACATTGACGTGGGGCTAAGTTGGGAAAATTGCAAGATTGTTGTTTAGGAGCAATTAGGCCACAGCTAGTTCACACATTCCCAGTCATCTCACTGCCTATCTGGGTCACGGTCAAACATGCACATTGATATCAGTTCCCAGGGAGTACCTTTTTTTGGAATCACTGCCCCTACATTCATCCATACTTTCATACTTGCTTGATCATAGACATGACACATCTGTGTGAATTAGAATGTTTTAATCACATTCGGTGGAGTGTTGAAGCTCGACCAGTACATGGCCATGCAAACCCCACTTTACATTGTTTCCCCGTGGAGGGCCAGCCAGAGTCCTTTAGGGATTGACAAGTTCATCGGAAGAGAAAGAGTTCAGTCCGCAGTCTGATTGCTGTGTCATTGGTAACCAAACCAAATATGGCAGTCCATGTCGAGGGCCAAGGTGATTGTTGCTGAGTGTATCGGGGGACAGTGGAAGGTGTTATTCCAGGGCATGATGCAGAGGGCAGAACCAAGCTGAAACAGGCCATATGGCGGAGATGAATGCTACCGCTTCATTCTTACCACAAAGGCAGAATCATCCACATCATCGTCCTCTGATGTGTGATGTGCCTCACATGTGGGGGGTGGTGTTTTGCCTGCAGCACTGTGTGGCACTGACACATCAGGGACCGGAGGTGGAATGTCTGCCGCACTGTGTGGCAGTGACACATCAGGGGCCGGAGGTGGATTGTCTGCCGCACTGTGAGGCACTGACACATCAGGGGGCGGAAATGAGGATGGAGTAGTAGCAGCAGCATTCATCTGCACCAGGCCTTGTGGCAGCAATGCCATGATGAGGATCTGCAGGGCATGGAAGATCCCAGCTACATCTCGCTGGTGTGCAGCCATGGCAGCCATTCTTTCCGCCTGCATCCGCTCCATGTTCTCGATGATCCTCCGCATGTGTCCCAACTCCCGGCTGACATCGCTGGAGCCACTCTGACTAGACAGTTGTTCTTGTCTCAGAGTCATGACTCAAGCGATGTCAGCCATGGCTTGTTGGATAGCATGGAGCGGACTGTGGGTGTCCGTTAGGGGCTGTAAGTGGTCCCTGATGGGCTTAGACACCCACGTATGGCAAATAGTTTGGCTGCCATGAGGTCAAACCCCACCCGCACCTGATCATCCATCTCCTTCTGGCCCTCTAACACACGGTGTTGGAATGCCATGTGTTGGTCATGGGGGTCCTGGGAGACAGCTGTGTTGGTGGGTGCTTCCTGCTATGTGGTCTGTGCAGGGGGTGGGGTCTCCTCGATGCAGCTGGGCTGCCCTGCTCCTGGGGGTGGGGTGCTGAGGGTGTCCATGAGCTGTTGGAGGGCGTCGGTGTCGATGGTGTGGAGGTCATCTTCATCATCAGTGAAGAGATGTACGGTCTGCTCTGCAGGAGGTGTTGATTCTCCCTCTGCAATGTAAAGGGGAGCTGCAGTTTAACAGTGTGTTCCATGTATGTTCACGCATTGGACAAGTTTACAAACAGACTGCATGACAATGTACATTGTGACTGTTTGGGAGGAGATGCCTATTTGATGCGAGACAGTGGAGATTTCTACACCATCAGGGATGTGGGGTTGTACTTGTACATTGTCATCTCACAGTTTCCTGCTATGCCAAATGTGATTGGCCAGTTTCTACACACAAGGGGCAGCAGTTGTGTCCTCTGTTCTGCTGTGAAAGTGTTGCAGTTTGTACCACATTGTTGTCAATGTTGATGTGCTCTGATTCTTATGTGTCTGTGCTGCATTGTGGGAGAGTCGCCCCTGCAGCTCTGATTTTGCTGGCCCTTATCCCTTTCAGGCAGTGTGCCTTTCACTTCTGTGCTTATACAGTGCTGAGATGTTGCAGACTTGGGTAAATTGGGCTCTTGGTGGGAGTTCGGACTCTTGGGCATGGTTTGTCCGCAGATATCTTGTTGACGTCAGGGGTTGTTTGTGCACGTGGATGTGTCAGAGTGTGACCTGCTCCTTTAGGGATGTGGTCCACACTCAGCCACCTCAGTGTCGTGGCGTGCACCATGTCATGATAATTGGACTGCAGCCATGCTAATCGTCATGCAGTGTCACTTGCATTGTCAGTGTGGCTCACGGACCCGCAGCTTTGCTGGGTTCAGCACATGTGCATGGGTTTGTTGTGAGATTAGTGATGTGTGGGGAGGGCCCCTCTGTGCACATTGTCGACGGGGGCCTACTTGCTGTTTCTATGTGTGCTGCAGTATGCCAAGGAGATCAGGGACATGATCTAGAGTCATTGTGGGTGTGCACTGTGCTATACTTAATTGTGCATGTGTGCCATTGTGCCCATCTCCCCCCATCCCCCCAGTCCCTGGTCGTTACTCACCCTGTTGCTTTTGGGTCAGGTCATGTTGAGCAGTGTCCGGTCCCCCAACTCCTGCCACCATCTCCCCACTGATGACTGTGGACACCATTTCCTCCATCTCATCCAGCTCCTGCTGTGGGGCTGGACTCCCACCTCCAGTCTGCATTGCGGCTTTCCGGTTGTTAGCGCGTTTCAGCTTGGTTTTGCGCTTCACATCATTCCAGCACTTCTTGCAGTCGTCCACTTCCCTTCTCTTCACTCCGACTGCATTCACCTTGGCCAAGATGGACTGCCATATTGCATTTTTAGTTGCCAATGACACAGTGGAGGTGATGAACAGTTGTTGGTGGTGTTCTGTCACCTCCGTAATCAGGATCTTGTTTTCGTGCAGACTGAATCGCGGGTTCCTCTTCTTCTTCTCCTTGCCCTTCCCCTTCCCCGAGGTCCCTGGCTGGTCCTCCGGGGGGTTTGTGGGGTTCTGGTTGGCCTCTGTAGTTGCTCCAGCTTCCTCCATGGTGCTTCTTAGTTGTTTGGGTCTTGTTTTTTTTTTGCAGCTTTTATGGTGATTTTTCCCGCCTGACGTGGGAATAGCAAGTGTGGCGCTGCTTATCGCTGATGTTTTTATCGCTGTTGGGCCCATCGCCACTTTTTTCACGTTCGGGTTTCCTTTTTTATCGGCGTCCCAGTGATTTTAACGCAGACATTTGACGCGTTATCGGGAAACTATCGCCTGTTGCCGGCGTGTTGAGAATACGCAATAGACGGCATTATGTAAAATTGCATTAACCTAGGTTGGCGATACTTATCGCCCGTTCTTGAGAATATCCCCCCTTGAGTCTAAATTCATTAAAGTCTTTGAAACACTCATACCAGTAGGCCTTCACTCTAGGGAGGAATTATCGATACACCTAGGGTAATAACACTGTACAGATATGTTAAAATTTGTATTCTTCTTATGCTTTTAGCACCTGCGTTCTGAGTACCTGTAAGTTATTTTTATCCTCTAAAAAGCTTCTATATGAGTATTCACTGTTTTTTAAGAGCTGGTTTTTAACTATATCCTAATAGTTTTATACTTTTATGTTTTAACACTGGTTTTATCACTGAATGACATTGAAGAGTAGCCAGCTGAGCACTGCACCCACTTTTTTTATCAGCACTCTAGCAAGGTTGTATCAAGGAAGGAGTTAAACAAGCCCACAAGGGCGAAATTGACTTTTTACACGGGCTTATAGACCTGTCCTTGCAAAACTGATGCATGCTCGTAGGAGCACATGTTGCACTTTTTTTATTGGATCAGTAATTACTGTACCTTAAGTAGGTAGCAGCTTTTTTTAAATGATATAGTTAATATCCAATCTTTATTCGATTTAAAAAACCATAAAAGATACAAGTTCCAACATTTCGTGCATAACGGATATTTAGGGCAATATAATAGTCCAAACCCGCACATGCTGATTACAAGGTTATTACCTGACATCTTTTTTAAAATTTGTTAAAATCAATCTGAATACAAAGTTTATTGTTTAAAAACAGCACTATAAAGTACACTAATAAGTAGGATAATAAAATTTAGATAAGGGAACAACCATAAAATTAGTAAAATGCAAATGCATTAATTTTTTCTCTACTTTTTGGAGGGCGTTACTTCTGTGCAATGCGAGCCAAGTGCCCATTCTATTTATGGACAATAAAGTGCATGCTCAGTCATGTAGATGATAAAGTGCTAATGCATCAGTCACATTATCAATATCAAATACATAGTAAACATAAACAGGGGATTATATACATGGTATGCGGGGCTAAAATCAATAATTAAAATAGTCACTAATGATTTAAAATTTAAATCCATTTCTCTTGCGTATTAAATGTGTAGCAAATAGATATCTACTCAGGCTGAAAACAATTTGCTGTGATGTGTCTGTTTTTAAAATACGTAATGCTTCTGAGTGCAACCTGGACCCAATGTTAATGCAGATTGGTTTGATCCATTTTTTCTGGGGAAATATATAAGCTGGGCAGAAGAATAGTATGTGGCGATCATTTTCTACTGAGTTTAGTGTGCATAAGGTGCAAATAGCGTCTTTTTCATTTGTATTTTTGCTCATCCACTTGGATGTATTTGATTTAGGGTGTAATACATCAAAGTGAAACTTCATATATAAGGACTTTGCAAGCTGGCGTTGTATTTCATCCATATAAACCTCGAACAGAGGGACCGGTTTTATAGTTAAGAACTGCATGGTGAACCTTCCCACTTTTGAACTGTGATGAATGCTATCCTGGATATACATCCAATATGAATTTTTCAAGATTCCTTTTGAATGCTGTGACAAGGAGTGGGGATCCTCCCAATAGCTGTTTAAACCTAATTTATAGAATCAACTGCGCACATGTCGGAGGCAAGTCAGTGTTACATTATGATCAAGCTCCAGTATCTCAGTTAGCCCTTCTTTATAATGTTTGAGCTCTTGCATAGTCCACAGACGAACCCAAAGTAGCAAAGGTCTTAATATAGCTTGTGGCTCGATTCGTCTGAGTTTTACGTCTTGGATTATAGGAATCAAGGGTGTAAGTACCGGAAGCTGCAATAACATCCTTATGAATTTATTCTCTTCTACAGTGAGCTTGTTTTGGTTATTAATGCCCCAAAGTTCTACGCCTTAGAGGGTTGCTGTTTGCGCCCTGCACTTGTAAACTTCTAGGGCCGGCGACACTGCTTCAGATGTGCTTTTTTGATGTTTGTTCACAATTGCCACGGAAGTTTGGAATTTTGGACCAGAGTTGACTTGCATTTAAGCATATGTGGCTTCCATGACAATTTAGTATCAAGGGTAATACCCAGATAATTGAAGTTCAGCACATATTCCAATTTTTGCTTCCCAACTATAATGTTTTTCTTGAATGTTTCATGCAGATTTAGGGCCATATATTTGGATTTGTTTGTGTTGATTTCTAGACCTTTTTCCATACAGAAGGAACCAAAACAGTCTAGAAGGTTTTGCAGACCCTTAGGTGTTTGGCATAATAATATCGTATCATCTGCAAAAAGTAAGGCAGGTACTGGCACCCCTCCTAGCTTTGGTGAGTCGTACTTACATCCCTGAAGATAATGCACGACATCATTGACATATAGTGAAAAGAGGGTGGGTGTAAGTACACATCCTTGTCTTACCCCTCTTTATATTGGGATGGCCTCAGTAAGTTCGCCACTAGGTCCCCATCTAACTTTTGCATAGTTGTCTATATGGAGTCGTACTATTTGGGAGAGAAGGTCATTGGGTACTCCCTGGATTTTTAAGGAGTTCCACAGAGTGCCCCTGGGGATGAGATCAAAAGCAGCCTTCAAATCTATGAAGGCTATGTACATGTGGCCTCCCTTGAGTTTAGTGTACTTCCATATTATACATAGCAGTCTGAAGACCTGGTCTATTGTACTTGTTCTCGCTCTAAACCCAGCTTGATATTGGGACATAAAATAATTTTCTTCTAGCCAAATGTTAAGCTTAAATAGTATCTGTTTGGCGTATATCTTCTGTAGAGTATCTATTAAGCTAATTGGCCTGTAATTGGCAGGGTCTCGACAGTTCCCCTTCTTAAAGATGGGAATGATTTCAGCCCCCATCCATGTTTTAGGTATTGGTGCACCTGCAGCAACATTATTGCAAAGTAAATTTACATAGGGTCCCCAAACCTTAATATCGTGCCTCAACAGGTCACCTGAGATCTTATCCGGGCCTGGGGCTTTCCCTGGCTTAACCGCTTTTATTGCTGTCACTGTCTTGTCTAAGGTAAAGTAGGTAGAGCTGTTTTGTCCATGCCAGTCGGCAACCCCGGTGCTTGTTCCCTTGGTGTGTTCATCAGTTACTGCCGGATCACCAGGATCTGAGTTTAGGGTCCAAAAGTGATTATGCCATGTACCTGGGCCCAAGTAATGGTCCAGGCTAGAGTTCCCCGCTTTGCTACTCTTGGCTAACAATTTCCAAAATCCTATATGGTCCTTATTTTCCTCCCAATCTTTTTTAGCTTGTGCTAGTAGTTTCCCATACTGTATCCTATTTGCTCTTAGCATTACTATATTGTTAGACAGAGCAGCCAACATCAATTGGTGCTTTGCCTCGCTGCATTCCTTGGTAAACCAGGGATTGTGAGAGGAGTGCTTGATCGTATTTGATGATTCTTGGTCACGAGGAATTTTACTCAGAAGAATTTTTAGCTCCTTGGCAAGAGTATGATGTATTTGCATAATCGGGATGTCACATGAGGTGATATTTATATAGGGAGTTAATACAACTGCAAAAGTGTTATAGATCATTGCCAAATCTTGGGAATTCCCTACAATAGAAGGCCATTTTAATGCCCTGCGGTTATTAATAATCAGTGGATTTAGAGGAGGGTTTTTCTTCGTACAGCTTTTTCCCAATGCCCATGTTTCCAAAAGTTTTCCCTCCATTATCAAGCATAATGGAAGATGGTCATTGTCTTCTCTTTGTTCTACTTGTTGCTCGATCAGGTTTTCCCACAAATTGGTGCTCACTATTATATAATCGATTTTGCTCCTAGAAATGCCTCTTTTGAATGTATATGCACTTGGGCTGTTTGATGGCAGCCTACCATTGCAGGCTCTTAGTCCTTGCCCCGAAACCAATCGAACCCATTGCTTTGCCGCTATTGTGCAAGGAACAAATGTTCTGGCTTTCAGTGGAGGAATACCTCTTGCCATATCCTCTTCTTCTAGGACGGTTTCTAGACCCACCACTGGCTCAAACTTACAGTTAAGATCCCCACCTATGATTACTGGTATCCTGGAATCAATAGTATTTAAAAAGTTATCCAGAATCTCCAATACTGGAGATTCAGTGCTAACTGCTCTTGGTCTACTACAGACATTTATCAGGAGGATATCTCGTTTATTTTTTGTTTTTATTTTTACCACTAAGATGTCTGGGGATGATAATTTGATTTGGCTAATATCTATCTTTAAGGAGATTTTGGCCCATATGACTAAGCCTCCTGATGGTCTGCCTCTTGGAGAAGGAACAGCCTTTATACTAAACGTCCTGTAGCCCAACCTTTGGGGCGGATCCAATGCCCATGTTTCTTGTAACAGACAAAGATCGAATTGATTCATGTATTCTTGCCATTCTAAGTCTATCAGTTTATGCCTCACCCCGCTTTATTCCATGAGACCAGATGTTTAGATCTTTGTTTAAAATCCTCGCTGCCATTCCGGGTGCTATTCTGAACTGCTACGGCTTTTATGGTCTCACCCTTTTTTTTTACAGTTCCCTGGCATACTTAATGGCATTGGTCAGGTGGAGATGTTTCTTCGGCTGCTCCTTTGGATGGACTGGGGACGCATATGGGCCTGGTGTAGTGCATGGTTCCAATTCCCTGCGTTTCTAGTCAGTCGACTGCCTCTAGATCATTTTGAGTGCAGTTATGTTTTGGTAGGTGGCCAGTGTTTACATCCATTTTTTGGTGTACTATTTCGGTTCTAGATCTATTTAGCTTGATCCTCACCACGGAGTTGGAATTTAAGGGTACTCTTAAGTCCATTGCTATCAAGCCGTCAACTATACTTTTGGATTTGAAAACAAGGAGTATAGTATCATAGAGTTCGTGCCTGCTCACTAGATGTTCCGCTTTTATAATATCGGAACCTATTACTGATAGGCACTCATGCTTAGTATTACCTTGTTTTTTAATGACTCTTTGTCTTCCGTATAGGACGAGAGAGTCAATTTAGAAACATTAATCATGTATAGTGCCCGGTTTGCCTGGCTGTTTTTATCATTAGATACATTAATATTGTGGTTCTGCCTAAGATCTAGATTACTACTACCTGTGGCAATATCTTAACTGCTCGCTTTGTAGGACCTGCTCCCTTCTGATTGTTATGGGCCCTGTACAATGGTTGAATTGCCCCCTCATGTTGTGGTTGTGTTGTAATGTGTATTTGTAAGGGTAGATTTGGCCAATATCACCCTTGTTATTCCATACTCCCCCCTCTCCGACCTTGCTCCCATATTGCCAGGAATGCTCCCCTCATAACCTTTTTCCCCTGTATAGCAGTGTTCATACTACTTGCTGATTTTATTGTATGACTATAGGGTTGCATCAAGGTTTTAGAAGAATTAGCAACTTTGGACTCATCGTGCTATTTCCTATTAGAGCCCTGCGCCTCCTCTAAGTTAGCCTGGCTCTCCAGCATACCTCGGGATGTAAAGTTCCTGATATGTGTTTTTAGGAAGGCAACTTCCTATGTGGGAGCATCTTACTTTTGCACTAATTCAGTTATCAACAGGGCAGAAATGCTGATTTGAGTCCTTTGGGCCAATATTTCAGGATCATTAGAAGGACGAGGGAGGGGATATTTTTTGTACCTGTTGGTTTATGTGGCTTTGGAGTGTTATTGCAATTGGATTATGGGTTGGGGAGAATACGCTCCCGCTAACTAGCGTTGGTACTGTAGTTAATGGTGAGTATCTTTTGGTACACATTATCGTTGGTACTGCCCCCGTACCCCTATCAGAGCAGGATGCGTCTTCTAGAATTTTTGGTTAGAGTTGACTGACTGCGATCTTTCTATGTCAGTTTCTAATTCAGACTGAGCTATTGTTGCTGGCAGGGGGGTAACTGCTTCATGGGGTGGGATCTCGATGGTTGAGAGTGTTTAACCTGGTCTTGGACTGGTTTTATTCTGGGGATTAGCTCCTCGTTTCCCATAGAATGCAGTAATTTTAGATTTGTGTGTGCTAACTGGCTTATGTTTATTATTTAATAGCGACTTTACTTCTTCTAATAGGTCATCAATCTCCTCCAAAGTGCAGTTCTCTGCTGCATTTTCCTTATTTTTGTTTTTTTCCCTTATACGTTCCCCCGTGGCTTTCCGTTTACCCATGTTGACGTTGTTTGTAAGGTGGGATCCTTCTCTGCGAACCCTCCCCTTGTTAGATAGTTAAGGTTACTGTTTCCTATTCAGGGGATGGCATGCGGCTAAGAGACGGAAACCCGTTCCAGGGAACAGTGGGCTGTGAAAAAAAGAATACTTATACAAAATAAAACTAGCGATTACCTTTTGGATCAACCTCTGTGCCACCCCTCTTTCCACAGGTGAACAATAGGATAAAGTTACAGGGTAATCGCACACCAAGGGTGATATCTGCCCCTTTCCGAGGCTTAGCCTCGCTACTGTAACGGCTTTAGTCCACAGTTAAAGTTCCCACAGGAGGTTGGAAGTTAGTCCTTTGTGGTTAAAAAGTGTTTTAGCAAGAGTCCAGTTCCAACCCAAGTAGCAGAGGAAAAACGCTGGAGATAAGTAAAACGATCTTACCAGCTAAACAAATCTACAAATCTGCAAAGTTGGAGCCAAGGGGGGTGGCCCTGCCCTGCCTCTTCCTGCCGCTGATGGGCGCAGGATGGGCTCACCCTTGGCCCGGGCTCCCCCCCGACGTGGCCCGGCGCGGCGTGGCGTGGCCCGGCGCGGCGGGGGAGAAGGCAGCGCTAAAAGCGCAAGTTGACCACGCCTCTCCCCTGACAGCTGCTAGGGATTTGCAGGTCTCGGTGCACCCTGGGACTTGATGTCCCACCAGGGTGTGGAGAGCAGAAGCAGTGATGTGGCCCCAGCAATGACGGCGTCCCGCACTGTGGGGGAAAAGGCAGTGCTAAAAGCTCAAGGTGACCACGCCTCTCCCCTGACAGATGCGAGGGATTTGCGGGCCTCGATGCACCCTGGGACTTGATGTCCCACCAGGGTGTGGAGAGCAGAAGCAGTGATGTGGCCCCAGCAATGATATAGTTACATTTGCCCACTTGAGCAAGATTGCCCGAGAACTGCAACTCGTTAGATACTTCCCTGGGTGTTTAGACTCATTGGGGCAGTACTTACTGGTAACCGCCTTCCCATATCTATAATACAGTATCAATCAAGAGTTACAGATATAACGATATGAGCAACAGCCAGAGTTATATATATATATATATTTATTTTTTTACCAATTTATGAACTGAAGTGCGTATGACTGGCGTGTTTATATACCAATTATTATTGTATTAATCGTATTTTTCATTTCAACATTGCTGATGTATTCAACATTTATGACAATTTATTAAGCAGATGTATGTATAGTTTGAAATCAACAACACTATTGGGATGTTTAAATGTTCGCACTCTATGATGGCAGCTTTTCTTTGTAACTTTGCACCATGCACGAGTAAGTCTTATTTCCATGTCAGTGACCATGGTGATGCAAATGGTCATGCTGGCTCTACCTCCATACCGTGAAAAAGGCTACGGCTGAAACGTGTTGGTAAGGCAGCACTGCTGTAATAAATAATATGTGCATCCCAGAGTTGTCCTGGTGGTTCCTTAATGGTGAAGACAAAGGCATGTGTGTGTGTGTGTATATTACCCAGTTAGGTCTGAGTTGTTTTGTTTTCCTAATAACTTTGGCTCTGTTTGACAAATCTTTACAAAATGTTACAGAAAAAAAGTCTCATGCTACTCAGCTCCTTCCAGGAAAGAGTCGGGGTGATCTGTCAAGTGGGGCCTGAGAAAAAAGGCTGTCCAAAACATGTTGCCCCATTCATTTTCTTATAGGAAAATTTAACAACAATACCAGAAAAACTGTGAATGGAATTACACCAAATCCCCATGGCTGACATAATTAGAAAGGGGGCGGAGGCATGCAATCCCCCTACCTGGACCTAAAAAAGCCAGAGGACCCCATCCCCCAAGGCTGGCATCAATATTAAATGGAAGGGGCCTGCTAATCCCCCGGACCCCATCTCCCGGGGACAGCTCACTAACTGTGTCCCAGGGACCCACTCCAGGAACACAGTAGTTTTCCTGCCTGTAGGTAAGTTGGCATGGAACGCATGTCTGCTCCTACCTGGTGGGAGCTTTTGAAATGCTCCAGCGAGGTTGAAACTGACATGTGTTTCTGCGGGCAGGGAAACTTAGATTGCTCCCACCCGGCAGGAGCAGCGAAAAATAACTGTTCCAGCTGGAATGGAGCAATGTCGGCTCAGGATGCACCCAGGAGGGGTGGATGCAGGGGGGCTGGTGGACCGCGGGGGCACCTGTGCACCCACATAAGGCCTCAGGATGGGGTCCTTGAGGCCACTATTGTCTCAGTGAGGGGGGCCAGGCACCCCCTACTCTTCACAAAAGAAAGGCCCTGGGTGATGAGGTCCTGGGAGTTTGTAATGGCTTGGGGAGGGAGGCGTGCTCACCCTACCCTTATTTCAGTAAAACAGCTCGGGTGATGGGGTCCCAGGGCCCTAAAGACTTTGGGAAGGGGGCCGTGCACCTGCTCTCCAATATATATATTTTTTTAAATTGCCAGCTCTCATGATGGGCACTAGCAGGAAAGCCATCGGGCTTGCTTTGTGGCCCTCAGGGGCACTACTATCCATTTTTTTAATGTATGGGGTGCTGCAGGGAATGCAGTAGCTCCCTCAACAACTTGCAAAATAAATAGTAAGTCTATTGTGCCAGGCCATGTGGCCAACAGCTGCCTGTGAGTGGTTGGACCCAGGGCCTTTCTGCAGGCGGGGGTTTGGGTTTCTGCAGGGGGTTTGGATGCAGGGACTGACTACAGTCAGGGGCTTGGGTGCCCCCGGGGGGTTAGAATAAGGGCCTGGCCGCAGGTCAGGCCCAGTGGCCAACCCGACGATGGGCACGGCTAAAGGCATGGTGCTATGTATAGCAATAACATTTTACTTTACAGTTAAATAACCCAAGCCCTTCACTGTAAAACCACAAAGGTTAATGTGACTTTATAGTAAGGAACTGTAATTATATCTTACTTTTCATTTAAGAAGAAATTAAGTCATTAATTCACTAAAAAAACAAAGGTGACCTGGTAGAAGCGGATGATAAAATTATGATAAAATTATCTCCCCCCCGTCCCCCCAGTCCCTGGTGGTTACTCACCCTGTTGCGTCAGGTCATGTTGAGCAGTGTCCGGTCCCCCGACTCCTGCCACCGTCTCCACACTGATGACTGTGGACACCATTTCCTCCATCTCATCCAGCTCCTCCTGTGGCGCAGGACTCACACCCCCAGTCTGCATTGCTGCTTTGCGGTTGTTTGCGAGTTTCATCTTGGTTTTGCACTTCACATCATTCCAGCGCCTCTTGAGCTCTTCCATTGTCCTCCTCAGCACTCCGACTGCATTCACCTTGTCCAGGATGGACTGCCATATTGTATTTTTAGTTGCCAATGACACAGTGGAGGTGATGAACAGTTGTTGATGGTGTTCTGCCACCTCCGTTATCAGGATCCTGTTTTCCTGCGGACTGAACCGCGTCTTCCTCTTCTTCTTCTCCTTGCCCTTCCATGACCCCGAGGTCTCAGGCTGGTCCTCCGTGGGGCTTGTGGGGTTCGGGTTGTCCTCTGTACTTGCTCCGGATGCCTCCATTGTGCTTCGCTGTTGTTTGGCTTTTGTTCGTATGTTTTTTTCATACTTTTATGGTGCATTTTCCCGCATGACGCGTGGGAATTACAGGCCTGTGGCTGGTTTTCGCAAATTTTTGTATCGCGATTGGCGTCATTGCTACTATTTTCGCATTAGGGTTTCGCGTTTTTGCGGCGTCGCGTTGATTTTAACGCTTTCATTTGACGCGTTATCGTGTGACTATCGCATGGTACCGCTGTGTTGGGAATGCCACGTTAACACAGCGTTATTTTCCCGCGATGGACTACGATGTGAAGTGTTGCGTTAAGCTGGATTTGCGGTAGTTATCACACGTTCTTGAGAATATGCCCCTATGTTTTTTTACCAGGTCTTTCATTATCCTAATGTCGCAAAAGAGTACATTTGAGTAGAAATCAATTCTTATTATTAAAGAGAACCCCCAACCATGGTGTTACGTTTTAAATTCTGAGCTTGTGCTTCTCCATACCAAGCACTCTTAAACTAGACTGCCTACCAGAATGGATGACTCCTACACCTTACAGTCCTCTGTCTTATGTAACATTTCCTATACACTGATTCACACACATATGATTCATTGTCTCTGTGCAATGTGAGTGTGTAATGTAAAGTGCTCTGACACCCTACGCTGGCATGAGTGGAGCTATAAAACAAAAGAAATGAATGTGAGAGAGAGTGGTTATGGAGACTTGAGGAGCACTGTTAAGGGGTGATAGGGAACCCATAGCGAAGGAGGTCATTGAATGTGCCAACAAACTTTGTTGCACCGGGCGCTACCAGCGTTAAGGCCGGCCCTGATGGGTGGTATAGAAACCGAACATTTTTAAAATTCTAGCAGCATCACAACCAACTTAAAAAACATTGCTAGTTTCAGAAAAATAATTCTATCTTCCATTGACTCTTCAAGATAATCACCTGGGCAAAGCAAATCATCCCTGTTCTGTGGAATCAGCGACCTCACGCAAAAGCACGATAAACAGCAAGCGAACTGCCAAGTTACACCTCCTTCCTCCCTCAAGGCAAATGTCCTTTCAGCAAGAATACGGCAGGGTTTTTGGAGATGATATGCTAATTGAACATCCCAAGAGCCAATGCAAGTGAAAATATCGCACCACTGTTGAACATAAGTTAGACAGGAACATCTGGAAGAATGCTATTGAATGCCGACCATGGACCAAGTAATATTTGATGTACCACGGTGTTCAATGTCAAATCGATAAAATGTTGCATTGGTGGACTTTTCTGCATTATGCACATTTTTTCAATACTTTTTAAATGGAGTGTATTAGTTTGATTTTCGAAAGAAATGGGTTTGCTGTATTGTATTTGGAGCAACTAAATAATTCAATGTTACTATTCGCAATAATTTTGATTGTTCTGAACTGTTATTGCGCCCTCCTTTACGTGTGATGTGTTAGTTGCAGTCCAGAACTGTAAATGTGGTGTGGTTCATCAGAGTCATTAGTTAATATAGAAATAGGTCTATTACATTTTACACATTTATATGTTTTATTATGTGATGAAAATCACGTTAAATGCCCTCACATAAAGAGAAAAATATTTCTCCTTCATCCAAAGGATGCTGATCTTTTCTCCTTGAAAAAGAGTGCTCCTGAACTCCAAATGAACCTTCAAGAGAATTCTAACTTTAAGTTTAAGTGATCCACATAAAGTAATGTTCCAGCCATCACGTCATTGGTCAAAGAGCATTCTCTCCTGAAGAAATCTGACTTGCAAGTTTATCTTATTCCATACTGTTTTGAAAAAAATCTTCATCGTGTACTTGTGTGTTGTAAAACAGTGTACGTAAAGCGAATGGAAATTAAGAGAACATTAATTATAGTGATCTGTAATGAAGCCCCTGCCTTATAAGGTGCTCCTTCAGTAAAAATGATTGACTATTTGCTTGAAAAGCAACTTTCACTTACATTTGAATAGGCGCCAGACGTGTCTGTTAGTAATATGTTTCTTGGGATAAGTTGTACATGTACCAGGGGTGGGTGGAACTTGCAGAGTTTTACTCCTTGGAATTCTGCAGAGTTACATAAAATCTCCTTGAGATTTTGCTGAGTTCCATGAGCGGCGGCTATTTCTGCACCTCGTGCTGATTTTCAACACCTGTTATGTGCAGTAAAATCAGCTCGAAAGGCACCACACACCTTGCTGGAGAGCACTGCTCCTTTCTGCCACACGAGTAGATTTTCTACTCGAGTGGCAGCATTTTCAACGTGAAGGGTAGCGACCTGCCAAGACCGCCAGCATTGAGAAACAACCCCGGGACTAGCACTCAATTTTACGCGCTCGCACTTGCCAAATTAACATTGGTGAACTGAGCGAGAGAGAAACACCGCCACGTGTCGGTTAATGGAGTTTTTCTGGGCAAAACTCAGTGAACTCTGCCAGTGGAGCGGAGTTTATCACCCACCCCTAATATCTACAACATCGAGGGGCAGAATTACAAGCCCCTTGCGACACATTAGCGCCGCCGTTGCGCCACTTCTGTGATGCAGCGGCGGCATAAACCATGCGCCACGTTGCGCCTTATTTACAACGTGACGCATCTAGGGAGATGCGTCACGTTGTAAAGCCCTGCGCCACATGAAACCTGCGTTAGGTTTCATGTGGGCGTTCCGGCGCAGGGTGGGCGTTCCGTCACAGGAACGCCTCGTAAAAGTGACGCAGTGAAATCTACAAGATTTTACTGAGTCACTTTTACGTCCATGCTACGTCAAAACCCTGCGCCTGCTTGAAGCAGGCGTAAGGAGTGACGCAGCATGTTAGGCATAGGGCGCCCCTGAGCATTGCTGGAGTCGCGTCGCGCTTGCGACACGACTCCAGCAATGCGCTGCCCTTACGACAGAAGATGCGACACGCATCTGGCTATCCTTGCGCCAAGGTGCGTCACATTGTAAATGCGACGCATCTGTGGTGGCGCAAGGGTATTCCGGCGTGTCGCATCTTTGCTGGCGCATCCCTGCTGATATGCAGGGATGCGCCAGTCCTCGTAAATCTGCCCCCATGTTTTTATATACATATTAGAATAATTGTGGTCTTGAAGATCAGATTCCTTAGCTGTAGGCCCAAATTTACTTTTTATTGGTTAGCAGGTTTTGATTGAAAATGAACATACGCTCTCTTCCTTTCACAAAATATTTCTGTTTAGTTTTGTCATAACATTTTGTAAAATGTACATTTCCACTGGAGCTTGAAAATCATACAATAATCCTACATCCAAAACAAATAAGGTAGTATTTTGCAATATGGGACAGGGAGTAAAAAATTGTCATATATGTCAAACAATGATGAATGAGATCTGTGCTGGACTGGGAACCAAACGTAGCTCTGGCAAAAATGCTCAAACCAGCCCCCCTTTGTTTCTCACACAATGTCTCTCATTCCATACATGCATTCTCTCTCTCTCATTCTCCCTCTCTCCTTCCTCTATTCTTGTCACCCTTTCTGATCACATTCTCTCTACCTTCCACTTCCTACCCTCTCTTTATCTCTCTCTTGAAGCCTCCCCATGCCTGCTGCAATTAACCTCAGGTAGCTGGGGAAAGTAACAGAGGCACAAGTAGTGGTCCTGTGCCCAATGAGAACAGTTAAGCTCGAACTGCTCGGGACAGGTCCTCACTGAACCAGAAATCAAGCAACCCAAGATCAGATTTCCCTATAAGGGCTCATCAGTCGGGTATTGCTTGGTTCAAGTGGAATCATGTGTATGTGACCCATGTCTGGCCAAACCGGTCCCACTTAGGCCATCACGGAGAAGTATACAAAAAAGTGATGGATGGAATGCTTGAATTAATCTCAGACACTAGTAATTTCTTGGGGCTACATCTCTGTCTATTGTTATCTTGCACACCTTACCTCCTCCGTTTGGAACCAGCTATATGCAAATCAGTCTTGACTGTGCTCCAATGGGAACAGTCAAGTCTGAACTTCCAGGCCAAATCATCCCTAAGCCATAACTCAAGAAACCCAAGACTGGTTTCACACTTCTTAGCATTCATGAACCAAATGCAAATCAATTTTGACCCTGCTCCAATGGGAACAGTCCAGCTGAATCTCCAGGTACTCCCTGAACCAGAACTCAAGCAACCCAGGACCCATTTTGCCCTTGTTAGGGCTCATCAGTCATGTATAGCTTGGTTTCAGTAGACTAGTGTGCATGGGACCCACATGTGGGCATACCTGTCCTACTTTGGGCATCACCCTGAAGTATACAAAAAAGTGATGTGGGAATGCTTGAGTTAATCTCAGCCACTGGTAATTACTCCAGCCGCATCTCAGTCCATCATGTTTTTGCACACCATGCTACCTCAGTTTGCACCCAGGCGTATGCAAATTAGCCTTGACCCTGCTCCAGTGAGAACAGCCCGACCGCCGAGCTACCAGGCCAGGTCGTCCCTGAGCCATATGGAAATCAGTCTTGATCCTGCTCCAGTGTGAACAACCTAAGACCAGTTCTGCCTTTATTAATATTAAAACTCATCAGCTGGGTATAGCTTGGCTCCAGTGGCATAGTGTGCTCGGGACCAGATTGGTGCATACCAGCTCCACTTTGAACTTTAAAAATTTGCAAATTTGGAAATTGATGCCATCTAAGGATGGATAAAAACTGAAAGACATTGAATGGATCATGTTATGACTTGCATATACGTGGGATGAACTATTCTGCTTTTGTCTTGTTCCTGAACTCACAAATCAATTAAATACCAAAAAAAGTAAAAGTATCACTTTAAAGCTTATGTTTTATGAATGTTTCATGAAAAAATGTGTTCTCCTGATGCCTCCTGGACTAATGTAGATATGTGTGAACTGCAATTCCAGAATGTAACTGGTAAAGGTGAGAGGACCCTTTTCTCTAGCATCAGGCTTATTCCAATTACCCAAAATTGAGGATCCAACATGTATATGTAGTTAAATATTTACTATAGGACACAGTTGGGTGCCCCATAGTTGGGTAATATCCTGTTTTTACACATCCATAGTTGACCTTCTCCATGGAGTTAAAAATTAATTCAACCTTTTCAATGGCATACTTTCTCATCTTAAATTTACTAGTTGTTTTGAATAGATATCCCCTCTCAACATGATCAAAAGTCTTCGCTGAAGCATTGCATAGCCATGGAGGAAGATGGCCATAATAATATAGTGTGCTGGTAATCAGATCTGGACCTTTTGTCTAAGGATGAATAATATATAAGCTTGTGACAAAAAAAAGAAATCCCCAGTCATGAGGATTATCTCCTGCAGAGTAGCAGACCTGAACGGTTTACACTAGGTAACCACTGGAAGAGTCCCTCACCCATACACTGGTATAACAGGTAAAGCAGACATGTGCCTCTTTACCTTGAAATAAAACTGGCCCCAGGGTATGACCCCTCCGAATGGAGTGACTGTAATGAGGCCCCTTTCTCTGGTGAAATCAGGTCCATTGAGATAGCAAGTCAGTAGCTGCTGCAGTGGAGTGGTAATGGAAGGCTATTGTGTGCAGTCTCTTTCTTTACCTTTGTATGAAAAGCCTACTTCACTTTGTCATACCTTGTGCATAATATCTGAAAATTGTTTCTGCCTTAACATGCACACTATTGTTATGTTACATCAAAAATCTAATTATGTCGATATTTTAAAAGAAAACTTTCTAAATAAGTAAACAGACACTCAATCAATAATTCTTATTTGATTATTAATTAATAATCATAAAAGAACAAGTTACAAAGACAATACAGCACTCATCATAAAAAAGGAAAACTATTAATAAATATACATAGTTAAAAATTAAATAAATATATAGACTTAAAACTGAAATAAAAAGACGTCCTACTTTTAGTGCATTAGTTTGGATATTTACATATAAATAGCAGCATTCAAGTGTAAAGCTCTTTTTATGGTAAAGACACAACAGCAGCTATAATAGTTGGATCTCAAGGGGGAGGGAGCACACTGCTTCTCATCCCAGCACAGTTCTCCCCATTGCATCCTGGTAAATGCAGTCCGCTTTCTTTCAAAGTTGCTTTAGTTCTTCACCAAAGTTGGTACAGGTAGTGCTGTTATCTCTAGACACGTGTTTCTGGGTTTAGCCCTTCATCAGTAGAGAGAAAAAGTAATGTAGAACAGAGAAAAGTCATCAGGGGTTGCTGAAATGGTGCCCAAGTCTTCACGGGTCACATTACCACTCCACAGGCACACAGGTGCATCCCAAGAGAGCTTGTCAGCTCATTGGCGGTTCAAGGGAGCCTTTCAAACACAAGGGGGGAGGGAGCACACTGCTTCTCATCCCAGCACAGATCTCCCCATTACATCCTGGTAAACGCAGTACGCTTAATTTCAAAGTTGCTTTAGTTCTTCACCAAAGTTGGTACAGGTAGTGCTGTTATCTCTAGACACATGTTTCTGGGTTTCGCCCTTCATCAGTAAAGAGCAAAAGTAATGTAGAACAAAAAAAAGTCATCAGGGGTTGCTGAAATGGTGCCCAAGTCTTCACAGTTCACAGTACCACTCCACAGGCACACAGGTGCATCCAAAGAGAGCTCGTCAGCTCATTGGCTCACGGGAGCCTTTCAAACACAAGGGGGAAGGGAGCACACTGCTTCTCATCCCAGCACAGTTCTCCCATTGCATCCTTGTAAATTCAGTAAGCTTACTTTCAAAGTTGCTTTAGTTCTTCACCAGCTCTTGGAGAAGCACCTGTGCACCAGGGAGAGGTACAGAGACCTGAGAGGATTGTTGCAGCTTTCTCAGCAACCCCAGATGAATTTTGTTTTTGTCTCTACTGATGAAGGATAGTATCCAGAATCACACGTGTCTAGAGATTAACAGCACTAACCTGCACCAACTTTGGTGAAACACTTCAACAAAAATTCAAGTAAGCATTTAAACTGAACTGCATTTACCAGGATGCTAAGGGGCCAACTGTGCTGGGAGGTGAAGCAGTGTGCTCCCATCCCCCTTCTATATAATAGTTGGATCTGTCAGCATCTGTAAATGTAAAAAGCAGGCATAAACTGATAAAAAACCCTAGATCTTGAATTGGGGAGCAAATAGCTCTTGCGCGGGCAATGGTGCGTCGGGCGGAATAATACCAAGTGATCCAAAGGTCTGTGGTGTGGTGCCATCACATGGACAGGTCAGAATGAAATTACAATCTTATTGTCCAGGAGGGAAACATGGACTACATTGTAGTGAGCCCAATCGAAACCTTGTAAGCAAAAATCTTTCCTACGTATTTTTAACCAAGGTGAGATAAAGCTCAAGTCCTAAATTATATTTTATTATTTTGCAAGCTCTCATAATTGGTTTCTATAGGGCCCTGGTTTCCCTCGTTTCCATAACTAAGTTAAAAAACTTCATTTTCATCCTTTTCCCATCAGCTTTAACAATGGACTGGGAAGTATAGTACAATTCAGGATGCTCAAGTTCAATTGCCAAATCTCTGATATAAGCCAACCATGGCATATTATGCCCCAGATCACAATCAAGACAATCCTGAACTACTTCCCTATTGAAAGCTGTGTGGTCCCCACACCAAACGGAAATCCATAAGAGAAGTGGGGTTAATTTTACAAAATCTCCTACAAACCCCAGACTCAGTTCCTCATGAATAAAAGTATTTGGGCTGGTGAGGCCAAACCCCAAGCAATTTTTGACAGAACCAGTTCTCTTCCCTCTATATTTCTGTACAATTCTGATAGCCCCAGATAGCTGCACCATAGGTAAGTACTGACAGGCATTTCATCCTGTGTATTTGAAGCAGAGGAACTATGGATTTGTTTCCAATTGTCGCAGAGAACTTAAAAAGGGCACCACAAGCTTGGTTAAACCATTGGCATCTATCAGCCATACAAGGGCTCCAATTGCGATGTTGATCAAAAGTATCACCCAAATATGGGATAGAACTAACCTGAAAAATTACTCTGCCATTAATAGTTAACGGCCTAACTTTAGAAGTTATCTTCCCACAAATCATTAAATGGGTTTTAGAGATGTTGTGTCCAGGTCAATATCATTCATAAAATGTACAAACAAATCCACCAATACCTTACGACTGTTATCTGTGAGGGAAAAAAAAAACATGTCATCTGCATATAGCAGAGACGGGACAAAAACAGAGTTAACCCTAGACATATTCTTTCCATTGGAAGTCAAAAACTGATTCAACCCATTAATATGCAATAAAAATAAAAGCGATGCCAAAATGCACCATTGGCAACCACCTCTCGGGTGATTGAGGGGATCCTTACACTCCCCATGCTGGCCAAGCTTGACAGTAGCAGCTATATGGAAGTGCATGGCCCGTAAAAAATACAGCAAGGTTTTAGGCAATCCCATATCTGCTAATAAAGACTACATCTTTGCCCTATTAACTTGGTCAAAGGAGCTGCTTAGGTCCATAAACGCTAGATGGATAGTGCTTTTCTTTGCCACCACGTATTTCTCAATCAGCAGCTCTAGGTTGAGGCATTGTTCCATTGTTCCCTTGCCCTCCCTATAACCATATTGAACAGGACTAAGGATAGTATTTATTTGGGTCCATTCCTCTATTCTCCCCAAAATAACTCTTCCAGCCACCTTTACAATTGAATTTAACAAGGAGATGGACCTATAGCTGCAAGGGTTCTGGCGGTCCAGCTTTTTAAAGTCCGGTACAATTGTGGCAGACTTCCACTCCTTAGGAATACTTCTAACTGCGGCTGCATTAAGGATGTTAGTTAATAGTGGGGCACAGAATAAGATGTTCAATTTATATATGTCAATAGGGATCCCATTAGGGCCAGGAACCTTATTGGCAGGACTGACCCTGATAGCCTCCCATTCCTCCTCCAACTCAAATATTATGGCTAGTGGAAACTCAATTAAATCCTCACCCTTTTCAATGTGCTTACACAGGTCCTCTGAATAGAAATCAGAAAAATGATTTAACCACTGTTTTGGTGATATATTTATGCCTATGTCATCATGGGCATCTAGCAGCAAGCTCCTATCCTTTTCTATCTCCCAAAAGCCCCTGGAGCCGCACTTGGCACAGGCATCCATTAATCTGTCCCATGTCGCTTCCTTTACTATTTGCTTCCTATGTTTTATAGCCAGCTTATAGTTTGCTCTGACCTGAATGACATCTTCTTTCATTTTTGGCCTGGCATTAAGCGTCTCCCTG
Source organism: Calotriton arnoldi (assembly GCA_963921515.1). Lineage (NCBI taxonomy): Eukaryota > Metazoa > Chordata > Amphibia > Caudata > Salamandridae > Calotriton > Calotriton arnoldi. The sequence continues at coordinate 668,088 of CAWUFW010010191.1, read as the reverse complement.
AGTCGCTTATTTGCTGATCTGCAGTTGTGATCAAACCACCTAGTTTTCTCTGCTTCCCTGGGGCATAAAGACTCTTCATGAAATGATTAGCTGTTTTGCTAAGAGATTCAAGAGCCTCCAAAGCCTCCTCGGGAAAAGGATTGTTCATGAGCAGTGGGTCCATAAGCAGATCCAAGTTGGCACTAACTATAGACTTAAATAGCTCGGGGATCAATATATTACGCCATCTAATTCTGCGCCCCTTATCTTTAGTGCTAAGACCGGTCAAACCTGGGTTTCTTGCTCTGGCTTCTCCCAGGGATATTAATAGTTCAAACACTATAGGGTTATGATCACTATGGCAGGTGTATAGGACGTTTCCTGATTGGACCAGCTCTCCCTTTGACCTTGAGCAAAATATAAAATCAATGGTTGCTCCCTTTCCCCACCCTATAAAGTGGGTTTGTGGCTAAAACCTTGCCCTACTAAAGAACCTAAATCTATTAAGTTTGTCTAGCCTAGGGCTCTTATCAGCCGCCGTCGTCTTTCATCTACCCCAGATGAGTGATTAAAATAGAATTCCTTCCCAAAAGGATTCTTGTCGAGGCAGGGTTGACCTATCTTAGCACTAAAATCACCTCCAAGTACAATGTTAAAATTCTGCAACCAATGAGGAGCTCTGGTCTCTAGGCTAGTAAACAAAATAATGTTGAGATTTGATAGCCCATATTGACCACTGAGTTTTTTTTAAATTTCGTGTTACCACCACCCAAAGCACCTGAACCCCCTTATGCTTAACAGAATCAAAATAGCTTATCCATCTTGGGCTCTCTGTCCATCGCCACCTATTGCAGGAACATAAAAGCACCCATACCCATCCACAAAAAAAGGTTCACATGTCCAGTTTCCTTAAGTAATATTACATCATATGGTTTAATCTGGTTTAACCATACTGGATCCATCACCTTGGATACAACTTGTGCAGCATTCCCATAAACAAACTTAAGGGGTGAATACCCAGTTGCCAATAATTCCAAACTGGTATTATCTCCTATTAAAATTATTGGCAGTGGCTGCTCCCCCTTATTGCCTTCCTTTAGAGGGGCAGACGTTTCGTGTAATCAGTCATTACTATCATGGTTTGCTAGTGGAAGGAACATATTGGCAGTGGGAATCAAAGGATTATACTGGGTGCTAAGCGGGAGATTCTGGTTATAACTACTTATGGCCCTCAAATGTCTATAGAAAAGCCCAATGGTTCAAAGCCAATACCCTCGTCTGTTGGTCGCCGGGAATGGTAGCTATATATCAATCGCCTCGCCAGCAGAGTGTGTCTGCAATTAACCATGATGCAATCCCCCTCTCGCTGTTTTCTTCCTGGCCCCACCGACCCTACCCTTCTGGCAAAGAGGATATGTCTATGGTCCCTCACATTAAATTGAGTGTTTTTACAAAACCAGTGGCAAACTTTATTGCATAGTTGTGAGGTAGATTCCATAGAGGTTGAGGGTAACTCAGTGATGCTTGGCATTACTACTACGTATGGGCCACATTTGGGGGGTATTTAAGTGTAGGCAAAAAAGCCTCCTTATGAGTATGAGTGCCTAAACCGTCACTATTTCCCCTACTGTTCCTTATTTCATCTCCTATATCCCTTTCTACTTGCACTGAATGGCTACTTGCCATAGGGGTGATAATGAAACCTGACTCATTAGCGTTGCTTGTCCCTATATTCTACTCAAGGGGTTATAATTTAGTATTTCGGCAGGGGTGCACCTCAACTTTTAAGGCCCTTGAGTAAGTTGCCTTTGACCCCCTCTGGGAATTACTATCATTACAGTAGCAAGATATGTGGTCTATTTTAGAGGATAAAACATTAAACATTGATTCTAGATTTTGCAATTTCTCATACAGATTAGCAATACATTTTTCTATAAGTTGTTTGAAATTTTCCACTTTTAAGTCCCAGTTATTAGGTGCCAAATCCCTTCCAATTTCTGTACTAATGTCCTTGGGCAGTACCTTTTTTCTGGTGTTTCGTGTACATGGTTTCTTGTTTGGTTTTACATTTCCTTTTGGCCGCTGGTACGCAATCACTGTCATTTGGGCGTTCTTCCCCACTAATTGCCAATAAGTCTACTTCAAGTACTGAAGGGGAAATTGTTAACGCCTTCATAGACACATTTGTTACATTGAATTTTATTGGGCTGGACAGTTTCTTCGAGGGAGAGGCCCCCTACCTTACCCAAACTTAAGCGGTGTTCTGCCAGATCTATTTCCTTAGATATTTCCCCCACGACTTGCGCCAGATAAGTATCCGAAGTAGTCACAGCACGGGGTTTGGCAGGGCTACCCCGTGCCCTTTCTCCTTTCTTTATCCTGGTCCAATTTTCACTTACCCATTCTAACGACTTCACCGATAGAAGAGGGTTTGACCAGCCCAGCCTCCTCCAGGCTCTGATGGGCACAGATGGGCCTGCTCATGGCTCCTCTTGTAGATTTATGGCGCCTCCAATCACTGCTGCGGCCTCTGGGTGGGAAGAACTGAGGATGCTGGGAGGTGTAGTTCCCTCCCCCCCAGCAAGCAACCAGGGTCCATGGCTGCAGTCGGCAGCAGACAAAGTTACTGTGAGGGTCCCACGCTGTGGGACTCCTCTTGTAGATTTATGGCGCCTACATTCACCGTCGGGGCCTCCGGTCGGGAAGAACTGAGGATGCTGGGGAGGGGGTGTAGTTTTCTCCCCCCTAGCAAGCAACCAGGGTCCGTGGCTCCAGTACGCAGCAGACAAAGTTACCAAATTGTTTTTGCCGTAACATGCACACTATTGTTATGTTACATCAAAAATCAAATTATGTCGTTATTTTAAAAGAAAACTTTCGAATTAAGTAAACAGATTAATAACCCATGCTCAGTTTATCCTTTTACTGAAAGTTAATATGCACAAGCAGTTTCAGATTACTAGAAAATGGTCTGTTTTGTAGGAATAAAAAATGTAATTTAATATATTGTCCATGTGCGCTGCCCTTTTTGACATGCTCTTTAATAGAATTATCAAAACCACAGCCAGCTTTTCATCTTCGGGTATTTACCAGCACTGAATTTTTCTATTGTCTCTATTATTTCCTTTTCTGTGATTGGGCTGTCTAGGAAGACTCTATTGTCGGAATCCAGCTGTAACAATTTTGTATTGGTAATTCTGTATACTTCTGTTTCACTAATCTGCATAGTTCTCTGCAGAACTGAAAAACTTGTGTTCTTTCCTACGGAAAATGTCATGAAGGTTCCATATTTAATCAATGCTGCTTTTCTTGTATTTGGTATTTCTGTACTGCGAACCTAGCCAAAAGGCTGTGTAGCACTGTACAGCATCAAAGACAAACTTACAATATAATGAGTGGTAATAAAAGTAGCTGGTTCTTGGACAGTTAATGCATTCTGATGTACTTTGTCTAAAGAAGTGTGCCTTTCAATTCTTTCCTAAATTGGAGCACCATTGGGGAAGCCCTGATGGATACAGAAATATTGTTGCAGATCCTGGGTGTAGAGATGAAATATGTCTACTGCTTAGTTTTCATATTTTTACACACCTTAATCTGCCGTCTGATGGTATCTTGGTTGTGGGTGCACCGAAAACTAACAGAGATATTGAGCTTGTCTGCAAGACAAAAAGGGATGATGGTCATGATGGCTTTGTAAAAAATGCAGCTGGTTTAGAGAATGATGCAGGCTGGCAAGGGGAGCCAATGGAGTTCCAACAGGATGGATGTTGTGATCCTATTCCTTCTGGCCCTGGGATTCTTGTTATTACAACTGGACAGATAACAATCTGCCTACTTTCAAGCACTCATATTGTGGTAGATTCATTCACAATATTAAATGTATGTTTTCTTCATGATCGGATTATTGATCTTATATTTGTCTGTAATAAGCTTTTGGAAACTCCAATTGTTGGGTCAACTAGGTGGCAAGTTAAAACCACTTTAATTTGTTTCTCAATGGGCTTCAATAATGTCTTATTTTTGCCTTTTTTTATGGAGGATTTCCTTGTCAGTTTCCTTTAAAGGTGTGTCTTGCCAGTTACCAATAGGCCACCATTCAGTCCAATGAGCTCTCGCTTAACAAGATCCTTATTAAATGTCTTTTCATCTGGACCTTAGGCTTCACTATCATTGTATTGTTGGTGTCCCTAACGGAGCCCTTTTTTTTTGCTTCCCCAATTTTGGGGGATTGCAGACAAACTTCAGAAAGCAAACAAAACACGCATTACAGCAGACTGGAACAGCAGGAGAAAATTATCTAGTTAAGCAGTCTCCTTTTTGTAAGTATTCCCAAGTCATTCGAGAGAAGTGTCTCACTAAAGTTTGAAATGAAGAATGAGGATGTCCGTTCACTTACAGGTCCATAAAATGAATGTGGAGCAGTGTGGATACTGAGACATCCGTTATGGGTGTTACCCAAATAGGGTAAGTCTGGAAGGTTTGTTCTCAGCTTTCACATTAAATTCATAAGAAGTCACTTAATAAAGATGGAACCAAATTTAAATTCTTGCGGCAAGATAAAATTATCCAAACAGTGGAAAAATGGTGTGCATTCAAACATCAGATATACAACTTCAGCCTCTTGTTTGCATTTGGGTAAAAGCAGACCCATGGAAAAGCTAGGCAAGACACTAAGGTCTTTGTTGGGGTAGACGAATTGGCAGCTTTCATTACACAAATCGAACAGCAATCTAATCAGCAAGTGATAGCAAGAAACATGCTTGTGGTCAATAAAGGATAGTCCAGTCCAGGTGGTTTCTTTATGTAGATTTATTTAAGATAGATGTTACAGCGTAGAGCCCCACCAGGAGCAGCCTTCCTGCTGCTCAGCCCATCCACCAACTGAATCCACACTCACCAACATTCCACTCACCTACATTTTCTCATCACAGTCACACTGGCTGAGCAGCAGGTATAACACATCTCCCTTTCTTTATACAAATGACAATGAAACTCTAAAAGAATCACTATATAAATGGTGCATGCAAAAGATGACAAAATAATAATTACTTGCAACACAGGGGCATCAGACAAATGCAATATCATACATGTACTGATGGCGAAAATACATGCATGAAAGATGACAAAGAATACGTTTTTGGAAGAAGTAAACACACCACGCAATACAGCAATTCTGTAATACATAAGCAGTACTACCCTCACCACTTCTCCCTTTCCACCATGCAAAATAACAAATCACACGCTCACTTTAAACCAAACCAAGAAAACATACATACCACCACACCACAGAGAACAAACTAAACCCAAATACTAAAACAAGCTGGCTGGTCAGGCCAACAAGAAAGAGGTAGAAAAGGTACCGACAGAAAGGCGTGGTAGGAAATCATTCTAACAAAAACTTCAAAGCCATGGAAGATCATTCCACAGAGAACTAACGGCATAAAAATTGCCCTCCACCCTTACCCGTAGTAAGGGTGGTACGTGTGGAACACAACTCCACACACAACCTACGGCATAAAATAATTGCCCTATACCCAAAACCCAATGTTAGGGTGGTACGTGTGAAAAGGCATTTCACACGGAACATGAAAAGTTCACACTCAAGACCCAATCAAAATAAAAGAGAAATTGCAATCCCTAGGGAAAAACACTCAATCTTGAAAAATACAGCTAGAACTCAGCCCTTCACCCAAAACCCTAAATTAGAGTGGTACGTGTGAAAAGACACTCCACACGGAACATGTGCACAACTCAAAACCCAATCAACTTGTAGAAAAAACAGCAATCACTAAGAAAACACTCACACCTCAAAATCAGGTTTCACCTTAGTCTATCACCCAACACCAGTTGGGGTGGCATGTGTGGAATAACACTCCACACGGAACATATGACACTCTTCATAATCAGGCTATACCTCAGCTCGTCACCCAAGCCGTGTGGGGAAAAAAAGGTCCACACGGAACATGTGAAAGCGCGCAACGCTACATCCAAACAAGTAGTAAAAGAAAACAGCACACACAAGCAAAACGCACACTCTTTACAAATCTGGCTGCTTGAACTCAGCCCTTCACCCATACAACGTAGAACCTTAGGACCATAAAATCAGAACCCCCACACCCCGGGGTGAACATGTATCATACACGCAGCAAATAAACTCTACCACCCCCTTGACAAACAAACCCCACTGCATCATACTCGTTAAAGGCACAAAACAGAGTGGCAAAGGAGTAACTTAACCCCCATTAATAATCAAGAACAATGATAAATGACTTCTCTTATCACAGAATAATATACAACACATAGGAAACCATCAGCACTGTCCACCACAAAATAATAAAATAAAACAAATAAAGTAGTCACCGTGGTCTGCAGCAAAGAAAAGCTGTGCTCTTAATGGAACCAAACCTGTAATGCACTGCCGCTTCCAGAGAATCACAATGTTCAGAGAGTCACTACCAAACGTTTCCACATGAGTACTGGTCGATGAAACCAGCAAATGTCACCCAGGAAGAATTATCCAGTTGTGTGACGCTGAGCTGCGCTACTTAAGTCATCCAAGTTCCTTGCATGACACAGTGTCCGGGTGTAAACACAGCATCCAGGAAAATGATACACCGTAGTAAAGGACGTCGAACGGCACTGGAAAACCACAAAGACGAGTGCTGCCGCCAAACCCAAGATGGCGGCACATACTTCGCGCTGCGCCGGATGGCTCACGGCACAGGCGTGCACCACCTGCCCTGCTCCAAACAGTCTTGCAGGAACAGCATCATAACTGGCTCTGGCTCCGTCTTTGCCAGCAAGATTCATGACGCTGCACGATTCCTCGGCATGTGCGGACGAGCCGTACCTTCCAACTGCTCCACGTGCCCCTGAAGTGCTCCACGCGCCCCCACAGAAGACAAGGTAAGGGCACGCGGTGAAAGATTTAAAAAATCATACCTTTAACGGACACATTTGGCGAAGCTTGTAGAAAGATTTAAAATCGTACCTTTAACTGACACATCTGCCGAAGCTTGTAGGAAGTTAGTCCCAATAAAACATCACCTGGGCGAGAATCAACATCTCGTTTAGCTCCACATCAAGTCCGTGCACACGTGTAGACTCCAACCGCATTTTAAGTTTTAGTGTGAATTGCTACATGTGCGCACAAACATTTCCAGTATGCGTAAAACAACCGATAATCATAACCTCTTGTATTTGACGAAAGGATCCAAGTCTTAAGCTCACTCTTACTCAAAGTGAAGGTTTGTGTCAAACAACAGCTGCGGAAAAACTGTCCAAAGAGGCGGGTGACATCCTAAAGCCACAAACAGGCAATTTACTGTCGGTTGTCTTAATTACCAACTGTCGCACAGAGGCTTACAGGGCCATGTAAAATTCAGATATCTGAGACAGCGACAAGAGAAGTGAGCCCTGGTTGGTAAGCTGTACGCAGGGTCACGCAATTAAATCCCTGAAGAAACACAGCTGGGCATCGCAAATCGTGACTGTAGCAGAGCACAGCTCATCTTTCAAAAAAAAAAAAAAGTAAGACACCGCAGGAACTGGCATGCCCGAGTTGAGGCTGACCGGTCTTGTGATCACTGGTGGGGCTGAGGGCTGCCAGCTTCTTCAAGTTCAACTTAATAGATAACAGCTAAAAACCTGGCCCTTCCCCTAGGAGGTCTGTCCACTTTAGCTACGGTCGCAGCGCTGGGATGCTCTCGGCTAGCCATGCGCTATATAAAAGTCATTTCATGCAGATACTTCAAGCTTGAAAGTTACAGTCCAAACAGGTGGCACACGCAGGTTCTTCAAAATCGTCGCCAAAATGTGGTGAATAAAGGATAGTCCAGTCCAGGTGGTTTCTTTATGTAGATTTATTTAAGATAGATGTTACAGCATAGAGCCCCACCAGGAGCAGTCTTCCTGCTGCTCAGCACATCCACCAACTGAATCCACACTCACCAACATTCCACTCACCAATATTCTCTCACCACAGTCACACTGGCTGAGCAGCAGGTATAACAGTGCTCTCATCTAAGAGGCTGAACTTGTAGGTAGCAAAAATGATGGGCACTCTGATTTATTTACTGTCGTACAGGCTGCTTGAGGCTGCACACGAGGGGATACAATTGATTTTCAAAATTATCATTTGGTTGGTTAACAAGTAAAGTTGCCCAATTGCAGCTCTATGCTAGATTTGTCAGACCAAGTTAGAATGGGGTTGTTGGCATCTGGTGTGTGAATGGATGGATAAACACAGAGGTAAGGGTGGCTTCCTGAGTGACAGCTAGTAATATAAAATTGGAATGGTAAGGTATAGACAAAGTCATCTTAAAATCATAATAGATAGGAAGCCTGTATTGCTTCTGTTGAGATGAAGTGGCTGCACAGGACAAAAGAAATAATTATTTGTGTTTCAGAACCATCATTTCAAATTCGATGAGTGGCAATTCCTGCATGAAGTTAAGAGATGAACATCTCAGGATAATTTGATCATCTACACCAGACACAGGTGACAGCTAAAATTAGGACACCACTGGATTTGATTTAATTGTCACATCAGTTTCTCCTACAAACTGTAATAACCCCATCATTTTCCAAGGTGTGGGTACAATAAATATATATAGAATTAAATCATAAAAGATTTTCGTAGGTTTATATTTTTTTTGCATCATTATAAATCTGCAGAATGTATTTTCATTCTTATCCACTAATATAGCACTGTTGCTTTTAAAAATGTCTATCTTGTGTAGAAGTGTGTTTTCCTGATATATATGTTAACTAGGCCTCAGCTTAGATACAAACGCCAGCTTGACCAAGATGGATATAATAATTTGTCATTCATGCCCCCCTCAAACCCGCCTACCTTCTCTGCTGGCAAACTCTGCAGAATGTAGTTCCTGGCTCATGGGGTATGGATGTTTGGGGGAACACTACAGGTGCTCCTCAGGCCTCATAGCAAAGGCCGCAGAGGGATGGAGGCCCTGCTAGGATCCATCAAAGTCTGTTTCCGACAGCCTTTCAATGGCGGTCGGACTGCGATTGAAAAGCTGTATGAAAGGGACATTGTAATCCCTATGGTGGTGCCTGAGCAGGCCCCGCCCTATTGTAGGGTATTACATTCTGACCGATGGTCAGACGGGCTCAGAAGCGTCGGTCGGTCCCTCCGCCCGCTGCCTCCAACTGCCTTGCGTCATAATGCAGTGGTTGGACTGCAGCATCAGTTGTCGGTCAGACTGCAACTGACAGCCTGTCGGTTGCGATCTGACCTACATCGTAATGAGGCTCAAAGTTTTTCTTGTGCTGAGAAAAGGGCACCTTTGCAGCACATAAAAACCCTTTGCAAGGCAAACAAATGCCAATCATTGGTTTGCATAACTTTGCCTCGCTTCTTGCTAGCCCAGGCCTTTTGTAAATGAGCGCATACATTTCCTCTTGCTTATGCCTGATCATGCAGTGGTTAGTTTTTGATGAAAAGCCTCACTTGCCTATTTTATTAGATTGTGCTTTGTGTCAAAACCTGCACTGATCTTTCCGCTTGACACAAGGTGGATCAATTCATTTTTTTGTGCTAAGAAAAGGCAAGTTTCCAGCACAAAATACCCTTTTCGCAGAAAAAAAATACCATTGGCCATTTTGCGTCACTATGCGTTGATCGTGAGGGGCATATTTACCGGAATGGTGGTGCAGGGCAGCACAGCAAGTTACCTTGATGCACTGCCCTGCGCCACAGGGAAAGGGCAGAAATGCACTGCATTTATCTAATACGGTGCATTCCTGTCATTTCCTCCTGTGCTGGTGCCATTTTGGCAGCCTAGCGCCAACGCAGCCACCCTTGCACGACGGTGCAAGGGTGCCTGAGTTACAGGCAGGATTGTTTTTGTGCAGGAAGGTGCACCTTCCTGCACAAAAACAATCCATAAAGATGTTTCCTCTTTCTAAGTGTGCTGTAGAATGCAGCACACAGAGAAAGAGGAAAAAACTAGGAGAAATAAATGTAAGGGCTTTTTTATGAGCCTCTTGCACTGCCGTAGCGTCACTTTTTGTGATGCAATGGCGGTGCAAACAACCAAATCATATTTATGAGGCCATGCAAAGCCTCTTTGTGTGATTTGAATGGCATCATAGATATGGAGTAAGGCGTTCCATGGGCGTTGTGGTGTGTGTTCCTATGCAACTCCCATGGTTTATGACACATTTCCAGATTTACAAGGACTTGTAAACCTGGGAATGCATCAAAATTGTACACCTCCTGAAGAGAGGCGTAAGGAGGAGCAATTTGCACTGCGTTGCATTATTCCAAATTTGTGAAGCCATATGGCTTGGGGATTTGCGTTGTGCATGTACCACATTACGTGGTGCAAACATGACACAAGGCCCTCATAAATATGCCCCAAGGTCTTTAGTAAATCTGTGCCAAGTTATCTTTCTCCTAGCAAGTTAAATAGCGATGATAGCAGGAGATAATCTATGTATGTGTTCAAATACAGACAGTAAATGAGTACTAAATATTTAATTAAGGCTTAAGAGATTTTCTATTTCTACTCACAGGGAGACTTCATTAAAAAGGTAATTGTTTAATCTTCAATCAGAGTATAAAAAATAAGCCACATGCATCCATGGAGAAAATTATTCAAAACAAGGAGAACTCTGCAAATGTAATTGATTTGAATTGACCTAATTTACCACAAAAATGTAATACAATTATTACAAATAACATTGTAATATAATGCATAACTCTTGCATTAATTCTCGTAAGTTGTTCCGATTAGGCAAATAAGGCTAAGATAAAAAGTCACACAATGAATTTAAACTGTAACATGATTTCCACGCCTATAGTATAATCTGTAAAGCTTCAGTCTTAATATTTTTCTTCAAGATATATTGAATTATTTATTTTGTGGATTCAGGCTGCACATCATGAATGCAGCTGCGAACGAGCTGCACTATTAGTGTTAAATCATTCTTGTGCTATGCTTTAAGTGACACGTGCATATCAAATAGAACGTACCTTTGATAGAGCGCAGGGCGCTAGTAAACTTGTAAGGGTGCGCTATATTCATGTACGAACTGCACTCGCATATATTCTAATGTTTGGTTGCACTTTTTGCATATTAGAACGAAGTTTATATATCACCATTTTAAAATCAGTGGAATTAAAACCAATTGTGATGCTATTTACAGGATTGATCAGCATTTCACACGTATTTAGAGAAATCATGTAATTATGCACGTATATAATGATTAGTAGGTAAAACAAATGTATTCACTGTTATAAGATCCATATAGAGGCTTGTGTAACGAGTGCACATTAAAGAACGTTCTTAGGTTAGCCAAATTGTAGGCCTAACTTTTGTTTTCTTAAGTTTTGTTTCTCCTCGTTTGCTCTGGAGTTTGGAGTTAATTAAAATGTATGTGTGTAGAAAGTTTTCCTTTCGCCCCCTACTGCAGGTGCAGGAATTTGACCTTGTTATTTTAGATTTAAGAAGATACATGGGAGGAGAGGAATGTCTTTAAAGAACTTGAACAGAGAGAAGGGAGGACACCTTCCGTGCCGGGTGAAACCTGGGAACCAAGGTCGGCGAACAAGACTGCAAAATTAATTGGAGTTTGTGGAAAGTTATTTAAGGGAGGTGTTCACGGAATAACGTACCAGGTGACCTGTTAGGGGTGTAACTTTGTCTTTTTGTATTAGGCACCGGGACAGATTTGCAGGACTTCTGCTTTTGAATGAGGAAGGAGAGCATCTTAGAACGAGCTCTGTAACTTTACGCTACTTGACCCATTTAACGTGAGTGCACTTCTTAGGAAGTCAACACCTGCTGACACCTTTGGGGAAATTCTTCTGGGATATTAGGAAGGTATGCCACTTTAGAAGTAGAGTAGGGACAGATTATTCTTTAACTTGGAAATACAAATGAAAAAGGATTTGGACGCAGTGTCTATACTCGGCTGTGTTCTGATATTGAAATTTATCGTTCTGTGCCTATTGTGCCGTATGAACTATATTCGTAGCTTGGGCTCTGTATTAGTATTCATGTATCTTTACGCCTTGATTTTGAGGTGTGTCTATTTTCGGTTGTTTCTGGCTTTCAACAAAACTTAAATTCTGAGTCTGTAGTTCTTTAGCTGGATGGGAGGGGAAATGTACAATTGGTAATTCGTTTTCTTCCCTCCACACTTCTTAGCAGGCAATAAAGACCATCGGCCAGGTATTCGTAAGTAAATTTAGGAGATGGAATCCTGCCACATCAATTGGAAGCAGAAACGGATGGTTGCCTCTAGAAGTGAGGGGAGATTTTAGAAAATTTAGAACAGAATTAGACTCACAGAGCCCCAAAAGAGAGCCCATGACCGAGAGCAGAGGACGGCGGGCGTTGACGGAGGTCAGCGGACGTTGATGGTGCGGCGTAGACAGTGTTAGCACGAGTATGAACAGTGATGTGTGTGTTAGATTGCGGTGAATTGATTGTGTGATGTCTTGCGGAGTTGGAATGATAGTCGAGTGAACGTGAATTTATTGGTTTACTGGTCCAAACACGTGCAGATCAGGAGGTATTTGGAAAGCGGACTCAAGAGAAGTCCAAGATCCTGGGATAGCTTTTGTACTGTAATTGTCTGATCATTGATGTGGGTGTCGTGGAGCTCTATCGACGGCTCACTTGGGGTAGGGAACTTTGTGTGAGTGGATCTAATAGAGTTGCATGTGGAAAACCTCAGGCCAGGGGCCGACTACAGCGACTCGAGTGACTGACGCAGGTCGGGGGTCACGGAGTGTGAATGTTCTTGAGCAAGTGTATACTATCGATCTTGTAGACGACAGACAATTATTTGGGTTTTATGTAACTGTAAGTTACTGTGGCTTCCTGATAGGTAGTTACTTGGTTAAGTAGCTTTTGGATAATCAGTTACTTGGTTGTGTGAATGTGAGAGGGAATGTACGTGGTGAGATTGTGAAGGAGGGTGAACCGCTGCAGAGAGGGAACGGTGACGTCAGAGTGCGCCGCGATGTGATAGGCCGGTCGGTGCAACACCGTGCTGGGATTGGAGGGTTCTCGGCAAAATTTGGAAAGGGAAAATTGTGTTTTGTAACAATTGAATTCAGGATGAGATGTTTCAAGGTATTGCGAGACTTATGTAAAGAAGATTCAGATGTAGTGACTCGGGCAGGGAAAGGAGCTCCGCCAGAGGATACCCAGGCACATTATACGGCAAAAAACATAGGACTGCATACAATAGTGTGGCTCCAAAATGGGCAGGATTACAGAAAAGGAAGGCAAATTGGCTTTCGCACGTTATGGGTCATTTCGATTGGATGTGTTGTATCAATTAAGGGGGGTGATGTCTTCGTTGAAGCCTCCACCCAGACCCACTCAATTTGAGGCATTAGACTGAAGGAAGTGGCCCGTTTAGGGCCACCCAGGTCACTTGCGACCACCTTTCAGCCTTCCATACAAACGAAGAGCCGGTCAGACAGTAGAGAATACAAACCAAAGTTATTTATTAGTATGCGCTCGAGCGGAGTCCGGACTGACCAGCCTCCTTAGATAGCTGCTGAGGGACTGACCCCCGTCCACAAGATAAAGTCAGATATACATTTCCAACACCCCTAAGACCCGCCCAGACTGGAATTTTCCAGCCTGGGCACTGATGAACAAAGGAGGTTCAGAAGGATGGGCTATCATCCTGAGAGAGGGTACACGCTATCTTAGTTTCAAGGTTACTCTGCCCGTGCTCATCTCTCTGAGAGTGGGCGCAGGTCTACCTACTGGGAAAGGCATGCAATTGCAGTATGACATATTCATTAGTGCAGCGAAGCTCAACCTTTAATAATAAAGAGTAACAATCGGGGCTGCTTTCTGCTGATGCAGACAATATGAGACGGAAGCTTCATTTCGATCATGGTACAAAATGGCGGCTGGATACAAAATGGTGCCACAAATGCTAACCTAACTGGCACAATGCTACAGGGAGTGAGCTAGACGCATTTTCAGTCCAACAGACCCTCCTTTTACCATTTGCTAACAATTTTGTCTTATGCTAGGAAACCAATAACTACGTGCAAATTAAGAGGAACATTATTATATGTCAATAGACACATTATCAATATTCAAGAATACCCTCATCAATTTACATCAAGTATTGGGCAGCCTGCATATTCATTAGGGACATTGTCTGAGATGCATAGGGACATCAACACTCAGAGTTATCCGTATATTCAGTATCAGGAATAGAAGTTGCAAGGGAGGAGGTAGAACCAAAGATGCCCTCATCTATTTGCATCATTTTGTGAATGTCCTTCAGCAACATAATCGCAGCAGTGTCACGGACTGTCTTCTGCGGCTTAGGGGTGAGGAGTGTTGTACAGTAAGAGCAGCATAAGGGAAGACACTGCACCAGAATGCACCAGACAATTAGCATTACAATAAAGTAGATCACCTTTTCCAGAATCCAACCCCATCCACCAAATAGAGACCATCTCCAATTTCCGCTTTCCATTCCCTTGACATTCTCCAAAATATCTAAAATGTGTTGGGTAATATTCTTTTCAATATTTGTGATCCCGACTACACACTGGTCTCCTACTACTGCGCACACACCACCGCTCTTAGCTAGGATGAAATCAACTGCATATCTTGTTTGCTCAGAGTATATTCGCATACTTTCCAACTGGGTGGTGATGTCACGTAAGGCCGCTACGGTGGAGTTAGACAGTATCTGCAGCTTACATCGAAAATATTCCCTAGCCCTTTCACCTCTGACCATAGCGGTACCACCAAACGTAATAATGGAGGAAAGTATATACCCAAAGGTGATACCATTACTATAATTATTGACCTCCAGGTCTGTCACTCTGTCGCAAAATTCCTTTGTTAACGTCCTTTTAACCTATCTTACATTTGGTTTACTATACTGACAAGGCACCCCAAGAGGAAGCACCATTCCCAAAGCCACGTCCTCGGTACCATTATGATCATTGGAATAAGTATCATTGGACAAAAAGTAAAATCCTGGTTGTGCATAAAGTGGACCTTGATAATCTACAGGAGCATATCTGGTGTTCATTCCCACTGTACTCGGATCATTCTTCCTCACTAAAAACAATGTATTCTTGAACAATATCAGTCCAGAACAATTTATGTATAGGAAAGTGTCAGTACGATTTACTATTGGACAGCATGCAGGATAGTAATCTGCCTCTCGAGTAACTGTCAAATCTTGATAATGCCAGCCCACTAAAGTAATGTTCTGTTCCTCCATATACATATTGTCACACTACATATTAATGTTACAACCTGGGTTTCCCTCCCTCGTGGCTTCCTATAATACAAACAGGGACCGGGATATCCCAACCCGAACTCACCCTTTACCTCTACGAATTGTGGTGGGTGAACATATGTATAATTAACCAGTGACAATGGGTAAGCAGTCCACAAACTTGTAACAGATTCAGTAGGACAGCAAGCTGTACCTTCACCAAAGAATGTCCTATGTGTATCTAGAAATACATTGCTTGGGATTGTTCTTTTAGCACGAACTGGAGAAACAATCTTGTATATAGCACATGATGGAGCATTACAATCACACTCCAAAACCCAGGACACCCCACCCAAAATCAACAATAGGAACAATACAAAAACAGCACAAAGCATATTTTTCTTAGTAGACCAACCGTTTCGTACGCGAACAAGGAGAGTTACTTGTTGCTCTTTGTCAGTAACCATTTTGCCAAAAGGGGCGTATAATGAATAAGTAAGCAAGGGGGAAAATTTCCAGCAAGAGAAATATACAAGTTTCCAGTGTCCGTCACACTCTCACTGGTAGACTCCTATTGTTCATCACTGTTGGCGCTGTTGAGCACCGGCGGTGGAGCTAGGCGATCCTAGCTCTTTGAAGACATCCCACGTCGCACAGGATATGGCACTCCCCTCCTCAGGGGAGCACACTCGAACAATCCTGTCCAATGTCCGAACAATGCACCAATTTCGTCTTTCACTAAACTGTTGTTGGTCTTCTGATCCATCCCTACTAATCTGAATTCTCCTTTGGTGCACCATTCCTCCGTCAGGGCACAAATTGTATCTGATGACTTTAGGCACAGAGGGATCAGTAAACAATTACTCCTGGAGATCTCCTCATCTCTGGTGGTACTGCTGCAAACAATACGTCATCATGCTGTAAATCCATCTTTGTCCCAGCCACCTCGGATTGGCCCATAATAGATAGCCAGGCTGGGTATCGCGTCCGGGCCCCTCTTGAGTAACTGGTAGGGCTTCCCGGACCTATGAGTGTATAGAATTCAAACTTTCAGTTAATCTGGCAATGATAATTTTATCAGCAACAAGTGGTGAAATAGGCCTCAATCCTTTTATTTAACACTAAAGCAAAATGGGTGGTATAGAACTACCGGGTGGTATAAGGATACCTTCCCAGCATTATGGATCATGCACACCATACAGTATTTTCACTAGATGGGCAATTTTCTCAAAATACTATCATTCTGCCATGCAGGGTCGTTCAATTGTGCTATACTTCCTTGCCATATTGTTAATTCCTCTATTGTGGCCTCACCCTGTACTTTTTTTCACCTTCTCAAACGTGTCCTCAAGCATTATAACTTCAGACACCCACCTCGTAGGGCATGCTACAAACATCCTTTCCATTTTTCAAGCCATTTCCTTAGCGACCTGATCTGCAACTGCATTATCCTCCCACATTATCAGTGACTTTTCGGTGGACACTACACTTGCAATTCCCATGTTCTGCTCGGACTGACCGATCAACTGTAAAAACATAATCAGCAGTAGTTGTGCCCTCTGATAATTCAAAACAGTAGCCATCGACATATTGTTCCCCTTGGGGGGTCAGATAAGGGAACATCAATAAAGTCTACCCATCCTTTCCTCTCTCTTTCAGAAGGGAGGGGCAGTAACATGGCTAAATTCAGAGTGGCACATCTGTCAATCGTGATGTTTTTAGCAAACCAATCTAATTCATAGGCAGTTAGACGTGCACGGGTAAGGTGCTGTGTCTTTATCTTATTTAAAAAAGTATCCACAGCATGGAGTACCATGACTGTGAGATCAGTATCAAATATGAGGCCATCCGATTGCCTTATCAAGACAGCCACAGGCACAACCACTCTTAGACAGCTCAGGAGGGCTCACACGGCAGTGTTAGGCATAGCAGAAACAAATAAGCACACAGCTGTTGCTTACCTCCAAAGGCCTGTGTTAAAACAAAGAGCGCACAACCGGCCGTCTCGTGTACGCACAACACGAACGGCTTTGCACCAAGCACAAAGACTAATTAGGTGAACCAAGCACAGGAGCCAAGCAAAGCGCAACCTTTAATTGCTCAAAAGACTGCTGACACTCAGGCGTCCAGATCATGCATCCATGCACAGCAGGATCATGCACAGCAGGGTCAGTCCCCTACCCTCCTTCGACAGTAGGTGACCTATGTAAGTGATCTCCTGTCGACAGTATTGAAATTTAGAAAGGGATACTTTATGGTCATCTTTAGCTACATGTCGACATACTCAAATAATGTGATATCTGTGGGGAGTGCAAAGAAATACTTTTCACTGTCGAATTAGTGATACCGGGGTAGCCGGGAGAAGCACGGTGAAACCTAAAACCTCTACCAGTGGGATGAACCCATGTGAACCCAAAAATCCAGGTGAACCCAAGCAGATATCCGCTAGCAGGATAAATAGGAATGCCGAAGAATGTGCTCTTCTAGTCAGGGACAGAAAAGAAAGCAGCAGAAAAAGGAATCATAGTCAAAAAATTCTTGAACGTCAGTAACCGCTGTAAACTGGGGAATCACTGCTACATTCATTTCATGCAAATCAATCACAAAACGATAACCATCTTCATAGTCATCTTGATAATACTGTTGATCCCTGTTGTCATCAATGTTGTTACTATCTGAATGATCCTACGAGGCAGAGACAGGCTGAGCTCTGTCCTGCCCACCTGCTCCATGACCCCGTATCCCCAAGAACCTGCAACTTCCTGTATGCTGTCTTCGGGCTCTTCCCAAGCAGCCTACCTCAATTAAGCGACCAGCATTTCGGCATTACCAAATACCTTACCAGATGCCATATCAGCAGCATATGCATCGTCCCTGATATCATAAGTAATCTGGGGTGGAATACTTCTCCCACAGTCCAATCAAAGTAGCCGACACAGTCTTAAGGGCATGCCGCTGCACAAATGGCTCATAATCTTTCATCACACTCCACGCATCCTCCACACTGTAAATGGGGTGACGAGCCCACTAAGCGGCCTTATTAGCTACCACCTTTTTCTCTTCACCTCCCACATCAGATTGCATCAATATCCACCCCAGTCGCTCCCTAGCAGTCACTCAGTCTCCGTCCCCTAATCCACGTAGGGGTGTTCCACTACTCAGTACTGTCGGGGAATGAAGAAAAAGGGAAGGGGTAGTAACAGAGGGAACAGGCACCAATGTCACTAACGACTGTGTTGGAAGTGGAAGAGCTGGAGAGAGATATGCCGAAACAATAGGCACAGCGGGAAGACACACAGTCATCACAGGCGCAGAAGGCAAAGCCAAAGAAAGGACAGGAGGCGCTGTGGCCAGTGGAGCTGAATCAATAATAGAAGAAACAGAAACAACAGAGACAGAAGGAGCGAATGGCTGAGGCTGGGGAATGGCAGGGTATATTCTCTGCGGGGCGTATGGGGGTGGAGGTCAAGTATCTAACCGTTCCTCCACAAACGCAACCTTTTCTCCTCGGGCAACATGAGACTTTTTACTTTGCAATCGAGATTTCATATTCGCACACTCTACAGCTCTACTCTACAGCTTTCTGAGTCACTTTTTCCTTTCCGGGCCTCTTTCTCTGTTTTCATTTGTCTTTGTTTACCTTCCTTTTGCCATGTTCTAAGGAAATCAAACATCGACTGCCAACGTTTTGCAAACAATTTCCTTTTTTTTTTTGAGAATTATTCTTCTGTTCATCAAAAGTGCCTGTCAACGGCCACTGCAACTTTGGCATTGTCCCTCGTATATTTGTGCCATAACATACTAAACATAATAGGGCCAAGGCCATCGTACACATACCTATGCAAATTCAGAATGCCTTCTGGAGACGCTCGCTGCCTCACCTCTAGTTGAGCATCAGTAGAACAACAACGATAGCACAAAGAAACCTGTTCACTTATACCCGGCATTCTCAGAAGTATATGGCTGGCAAAGTATTTGCAAATGTCTTACCAAAGTTGGTCATCAGACCTCACCAAATCCGGATCAAAGCAATACCATGTTCACAAAGAACTCAAACAATTCAAGCGCTTGTCCAAAAACGATCCTCAGACCGTACCAAGTACAAACCAAAGTGGTACCACAAACCAAAAACCGGCTAACCCCAGGCATTTTCAAAAGTAAACCAGATTTGTTGCGTTGCCTGGCAAAGTGTTCACAAACACTTTGTATCCAAATCGGTCCTTAGACCATGCTAAACACAAACCAAAATGGCGCTATAGCCACAAAGAACCAAAGCAAACTCACCTGGTGCACACAGGTCAAACGAAGTTATTCTCCACTACCAACTCTTCGGACCAAACGGTCTGATCCAAGGATTTTGCCGTTCAGGACCCCAGCCGGGATGACCACTGGGCGAGGCACTGCCCGGTCAGACAGACAGGGCAGCTGCGAGTACCAGACTCTCTCTTGCAGGGATCCCTGGTCCGCCCGTCCGACCCGATGTGGCCCCGTCCTCCTCACCCGTCCACGGGCAAGGAAGGGTCACTCACCCGATGGGGTCCCTGTTTGGGTGCCAACTGAAGGAAGTGACCCGTTTAGGGCCACCCGGGTCACTCGCGACCACCTCTCAGCCTTCCATACAAATGAAGAGTTGGTCAGACAGTAGAGAATACAAACCAAAGTTATTTATTAGTATGCGCTCGAGCGGAGTCCGGTCTGACCAGCCTCCTTAGATAGCTGCCAAGGGACTGACCCCCGTCCACAAGATAAAGTCAGATATACATTTCCAACACCCCTAAGACCCGCCCAGACTGGAATTTTCCAGCCTGGGCTTTGATGAACAAAGGAGGTACAGAAGGATGGGCTATTATCCTGAGACAGGGTACACGCTATCTTAGTTTCAAGGTTACTCTGCCCGTGCTCATCTCTCTGAGAGTGGGAGCAGGTCTACCTACTGGGAAAGGCATGCAGTTGCAGAATGACATATTCATTAGTGCAGCAAAGCTCAACCTTGAATAATAAAGAGAAACAATAGGGGCTGCTTTCTGCTGAGGCAGACAATATGAGACAGAAGCTTCATTTCGATCATGGTACAAAATGGCGGCTGGATACAAAATGTTGCCGCAAATGCTAACCTAACTCGCACAATACTACAAGGAGGCAGCTAGATGCATTTTCAGTCCAACAAGATGCATGGATGCGGGCAGCACAAGCTAGGCGGAGAGAAAACTCTCAGGGAAGGATGAGAAAAGCAATGAAGTTGTACCAGGATGCCAGGTGGGATGCTCAGTTCAAGAGATGGAGGGTTGATACCATAGAGGGAGAGAGATTGTATCCATTGTTGGTACAAGGAGCTGGTGCACGGACAGGAAATACAGAAGATGACAGTGACACAGATGATAGCTTGTTAGACAGGCTATTGGCAGAGCGTCCTCCACCTTACAACCCTCAGTCTGAGGAGGGAAAGCGAGAACTGGTAGACGGAAACCCAGAAGGAGTAGGATCGGCCCCGGTAGGCTTAAGTGCAAGAGTAGTGGGAAGGATTTTGTTACGATCGGAAGGGACAGGAAGGTCAGAACTTGGGAATACTGAGATGAAAGGAGCCAACTGTGACACAAGGTTACCAGAAGCCCTCACGGTGCCGGTTACCATTGGACCCGTAGTCTCGATATACAATTCGAGTATGGGAGAAAGTGGGAGTCAACAGCAGACAGGAATGGGAGAAGACACTATCTCTGGAGGAAGCTTTACCATGGGGACGGGTGTACCCCTGGGGCCTGTGGAGGCTAGTACCCCATTGCCAGCGACGGCAGACCCTTCAAGGGTGGGTACAGGATCGGAAATGAGGTGAACAGGGCACTGGCAAATTCTAGATAAGAAATAAGAATGTGGGTTCCACCAGTGAGCGAGACTATGAGGAGCTCAGCGGAGATAGGAATGAGACAAGAGGAGTTTAGAAGATGACCTGGGTTCCTGAATGTTGAGTCGGAAAGTCGATTGAGGAATCAGAGTTGTGAGAGGGAAGGCCGACCCGCTTTCTAAGTTGAGGGGATGGAGGATGGCTGGAGAAGTCGAAGTTGTGATAGGGAGGGATCGTGCAATGGAACAAATCAAGGAAGGATTGAGGTTGCAGTGAAGGCAGAATTGTTTTATATTCTGAAATTGAAAGCAGAAGTAGATGAGGTTATCAATGGGAACCTGCCACTGGAAACAGTGGATTTATATGATCAAGATGAGCTGCTGTTTGTGGCCAAAGATGTCACTAGGAAGGCAAAACAAGTTCATGAGGCATTAGTTCATTTGGCGCAGAAGCACAAAGTGGATTTGATGAAAATGAAAATGTTGCAGGGAAATCACAGGTTAAATTACACTGACCAGGAATTGGAAGAGAAGTGAGTAGTAGGGTTGAAAGCTCATATTCGAGAACTAGTCATAAGACTGAGGGCATGGAAAGAGATGGACCGTGGGAAGAGAGGTGGTCCAAAAAGAAAGGTGCTAAGAAAGGAATTGGAGACACTCTGCCTCCCGGAGGGGGGACGGAGAAAGTTGGAAATTTCCCATTGCGGGAGGTACAGAATGGAGGGTATGTACATGTGCCTTGGAGCAGGGGTGATTTGGCACCTTTTACAAATGATATCCCTCATTTGAGGGAAAAGCCTGCAGAATGGTATAAACAAATTGATCGGTTTGTGAAGATTTCAAAAGTATTGTGGATAGATTTGAATACCTTATTTGATATTGTGGTCCCAGGTGATTGTGGGCAGCGTGCAAAATTGCAATTGAGTGGCCCACTGCAGAACCAGCTGAGATCCCGTGACTCATAGCCCTTCAGCGGAAGTGATGAAAAAATACGAGCAGGCAATTATATGGCTCCAGTCTAAAGTTGCCCCTCAAACTATTGATTGGCTCAAGATTGATCGTACCACCCAGGAACCTAAGGAATCAGTGCATGATTATTACGAGAGATGCCTATTGGCTTTTAAACAACATAGTGGGCTGGATGCTCTTGAGCAAAAAGATATAGGACAGTTTGTCTCAAAATTTGTGTTGGGATTGAGGGCTGAGATTAGTTTGATGATTCAGCAACATTTGATATGTTGGCAGAACAAGTCAGTGGACGAGATTCTGCGTTATGCCAAGTACTGTAGTGATCAAGTAGAGTCCACACATAGGAAAATGAAGGATAAGCTGATGATGGTGCAGTTGAGGAATGCTGAAAGGTCAGACCTAATGCAGGGGAATGGAGGTATAATGGGTCGACGACAAGGGAGTGGTCGAGGAGTAGGTCAAAATATGACAGTCCACCCAGTACAGGGGAGAGGAAGAGGAATGAATACAGGGACAGGAGCTGAGTGGGTTAACCCGAGGAGGAATACTGCTTGTCATTATTGTCACAAAATCAGGCATTGGAAGCTCGAGTGTCGCTCAAATCCAGCTAATCAAATGCAAAATAAGGAAACTGTGCAGGTATCTGATGGTCTGAACACAGTGACTAGACCTGAGTCCATGTATGGGGGAGGTCCAGAACCTCAGGTACAGGTGCCTCAACCCCCAAGGATTTCCTCAGGAAATTATGGGGCATATTCTCAAGGAAATATCGCTGAGTTAACGGCACTTTATCTCAGCCAAAGTTGTGATAAATTAATCGCCCCATTCACAAGCTGGTGCAAAGAGCCGATATCACCGGTTTACCTGCAATAGCAGCCGCAAAAAACATCGCCACAGATCACCCCGGCAACTAACGCTAATGATATGCAGAGTAGGCGTTCCCGTGCAAAAATCCGCGACAACAGCACAACGCAACATTCTCAACGACCAGCCAGATCCGCAATAAGATCACAAAACATGCGATAAGGCGCGTTAGCAGCAGGAAATTAACACCTGCTCTGACCTGGTGCAAAGTCGGACGATAACCTGCACCAGAAAAGGGAGCCCAGCCCACAGCCACACCTGAAGAACAACAGATGCCATGGAGCTACTCATCATGCAGCTTGGAGCCCCAACAGGGCCACAACACCCACCACCACCACACCCAGGTCCGCCCCCCCGGATCCCTCCCTCCCCCCCCGGACCACCACAGAGGCAGCGCAGACAAAGACAGCGGACCTTCAGGAAACGCACCAGCCTCACAGACTTGACACCAGAGAATGTCATTGCCCACTACAGACTCAAAAGGTCAACCATCCTCCGCCTCCTGACCATCATTGCCCACAGGCTGATGGTACCAACACAGCGGACAACCAACATCCCACCTCAGACAAAGCTGCTGGCCGTGCTGCACCTGTTGGCCTCTGGGACATTCCAACCAACAA
Source organism: Calotriton arnoldi (assembly GCA_963921515.1). Classification (NCBI taxonomy): domain Eukaryota; kingdom Metazoa; phylum Chordata; class Amphibia; order Caudata; family Salamandridae; genus Calotriton; species Calotriton arnoldi. The sequence continues at coordinate 644,572 of CAWUFW010010191.1, read as the reverse complement.
CTGCCAGAGTCAGAGGAGTCTCACAGCCAGCCCTATCCAAGTTCCTCACACCTGTCCTGGATGCCATCACCAGCTTGGTACCCCAGTACCTATACTTCCCCCACACTGCGCAGGAACAACTGGAGACCAAGCAAGGCTTCTACGCCATAGCAGGCTTCCCGCACGTGTTGGGGGCAATTGACTGCACACATGTCCTACTTGTGCCCCCTGCCGACATTGCACACAATTACCGCAACAGAAAGCACATGCATTCCATCAATGTGCAGGCACCGGGGACTCTTCACCAATGTCATCGCAAACTACCCAGGCAGTGTGCATGATTCATACATCTTCCGACAGTCCATCATCAACCGGCGCTTGCAGGATGGCACCTACGGAAATGCAGTGCTCATTGGTAAGTACCAAATGAACACACCACACACCTCAAATCCACAATCATGCAACTCACAACCCTGGGAATGCACACGTTACAAACACACATACAACATGCCCACCCACCAGACACGACTGGACAACGTACTGCGGAAACCTGGGCTAGCCATGTACATGAGCCATCACCGGCATGGCAACACACAAAAGCAGTATGCGGGGAGAGGTGGGAAGCAGGCATGTGCGACGGAGGCAAGTGACCCTTGAATGAGAATGCACACAATGCCAAGTGTGGGGTGGAAGTGCTGGACAGACTGCAGTATGCAGACCACAGACATAGCCATGTCGACATATACTGCTGGTGTTGTGGACAGTGGACGCAACCATGTCACCCCAGCCAGTGGGGAAGGCCTCGGAAATGTAGCCTGTGACGTCCCCCCCTGCAAGCGTGTGCGGAGTGGGCTGGCCCGGCGTACGCCAGGCCAGCGTAGGGGTGTGAATAAAAAGCATGTAGCTCTGGGTGTGGTTCTCTTCCGGAATGCCCAACGTGTCTGCCAGGGCGGCGACTCCCACCCCACCACGAGGCCGAGGCCGTCGCCGAGAGCGGTGTCGCCGCGATCCTGTGCGTCTGCCGCAGCCCGGGCTGCTGGACCCCGAGCCAGTCCCGCCCGGCCGTGCGCATCCAGGCCTCACTGCTCACCTGCCGACACTGGCGTGTCCCCAAGAGGGCCCACCGTGTGCCTGCGCTCGCACCAAGCTAGAGGCCCTCAAGCTTGGCAGCCTCCTCAGACCACCACGGCCTCCGCGGGCAAGGCTCGCAGTACTCCTCTGGCGTTGACATACTCCACCGGTCTACACAGCGGACAAGTAGGCCACACATTTGGAACGGAGTCTTGATTACACAATGGCAGAGTACACATGTTAATGCAGAGTCTAAATCAGTATACTCCCTTCGTGGTGGTGCCACAAACTCTGTGCATAGCATTCCGACCACACATGTCTGTGGGCCCTTGCTGACTGCTGCCTCCGGCCTACACTGCGGTCCAGCAGGCCTCACACCAATCCAATACAGTCCGTAACAGGCAGGACACAGCATTGTCGCTGGCGAGACACCCGCTCAGCTCTGGTGCCTCCGCTTCCGTCAACCAGGAATCGTCTCCATATGCCATTTCAACGCCGTGTGTTAGAAATCCAGGAGGAGCTAGCTGCACAGCGATTGCCCCGCGCTGACCTCTGCTCCCGCACACACTGTGGTCGAGTAGGACACACAATTGGAACTGGGTCATGATTTGTCAATTGCAGACTTCATGTCATTGTACAGGCCGCATCGCAGACTGCATCCCCTTCCGGCTCTGGTGCCACTGACTATGTGCCACGGGAGTCATGGACACTCTCTGGTGGAACTCTGGTGGCATCAGAGTCTATGGCCTGGGGGTTATCTCCATCATCATGTAGCTGATACTGACATCGTAGGGAAAAGGAGACTGTAGCATTCAACTTCTTCATATTGCCTGTTTCTGCTTGCTTCTGCCCCCTGCATCACGCCCTGGATGGACACCTTCCACTGTTCCCCATAACACTCTGCAACACTCTCCTTGGACATCAATGTGTGCCCGCTCAGCTCACCTGGCCCTACCTCAGTGCATCGCAAGTCACCGTCCCGTGGCGGTGTGCCTGTGCCGGCCGCTGTGCATCTGGGGCCACACTCTGTGCTGCTCAAGTCCTGGAACCTTGCTGTTTAACTTTGTACTTCTGATTGTCTGATCACTGTTGTAGTTGTTGCCAGCACCAACCAACCCCTGAGGGGTGGGTTACACTACCCAACTCCCATCCAGCACAGGCGTCACTGAACGTGTGGCCCTGGCAATAAAAGGTGCCAGGCGCACGTGCCCATAGCCAGTTCCACGGATAATCTCAGTGTGTCCGTGTGGTCATTATGTATGCATGTGGGGCCCGGGCCATACCACATTACGTTGTGCCATGTACAGCGGGCACAACCTAGTCACCTCAGGCAGTGGGATAGACCTGGGACATGTGGCTGTGTCAGACCTCCCTGTGAGCGTGAGGGAGTGGACCTGCGTACGGCAGTACGACGTAGGGGTGTGGTCATTCCACAGGTGGCTCTGGGCGTGGTTAAGTTTAGGCCTTGCCAGGGAAGTAACTAATGCGTGTGTCTCAGGTGTCGTGTCGGCGCCACATGTCACGCAAAATTCAATGTTGCCATGTAGCATGCACCCGGGGTACAGGCTCTGCCGAGGGGTAGATGAGGGTGTGCAGGGCCACTGGGGGTCAGGGATCAGACATGCCAACTGTTGTGTGTGTCGCTATTTCTGAAGCATAAGCCAAAGGTCTACCCTCGGCCGCATGGCGAGTTCAGACAGGCATGAACTCTTCATCTGTGTCCGCCCTGTCTTTACCATTGCCCTACACACACGTGTCCGTCCACCTTCAGCGCAGGACATCACTGTGTCGTCGTCAGGCTTGTGGACATGCGCAGACAGGCATGACAATAGTGTGCCGAAGGGGTGCAAGTGATGCAACCGTGCTGCGCACTCTGGTGAATATGCTCGGGGGAGGGAGAAGCGGCATTGAGGCTACATAATCCACATTAATGCCGCTCATTTGCAACAAGCAGTACATGCCATGCAGGAATCACATAGTCACACATGTCACACACCAATGAACCAGTGAGCCTGCCAACACATCATGCCGAACCAACTATTGACTCATGTCTCTCTGCACTGTCACAGGTGACCAAGGATATGCACTCTGCGCTTGGATGATGACACCCCTCCGAGCCCCGAACACACAGGCCCAGAGGCAGTACAATGTGGCCCACAAACGCACCAGGGGCATCGTGGAATGCACATTTGGCGTGTTGAAGTCACGTTTCAGGTGACTGGACGTCACAGGTGGAAGGCTCCTGTACAGCCCAGACATCGTGTGCAAGATGATCGTTGCATGTTGTGTGTTGCACAACATATGTGTACGCAGCAGGGCACCATGGATACATGTGCCAGATGCACCGGACGATGATGATGGGGATGAGGCAGGTGAACCACAGCCCACTGCAGCCGCAGCAGGAATAGCCCGTAGGAACACCATCATTGACAATTTCTTCACATGAGCACGTCACATTGTGGCAGTCCTTGGCAGTATTGGGACAGTACATAATGACCACAGGCAAAGCATGTGCAAATAAATGCGTTTGAAGAACACTATCCCTGAGTGCATGTCTCTCATCTGTACAGGCACATCACTCAGGCAAGTGGGAGTGCGACATGTATTGCTGACATTTTTGTGATTTGTTCTTGTGTGGTGGATGTGTCACCTCTGTGCAGAGAGGCTGTTTAGGGTGTCACGTCTTCAAACTGCCAGTTCTGTGTGTCGCAGTTAGTAGGGAATCCCACTCTTCGGCGTTTCACATGTGTCCAGATTCATTCCATTTTGGCTGCCATTTGTGTCCTGCAGGTGACAACAGGGCTCCTTTTGGGGTCAGATATGTACCACCATGATGCAGGGGTGCTCCCTGTGACTCAGGTCTCACAACATGGGCAACATGTATGTAAGCGGGAGTCACTGCCCCTACATTCGTCCACTCTTTCGTGATTTGTTGGTCATGGTCATGACACGTCTGTGTGCAGGAGGGGTTGCTTGTCCCTCTGCAATGTGAGGGGGTGATGCGGTTTCACTGTGTGTTAAATGCATGTTTCAGCATTTGCGCAGTTTACATGCAGACTGCATGTCAATGTACATTGTGACTGTGGGGAGATGCCTATTTGATGCGGGACGATGCTCATTTGTTCTACGTCACGGATGTGGGGTTGTGCTCGTACATTGTCATCTCACCGTTTTTTTACTCTGCTTTTATTGTGCATTTACACGCATGATGCGTGGGTATTGCAGGCCTCTCACTAGTTATCGCTGATTTTTGTATCGCGATTGGCCTCATCGCTCCTATTTTCGCGTTCGTGTTTCGCGTTTTTTCTGCATCGCGTTAGTTTTAACACGTTCATTTGACGCGTTATCTTGTGTCTATCGCATGGTGCCGCCCTGTTGTGAATACCACGTTAACACGGAGTTGTTTTCCCGCGATGGACTGCGATGTGAAGGGTTGCGTTAAGCTACACTTGCGGTAGTTATCACACGTTCTTGTGAATATGCCCCTATGTGACTCAACAGATGCCCTTCATTGAATTGACCGACAGTTCTGATCTGAACCCATTGCAAAGAAAGTGTAAGAGGGGGGAGGAGGACTGCACCCTTGGAGCAGCCTTAGAGGTAGACCAGAGAGGACCATTTGTGAAGGCCGATGTCAACGGTCATCCCATTACATTTTTAATTGACACCGGTGCAGCCCGTTCTACTGTAAGGTCAGCAGTGATTCCCAACTTGTCACTTTCTAAACAATCGATCCAAGTGGTAGGAGTTACTAATCAGAAAATGACCAATCCTCTAACAAATGAGTTACCTGTGAGAATAGGAGCTTTCCAGGATCGACACCAATTTGTGGTGTGCGATTCGAGTCTGATTTGCCTGTTAGGACGAGATATTTTGTGCAAACTAAATTGTACCATCTATTGTACTCCGAGGGGGGTGGAATTATAGACCTGTGATGACGACGCTGCCTTTATGGTGGCAAGTCAGAATTTGTGTGCAGAAATGTTCATTGTTTGGACCAAAGACGAGTTACCATTCGATTTGAGGGACTCTGTCTCTCCTGTGGTATGGGATTTTACAGGAGAGGAGATAGGTCTGATTCAAGGAGTGGAACCAGTTAAGATACAGTTCAAGCCAAATGCCGAATTCACAAGTACGCCACAGTATAAGTTAAGACCAGAGACAGTGGCGGGAATAACCCCTGTGATTGAATCTATGATTGCTCAAGGCATTTTAAAAGAGATAAGAGGAAGCCCCTGTAATTCACCTATAATGGGTTTGCAGAAACCTAGTGGCAAGTATAGAATAGTGCAGGACATGCGAAGAGTTAATGAGATTATAATTCCATGTTGTCCTGTGGTACCAAATCCAGTTGTAATTCTAGACCAAATACCTTCTGAGGCTGAATGGTTTACGGTCGCTGACCTATGCCAGGCATTTTTCCTGATACCTCTCCATGAAGAGAGCCAATTTTTATTTGCTTTCCGGCTGGAGAACCATCTGTTAACATGGTGTCGTATCCCACAAGGGTATACAGAAAGTCCTTCTATTTTCAATCAAATTTTGTAAAAGAATCTCGAGAATCTGGCCATGCCACAGAATTCGGTTCTCGTCCAATATATAGATGATCTTTTGGTTGCCTCAGAGACGGAAGATGCTTGTAGAATAGATACTGTGGTCTGTTGAATCACCTGGCAGAAAATGGACATAAGGTGTCCCCAGGTAAGCTGTAGTACTGTTTGCCTGAGTTCCAGTATTTGGGGCATCGAATCGAAAAGGGAAAGAGAATGGTATCACCAGATCGCATAGAGGCGATTTTGCGAATGGGTACTCCAAAAACACAGAAAGAAGTCCAAATGTTTTTGGGAATGGTCGGCTACTGACGACAGTGGATCCCAAGCTTTTCCTTAAAGGCAAAACCTTTGTTAAGGTTAACACGCAAGGATGTAAGTGATCCGGTACCATGGGATGACGACTATTTGAGGGCCTTCTGGGAACTAAGAGAGAGCCTATGTCGTGCTCCAGCTCTGGGAATGCCCGATTATAACAAAGCGTTTTCGCTTTTCTGCCATGAAAGAGAAGGGTGTGCAAGAGCAGTATTAACAAACACACATGGGGGTACCTGTAGACCAGTGGCCTATTTTTCAGCCACCTTAGATCCGGTGGCTTCTGCGTTGCCTGGATGCCTCAGATCCGTTGCTGCAACAGGTGTCAGCATTGAAAGATGTGAAAGCATTGTGATGGGTCACCCACTTACTGTCTATGTCCCGCACTCAGTGGAACTCCTGATGACGAGAACCAAAACGCAGCATTTGACCAATAATAGGCTCACTAAGTATGAGCAAGTTATATTAGCATCCAAAAATGTTTCCTTGTAAAGATGTTCTATGTTGAATCCTGCTACTTTGATGCAATATCCACCTACTGAAAGAGAAGATTGTGAGGAGCATGACTGCCTAGATGTGACTGAGCTTTCTACCAAGCCCAGGCCTGACACTGTTGATGAACCTTTACCTGAATCTGATCTGGTCCTTTTTGTTGATGGTTCATGCTTATGAGGCAATGAGGGTTGTTTGAGAGCAGCTTTTGCTGTTTGCACTATTTCTGGAGTTGTGGAAGCTGCTTGTTTACAAGGAGTATACTCCACACAAGTGGCCGAAATCATTGCCCTAATATGCACATGTCTCATCTCTGATCGAATCCGAGTGACTATCTTCACCGATAGTCAGTATGGGTTCGTGTTGGTTCACGATTTTGGGCAGTTATGGTCACAGAGGGGGTTCTTGATGTCATCAGGATCTCCTATCAGGAATGGGGAATATGTGCGACAGCTGTTAGAGGCATTGCAGAAACCCAAGGAGATAGTAGTAGTGAAATGTGTGGCACACGGGAAAGGGGAGGACTTTGTATCCAAGGGAAACCGCTACGCCGATGAAGTGGCTCGCTTTTGTGCCATACATGCTTGTATCTTTAATGGAGAATATGTAGGAGAGAGCACAGAAAAGACCGAGCTCAGCATGATGTTGGCTGTGGTGGATACCTGGGATGAGGTTAAAAGGCTTAAAGAGGAGGTCCCCGAAGAGGAAGAAGCAGCATGTATTAGAGCAGGCTGTGGGAAAAGAGGGGATGGCATTTGGGTATCAACAGATGAAAGGGCAGTGTTACCCAACTGTTTGTAGAGTCCTATGACAAGGCATATTCATGGAGCATACAACTTGGAAGAGATGCCATGGTGAGGGTGTTTCGACAGACATGGTTCAATCCACGGTTCCATGTGTATGCTGAGGCAGTATGTCATAGGTGTGTTACGTGTCAGCGAATGAATGCCGGAAAGAAAACTGTGGTTGCTTTGATTCACATTGGGAGGTCAGGAGGTCCTTTTAATCGGATACAGTAAGACTTCATCCAGATGCCCAGGTGCAATGGATTGAGGCACGTCTTGGTGGTGGTGTGTGTCTTTTCACGATAAGTTGAGGCTTATCCAACTAGGCGGTGTGACAGTCTCACAGTGCTGAAGTTGTTGCTTAGAGAAGTCATCCCACGGTTCGGATTTCCGACCTCGCTGGAATCAGACAGAGGAATTCACTTTCATAGTGAGATCATGAAACTGTTGTGTGCCGCCTTACAAGTTGATCAGAGACTGCATTGTAGCTACAGGCCAGTGGTGTCTGGCCTCGTGGAGCAGATAATGGGACCATCAAGATTAGAGTGGCGAAGGTTTGCTCGTCGACGTCTTTGAAATGGCCGTATCCACTGCCCTTGGTGCTGATGAGTTTGCGTAGTACTCCAGATAGGAGAACAGGACTTTACCCCCACGAGATATTGATGGGGAGGGCGATGTGTTTGCTTGCAGTGCCAGCTACAGCACTGATAAACATCACCGATGATTTGGTTCTCGATTATTGCAAAGGATTGGCTGATGTGGTTAATTCTGTGTCTCATCAGGTCGAGGCTGCGAATGCACCCACCTTGAAAGATCTCCTGTATGACCTAAGACCGGGGGACTGGGTTTTGGTCAGAAAACACATGAGGAAGAGTTGCCTTGATGCACGGTGGCGAGGTCCGTACCAAGTGATCCTGGTTACTAGCACAGCTGTGAAGTGCGGAGGCTTACCGAACTGGATACACGCCTCCCACACCCGCAGAGTTCCAAAACCCTTGGGAGAAACAGCTCCTCTCGATCAGAGAAATCCAGCTGAGAGTGCAGACTCGGAAGAGGGGACAAGCCAAGCTGTGAAGGTTCCTACTGAAACTGTTCATAAGGTCGAGCTGAAAGGGATCACGTTGCACACGATCCCAGTAAAGACACTGAGAGATACAGAAATGTTGGAGTCAAAGTAGAGTCGGATTCCGCTGACCAGACAGGTGGGGAACAGGCAAGGGTGGAGAGGAGAACAGAGGCTGGAAGTGAAACGTGGCCAGTGAGAAAAGAAAGACTGAATCTGAGGCTTACATCAGAAAAGGATCTCGCTCCCATCTCTGAAACTTCTGAATCTGAGCAAAGTGACACCGAACCAAGTCAAGAGGGCTTAAGGAAATCAAAAAGAGAACAAGTGCCGTGCCGAAAGTACACTGCTCATGAGTGGACATACCTGGACACAGATGCAGGGGCCGGGGAGGTCCGGGAGGCTGAGGTCTGTAAGAGTGAGACGCGGAGAGACCACGCTGATTATTGACATTGAACTGTTAGTCCAAGGAGTTGAGGCTCTTGACTCTGATGGTACCTGATCCTCCAAGGCTGAGTGGATTGTGACTTCTGATCCTAAATCAATTCTCATTCCCAATGTTTGGTCGCCAGCCTTCAGCTCAAGAATTGGCAGTGTTTAGTATGGAGATCTTGGAACTCGTTTTTGATGCTCTTGGCACTGATTTGATCTATGATGAAAACTGAACTGAATAAAGAAAAAGAAAGTACATGATCATTGTTCTAAAGAAGATAACCTAGGCCCCAGTGGAAGAAGAATAAATTTAGGGACTTTCAGTAGAAGAAGAAAGAGAATAGGGATGGCTACTCATGAACTGTAGATTATCACTGCTGAACTGAATACGGAAGAATTCTAAAATTCCAAAAGGAATCTATTAAGAACTTTGTGTGCAGAATCATTAAGGGGAAAGAAAAGACTTTGTTATTTCAATTTCTGCGTTGGAAAACTGATTCAATATGGAGTCTGAAAATTCGAACCGTAGGCAGAAATGCCTGATAGGTACACTCATAGTGGGGGTAATTGTAGTCATTACCGTAGTGGTCATTATATCCCTGGTCGAGTCCAATGTTGTGGAAAAAGGGGAACGGAGGACACCTACACCTTCTATGCCAGACATAAGAGAGGGTGCATCAGAATCAGATGAGGACATGATAAAAGAAACTAGGCAACTACTTCATGTAGATCTCTCCAAGGGTGACTTCACATTAAATATGTACGCAAGGTTGTTGTGTGAGTATGTGGACACCATGGATGCAAAGGATTGCTATGTGTGCATGCAGTTGCCCGCATCAGTAGAGGAGGGCAATAGATATCATCACCTACCCCTGTCATATGGCATCACTTATAGCGTGTTGCTGAGTATGTTTTATGGTAAAGCACATTTTGAGTATTATTTTTCTAACTATGATGTAGTGCTCCCTGAGGTTCCTGTATTAAAATATTTGAACAAATATGATTATTATGAGAAGGAAGATAGAATGTCAAAGTATTTCGTGCCCACAGTAACCTTAGATACAGCATATACCCATTGACACAATTTGACATGCATGTTATCTGAAATTCGTGGATCAGATAGAGGATAGGCATAGACAGTCATTATTCAGGCCTGATCCCAAGCATGAGGTGATTCTATGGACCCACGAGGAGTTAGATCATAAAGCAAGGGGAAGTTCGGGTCCAATAGCCCTAGATTTGCAGCAAAAAGGGAAACTTTGCATTAGACAACCACATACATATTATGACAAAAGATTCGTAGGAGAGAGTAAATGTGAGCACATTTTCTTGATTGAAGAATCAATAAAGAAGGCGCTATCGGATAAATTGACCATAGTGCCCAATGTGTATTTTGTATGTGGAAAAAATGCATATGTTCGACTGCCTCCAAATTGATATGGAACGTGTTTTTTGGCTGTGGTATTTCCCAAAATATTCCATGTGGAAGATTTTTTGCCATTGGAAGGGACATGATCGCGTAGAGAGAAACGTGGCACGAGTGCAGGAGAAATTGTTGATGATGTATTTGGTGCAATGATACCGAGTTTGGGAGTGGTTCTGAATGATGTAAAGATTAGAAGGTTGTCAACACTAGTGGACAAACTGTCGGTGAACACGACTCAAGCTTTATTGCTTGTTAATGGGGAGATGGTCTCTATAAGGGCTATGGTGCTTCAGAACCGTCTTGCGTTAGATGTATTGCTGCCAAAAGAGGGCGGAGTCTGTAAATTGCTAAGAGTCCAACAGTGTTGCACATATATCCCTGATAATAGTAAGGATTTAAAGAAATATATAAGTAACATCACTGAGATACATCACAATATACATGATTTGGCTACTGAGGGGATTTGGGATCAAATTCAGCAAGGATTCGGAAGGGTTGGAAGTTGGTTTGGAAGATTGGGACAAGAAATTATTGGTTACATTCTAAAACCTATCATAGTAGTCGTGATCTGTATCATTGTATTGTTGGGTGCCTTTAGAGCTTATAAGTGGCACAAGGCAAGACAGGCTGAGAGTTCCCTTTGGAGACGGGAAAGACAGATAGAAAGACTGCAGGACAGTCACTATCAGAACCTTAAGAATCTGGAGAAGTTCAGGCAGGGAAGACAGGCTACAACTTCTGTTTAGGTCGGTCTTTTCTGCGAGGAGAGCATAACAAGGGAAAAGTGCTCTGTTTGATGACACTAGTCATCATAGGGGGGTGCTGATAGAGCACTTGACCCTCTTACATTTGTGAGGGTGCACTATATTCATGTACGAACTGCACTCGCATGTATTCTCATGTTTGGTTGAACTTTGTGCATATTAGAACAAAGTTTATATATCACCATATTAAAATCAGTGGAATGAAATTGTGATGCTATTTACAGGATTGATCAGCATTTCGCACGTATTTAGAGAAATCATGTAATTATGTACGTATATAATGATTAGTAGGTAAAACAAATGTATTCACTGTTATAAGGTCCATATAGAGGCTTGTGTAACGAGTGCACATTAAAGAACGTTCCTAGGTTAGCCAAATTGTAGGCCTAACTTTTGTTTTCTTAATTTTTCTTTCTCCTTGTTTGCTCTCGTGTTGGGAGTTAATTAAAATGTATGTGTGTAGAAAGTTTTCCTTTCACTCCTACTGCAGGTGCAGGAATTTGACGTCGTTATTTTAGATTTAAGAAGATACATGGGAGGAGAAGAATGTCTTTGAAGAACTTGAACAGAGAGAAGGGAGGACACCTTCCGTGCCTGGTGAAACCTGGGAACAAAGGTCGGCAAACAAGACTGCAAAATTAATTGGAGTTTGTGGAAAGTTACTCAAGGGAGGTGTTCACGGAATAACATACCATGTGACCTGTTAGGGGTGTAACTTTGTCTTTTTGTATTAGGCACAGGGACAGATTTGCAGGACTTCTGCTTTTGAATGAGAAAGGAGAGCATCTTAGAACGAGCTCTGTAGCTTTACGCTACTTGACCCATTTAACGTGAGTGCACTTCTTAGGAAGTCAACACGTGCTGACACCTTTGGGGAAATTCTTCTGGGAAATTAGGAAGGGATGCCACTTTAGAAGTAGAGTAGGGACAGATTATTCTTTAAATCGGAAATACAAATGAAAAAGGATTTGGACGCAGTATCTATACTCAGCTGTGTTCTGATATTGGAATTTATTGTTCTGTGCATATTGTGCCTTATGAACTATATTCGGAGATTGGGCTCTGTATTAGTATTCATATAGCTTTATGCCTTGATTTTGAGGTGTGTCTATATTCTGTTGTTTTGGGCTTTGTAATAAATCAACAAAACATAAATTCTGAGTCCATACTTCTTTAGCTGGATGGGAGGGGAAATGTAAAATTGGTAATTCGTTTTCTTCCCTCCACACTTCTTAGCAGGCAATAAAGACCATCATCCAGGTACTCCTAAGTAAATTTAGGAGATGGAATCCGGCCACATCACAGTTATATGGAATGAAGTAATGTTGCAATGTAATGTCCATAGGAAAGGAGTAAAGAAAGCGCCCAAAAACTCTGGCTCACATTTCAAGAACAATAATAACTTGCACCACCCAAGAGGCTCAAAATAAATTGCCTTCTCTTTCCAGTTGACTTCATTTTAAAGTACCAACTCTACCCAACACTAACATATAGAAGGAAGATGCTAATCCTGTTGAAAAGACAAACCCTTGAAGAACAATCAGTGAGTTCATAGGCAAATTTCCTTTTTGTGTCTGGGTCCAAGTCTTATTACTTTCTTACTCTTTTTTCAAGTTATTATAGGTGTGTATATTTAAGTAGATCACATCGAGAATTGAAAAGGTACTCGTCAATAAGATGTCAACAGGGAGTGTAGGGGAACCAGACTTGACCTTTGATATGCCTACCACTGCGCTTGTTACCCCTTGCCTCAAGATTCGTCAAAGGCAGGAACAGGGATAGAAATGTAATCAGGATTTTTTCAAGAAATCCTTTGACGTTTGTGGTTTTACCTTCTAGTCCTTTTCTTTGCCTCTCAGAAGGATATTGAAGGTGTACCTGTAAGGCAAGGAGACAGCCCAGAGATGTCATTTGGAGCCAACATATTCCTGGGGAGAATGTTGGAATACCTAGAATTTTGGCAAATCAGTGTTTGTGAGCACAAATAAACTAATTAATGTTCAGCAACTATAATCTGTGAGAAGTCTGGATGGTGTGGACTAGACAATTGCATTTACCCTCCAGTTTATGATGAAATTCTTTTTTGTTGGATCTAGATCTCTGAGCGCTTTACCACTGGTAACCAGTGCTATCTAAAGTGCTTGTACTCTCTCCTTTAAACATGGTAAAATTGACTTATACCTGATTGGTATATTTACTTTACTTTTAAGTAATCCCTTATAAAGTGGTATACTATATACCTCGAACCTGTTAATTAAATGCTACTAGTTGGCCTGCAACACTTATTGTGTCACCCACTTACTAAGCCCCTTAAAACAGGTCTGCCATTGCAGCCTGACTGCAGCTTTAAACTGCCATTTCGACTTGGCAATATAACCCATTTTCCAAGCTTTAAAACCCTCTTTTATTGCATATAAGACACCCATAAGGTAGGCCCTAGGTAGTCCATAGGGAAGGGTGCATTGTAATTAAAAGGTTGGACATGTACTTTTAAGTATTACATGTCCTTGTAGTGACATCAATCTCTATAGAGATCCTAGTCAAATTAATTTTAGCAACTTCCTCTAAAGTGGGACAACCTCAATTTCTAAGTATTGAAACTATAGACGTGCCTGTGGGGGTTGAAGATAACCATTCCAAGTCATGATCTCTGTTTTTGATTTATTGCTAGCATATCCTGAAATAGCTCCAAAATTGCCTGTTAACTGTATCATATGCGGGATTTGCGGGAGAGTGTCATTTAAAACACATATGTATATATATATATATATATATATATATATATATATATATATATATATATATATATATATATTCACGCTCCAACTGCACCTTTTAGTCAGGAAGCACTCACAAACGGGTGCTGGCGTCGCGGAAGTGTGCCGCGATATATAACAAAGCTCCTCTGTTACCATTCTCTGAACAGAAGCCAGCACTCACGGGGGATCATTGCAGGAAACTTTATTGCTGTAAGCAACAAAACAAACGCGACGAAGGCGCTACGCCGAAACGCGTTTGTTTTGTTGCTTACAGCAATAAAGTTTCCTGCAATGATCCCCGTGAGTGCTGGCTTCTGTTCAGAGAATGGTAACAGAGGAGCTTTGTGATATATATATATATATATATTCACTGAAAAAACCAAAGGTTTTAGGGACAGTTATAGTTACTTGGACATTGCACTCGTACAAAACCCGTGAAATTCCCCCGTTATAGTTAGTCCAGGTAACTATAACTCGCGCCCCGCAATGCACTGCTGATGACGTCACTTATTACATCACTCATGACATGGTCAGTGACATCACTGATGACATCACTGATGACATCTCAAATGACATCACTGATGACATCATCCAGTGACTGTGTGTTTCTGTAAAGTTTAAATATTTTTAATATATATAGGAAAAGACGTATTGAAGAATGAGTGGGTGTGTAAGTGTCTGTATGGATGATTTAGTAGGTGTGTGACTGACTGTATAAGTGAGTGATTTAATGTATCTTACTGAATGCATGGGTTAGTGACTAAACTGGGTGAATGTCTGTATCCGTCTGTCTGTTGCTGTGTAAGTGGCTGCATATGTTTGTGAATAGCTACATGAGTGTCTATTTGAGTTATTGAATGCTTGTGTGAGTATCTGTATGGGTGCCTGAGTGTTTGTGTGGGAGGGGTGTGTGCGACTCTGTGCATAGATGTGTGAGTGGGTGATTCACTGGGTGGATAGTTTCAAGAGTGCATCTATGATAGACTGTATGGGTGGATATGTGTGTGTAAGAGTGTGTTAGTGAGTGAATGTATGTGCCAGTGGTACGTGTGTGAGTAACTACATATGTGAAAGGCAGAATATATGTGTGTTATAGTATTTAAATGGCTATAAGTGAGAGTGTGTGATAGTGAGAGTGGCTGTATGGATGCGTGTGTGCTTGTATCAGTTATTGTATAAGAGCGTAAGAATGTGCTAGTATTTGTATCATTAAGTGAGCTGGTGTGTGTATAACTGTATAGGTGAGTAAATGGCAGTGTGTTTAATTATTTGCATGACTGACTAGGTGTGTGAGTACCTCTATGGATGAGTGGCGGTGTTTGAGTGTTTATATAGGAGTAAGAGTGCATATGATAGTCCTGTACTGAGTGACCATAAGTATGAGTGACTGTACGGGGGAGTGAGTGGATGTGTGTGTGTAGACCTAAGAATCAGTGAGTGGGTATGTAGTTATTGGTGTTGGAGTGTCTATGGTTTTGCGAATGGCAGTCTGTAATTTAGAGTGGGTGTATCAAAAGTTATATTAGGGTGTGAGGAGCTGCATCAGATTATCACAAGGATGATGTCATCAGTGATGTCATTTGAGATGTCATCAGTGATGTCATCAGTGATGTCACTGACCATGTCATGAGTGATGTAATAAGTGACGTCATCAGCAGTGCATTGCGGGGGCGCGAGTTATAGTTACCTGGACTAACTATAACGGGGGAATTTCACGGGTTTTGTACGAGTGCAATGTCCAAGTAACTATAACTGTCCCTAAAACCTATGGTTTTTTCAGTGAATTTCAAAGGTTTTTTAAATGCTAATTTGTAACTATAACGTGTCTGAAACCTATGGTTTTTTCAGTGAATTTCAAAGGTTTTTTTAATGCTAATTTGTAACTATAACTGTCCCTAAAACCTATGGTTTTTTCAGTGAATTTCAAAGGTTTTTTAAATGCTAATTTGTAACTATAACGCGTCTGAAACCTATGGTTTTTTCAGTGAATTTCAACGGTTTTTTAAATGATAATATTTAGTTGTAAGATTTTTACATGTATTGTTTTGATACTAATTTTCTACAGATGTTTATCTGTTTAATTTACATATTTTGTTTTTAAAAAATATTTATATATTTGTAATATAAATCGCAAAAAATGTTTTCGAAAATATTGTAACATAAATATTTTTTGTTTTGTTTTATAATTTGTTAATAAATGTAACATTTTTATTTATTTTTTATTTTTTTTTGGAGTCGCGCACCGGCAGCGTACCTTACAAGATCAGTGCGCGAATTGTACCCGCCATTTTCTTAAAGTCGTGAAGGATCCGCGTAGGGTGTGCGATGGATGCGTGTATTATAGTTACGTGATATGCGTATGTTACGTGTTGTGCGCGATTAGTATGCGACCGGTTCGCGCTTCCTACGTTTACACATTCGTGACACATGCGCATTATACTACGCGGCTCTTGCGCGGACACGCGCCCCGCGTGACGTCATATGCGTGCTGTACGCGCTGTGAACGCGACTCCCGCGAATTTTTATATGTTCTAAAATGACATATATATGTCTTTAATACACATATTAGGGCCAGACATTATCTTACTTATGCATAAAAATAATTTATTTTTACATGTAATAAAGTTATTTTACTTTTAAATGCAATTTCGCTACTTCGCGTTGGGTGCGTGCTGCGTGTGCGCACGGTACGCGGATCCCATGTGACTTAAAAAAAAGCTTTTGATTGGTTGATAACATTTCCCAATGTAACTATTGAAGGACCCCACCCATTTCCATCATTCTTCTTTGAGCTTCTTTGGAGACACATCTCTGCATTGAAGAAGAACTGCTATATCTGAAATAAGAAGATGGCTTCTTCACAACAGCAAGAAGAGGAGTCACAACATTCTTCAGAAGAAGAATTTGTGCAAGAGGACCCACGTCCACAAAGGCATGTATCGGTGGTGTGGAAGTTTTTCACTTTTCCAGAGGGCCAAAAGAAGGTTAATGCCACGAAAGTCAGCTGCCGGATCTGTGAGAGGGTGCTGTCTAGAGGTAGTGCCGACAAGAAATATTCTTGTGGTACTGCCTCTATGTACAAGCATTTGAAAACAATTCATCCACTGAACCTGGCTCGGGAGGAGTCTCGTAGAGCTGCATTGAAACAACAACCAGTTCCTTCTACATCTGGTACTGCTACACCTTCAACATCTTTGGACTTACGTCCTGAATTTGCCTTCTTAAAACAGCACTGTGTGAAGTGCAACAAACTCATTTCCTATGGCGAACAATCCGTGGAAGCTGTTTGTGCTGCACAGCGCAATCACCACTGTTAGACTTTTTTTTTTTGTGTGTTTTCCAGGAATGAAATGTAATTCCTGAGGTTTCCTGTTTTTTTCCTTTTTTTGTTTATTATTTCCTAAAAAAACACCAAAAAAAAAATAATAGTTCAAAAAATCCAAAAAAAAAATAAAAAAAAAAGAAAAAAAAGTTCTTTTCAGAACTAACTTCTCTGGTTAAAGAAAGAACTATATTTGTTTGTTAATGTGTGAAAGGTTGGTTAATGTATATTTATAACTTAGAGAGTGCCTGGGTGAATGTATAAGTGTTTTGGTTTTGGCGCAACGAATGGTTTTGTGGGTGTTGCTGAATAAGTCAACAGAAGACTGCAAGGGGACTGACAGGATGTTTGCTGCAGTGTATGGATACTGACTGGGGATTTGAAGGTGTGAAAGACAAGTGTGTAGGTGGTTAGAGAACCGCATGCATAGTGGATAGGGGTTTGAAACAGTCTATGTGCTAAGACCTGGTTCACTGAATGAATACTTGGGTACTGACTGAACGATTAGAGTACTGCAAGGAGAGTGCCTAGGTGAATGTATAAGTGGTTGGGTTTTGGCGCAGCGAATGGATTTGTACGTGTTGCTGAATGAGTCAACAGAGGACTGCAAGGGGAGTGACAGGATGTTTGCTGTAGTGTATGGTTAGTTAGTGGGGATTTGAAGGTGTGAAAGACAAGTGTGTAGGTGGTTAGAGAACCACATGCATAGTAATTAAGGGTTTGAAGCAGTCTATGTGCTAAGGCCTAAGTCACTGAATGAGTACTTGGGTACAGAATGAACGATTAGAGTACTACAAGGAGAGTGCCTGGGTGAATGTATAAGTGGTTGGGTTTTAGCGCAGCGAATGGATTTTTAGGTGTTGCTGAATGAGTCAACAGAGGACTGCAAGGGGAGTGAGAGGATGTTTGCTGGAGTGTATAGATACTGACTGGGGATTTGAACGTGTGAAAGACAAGTGTGTAGGTGGTTAGAGAACCGCATGCATAGTGGTTAAGGGTTTGAAGCAGTCTATGTGCTAAGGCCTGGGTCACTGAATGAGTACTTCGGTACTGAATGAACGATTAGAGTACTACAAGGAGAGTGCCTTGGTGAATGTATAAGTGGTTGGCTTTTGGCGCAGCGAATGGATTTTTAGGTGTTGCTGAATGAGTCAACAGAGGAGTGCAAGGGTAGTGACAGGATGTTTGCTGGAGTGTATGGTTAGTGAGTGGGGAATTGAAGGTGTGAAAGACAAGTGTGTAGGTGGCTAGAGAACTGCATGCATAGTGTATAGGGGTTTGAAACAGTGTATGTGCTGAGGCCTGGGTCACTGAATGAGTACTTGGGTATAGACTGAACGATTAGAGTAGTACAAGGAGAGTGCCTGGTGAATGTATAAGTGTTTTGCTTTTGGCGCAGCGAATGCATTTTTAGGTGTTGCTGAATGAGTCAACATAGGACTGCAAGGGTAGTGACAGGATGTTTGCTGTAGTGTATGGTTAGTTAGTGGGGAATTGAAGGTGTGAAAGACAAGTGTGTAGGTGGTTAGAGAACCGCATGCATAGTGATTAAGGGTTTGAAGCAGTCTATGTGCTAAGGCCTGGGTCACTGAATGAGAACTTGGGTACAGACTGAACGATTAGAGTAGTACAAGGAGAGTGCCTGGGTGAATGTATAAGTGGTTGGGTTTTGGCGCAGCGAATGGATTTTTACGTGTTGCAGAATGAGTCAACAGAGGACTGCAAGGGTAGTGACAGGATGTTTGCTGTAGTGTATGGATACTGACTGGGGATTTGAACATGTGAAAGACAAGTGTGTAGGTGGTTAGAGAACCGCATGCATAGTGGTTAAGGGTTTGAAGCAGTCTATGTGCTAAGGCCTGGGTCACTGAATGAGTACTTCGGTACTGAATGAACGATTAGAGTACTACAAGGAGAGTGCCTTGGTGAATGTATAAGTGGTTGGCTTTTGGCGCAGCGAATGGATTTTTAGGTGTTGCTGAATGAGTCAACAGAGGAGTGCAAGGGTAGTGACAGGATGTTTGCTGGAGTGTATGGTTAGTGAGTGGGGAATTGAAGGTGTGAAAGACAAGTGTGTAGGTGGCTAGAGAACTTCATGCATAGTGTATAGGGGTTTGAAACAGTGTATGTGCTGAGGCCTGGGTCACTGAATGAGTACTTGGGTATAGACTGAACGATTAGAGTAGTACAAGGACAGTGCCTGGTGAATGTATAAGTGTTTTGCTTTTGGCGCAGCGAATGCATTTTTAGGTGTTGCTGAATGAGTCAACATAGGACTGCAAGGGTAGTGACAGGATGTTTGCTGTAGTGTATGGTTAGTTAGTGGGGAATTGAAGGTGTGAAAGACAAGTGTGTAGGTGGTTAGAGAACTGCATGCATAGTGATTAAGGGTTTGAAGCAGTCTATGTGCTAAGGCCTGGGTCACTGAATGAGTACTTGGGTACAGACTGAACGATTAGAGTAGTACAAGAAGAGTGCCTGGGTGAATGTATAAGTGGTTGGGTTTTGGCGCAGCGAATGGATTTTTACGTGTTGCTGAATGAGTCAACAGAGGACTGCAAGGGTAGTGACAGGATGTTTGCTGTAGTGTATGGATACTGACTGGGGATTTGAACATGTGAAAGACAAGTGTGTAGGTGGTTAGAGAACCGCATGCATAGTGGTTAAGGGTTTGAAGCAGTCTATGTGCTAAGGCCTGGGTCACTGAATGAGTACTTCGGTACTGAATGAACGATTAGAGTACTACAAGGAGAGTGCCTTGGTGAATGTATAAGTGGTTTGGCTTTTGGCGCAGCGAATGGATTTTTAGGTGTTGCTGAATGAGTCAACAGAGGAGTGCAAGGGTAGTGACAGGATGTTTGCTGGAGTGTATGGTTAGTGAGTGGGGAATTGAAGGTGTGAAAGACAAGTGTGTAGGTGGCTAGAGAACTGCATGCATAGTGTATAGGGGTTTGAAACAGTGTATGTGCTGAGGCCTGGGTCACTGAATGAGTACTTGGGTATAGACTGAACGATTAGAGTAGTACAAGGAGAGTGCCTGGTGAATGTATAAGTGTTTTGCTTTTGGCGCAGCGAATGCATTTTTAGGTGTTGCTGAATGACTCAACATAGGACTGCAAGGGTAGTGACAGGATGTTTGCTGTAGTGTATGGTTAGTTAGTGGGGAATTGAAGGTGTGAAAGACAAGTGTGTAGGTGGTTAGAGAACCGCATGCATAGTGATTAAGGGTTTGAAGCAGTCTATGTGCTAAGGCCTGGGTCACTGAATGAGTACTTGGGTACAGACTGAACGATTAGAGTAGTACAAGGAGAGTGCCTGGGTGAATGTATAAGTGGTTGTGTTTTGGCGCAGCGAATGGATTTTTACGTGTTGCAGAATGAGTCAACAGAGGACTGCAAGGGTAGTGACAGGATGTTTGCTGTAGTGTATGGATACTGACTGGGGATTTGAACATGTGAAAGACAAGTGTGTAGGTGGTTAGAGAACCGCATGCATAGTGGTTAAGGGTTTGAAGCAGTCTATGTGCTAAGGCCTGGGTCACTGAATGAGTACTTCGGTACTGAATGAACGATTAGAGTACTACAAGGAGAGTGCCTTGGTGAATGTATAAGTGGTTGGCTTTTGGCGCAGCGAATGGATTTTTAGGTGTTGCTGAATGAGTCAACAGAGGAGTGCAAGGGTAGTGACAGGATGTTTGCTGGAGTGTATGGTTAGTGAGTGGGGAATTGAAGGTGTGAAAGACAAGTGTGTAGGTGGCTAGAGAACTGCATGCATAGTGTATAGGGGTTTGAAACAGTGTATGTGCTGAGGCCTGGGTCACTGAATGAGTACTTGGGTATAGACTGAACGATTAGAGTAGTACAAGGAGAGTGCCTGGTGAATGTATAAGTGTTTTGCTTTTGGCGCAGCGAATGCATTTTTAGGTGTTGCTGAATGAGTCAACATAGGACTGCAAGGGTAGTGACAGGATGTTTGCTGTAGTGTATGGTTAGTTAGTGGGGAATTGAAGGTGTGAAAGACAAGTGTGTAGGTGGTTAGAGAACCGCATGCATAGTGATTAAGGGTTTGAAGCAGTCTATGTGCTAAGGCCTGGGTCACTGAATGAGTACTTGGGTACAGACTGAACGATTAGAGTAGTACAAGAAGAGTGCCTGGGTGAATGTATAAGTGGTTGGGTTTTGGCGCAGCGAATGGATTTTTACGTGTTGCTGAATGAGTCAACAGAGGACTGCAAGGGTAGTGACAGGATGTTTGCTGTAGTGTATGAATACTGACTGGGGATTTGAACATGTGAAAGACAAGTGTGTAGGTGGTTAGAGAACCGCATGCATAGTGGTTAAGGGTTTGAAGCAGTCTATGTGCTAAGGCCTGGGTCACTGAATGAGTACTTCGGTACTGAATGAACGATTAGAGTACTACAAGGAGAGTGCCTTGGTGAATGTATAAGTGGTTGGCTTTTGGCGCAGCGAATGGATTTTTAGGTGTTGCTGAATGAGTCAACAGAGGAGTGCAAGGGTAGTGACAGGATGTTTGCTGGAGTGTATGGTTAGTGAGTGGGGAATTGAAGGTGTGAAAGACAAGTGTGTAGGTGGCTAGAGAACTGCATGCATAGTGTATAGGGGTTTGAAACAGTGTATGTGCTGAGGCCTGGGTCACTGAATGAGTACTTGGGTATAGACTGAACGATTAGAGTAGTACAAGGAGAGTGCCTGGTGAATGTATAAGTGTTTTGCTTTTGGCGCAGCGAATGCATTTTTAGGTGTTGCTGAATGAGTCAACATAGGACTGCAAGGGTAGTGACAGGATGTTTGCTGGAGTGTATGGATACTGTTTGGGGATTTGAAGGTGTGAAAGACAAGTGTGTAGATGGTTAGAGAACCGCATGCATAGTGATTAAGGGTTTGAAGCAGTGTATGTGCTAAGGCCTAAGTCACTAAATGAGTACTTGGGTACAGAATGAACGATTAGAGTACTACAAGGAGAGTGCCTGGGTGAATGTATAAGTGGTTGGGTTTTAGCACAGCGAATGGATTTTTAGGTGTTGCTGAATGAGTCAACAGAGGACTGCAAGGGGAGTGACAGGTTTTTTGCTGGAGTGTATGGATACTGACTGGGGATTTGAAAGTGTGAAAGACAAGTGTGTAGGTGGTTAGAGAACCGCATGCATAGTGATTAAGGGTTTGAAGCAGTCTATGTGCTAAGGCCTAAGTCACTGAATGAGTACTTGGGTACTGAATGAACGATTAGAGTACTGCAAAGAGAGTGACTGGCTGAATGTATAAGTGGTTGGGTTTTGGCACAGCAAATGGATTTGTAGGTATTACAGAATGAGTCAACAGAGGACTGTAGAATTAGGACCTGTAAAAGAGAAGAAAAAATCGTTATAATATATAATATTATTTTTTTTATAACAAAACATAATTTTCACATTTTAAATATTATTTTCTTTATCTTTTTGCTGTTCTCAGAATACATTGAATTTCACTACAAATAGTGATTACAATGTTACTCATCACATAACAGCGGGCAAAAAAATAAAACAATCAATAAGATTGTTTTAAAAAACCCAAAACTACTTGTAAAATATTTAAAATATACTTAACTATTTATGAACATTTCATAAAAACTTCCTGCTCAATAACATACCATATAATACAAATTACAGGTATATAAAATGCTCTCTCCTAAGAAAATGTTATAACTTGAAATTGTATACACCGTAAATGTTTTTCTTTCAAAATATATGCTGAGAGGATGTGCAAGAAAAAGTCCATAATTAAAATATATACTTTTCCTCTTGGCCAAATAGTTTTTTTGAAATCCTTTAAATTAAAATTGTCCAATAGTAATCATATTAAGAAATATCAATAAATTCTTCACAGGTTCAATTATGTTCCTAAAACTTTGGTTTTAAAAATATTAAGTAGGAATTTTGTAATTCTCTAGGCAAACGTTGTTTAAAATCCAATTGAGCATCATTACAATATGTCCATCCTCTATTGCATTTTAAATACACAGTGTAATGTCCAGATGTTGTAGAAGGACCATGATGGAAAATAATTGATACTGCTACAAAAGTCCTTCCAGATATAGATAGTTGACTTGCTACAAATTCTTTAATTAAAGTTTCCATTTTTCTTCCATCAGCTCTACAACGTTGTATCATTAAAATTATGTATTGTCCAAATCTTTCTATAAATAATGTTGATAACATTTTTGATTTGCATTGGCTACACTCCATGTTTTGATTTGCTGCTTTAACTAGTTTATTGAAAGACACTGTTTTACAGTCTGGTAATGTCAAATATATAAATCTTTCAGTATCTATGTTAGTTATACATGTAAACATACAATTTTCACATTCATGTACCCATTTATAACGAAGGCCAAAAAGATTTTCAATTTGTATTCCCTCATTTTCTAATACTGTAAGCATATACATTAGAAATTCCTGAGCGTCTTGTTGAATATCCTGCGTAAATTGTGTACAACCAGAACATATATCCAAAAGATTACGAATATGAGAAACACTTTGTAATTTGCTTTTATTAGTGTTCAATTTTTCATAAAAACAATGCAATATGGAACAAAATCTTTTTTCACGATTTTCCATAATTTGCTGTTGCAAACTTTCTAGAAAAAAGACTACATTGACCACTACATTAGCATAGCAGTTGATACCTGAACATGTTTTCTAACTGATATCCAACAATTTCTTCAATACTATCCTTTTTCTTTTTGCTTGCAATATGAACATTATCTTTATTTTTTTCCTTCTCTATAACTTCACTACAGATATTCTCATATCTTCTTTTTCGATGTACTACAGACTTTTCAAATACAGGATATTCACCTAAATTTGGAGTATATGCTCTTCTTAACCTATTATACTCTTTTACACAGTTTGCATCTGCAGTAATCTTTGACTCATCAAAATCAATCAAAAACAATCCAGATAAAGTTCTGACTCGGGACAAAGCAACATATGCCATACCTTCTTTAAACACGCTACTTCCTATGTTCACCAAAGCACTGTCTACACTCAATCCTTGAGATTTATGAATAGTGACTGCATATGCCAAAGAAAGTGGAAATTGCTTCCTACGGACATACAAATCTTTAACAAGCAAAAAACGAACAGAACAACAACCAATTTGTTTTACTTCTTCAATTTGATCAAATTTAATTTTTAAAAATTCTATTCCATCTCTTTTTTGATAATTAACAAAATTCACAACTTTCCCCATTGCTCCATTAACTAAACCTTTTTCCACATCCAAATTACGCCGTAAAATTACTCGACAGTTGACACATAGATATAAATTCTTTTCTAAACCAGCAGTTTTAGATATGGATTTTTCTAAAGAATTCAATTTTTTTTTCAATTTGTCGGTCAAAATAATAGTAATTCCTTCGTGCTCTATTTTATCAATGGCTTCCATTTTTTTGATTTCTTGATTTTCTAGCTCCAAAAGTTGTTCATTGAAAATAGAACATTCACGGAGTGTTGGCATTAAACAAATTATAGATTTACTTTCAGCAATTTTACTATACATTTTTTCTGGAACTATATTTTCATTTGGAAACAAATTCTTAAATAGTCGACTTTGCAAAGCTTGTTTGCCTTCTTCTGTGAGAACTCCAATTCTTATATCTTGAAGTATAGATCCATAATTAACATCATTTGCCTGTCGCATATTTGTAATGAGTACTTTGTATTCAAAATAAGACCAAATATTAACATTGCCAACACTTCCCAAAGACTTTCTGGTGTCTTCATGCACAAGTGTTTTAAATACTGGTTGTCCTTTTACAGGAGTAAGTTGCAGAAGATCTCCAAAAACGATAACATGTTTACCTCCAAATAAGACATCATATTCTGTTTTAAGAATTTGCTGCATTCTTAAATGCACAAAAGCAAGCATTAAGTTTGAGACCATACTTACTTCATCAATAATTAGAAGTTTCATTTTCTTTAGCACTCTTGAAACTTCATAACAAGCTTCTCCTGATAGCTTATGATATTCCAATTTGTTTTCGTGCTCTACAGGTAGCATAAGTAAACGATGTAATGTAATCCCTTTAATGTTGTGTGCTGCTAACCCAGTTGGAGCGGTTACAACACAAGATAAATGTGAGTCAGTTGATTTCTGCAGATAACTGGTCAATACTTTAATTAAGAAACTTTTTCCTGTCCCAGCTTGACCATTGACATACATTCGGATAGGTTGAAATGATGTGCATGTGCATTCTTTCTTTTCATGAAGAAATCCATGGTCAATCTGTTGTGTCACTTGCTGATATATTTCTTTCTGTTCAATATTTAGTTGTTCTTCCAAGTTTCCTAAGTCCATAATATCTTCTTGAGCTTGATGCATTGCTGTTTCCACCTCATTCATTGCAATTGCTGCTTCATTTTGAACAATTGGTTCTCCTAGTGGATCTTCACTCAGTGGAGCAGAACTTTGACTGTCTTGAGAACTGTCTCTAGCAATCTCAGCTGCAATAGTAGCTTCTTGATCCATTTCATCGTTCAACATTTTCAGATAGTTAGCAAAAACTGGACATTCTATGGTATCTTTACAAGCATTGAAGGAATCTTCATAGCTCTGAAAATCCCCAAGTAATTCCAATTCTGTACGCCACGGTTTGAAGAGTTGCAAAAGTGCTAAATAGTAAAATTCCCTTTTCTGTTCAGTGTCACAACTCAGTTTTCTGTGATTAATCAAGTTTCCTTTCCTTTGTTTCACCAAACATCCTTCATAACCAATAACTGCATATTTTCCATCGTTTATGTTTTCTGTAGTATTCCGTTTAAAACTGTAGTATTGCAGCACTTCATATAGACATATGTTGTCAAGATTATGACTTCTATTTGGATAATATGTATCCAACATGTTTGTTTTCACAATATCTGTACTTTCTGGATCTTTTTCTGCTAAATATTCAATTTCTTGTACAGATTTAAGTACTCGATTTCGTGTTGCAGCAAGACCTAGACTCACCCAAATAATTGATCTTGATTTTGAGTATAAGCTTGCAGATGATAACCGATCTGAACATTCATATGCTCCAATTTCTCGATGGGATAACATCTTCAAACTGAAACTGTATAACTTCTTACTAAGACTCTTCTCATGAGCAATTTCTTCCCACATTTCTTTTAACTCTGTTTTTTCAGATTTTGTTATATAAGATGTCACATACCGGGCAACTGCAATAGAATTATCCGCAACATACTGAATATCCATATTAGCATTCCACATTGAGAGAATAACTGGATTATAATCATTAATATATTTTGATTCTTCACTTCTTCTTAAATTATATGTATTTTTGGGTGATTTTCTGTTTATTGTATGTCTCATAGCTGACATAAAACTGTTTACTCTTCCTTTGGATATTACAGGACGTGGAAATCCAAAACGACATTTGGTGTAAAACTTTTCCTTAGACTTGTACTTCCGTCGGCAGTATTTTCCACATCGATGATGTTGGAATCGTAACACTTGTTGTCTTAAGCTGTTCTCATCTGTTCTTTTTGGTATAGCACATGTCGCATATTCCTCAATAAAAGACAAAACGGTATCATCCGAATCAGTTCCAAATTTAGGTGCATCCTTAATCCATAACAGCATATGTATATGAGGAGCACCTCTAGCTTGATACTCCTTTCTCCAAAAAAATCTAAAACTTCTCCAAGAGGAGGATTCTTTTTATTGCAGATAAAAGACATCATAGCTTCAAACCTATGATTGAAATACCTGCATACATTAACAGGATCCAAAGAGCACAATTCTCCAGGTGTCTTGTATTCAATATTTTTTACATTTGAATTTGCCTCACGAAGAAATTCAAGTAAATCATCCCAAGCGTATTCAGCACAGCTTAGGGTAAGAAACCATGTAGGAGTTCCTAAGTTCCTCAGCATGCATTTAAGTTCTCCATGACGACGGTACCAATACTCATTAGTACCACGCTGACATGCCATCAAATTAATCAACTGAGATTCTAGATGATCGTCTCTCTCATGTACTTTATCCATAAATTGCTTTGCAGAAACATTTTAAAAATGTACTCCTGTTTTCAAAATGTGGTTGACTGCATAAGAAAGTCTTGCCAAGTCACTCTCAAACAAAAGATGAAATATATATGGGATACATTGTCAAAACCTTGGGTCTTCTGCATACAATCTTGTTGTCCGATATTCAGATGCAGGAATCTGCACTGGTCGTTCATCATATCGTCCACCTTTTCCAGTTGGAAACAGCTGCGGAAAACAACGAGCTTCCAAACTTTTCTCCCATACACTCATGGGAGTACCCTTTGCTTTTTTCATTTGGAATAATTCAATTGTATTCCCCATCACTTCTTTCGAATGAAGTGGATGTACACTATAATGTTCATAGATTTCTTCACTTTTGGTCATGTCCACTTTTTCAATTTGTCCATTTGACGTTTCAGTATCATCTCCTAAAAGAATTTCTTCTTCTTCCACATATACATTTTTGTAGTAATCATTGTTTTGAATCAGATATAATGTTGCCTTTTGCGTTTTCCTAACATCCACTAATTCTTGCCAGATTTTCTTACTCTTAGTAGGAACACCATTAACTAGAATAAGTAGTGGCTCACTTTCTACATTCTCTCCACCAATAGTTTCAATATTTTTCTTTAAATCTAGAGGTAAATATACAACTCTTCCTTTTAATCCTCTCTGTAAATCTGTAGGAGGCAATTTACCTGTCTTAGGCTCCATACGAACAATAGCTTGAAATGGGTGCACACATTGAATCAGAATAGATTCATATGTATTTAAATCTATCAGTTCTGGAGGAATAGTTACCAACTCTAGATTATTATGGACAGCTCTAGCAGGCATTTTATTCTCGTTTAATTTGTTATAACAATATTTACAAATACGCTGATCAGAACCCAAATCAAAACAATCCTCTACGAACAAATAAGTTGCAAATTCCTTCCACTTATCATTATTTTCTCTTTCACTTTGTAAATACAGATCAACAGTCCTAGTCTGAATTTTATAGTGAGTTCGTCGGCAACAAATACAAGTATAATTTGGCCTTTCACATGAAATCACCTCAAACTTTGTAATTTGTTCTTCACATTTTTTAGTAGTGGTATGTTGCACATTCTCCTCAACATTTTCCTGTATTAATGTGTCAGTTTCTGCACTCTCTTCTCCAGGACCAAAGTAACAAAACTCAATTTTATCACAAACATTTTTCACATCTGATACTGACCCACGCAAAAGAGCACTGTTCAACTCATTTAACATTAGTGCTGGACTTTTTGCATAATACAATCTTCTGACTAACTTTCGCATTTCAGAATGATGTACTGCTAACATCCTAAAATGATGAAAAACACTTTGACATACTTTTCTAGAAAGACAAGCGAGAGAATGTCCTTGCAAACCAGTATTTTTTCTCACTCTGCAAGGGTCTAGTCCTTGCAACATCTTAATCTTTTGCTTAACACTTTTTTTAGTATACTCTCGTAAGAAATTGCGTAAAATATCAATAGATTCTTGTCGTATACTACAAATACTACTGCATTCCCAAGTATACACTGGGGCTTTAGGTCGTCTCCCTACAACTTCATCAGCTAACACTTCTTCTACATTTCTGGAAACCATCTTCTCTTTCTCAATTGGACAACCATTTCTAACCTCATAAGCTCGACCACTGGTATCAACTGTATGCAATAAATTATTGGTCTGAAAATAACTCTCTTCATTAAAGAAAGGCTCTGAACTTGAAGTGTGTTTCCATTCACCCAAAAAAATTCACAAAAATTAGTTCTGTTAATTACTCTTTTCTTCTTACTTTTATCCTTTAATAAATGGATTGGTTTATCTAGAGATCGAATTCTGTTTAAAACTAAAATGAATAATTTCCTTTTTAATGCAAAAGTCTTTTCAACTACAGTTTCAATATGCTTCTTCTTTCGATAAAATACTGCTCTTTTTTAGATTTCCTCACATCTTTCAACAAATTAAGAACAACTCTATTATAAAAAATCTTTTTCTGATTTCTTTATACTGACTCTGCCTTCTTTTACCATACATTGTGTTTTTTTAATGTAAATTCCCATTTTTTTTTTGTTTTTATTCATATTCTTTTTGTGGTCGAACGATTTTCCATATTTTCCACATTTTGCACACTGTTTCTTGGCTTTGAAAGTTTTTGAATAAATTGATTTGTTCTCTTACCAGAAGACGTATTGTTTTTCCCCACATGTTGTTGCTCATCCAATATTGTGTGTTGATTTTTCTTCAAATAATAGCCCTTTTTGTTTCCTTTTCTCTTTTCGTTTTTTTAGCCATGATAAGTTTATTTTAATGATCCTAATGAATATCTGTAAAAAATAATTTTAAATACATTAATTGAAAAAAATATATAAATTATACTTTTCTATTTCTAAACAAATACATTGTATATAAAAACATGTAAGCACTTTCTTTTCTAATGACTAATTAAAGGTGTGAAACAGAAGTGTGTAGGTGGTTAGACGAGTGCATGCATAGTGGATAGGGGTTTGAAGCAGTCTATGTGCTAAGGCCTGGGTTACTGAATGAGTACTTGGGTATAGACTGAACAATTATAGTAGTACAATGAGAGTGCCTGGGTGAATGTATAAGTGCTTGGGTTTTTGCACAGCAAATGGATTTTTAGGTGTTGCAGAATGAGTCAACAGAGGACTGCAAGGGGAGTGACAGGATGTTTGCTGGAGTGTATGGATACTGATTGGGGATTTGAAGATGTGAAAGACAAGTGTGTAGGTGGTTAGAGAACCGCATGCATAGTGATTAAGGGTTTGAAGCAGTCTATGTGCTAAGGGCTAAGTCACTGAATGAGTACTTGGGTACTGACTGAACGATTAGAGTACTGCAAGGAGAGTGCCTGTGTGAATGTATAACTGGTTGGGTTTTAGCGCAGCAAATGGATTTTTTGGTGTTGCTGAATGACTCAACAGAGGACTGCAAGGGGACTGACAGGATGTTTGCTGTAGTGTATGGTTAGTGAGTGGGGAATTTAAGATGTGAAAGTCAAGTACGTAGGTGGTTAGAGAACTGCATGCATAGTGCATAGGGGTTTGAAGCAGTATATGTGCTAAGCCCTTGGTCACTGAATGAGTACTTTGGTACTGACTGAACGATTAGAGTACTGCAAGGAGAGTGACTGGCTTAATGTATAAGTGTTTGGGTTTTGACGCAGCGAATGGATTTGTAGGTGTTGCTGAATGAGTCAAGAGAGGACTGCAAGGGTAGTGACAGGATGTTTGCTGGAGTGTATAGATAGTGACTGGTGATTTGAAGGTGTGAAAGACAAGTGTGTAGGTGGTTAGAGGACCACATGCATAGTGGATAGGGGTTTGAAGAAGTATATGTGCTAAGACCTTGGTCACTGAATGAGTACTTGGATACTGACTGAACGATTACAGTACTGCAAGGAGAGTGACTGGCTGAATGTATAAGTGGTTGGGTTTTGGCACAGCGAATGGATTTGTAGGTGTTGCTGAATGAGTAAACAGAGGACTGCAAAGGGAGTGACAGGATGTTTGCTGGAGTGTATCGATAGTGACTTGGGAATTGAAAGTGTGAAAGATAAGTCTATGTGTGGTTAGATAACCGCATGCATAGTGCATAGGGGTTTCAAACAGTGTATGTGCTAAGGCCTGGGTCACTGAATGAGTTCTTTGAGTATAGACTGAACGATTATAGTACTACAAGGAGAGTGCCTGGGTAAATATATAAGTGGTTGGGTTTTTACGCAGCAAATGGATTTTTAGGTTTTGTAGAATGAGTCAACAGAGGACTGCAAGGGGAGTGGCAGGATGTTTGCTGGAGTGTATGGATACTGACTGGGGATTTGAAGGGTTGAAAGACAAGTGTGTAGGTGGTTAGAGAACCACATGCATAGTGCATAGGGGTTTCAAGCAGTCTATGTGCTAAGGCCTAGGTCACTGAATGAGTACTTGGGTATAGACTGAACGATTAGAGTAGTACAATGAGAGTGCCTGGGTGAATGTATAAGTGCTTGGGTTTTTGCACAGCAAATGGATTTTTAGGTGTTGCTGAATGAGTCAACAGAGGACTGCAAGGGGAGTGGCAGGATGTTTGCTGGAGTGTATGGATACTGATTGGGGATTTGAAGATGTGAAAGACAAGTGTGTAGGTGGTTAGAGAACCGCATGCATAGTGATTAAGGGTTTGAAGCAGTCTATGTGCTAAGGCCTAAGTCACTGAATGAGTACTTGGGTACTGACTGAACGATTAGAGTACTGCAAGGAGAGTGCCTGTGTGAATGTATAACTTGTTGGGTTTTAGCGCAGCAAATGGATTTTTTGGTGTTGCTGAATGACTCAACAGAGGACTGCAAGGGGACTGACAGGATGTTTGCTGTAGTGTATGGTTAGTGAGTGGGGAATTTAAGATGTGAAAGTCAAGTATGTAGGTGGTTAGAGAACTGCATGCATAGTGCATAGGGGTTTGAAGCAGTATATGTGCTAAGACCTTGGTCACTGAATGAGTACTTTGGTACTGACTGAACGATTAGAGTACTGCAAGGAGAGTGACTGGCTTAATGTATAAGTGTTTGGGTTTTGACGCAGCGAATGGATTTGTAGGTGTTGCTGAATGAGTCAAGAGAGGACTGCAAGGGTAGTGACAGGATGTTTGCTGGAGTGTATAGATAGTGACTGGTGATTTGAAGGTGTGAAAGACAAGTGTGTAGGTGGTTAGAGGACCACATGCATAGTGGATAGGGGTTTGAAGCAGTATATGTGCTAAGACCTTGGTCACTGAATGAGTACTTGGATACTGACTGAACGATTAGAGTACTGCAAGGAGAGTGACTGGCTGAATGTATAAGTGGTTGGGTTTTGGCACAGCGAATGGATTTGTAGGTGTTGCTGAATGAGTCAACAGAGGACTGCAAAGGGAGTGACAGGATGTTTGCTGGAGTGTATCAATAGTGACTTGGGAATTGAAAGTGTGAAAGATAAGTCTATGTGTGGTTAGAGAACCGCATGCATAGTGCATAGGGGTTTCAAACAGTGTATGTGCTAAGGCCTTTGTTCACTGAATGAGTTCTTTGTGTATAGTCTGAACGATTAGAGTACTACAAGGAGAGTGCCTGGGTAAATGTATAAGTGGTTGGGTTTTTACGCAGCAAATGGATTTTTAGGTTTTGTAGAATGAGTCAACAGAGGACTGCAAGGGGAGTGGCAGGATGTTTGCTGGAGTGTATGGATACTGACTGGGGATTTGAAGGTGTGAAAGACAAGTGTGTAGGTGGTTAGAGAACCACATGCATAGTGCATAGGGGTTTCAAGCAGTCTACGTGCTAAGGCCTGGGTCACTGAATGAGTACTTGGGTATAGACTGAAAAATTACACTAGTACAAAGAGAGTGCCTGGCTGAATGTATAAGTGTTTTGGGTTTGGCACAGCAAATGGCTTTGTAGGTGTTGCTGAATGAGTCAACAGAGGACTGCAAGGGGAGTGACAGGATGTTTGCTGGAGTGTATGGATAGTGATTTGGGAATTGAAAGTGTGAAAGACAAGTCTGTGTGTGGTTAGAGAACAGCATGCATAGTGCATAGGGGTTTCAAGCAATCTATGTGCTAAGGCCTGGGTCACTGAATGAGTACTTGGGTATAGACTGAACAATTAGACTAGTACAAAGAGAGTGCCTGGGTGAATGTATAAGTGTTTTGGTTTTGGCGCAGCAAATGGCTTTGTAGGTGTTGCTGAATGAGTCAACAGAGGACTGCAAGGGTAGTGACAGGATGTTTGCTGTAGTGTATGGATACTGACTAGGGATTTGAAGGCGTGAAAGACAAGTGTGTAGGTGGTTATAGTGTATAGGGGTTTCAAACAGTGTATGTGCTAAGGCCTTGATCACTGAATGAGTACTTGGCTATAGACTGAACAATTAGCGTACTACAAGGAGATTTCCTGGGTGAATGTATAACTGTTTTGGTTTTGGTGCACCAAATGGCTTTATAGGTGTTGCTGAATGAGTCAACAGAGGACTGCAAGGGGTGTGACAGGGTGATTGCTGGAGTATATATTTACTACCTGAGTAATTGAAGGTGTAAAAGACAAGTGTGTAGGTGGTTAGAGAACTGCATGCATAGTGGATAGGGGTTTGAAGCAGTCTATGTGCTAAGGCCTGGGTCACTGAATGAGTACTTGGGTACTGACTGAACGATTAGAATACTGCAAGGAGAGTGCCTGGGTGAATGTATAAGTGGTTGGGTTTTGGCGCAGCGAATGGATTTGTACGTGTTGCTGAATGAGTCAACACAGGGCTGCAAGGGGAGTGACAGGATGTTTGCTGGAGTGTATGGATACTCACTGGGGTTTTGAAGGTGTGAAAGACAACTGTGTAGGTGGTTAGAGAACCGCATGCATAGTGTATAGGGGTTTCAAACAGTCTATGTGCTAAGGCCTGGGTTACTGAATGAGTACTTGGGTACTCACTAAACAATTATAATACTAGAAGGAGAGTGCCTGGGTGAATGTATAAGTCGTTGGGTTTTAGCGCTGTAAATGGATTTTTGGTGTTGCTGAATGAGTCAACAGAGGACTGCAAGGGGAGTAACAGGATGTTTGCTGGAGTGTATGGATACTGACTGGGGATTTTAAGGTGTGAAAGACAAATGGGTAGGTGGTTAGAGAACCGCATACATAGTGCATAGGGGTTTGAAGCACTGTATGTCATAAGGCCTGGGTCACTGAATGAGTTCTTTGGGTATAGACTGAACAATTAGACTAGTACAAAGAGAGTGCCTGGGTGAATGTATAAGTGTTTTGGTTTTGGCGCAGCAAATGGCTTTATAGGTGTTGCTGAATGAGTCAACAGAGGACTGCAAGGTGACTGACAGGATGTTTGCTGTAGTGTATGGTTAGTGAATGGGGAATTTAAGGTGTGAAAGTCAAGTATGTAGGGGGTTAGAGAACTGCATGCATAGTGATTAAGGGTTTGAACCAGTCTATTTGCTAAGGCCTGAGTCACTGAATCAGTACTTGGGTACTGAATGAATGATTAGAGTACTACAAGAAGAGTACCTGGGTGAATGTATAAGTGTTTTGGTTTTGGCACACCAAAGGGATTTGTCAGTGTTGCTCAATTAGTCAACAGAGGACTGCAAAGGGAGTGTCAGGATGTTTGCTGGAGTGTATGGATAGTGACTGGGGATTTCAAGGTGTGAAAGACAAGTGTGTAGGTGGTTAGAGAACAACATGCATACTGGATAGGGGTTTGAAGCAGTCTATGTGCTAAGGCCAGTGTGATTCTAGAAAACCAAAACTATTCCCTGGGCTTTAGCAAAAGAGACGCACTAGTGTGGAAGAGGTTAGGACACTGCATACATTTTACACATTTCACTACAGCATTGCTAGTGTGAATGCCTGAATAATTCTGCGGATCCATAAGCACTGACTGAGTTCTAATACTAGTGCAACTTCACAATAGGATAGGTTTTTAAACAGTTATATGTTAGCAGAGACATGAAGTAACCACATGCTTCTGTCACAATGGTTACACAAGTGCAGACATACTCACAGTGTGATTCTACACAAGCCAAACTATTCTCTGAAATTTATCAGAAGAAACTCACTAGCCAGGAAGCAGTTAGGTGACTTCATACATTATACACATTTCACAACACCAGTGCTAATGTGAATGCCTGAGTCATTGTGCAAATACATAACCAGTAACTAAGTTCTACTACTACTACAACTTGACAACAGGTTAGAATTTTAAGCAGTTATGTGTCAGCAAAGACATAAAGTAATCACAAGCATCTGTCACAATGGTTGCAGAAATGCACACATACTCACAGTGTGATTCTAGAGAACCAAAACTATTCCCTGTGCTTTAGCAAAAGAGACACACTACTCTAGAAGAGGTTAGGTGATGGCATACATTCAACATATTTCACTACAGCATTGGTAGTATGAATGCCTGAATCATTCTGCAAATTCATAAGCAGTGTCTGAGTTCTAATACTACAGAAAGTAGACAACACGATAGTAGAATAAATAATTATTCAACTATTCCTTTCAACTCATTTAAAAATATATATATTACTATACAAAGGGGCAAATTTACAAGGCCCTTGTGCCATATTTGCGTCACTTTTCCCATGTTAAAAGTGACGCAAAAGTGGCGCAAGAGGCTTCTAAAACTGGCCCATACTATTTTTAAAACAAACACCAAATACAATAAAAATAATTAAACTATACATTAGTACATTTAATAATATATTTCAAAAAAGACAGTTTCCTTAAAGTATGAAATCTTTTTAAATAAACATCTAAAATATATAACTCACCTATTAAATAAATCTGTTCAATTAAAAATCTCACACACTCAGTCAGGATTTTCTTTTTCGCACAGAATGTAGATAAGCACACTCTCCAATATGAAATCAGTAATGGCAAACTTTCCCTCTAATTTTTCATACATATACACATGACTTTCCAGTGTTTTTCAAATTGTAAAACGAATTTCCATTGGTCATAGAGAATAATACTTTTCAACTGACATCTTTCCCCCTTGTTCTGAATATCAGTTTCCATAGCAACAGCTCATGCAACATTCAACTTAGCTGCCAGGTCACAAGTTCACCACACAATGTTGCAAATGACAACAGCAGGTGTGGTTGGCTTTGCAAAGCATTCACTAATCCTTTCTGCTGTACCTTGCAAACTTTTCATTTTAACCAATAAAAAATATGCTTTCTAAACCATGAAAAATGCACCCTATATTAGAATGCAGAGTGTTCTTAAACAGCCAATGAAATCTCTACTTTCTTAAAAACAGCATGTTGTCCACCATTTTAGATAGATTTCATTTTCCCTCCTACCTACCTCAGGTACCGACATCTTTTTATTACCTACATTGATCCCTTCAAGATGCTTTCTGTGTGGATTGTGGGACACAGCTATGTTTTCTGGTGCAAAAGGTATGCTGAAAGCAGAGGTATTGACAAAGATTTAGCTTTGCCAAATGTAGACATTAAATGGATTGGTCAGAGAGGATTAAAGTGGCACCAATTGATGCCATTGGTTAAATCCTTTTTGCATCTCCAACACCCTGACCTCATAATTGTGCACTGTGGTGGCAATGACCTAGGCACTTTGACTGGGGTAGGTCTGGAAATGCTTATGAAGGACACCTTTGCAGAATTCATGTCACTTTTCTCCCAAACTGCCTTTGTCTATTCGAACATATGCCAAAGACAGAAATGGCAGTGGTCCAATCATTTTTGTCCACAGTTTGAGAAAGCTAGGAAACATGTCAATAAAGCTGTTTCTGCTTATCTCAGAGATTATAGGATGGGGTCCATTTTCAACAACAATCTGCGTTTTAATATAGATGGCATCTATAGGAGAGACGGTGTTCATTTTACAGATGAGGGTAACCGAATCTTTCTCATCAACTTTAGACTCTGCATCGGTACTTACTTGTAGGTACCATAATGTATCAATAAACACAAGGGCTCTTTTTAGAGCCACCCAAGATATAAAAATATATTCTTCATGTATATTTACTGGGTTTCTAAAAATATTTGGGGGATTCGCGCACCCAACGCGTTCACCTTGGAGTCGCGCACCCAACACGTTTACACCAAGGGGCCGCGCTGGGAGTCGCGCACCGAACGCGTTCACACTAGGGGCCGCGCTGAGCGGCGCGCTGGGTGCGCGACTCCTTATTTTCCCGTAAAATTTTTTATAGCTCCTATCACTAATTTGTATTCTCCCCGGGGACCCCATCCCCGGGGTTTATACATAATGATGGAGACCGTGAGGGGAGCCCCAATGCCCCCACGGTCCCGCCGGCTCCCGCGTCCTTCGAGAGCCGGCATTGCTTTCCCACATGGTGAGCTGCTGACATGCAGCTCCCCGTGTGGAAAAGCAATTTGCTTTAGATATTGAAAGAGAGAGCAGGTTTCCCTGCTCTCTCTTCCAATACCCAAAGCAGTTTGCTATGGCAGGACGTGAGCCGTGAGGCTCCCGTCCTGCCATAGCAAACTACAGTGTCCCGGGGGTAGGCACCCCGGGACACTGCAGGAGCCGGCCCTGGCACTCCCCAGGGCCATCAAGGGCGCCAGGAGGGGGGCCGCGCGGCCCCCCTCCCATTCAGTACATAGCCCCGGGAGGTGGTGGTCCCTGGGGCTCTGGGGGTCCGTAACGGACCCCCATATTAAAATGTTTAGTGCCCCGGGAATCGGAATGTTGACAGCCAGCTGACAGCCAATTAACATGCAGCTCGTGATCGGGAGGGTACGCGGACCCTACTCGTCCCTAGATATCACTAACTTTTTACTTTTCATTTTCTCTGCAACTACTGAACGGATTTACACCATTTAACAAAAGGGTTCTTTCTGAACCAAGAACTACCTCTTTGCCAAATTTGGTGTAATTCCGTTCAGCAGTTCGGGCTGTAGCCGTGTCTAAAGTTTCCTATGGGAAAATGCATGGGGAAACGCGTTTTGGGACCCCCTTTTTCTCGGCCCCCGCTTGACATATCACCCCGAGACTTTCAGGGTAGGAGCGGACCGGAGCGCCCCACGAAGTTTGAAAATTTCGCGAAGATACGTCAACCGGCAAGAGAGTTATTTCAAATAGAATGTCGCGGATTTCCTATGGATAATAGGTTGTAACTATAACTATCTACTGGCGACCGCCAGTAGATAATATATTACCTACTGGCGGTCGCAAGTAGGTAGTTATAGGTAGGGCCTTGTTTCTATTCAAAAAGCATTTTTTCTTTTGCCAATATCTTTGGGGTCATTTGACGAATCTTCGCGAAATTTTCCAAACTAATGGTTCACTCAGGTCAGCTCCTGTCATGAAAGTTTCGTGGTGATTTGTCAAGCAGGGGCTGAGAAAAAAGGGGAGTCCCAAAACGCGTTTTCTCCATGTTAATTTCCATAGGAATTTTGGAACAGGCTACAGTCCGAACTGCTGAACGGAATTACACCAAATTTGGCAAAAGGGTAGGTCTTGGTCCAGAAAGCGCCTGTTTTTTTAAATAGTGTAAATCCGTTCAGTAATTCCTGAGAAATTCAAAAAATAAAAATATTGATATCTTAGCACCGATGAGGATTCGCGACTCCTCCCGAGCACGAGCTTAATTCTGATTGGCTGCCAACACTGCAAACCAGAGTGTGTTAGCAGCAGCCATCTTGTGACTCGGTAAAGGAAAAAAAAAAGGAAAAAATGAAGAAAAGGGGGCAGGGTAGAAACACCCTGACCTCCTAGGCCTGCTCAGGGGGTCCCACAGGGTGCGCAAATCTGGAAGAATTTTTTTTTAAAACCGAAGTGAGGTCTCCCGCACTTCGTATTCTTAAAGCCCCCGAGTGGGCCAGGTCCTAGGGGCAATATTTAAGAATGGTGTGGGGGCCCACGGGGCCCCCGCAGTCCCGGGGTCTGCCACCTCCCCCAGGCGATCCTTATTCAAATGCGGGGGGCTCGCAGCCCCCCCAGCCCCAGGGACCGCCACCTCTCCGGGGCTTTATTTAAAAAAATAAAAAAAGTGTGGGGGGCTCTTGCCCCCCCGCAGCCCCGGGGATCGCCACCTCCCCGGGGATTTGTTTTAAAATCAAAGGTGTGGCAGGGGTGCTCCTGCCCCCCCACACTGCCCCGGGGACCACCACCTCCCCGTGGCACACTTTATGCTAATGCGGGGGTCCGTTACGGACCCCCGGCCCCGGGGACCACCACCTCCCCGGGGCAATGTGCACATTGGGAGGGGGCCGCGCGGCCCCCCCTGGAGCCCTAGATGACCCTGGGGACTGCCGCCCCCCAGGGCCGGCTCATGCAAGGTCTCAGGCAATGCACCCCGGGACATTGCCATTTGTTATGGCAGGGCAGGAGCATGGCTCCCGCCCTGTCATAGCAAACACTGCTTTGCTTCTTGGAAGCGAGAGCAGAAAACATGCTCTCGCTTCCAAGAAGCAAAGCAGAATTGCTTTTGGGCAAGGGGAGCTGCATGTCAGCAGCTCTCCTTGCCCAAAAGCAATACTGGCTCCCGCAGGAGGCAGGGAGCCAGCAGGGCCCGTGGGGGCATTTGGGCTCCCCCCACAGGCCCGAACTTGAGTGCCGGCCCTGGGGATGGGGTCCCCGGGGCCAGAAGTGGCCTGTGAGGGGGGCCACTCGGCACCCCTCCTCTTTAATTATAATTTTTTTTTTTTAAACGGATGCCGGCTCCGGGGAATGGGGTCCCTGGGGCCATAATTGGCCTCAGGAGGGGGGCCACGTGGCCCCCCTCAAAAATTTCAAATAAAGGCTGGCCAGGCCCTAGGGGATGGGGTCCCCGGGGCCAGAAGTGGCCTAGGGAAGGGGGGCCCTGGGGGCCAACTAGCCCACCAGGTTCCCTCCAGTAAGCCCCACACAGTGGGATTGCTGAGAGGTGGTCCGAGGCCATGCCCCTTTTTACACCACTCTGCAAACGCGCCTCTTGGTGCATTGCTGGTGGGGCGATGAGGTCCCCTTGTGTCCTGAGGACCTCAGGACTAAAGTGGACTTCATCCGCTGAGCAGCAGTGCGCCAGGAGCCGCGTTTGCAGAGTGGTGTAAAAAGGGGGCGTGGCCTTTGAGCACTCTCAGCAAACCAGCTGTATCGGGCTTACTGGAGGTAACAGGAAGGCTAATTGACCCCCGGGGACCCTCAGGAAGAAAGGGGACTTCATCCCCCAACCAAGAGCACGCCAGGAGGCGCATTTGCAGAGTGGTGGAGAAAGGGGGCGTGGCCTGTGTCCACCTCTCAGCAATCCCACTGTGTGGGGCTTACTGGAGGTAAGAGGTACGCTAGTTGGCCCCTAACCACCCCCGGCAGTGAAGGGGACTTCAATCCCCATCCAAGAGCGCGCCAGGGAGTGCGTTTGCAGAGTGGTGGGCAAAGGGGGCATGGCCTGCTATGAGAACTTAGCAATCCTGCTGTGGGACTTACTGGAGGTAATAGGAGGGGTAGTTGGCCCCCAAGGATGTCCTTGGGGCCACCTACCCCTCTTGTTACCTCCAGTAAGTCCCACACAGTGGGACTGCTAAGACGTCTTCTGAGGCCACGCCCCCTTTATCCACCACTCTGCAAACGCGCCTCCTGTCAGACTACAGGATGGG
Organism: Calotriton arnoldi; assembly: GCA_963921515.1. NCBI lineage: Eukaryota > Metazoa > Chordata > Amphibia > Caudata > Salamandridae > Calotriton > Calotriton arnoldi. The sequence goes on along the minus strand of CAWUFW010010191.1, from coordinate 604,452 downwards.
GGATGAAGTCCACTTTACTCCTGAGGGACTTTGGGGGCTAAGAAGCCCTCCTGGTACCTCCTGTAAGTTCTATGCAGAGGAATTCCTGAGCGCTGGTAGGAGGCCCAGCACCCTTTCTCCACCACTCTGCAAACGCGACTACTAGTTAAAGAAGCATTTGCAATGTAATAGGTTTTGCATTTGCGAGAGTTAGAGCTATTGGCGTTGTAAATGTAAAAGTGTTTTAATAATGTTTCTTGGAGTGGAGTGGATGTAGGTTGTGTGTAGTGGAATTATGTGGTATATTGTACAGTGAAATTATATGGATAGAAAGTATGTGGTATTTAGTTTGTAGGAATTATGTAGAGTGGGATTATGCGTTATGGAGAGTAATTGTGTGGTATGATAGTCTGTGTTGTGGAGTTGTAACCTCAGGTTTAGTCTTCCTCATTTCCATAGAAGCTAAACTATAAACTCAATGAGACAAACAAAAAGAAGGAACCACTGAGGAGCACTTCTGGACCTAGTCAGAGGTATGAGCAGGGCCACTGGAATTATGTGACAGTTTGGCTGCACCGACTTTTGCCCAATTATACACTTACCGCATTTGCCACATAATCCATCATCTGCTGCATAATCTGCAGATTTGAACAAAAAAAACATTGTTTCTAGCTTAAACGGCTCAAACGTTATCAAAAATGCAGCGACAAGTGTTACAGCGTGGTGGATGGCCCTGTGCAAACCTAGAATGGTCACCTGTTACTTATTGCTAAATGTGCTAAATGTGGGTATTAAATTGGTACTAATGGTGTGTAAACCACTCTTGCTTCTTTCTGCGCCTCTCTTGCCTCTTTCTGCATTTCTGTTGCTTCTTTCTGCAACTCTTATGCCTCTTTCATACCACTCTTCCCTCTTTCTGCACCTCTCTTCCCTCTTTCTGCCTCCTTCTCCACCACACTTCCCCCTTATTACATCTCTGTTGCTTCTTTCTGCACTTCTCTTACTTGTTTCTGCACCTCTCTGTTGCATCTTTCTGTGCCTCTGTTGGTTCTTTCTGCACTTCTCTTGCTCTTTCTGTACCCTTCGTGCCTCTTTCAGCACCTCTGTTGCTTCTTTCTGCACTTCGCTTCCTTCTTTCTGTACCCCTCCTGCCTCTTTCTGTACCTTTCTTGCCTCTTGCTTATATCTGCACCTCACTTGCCTCTTTCTGTATTTCTATTGCTTCTTTGTACACCTCTGTTGCATATTTCAGCAGTTCTCTTGCCTCTTTCTGCACTTCTCTTCCTTCTTTCTGAACCCCTCCTGCCTCTTTCTGTACCTCTCTTGCCTCTTTCTGCACCTCTCCTACCTCTTTCTGCACCCATCTTGCCTCTTTTTGCACCTCTGTTGGTTCTTTCTGCACTGCTCTTGCTTTTTTCTGCACCTCACTTGCCTCTTTCTGCACTTCTCTTGGTTCTTTCTACACCTCTGTTGCTTCTTTCAGTAATTCTCTTGCCTCTTTCTGCACTTCTCTTGCTTGTTTCTGCACCTCTCTTGCGTCTTTCTGCACCTCTGTTGCCTCTTTCTGTACCTCACTTGCTTCTTTATACACCTCTCTTACCTCTTTCTGCTCCTCTCTTGCCTCTTTGTGCATTTCTCTTGCCTGTTTCTGCACTTCCCTCGCCTCTTTCTGAAACTCTCTTGCCTCTTTCTGCACCTCTCTTGCCTCTTTCTGCACTTATCTTGCTTCTTTCTTCATCTCTCTTGCTTCTTTCTGCACGCTTCATCCCTTTTTTGCATCCCTCTTGCCTCTTTCTGCTGTTCTTTTGCCATTTCCTGCACCTCTCTTGCCTCTTTCTGCACCTCACTTGCCTCTTTCTGCACTTCTCTTGCTTCTTTCCACTCCTCTGTTGCTTCTTTCAGCAATTCTCTTGCCTCTTTCTGCACTTCTTTTGCTTGTTTCTGCACGTCTCTTGTGTCTTTATGCACCTCTGTTGCCTCTTTCTACACCTCACTTGCTTCTTTCTGCACCCATCTTGTCTCTTTCTGCACCCCTCTTTTCTCTTTCTGTATCTCTCTTGCCTCTTTCTGCACCCCTGTTCCCTCTTTCTGCACCTTTCCTGCCTGTTTCTGCACCTCTCTTGCCTCTTTATGTACTTCTGTTGGTTCTTTCTGCACTTCTATTCCTCTTTGTGCACCCTTCACGCCTCTTTCTGCACCTCTGTTGCTTCTTTCTGCACTTCTCTTCCTTCTTTCTGTACCTCTCTTGCCTCTTTGTGCACCTCTTCTACCTTTTTCTGTACCACTCTTGCTTCTTTTTGCACCTCTGTTGGTTCTTTCTGCACTGCTCTTGCTTCTTTCTGCACCTCACTTGCCTCTTTCTGCACTTCTCTTGCTTCTTTCTACACCTCTGTTGTTTCTTTCAGCAATTCTTTTGCCTCTTTCTGTACTTCTCTTCCTTCTTTCTGCACCCCTCCTTCCTTTGTCTGTACCTCTCTTGCCTCTTTGTGCACCTCTCCTACCTCTTTCTACACTCCTCTTGCCTCTTTCAGCACCTCTGTTGCTTCTTTCTGCACCTCTCTTTCTTCTTTCTGCACCCCTCCTGCCTCTTTCTGTACCTCTCTTGCCTCTTTGTGCACCTCTTCTACCTTTTTCTGTACCACTCTTGCTTCTTTTTGCACCTCTGTTGGTAAATTCTGCATTGTTCTTGCTTCTTTCTGCACCACACTTGCCTCTTTCTGCACTTCACTTGCTTCTTTCTACACCTCTGTTGCTTCTTTCAGCAATTATTTTGCCTCTTTCTGTACTTCTCTTCCTTCTTTCTGCACCCCTCCTGCCTCTTTCTGTACCTCTCTTGCCTCTTTTTGCACCTCTCCTACCTCTTTCTGCACTCCTCTTGCCTCTTTTTGCTCCTCTGTTGGTTCATTCTGCACTGCTCTTGCTTCTCTCTGCACCCCTCTTGCCTCTTTCTACACCCCTTTTTTCTCTTTCTGCACCTCTCTTGCCTCTTTCTGCACCCCTGTTCCCTCTTTCTGCACCTTTCCTGCCTGTTTCTGCACCTTTCTTACCTCTGTCTGTACCTCTGTTGGTTCTTTCTGCACTTCTCTTGCTCTTTCTGCACCCTTCATGCCTCTTTCAGCACCTCTTTTGCTTATTTCTGCACTTCTCTTCCTTCTTTCTGCACCCCTCTTGCCTCTTTCTCTACCTCTCTTGCCTCTTTGTGCACCTCTTCTACCTTTTTTGTACCGCTCTTGCTTCTTTCTGCACCTCACTTGCCTCTTTCTGCACTTCTCTTGTTTTTTTTTACACTTCTGTTGCTTCTTTCAGCAATTCCTTTGCCTCTTTCTGCACTTCTCTTCCTTCTTACTGCACCCCTCCTGCCTCTTTCTGTAACTCTCTTGCCTCTTTGTGCACCTCTCCTTCCTCTTTCTACACTCATCGTGCCTCTTTCAGCACCTCTGTTGCTTCTTTCTGCACTTCTCTTCCTTCTTTCTGCACCCCTCCTGCCTCTTTCTGTACCTCTCTTGACTCTTTGTGCACCTCTTCTACCTTTTTCTGTACTGCTCTTGCTCCTTTTTGCACCACTGTTGGTAATTTCTGCACTGCTCTTGCTTTTTTCTGCACCACACTTGCCTCTTTCTGCACTTCTCTTGCTTCTTTCTACACCTCTGTTGCTTCTTTCAGCAATTCTTTTGCCTCTTTCTGCACTTCTCTTCCTTTTTTCTGCACCCCTCCTGCCTCTTTCTGTACCTCTCTTGACTCTTTGTGCACCTCTCCTACCTCTTTATGCACTTCTCTTGCCCCTTTTTGCACCTCTGTTGGTTCATTCTGCACTGCTCTTGCTTCTTTCTGCACCCCTCGTGCTTCTTTCTGCACCCCTCTTTTCTCTTTCTGCACCTCTCTTGCCTCTTTCTGCACCCCTGTTCTCTCATTCTGTACCTTTCTTACCTGTTTCTGCACCTTTCTTGCCTCTTTCTGTTCCTCTGTTGGTTCTGTCTGCACTTCTCTTGCTCTTTCTGTACCCTTTGCGCCTCTTTCAGCACCTCTGTTGCTTCTTTCTGCACTTCTCTTCCTTCTTTCTGCACCCCTCTGCCTCTTTCTGTACCTCTCTTGCCACTTTGTGCACCTGTCCTACCTTTTTCTGCACCCCTCTTGCTTCTTTCTGCACCTCTCTTGCCTCTTTCTGTTCTTCTATTGCTTCTTTGTACACCTCTGTTGCTTCTTTCTGCAATTCTCTTGCCTCTTTCTGCACTTCTCTTCCTTCTTTCTGCACCCCTCCTGCCTCTTTCTGTACCTCTCTCGCCTCTTTGTGCACCTCTCCTACCTCTTTATGCACCCCTCTTGCCTCTTTTTGCACCTCTGTTGGTTCTTTCTGCACTGCTCTTGCTTCTTTCTGCAACTCACTTGCCTCTTTCTGCTCTTCTCTTGGTACTTTCTACACCTCTGTTGCTTCTTTCAGCAATTCTCTTGCCTCTTTCTGCACTTCTCTTGCTTGTTTCTGCACCCCCTGACTCTTTCCGCACTTCTCTTGATTCTTTCTACACCTCTCTTGTCTCTTTCTGCACCCCTCTTCCCTTTTTTGCATCCCTCATGCCTCTTTCTGCTGTTCTCTTGCCATTTTCCGCACCTCTCTTGCCTCTTTTTGCACCTCACTTGCCTCTTTCTGCACTTCTCTTGCTTCTTTCCACACCTCTGTTGCTTCTTTCTGCACCTCACTTGCTTCTTTCTGCACCCCCCTGACTCTTTCTGCACTTCTCTTGCTTCTTTCTACACCTCTCTTGCCTCTTTCTGCACCCCTCTTCCCTTTTTTGCATCCCTCATACCTCTTTCTGCTGTTCTCTTGCCATTTTCTGCACCTCTCTTGCCTCTTTTGCACCTCACTTGCCTCTTTCTGCACTTCTCTTGCTTCTTTCCACACCTCTGTTGATTCTTTCAGCAAATCTCTTGCCTCTTTCTGCACTTCTTTTGCTTGTTTCTGTACCTCTCTTGCGTCTTTATGCACCTGTTGCCTTTCTACACCTCACTTGCTTCTTTATGCACACCTCTTTCCTCTTTCTGCACTCCTCTTTTCTCTTTCTGCACCTCTCTTGCATCTTTCTGCATCCCTGTTCCCTCTTTCTGCCCCTTTCCTGCCTGTTTCTGCACCTCTCTTTCCTCTTTCTGTACCTATGTTGGTTCTTTCTGAACTTCTCTTCCTCTTTTGACACCCTTCGCGCCTCTTTCAGCACCTCTAATGCTTCTTTCTGCACTTCTCTTCCTTCTTTCTGCACCCCTCCTGCCTCTTTCTGTACCTCTCTTGCCTCTTTGTGCACCTTTTCTACCTTTTTCTGTACCGCTCTTGCTTCTTTTTTCACCTCTGTTGGTTCTTTCTGCACTGCTCTTTCTTCTTTCTGCATCTCAATTGCCTCTTTCCGCACTTCTCTTGCTTCTTTCTACACCTCTGTTGCGTCTTTCAACAATTCTTTTGCCTCTTTCTGCACTTCTTTTGCTTTTTTCTGCACCCCTCCTGCCTCTTTCTGTACCTCTCTTGCCTCTTTGTGCACCTCTCCTACCTCTTTCTGCACACCTCTTGCCTCTTTCAGAACCTCTGTTGCTTCTTTCTGCACTTCTCTTCCTTCTTTCTGCACCCCTCCTGCCTCTTTCTGTACCTCTCTTGCCTCTTTGTGCACCTCTTCTACCTTTTTCTATACCGCTCTGGCTTCTTTTTGCACCGCTGTTGGTAATTTCTGCACTGCTCTTCCTTCTTTCTGCACCCCTCCTGCCTCTTTCTGCACCTCTGTTGCCTCTTTGTGCACCTCTCTTGCCTCTTTCTGCACTTCACTTGCTTTTTTCTGCACCTTTCTTGCCTGTTTTAGCACCTCTGTTGCTTCTTTCTGCAATTCTCTTGCCTCTTTCTGCACCTCTGACTTAGAGGTAGTTTTAATCCCCTTGCCCTATTATGTACTAGGGCCTTACAGGGTAGGTCATGGCAATCACAGGGATACCCCAACCCATAGTGTACCCTAGTGTATGTAGGTGTTTTTACTGTATTCTAAGTGTCTTTCAGCATAGCACTGGCTCCCGGCCTGGTTAGTCAGAGTCAGTTACCACCAGTACCAGTCAGCAAAAAGTTGGGGCAAAGGATGACTTTGCAACAAGGCATCTTTCTGCACCTCTGTTGGTTCTTTCTGCATATCTCTTGCTTCTTTCTGCACCTTTCTTCGTCTTTCTGGACTTATGTTGCCTCTTTCTGCATTTCTCTTGCTTCTTTCTGCGATTTTCTTCCTCTTTTTGCACATGTCCTACCTCTGTAGGCATAGTTAGAAATTAGCATTTACAAAACCTTTGAAATTCACTGAAAGAACCATAGGTTTCAGGGACGTTATAGTTAGGAATTAGCATTTAAAAAACCTTAGAGATTTACTGAAAAAACAATAGGTTTCAGGGACGTTATAGTTTGAAATTAGCATTTAAAAAACCTTTGAACTTCACTGGAAAAAACCATAGGTTTCAGGGACGTTATCGTTAGAAATTAGCATTTAATAAACCTTTGAAATTCACAGAAGAAACCATAGGTTTCACGGACGTTATAGTTAGAAATTAGCATTTAAAAAACCCTAGAAATTTACTGAAAAAACCACAGGTTTCAGGGACGTTATAGTTAGAAATTAGCATTTAAAAAACCTTAGAAATTCACTGAAAAAACCATAGGTTTCAGGGACGTTATAGTTAGAAATTAGCATTTAAAAAACCTATGAAGTTCACTGAAGAAACCATAAGTTTCACGGACGTTATAGTTAGAAATTAGCATTTAAAAACCCTCAGAAATTCACAGAGAAATTTGGATGCTATAGTTAGTTGAGCTAACTATAACTCGCGCCCCCGCAATGTACTGCTGATGACGTCACATATTACATCATTCATGACATGGTCAGTGACATCACTGATGACATCACTGATGACATCTCAAATGACATCACTGATGACATCACTGATGACATCATCCACGTGATAATCTGATGCACCTCCTCATACCCTAATATAACCTTTGATACACTCCCTCTAAAATACAGACTACCATTTTTGAAACCATAGACACACCAATATCAGTTACTAAATACCCACTCACTGATTCCTAGGTCTACACACATATCCACTCATTCACCCATACAGTCACTCATACATGCAGTCACTCATCAATACAGCACTATCATATGCACTCATACACCTATACAGACACTCACACACCACCACTCATTCATAGAGTTACTCACACACCTAGTCAGTCATGCAAAGAATCAAATACATTCCCATTTACTCACCTATACAGCTATACACACACCACCTCACTTATTCATACAGATACTAACACATACTTACTCTCTTATACAATCACTGATACAAGCACACGCTCATCCATACAGCCACTCTCACAATCACTCACTCTCACATATAGTTATTTATATACTCCAACACTCACATATACTGCCTTTCACATATGTAGTTACTCACACCAGTACCACTGAGACATCCATTCACTCACCAACCCACCCATACACACACTCACCCACCCATACAGCCCTTAACAGATGCACTCTTGAACCCATACACCCAGTGAATGACCCACTCACACATCTATGCACAGTCATAACTCCCACCCATCCACACAGACACTCTAGCACTCATACAGATACTCAGACAACCAATCAATAACCCATATAGTCACTCATATAGACACTCATGTAGCTACTCACCAACCCATGCAGCCGCTTACACACCAACTGACAAATTCATACAGACATTCACACAGTTTAGTCACTAACCGATGCATTCAGTAAGACGCATTTAATCACTCACTTATACAGTCAGTCACGCACCTACTAAATCATCGATTCAGACACTTATACACCCACTCATTCTTCAATACACCATGGCATATTATCTACTGGCGGTCGCCAGTAGATAGTTATAGTTAGGACCTATTTTCCATAGGAAATTCACAACATTCTATTTCCAGTAACTTTGGCGCCGGTTGATGAATCTTCGCGAAATTTTCAAAACTTATGGCCCGCTCCGGTCTGCTCCTATCCTGAAAGTTTCTGGGTGATGTGGCAAGCGGGAGCTGAGAAAAAAGGGGGGTCCCAAAACGTGTTTTCCCCATGCAATTTTCCATAGGAAACTTTAGACACGGCTACAGCCCGAACTGCTGAACGGAATTACACCAAATTTGGCAAAGAGGTAGTTCTTGGTTCAGAAAGAACCCTTTTTGTTAAATGGTGTAAATCCGTTCAGTAGTTGCTGAGAAAATCAAAAGTAAACACACATATATATCTGGGCGGAGCCTAACCACACATGTCATTGTGAGATCTGATTGGCTGTCAGCACTTCATCCTGGAATTGCTGGCAGCCATCTTGGGACCAATATACATGAGAGTACCCCATTGAAATGCATTGTAGTGAATCAAAGATTTTGAGGGTTACCAAAAGGAGAACTATAAAGGGTGATAACAGACTTTAGTTACATTAGAATTCATTTGTTGATGGTACCATACTAATTTCAGGAATTGTGGTGTGTTCTAAGGTGATTTTACCCTGTGAAAAACCTTCTGCTGTGACATCATGAATCATGTTTGAGAGAAAACTATTTTCACATGCTTGTCCCATAGAGTTTTGGAAGGTGCTCCAGAAGCTAAAATGAGAGCATATTTTCTGTAAATTCACATTATCTTTCTCAGTCATGTGAGAATGAAGTCTGACATTCTCAGTAAAACATGTACATCCAACAAGGGCAGAGACTGTCAGTTGATTCCTTTGTGTTCTACTGCAGCTTCCCAGAGTGTTCTAAAGAACAACTAGAGTGCTAACAGCCTTACTTATGACAAAAGTATGGCACACCTGAAGCCATCTTGATTGGAATAAACTGGTAACACTTAAAACATTTAATTTAAAAAGGAACAAAATGATGGGGTTCATTTTGTCATAGAAATTATGGTTAGTGCTGTAGAAAGAAAAATTAGGACATGTTTCAAGTATGATCTCAAATATCTTCCTGTTATATTTCAACAGGAGCAGCCTGTCAGTTGATGCCTTTGTGTTCTACTGCAGCTTCCCAGAGAGTTCTAAAGAACAACTAGAGCGCTAACAGTCTTACTTATGACAAAATTATGGCACACCTGAAGCCATCTTGATTGGAATAAACTGGTAACTCTTAAAACATTTAATTTAAAAAGGAACAAAATGAGGGGGTTCATTTTGTCATAGAAATTATGGTTAGTGCTGTAGAAAGAAAAATTAGGACATGTTTTAACTGAGATCTCAAATATCTTCCTGTTATATTTCAACAGGAGCAGCCTGTCAGTTGATGCCTTTGTGTTCTACTGCAGCTTCCCAGAGTGTTCTAAAGAACAACTAGAGAGCTAACAGTCTTACTTATGACAAAATTATGGCACACCTGAAGCCATCTTGATTGGAATAAACTGGTAACACTTAAAACATTTAATTTAAAAAGGAACACAATGAGGGGGTTCATTTTGCCATAGCAATTACGGTTAGTGCTGCAGAAAGAAAATTTAGGGCATGTTTTAAGTGAGATCTCAAATCCTCTTCTATTTCATTAGAAAATTCTGACATGCAGACTGAAACAATCACTTTCAATACCAGCAGTAGACTTCCAGTTAACTCCCTGGTGAGCAGTAGCTTTACTACAGTGATCTAATGAACAAGTAGAGTGCTAACATTCTGAATTTATGGCAAATGTGAGACACATATGAATGCCTTCTTGATGGAATCAAAGTAAAAAACTGAAAGCATTTCCTACTGAGGAGACTGCAGTAAATGAGGAAATTAGGAAACTTCATAACAAAGAAGTCTTCCAAGATGGCCACCAGAGAAAAAAGAGCCCAAATGTAGAACAAATATTACCCAGATGTAGCCCACATATAGCCCAATGACAAAAGTGTGCAAAACACTTTTTATTTTTAGTTTTTTTGCAGTTTTATGTAGTGCAGACTGGTCAGGTATTGGAGCGTTGCATCTTAAAACATGACCCCCTACACTACAAAAACACCACTGCACTACCCTAAACCCTAAAACACTACTCCCAGCACGACCCCCTACACTACACAAGCACCACTGCACTATCCTAAACCCTAAAACACTACCCCCAGCACGACCCCCTATACTACACAAATACCACTGCACTACCCTAAACCCTAAAACACTACCCCCAGCACGACCGCCTACACTACCCAAACACCACTGCACTAACCTAAATCCTAAAACACTACCCCCAGCACGACCCCCTACACTACCCAAACACCACTGCACTACCCTAAAACATGACCCCCTACACTACACAAACACCACTGCACTACCCTAAACCCTAAAACACTACCCCCAGCACAACCCCCTACACTACACAAGCACCACTGCACTACCCTAAACCCTAAAACACTACCCCCAGCACGACCCCCTACACTACACAAACACCACTGCACTACCCTAAACCCTAAAACACTACCCCCAGCACGACCCCCTACACTACCCAAACACCACTGCACTAACCTAAATCCTAAAACACTACCCCCAGCACGACCCCCTACACTACCCAAACACCACTGCACTACCCTAAAACATGACCCCCTACACTACACAAACACCACTGCACTACCCTAAACCCTAAAACACTACCCCCAGCACGACCCCCTACACTACACAAGCACCACTGCACTACCCTAAACCCTGAAACACCAGCCCCTGCACGACCCCCTACACTGCCCGAACACCACTGCACTGCCCTAAACCCTGAAACACCATCTCCAGCACGACCCCCTACACTGCCCAAACACCACTGCACTGCCCTAAACCCTGAAACACCACCCCTTCACGACCCCCTACACTGCCCGAACACCACTGCACTGCCCTAAACCCTGAAACACCACCCCTTCACGACCCCCTACACTGCCCGAACACCACTGCACTGCCCTAAACCCTGAAACACCACCCCCAGCACGACCCCCTACACTGCCCGAACACCACTGCTCTGCCCTAAACCCTGAAACACTACCCCAACAAGACCCCCTACACTGCCCGAACACCACTGCACTGCCCTAAACCCTGAAACATCACCCCCAGCAAGACCCCTACACTGCCCGAACACCACTGCCCTAAACCCTGAAACACCACCCCCAGCAAGACCTCCTACACTGCCTGAACACCACTGCACTGCCCTAAACCCTGAAACACCACCCCCAGCACGACCCCCTACACTGCCCGAACACCACTGCTCTGCCCAAAACCCTGAAACACCACCCCCAGCACGACCCCCTACACTGCCCGAACACCACTGCACTGCCCTAAATCCTGAAACACCAGCCCCAGCACGACCCCCTACACTGCCCGAACACCACTGCACTGCCCTAAACCCTGAAACACCACCCCCAGCACGACCCCTACACTGCCCGAGCACCACTGCATTGCCCTAAACCCTGAAACACCAGCCCCAGCTCGACCCCCTACACTGCCCGAACACCACTGCACTGCCCTAATCCCTGAAACACCAGCCCTAGCACGACCGCCTACACTGCCCGAACACCACTGCACTGCTCTAAACCCTGAAACACCAGCCCCAGCACGACCCCCTACACTGCCCGAACACCACTGCACTGCCCTAAACTGTGAAACACCAGCCCCAGCACGACCCCCTACACTGCCCGAACACATCTGCACTGCCCTAAACCCTGAAACACCAGCCCAAGCACGACCCCCTACACTGCCCGAACACCACTGCACTGCCCTAAACCCTGAAACACCACCCCCTGCACGACCCCCTACACTGCCCGAAAACCACTGCACTGCCCTAAACCCTGAAACACCACCCCCTGCACGACCCCCTACACTGCCCGAACACTACTGCACTGCCCTAAACCCTGAAACACTACCCCCAGCAAGAACCCCTACACTGCCCGAACACCACTGCACTGCCCTAAACCCTGAAACATCACCCCCAGCAAGACCCCCTACACTGCCCGAACACCACTGCCCTAAACCCTGAAACACCACCCCCAGCAAGACCCCCTACACTGCCCGAACACCAGTGCACTGACCTAAACCCTGAAACACCAGCCCCAGCACGACCCCCTACACTGCCCGAACACCACTGCACTGCCCTAAACCCTGAAACACCACCCCCTGCACGACCCCCTACACTGCCCGAACACCACTGCACTGCCCTAAACCCTGAAGCACGACCCCTACACTGCCCGAACACCACTGCACTGCCCTAAACCCTGAAACACCACCCCCTGCACGACCCCTACACTGCCCGAACACCACTGCTCTGCCCAAAACCCTGAAACACCAGCCCCAGCACGACCCCCTACACTGCCCGAACACCACTGCACTGCCCTAAACCCTGAAACACCAGCCCCAGCAAGACCCCCTAAACTGCCCGAACACCACTGCACTGCCCCAAACCCTGAAACACCACCCCCAGCAAGACCCCCTACACTACCCGAACACCACTGCACTAAACCCTGAAACACCACCCCCAGCAAGACCACCTACACTGGCCGAACACCACTGCACTGCCCTAATCTCTGAAACATCACCCCCTGCACGACCCCCTACACTGCCCGAACACCACTGCACTGCCCTAAACCCTGAAACACCACCCCCAGCACAACACCCTACACTGCCCGAACACCACTGCACTGCCCTAAACCCTGAAACACCACCCCCAGCATGACCCCCTACACTGCCCGAACACCACTGCACTGCCCTAAACCCTGAAACACCACCCCCTGCACGACCCCCTACACTGCCGGAACACCACTGCACTGCCCTAAACCCTGAAACACCACCCCCAGCACGACCCCCTAGACTGCCCGAACACCACTGCACTGTCCTAAACCCTGAAACACCACCCCCAGCACGACCCCCTACACTGCCCGAACACCACTGCACTGCCCTAAATCCTGAACCACTACCCCCAGCAAGACCCCCTACACTGCCCGAACACCACTGCACTGCCCTAAACCCTGAAACATCACCCCCAGCAAGACCCCCTACACTGCCCGAACACCACTGCACTGCCCTAAACCCTGAAACACCAGCCCCAGCACGACACCCTAGACTGCCCGAACACCACTGCACTGTCCTAAACCCTGAAACACCACCCCCAGCACGACCCCCTACACTACCCAAACACCACTGCACTGCCCTAAACCCTAAAACACTACCCCCAGCATGACCCCTTACACTACCCAAACACCAATGCACTACCCTAAACCCTAAAACACTCCCCCACGCACGACCCCCTACACTACCCAAAGACCACTGCACTACCCTAAACCCTAAAACACTACTCCCGCACGACTCCCTACACTACACAAAGACCACTGCACTACCCTAAACCCTAAAACACGACCTCCTACACTACACAAACACCACTGCACTACCCTAAACCCTAAAACACTACCCCCAGCATGACCCCCTACACTACCCAAACACCACTGCACTACCCTAAACCCTAAAACACTAACCCCAGCAGTACCCCCTACACTACCCAAACACCACTGCACTACCCTAAACCCTAAAACACTACCCCAGCAGTACCCCCTACACTACCCAAACACCATTGCACTACCCTAAACCCTAAAACACTACCCCCAGCAGTACCCCTACTCTACCAAAACACCACTGCACTACCCTAAACCCTAAACCACTACCACCAGCACGACCCCCTACACTACCCAAACACCACTGCACTACCCTAAACCCTAAACCACTACCCCCAGCACGACCCCCTACACTACCTAAACACCACTGCACTACCGTAAACCCTAAAACACTCCCCCAGCACGACTCCCTACACTACCCAAACACCACTGCACTACCCTAAACCCTAAATCTACCCCCAGCATGACCCCCTACACTACACAAACACCACTGCACTACCCTAAAACACTACCCCCAGCACGACCCCCTTCACTACCTAAACACAACTGCACAATTTGTTACAGGCGTTGCAACGCAGGCCTGTGGTGCTTACTGGAAGTACCTGGTGGGCTAGTTGGGCCCCAGGGACCCTCAGGATTCAAGGTGACGTAATCCCCCAACCACTGTGCAAACGCGCCCTGTAGCGCGTTTTAAGAGGTAGTTTTAATCCCCCTGCCCTATTATGTACTAGGGACTTACAGAGGAGGTCATGCTAATCACAGGGGTACCCCAACGCATACTGTTCCCTTGTGTATGTAGGTGTTTTCACTGTATTCTAAGTGTCTTTTAGCATAGCACTGGCTCTGGTTAGTCAGAGTCAGTTACCACCAGTACCCGTCTGAAAAAGTTGTGGGCACAGGATGATTTTGCAACAGGGCCTCTTTCTGCTCCTCTGTTGGTTCTTTCTGCACATCTTTTGCTTCTTCCTGCACTTTTCTTCGTCTTTGTGGACTTCTGTTGCTTCTTTCTGCATTTCTTTTGTTTCTTTTTGTTCGTTTTTCCTTCTTTCTTCACATGTCCTACCTCTGTAGGCATAGTTAGAAACTAGCATTTAAAAAACCTTTGAAATTCACTGAAAAAACCATAGGTTTCAGGCACGTTATAGTTATAAATTAGCATTTAAAAAACCTTTGAAATTCACTGAAAAAACCATACGTTTTAGGGACAGTTATAGTTAGTTGGACATTTCACTCGTACAAAACCATAGAAATTCCCCTGTTATAGTTAGTTCAGCTAACTATAACTCGCGCCGCCGCAATGCACTGCTGATGACGTCACATATTACATCACTCATGACATGGTCAGTGACATCACTAATAACATCACTGATGACATCATCCATGTGATAATTTCATGCATCTTCTCACACCCTAATATAACTTTTGATACACCCACTCTAAATTACAGACTGCCATTCTCAAAACCATACACACTCCAATACCAATAACTACATACCCACTCACTGATTCTTAGGTCTACACACACACATCTACTCACTCACCTGTACAGTCACTCATACTTACAGTCACTCAGTACAGGACTATCATATGCACTCATACACCTATATAAACACTCACACACCACCACTATCCATAGAGGTACTCACACACCTAGTCAGTCATGCAAAAAATTAATCACACACCCATTTACTCACCTATACAGTTATACACACACCAGCTCACTTACTCAGACAAATACTAGCACATTCTTACGCTCTTATACAATAACTGATACAAGCACACACGCATCCATACAGCCACTCTCACAATCACACACTCTCACTTATAGCCATTTAAATACTCTAACACACATATATACTGCCTTTTACATATGTAGTTACTCGCACATGTACCACTGAGATATACATTCACTCACTAACACACCCATACACACACTCACCCACCCAAGCAGTCCATCACAGATGCACTCTTGAAATCATGCACCCAGTGAATCACCCACTCACACATCTATGTACACACATACACGTGTTACCATCCTTGTGGGGACTATGTGTGAATACCTGCCTTGTGGGGACCAACCATTCCCAATGTTTTTAAAGTATACCAATAACAGAATATTGTTAAGAAAAAATTCATGATACAGGATCCTGCTTCATATTTGCAAATATATTGTTATTTAATCGCGTGCACTGTACCATCCTTGTGGGGACTTGAACACGTGCTACCATCCTTGTGAGGACCTACTCACAATTAGCATTTGTGATTGAAAACAGGCAAAGGCACCTGGCTAAATATTTATTTTATTAACAATATGCACAAATAACATCACAATCTATTCATATATCAATTGCAGCACATATCTAAGCGGGGTCCAAAATATGGATTATGTTAATAATGTGTCAGGAAAAATCAAATATAATGATTACAGAGCTGCACATAAAACTGTATTCAACCATTTACTTAGTGCTCAAAATCATAGGTGATAAGGGAACCAAGACATAAAGAAAATATCAGATGGAATCAAGCGATATGGTTAAGTGTAACCCAGAGTTTGAATATTTGCTCATATTAGTGTCAAAGTAGCTATTATACCACATCTCCCTAGGAATGTATGTAATGGTAATATCAGCATAGGAATTATGTGTGAAGGTGCCCACAGAGGTGGTACGTCATCGCTGCATTTGGATGGTGTATGATAATGCTCACACAGATAGTATGTGATCAAGTAGCACAAGTCCCCACAAAGATAGTATGTGATTATTGGGATGTTAAAGTCCCCACAGAGACAGTGTGTGAAAATGTTTGTGTTCGAGTCTCCACTGAAATGAAGTCCCCACACAGAGTGTGAAGATCATGGTGTTGAAGTCCAAACAGAGATTGTGTAATTATAGAAATGTTCAAGTCCCCACAGAGATGGTGTGTTATTATAGTGATGTTCAAGTCCCCACAACGATAGTGTGTTATTATAGTGATGTTTGAGTCCCCACAAAGATAGTGTGTGATTATTGCGATGTTTAAGCCCCCACAGAGATAGTGTATGGTCATTGGTATGTTCATGTCCCCAGAGAGATGAAAAGGATAGAGAATTTTGTTCATGCCCCCACTGAAATAGTGTGAAAAGACAATGCTCATGTCTCTACAAAGATAGCATGTAGAAATAACGATGTTAAATTGTCGACAAATATAGTTTGTCATTATCTGAATGATCAAGTCCCCACAGAGATAGTGGATGGCGATAATCATTATCAAGGTCCACTGAAATAGTGAGTAAATCTACTGTTCAAGTCCTACACAGAGAGTGTGTGAAGATAAGGATGTTCAAATCCAAACAGAGATCGTATGCGATTATAAGCATGTTCAAACCTCTACATAGATGTTGTGTTTTCTTAAGAATATCATAACCCTCTAGAGATGGTGTGTGAAGGTAATGTTGTTCAAGAACCCAAAAAGATAGTGTGTTAAAATAGTGATGTTTAATTCCCAAACAATTATACTGTTTTATTATAGCGATGTTCAATTTCCCACAGAGGTGAAGAATGGTTATTGTAATGTTTGTCCCTACAAAGTGTGTAAAGATTATATTGTTCAAGTTCCTGCTGAAATAGAAATAAAGACAATGTTCAAGTCTCCACACAAATAAAGTGAGAAGATAAGGATGTTCATGTCCAAACAGAGACAGGGTGTGAATATAGGAACATTCAAGTGCCCAGAGATAGTATGTGAAGGCCATCATGTTTAAGTCCCCACAATGATAGGGCCTGATTCACAGAACTAACTTACGTCAAAAACGTAAAGTTAGTACTTTTTAGTATTCACAGAATACACTTACTCATTTTGGTATTCACAGAATGAACTTACTCATTTCGGTATTCACAGAAGTTAGGACTCCTAACTTTAGGACTCCTAAATGCCTTCTGTGAATACCGAAAGTCTTAAAGTTAGGATTTTTCTCAGTTTAGGAGTAGTAAAGTTAGTTCTGTGAATCAGGCCCATAGTGTGTGAATAATGTGATGTTGAAGTCCTCATAGTGGTAGTGTGTGGTTATAGGGATGTTCAAGTCCCCACATAGACAGTGCTTGAAGATGTGTGTAAAGATAATTTTGTTCAAGTCCCCACTGAAATAGAGTTTAAAGACAAAGCTCAAGTCCCCACAACGTTAGTGTGTGAATATAATGAACAAGTCCCCACAGAGATAGTGTTTGTATATGATGATGTTCAGGTCCCCACAGAGATAGTGTGTGGTTGTAGCGATAGTGAAGTCCCCAGAGATACAGTGTGTGGTTCTATAGATGTTTAAGTCCCCACACAGAGAGTGTGTGATGATAATGTCCAAGTCCCAGACAGCTAGTTTGTGAAGTTAATGATGTGCAAGTCCAGAGATAATGTGTGAATATAGGCATGCTCATGTCACTACAAAGTTAGTGTGTGTTAGTGTGTGATTATAATGGTGTTTTTCAAATCACCACAGATATACAGTATAATTATAGGGATGTTCAAGTCTTACAAAATCAGTGAGTGTGGTGCCAAACCTTTACCTCTCCATTTTTTACCCAGCACGACATCAACACACATTCTTTTATCATGCAGGTGAGGACCAAGTAGGCCTTTATTTGATACTTTACCTTGCAGGCAAGTACGTTTCTTTAAATAACATAATTATTATGTCATTTAAAAGAGGAGACATTAGGGTTATGGGTTTGATATGGGTTCAGGGTAGTAAGGACCTTTAAAGAGTTTTTAGGGTTCAGAGGTGGGTTAGAGTAGGGGATAGTTAGGGTTTTAAAGGTTTTTTTAAGTGAAGGATGTGTAAGAGTTTTAAGTTTTTTGGGGTTTAGGGATGAGTAAAGGTGGGAGGTAGGAGGAAGCTTTTAGAGTTTGGTGGATAAAGATATGGATAGTAACTGACTTACATGGGTTTTTAGGATTCAGGGGTAGGTAAGTGTACTTGTTAATAAATGGGTTTTAGGATTCAGGGATGGGTAAGAGCACAGTTTAGTAAACGCTTTAAGAGTTTTTTAGGGTTGGTTAAGGATGCAAGTTAGTAAGGTATTTTTAGAGTTCAGGGATAAGTAAAGGTACAGGGGTGGAAGACTTTTAAAAGGGGCTTTAAGGTTTAGAGATGGTTAAGGGTATGGGGTGGAAAGGGGTTTTTAATGCTCAGGGATGCGTAAGGGTACAGGTTACTACAGGCTTTCTAGGGTTCAGAGATGGATATGGGTATGGGTTAGTAATGGTTTTACTGGGTTCTCAGTTGAATAAGGGTATGGAGTAGTAATGGTTTTAAAGATGTGCACTGCAAATGACCTCCCATATGACATCACTCGTGGAATGTTCTATAACAGTATTTATAAGTTCACTGCAATATCTAAAATGACATCTTTAGTGACAAGTGTGCATGGCGGGGTCACGAGTTATAATTTCTAGACATAACTTTAACTGGTGAATTTTAGCTTTATTTTTAGTTTAAATGTTACTTTAGTACTGAAATTTTCCTCTAACTATAACATCACTTTAACCTTTCGGTTTTTGCAGTGAATATATATATCTATATATATATCTATATCTATATATATATACATATATATCTCCTACTGGCAGTCGCCAGTAGGTAGTTATGGTTAGGACCTAGTTTCCATAGGAAAAGCATTTTTTGACTTGCCTATAACTTTGGTGTTGTTTGACCAGTCTTCATACATTTTCCAAAAACGTGCCAAAGTAGGTTCTGGTTGTCATGGAAAGTTTGGGGGTGATCCGTGCAGTGGGGGCTGAGAAATAGGGACGTGAAAAAGGGTGTGTTTGTAATGTTAATTCCCATAGGAACGCGTTGTTGAACCTACAGACCGAACCGCTGGACGGAATTACACCAAATTTGGCAGAAAGGTAGATGTTGTTACACAGATTGTGCTATTTGTTATTTGGTACAAATCCAACCAGTAGTTTTTGAGAAATTTAGGCTGAAAAATATAGCTATATCTCTGACAGCGGATATTTCGCGATGGTTGCCCGATTAAGCTCAGATGGAAGCAACAACAGGAATGCTCAGGTTGGGTGGACGCAACCTGAACAGGAAGTTGCGGCTGCCATTTTATCATCTGGGAACAGTTCCCGGGGCTGAAAATTTGTGTGAAACTCCACATAAGGGGTCAGGGTGGAGATACTCTGACCCCATGTTTGAGAAATGGGTGAGTTAGTGATACAAGTTATGTGTTCAAAATAGATTTTTTTAAACACGTGTGACATTCGTGATGATGCCGCGATCGCCAGCGCAGCCCCACGTGTACCGTTGCGGGGACATCGTGAATATCGTGATGTCATCGCGAATATTAGTGAAAATATAGTTTAAAAATATACATATTTGTACACACCCGCCGGTCACTGCACACACTCATGTATGCACTCACAAACTCACTCAGACACTTGTACACCCATTCACATACCCACTAATACACTTATACATTCAGTCACATACCCACTCAGATACTCATGTACCCACTCACATACCCATTCACGTACTCATGCGCCCACTTACAGGCCACTTGGAGATTGATGCACCCATGTACAGACCCACTCAGAGACTCATGCACTTACTTAGAGACCCACTCATAGACTCATGCGTACAGTCTCATACCCACCTAGAGATTCTTATACTCACTCACAGATCCACCTAGGTACTCATGCACCCACTCACAGACCCACTCAAATACTCATCCACCCACTTACATACTCATTCCGAGAGTCATGCACCCATGTATAGACCCACTCAGAGACTCACACACCCACTTACAGACCCATTCTCACACTTACGTATGTCCTCAAAGACCCACTGAGATACTCATACACCCACTCGCAGGTACACTCAAACACTCATACACCCATTCAGACACCCATCGAGTCACTCACACACTCAGTCACAGACCCTCTCAGACTTATGGACTCAGTCACTCACTCATATACTCAGAAACTCACACACCCACTTACAAACTCACTCAGATATACGCACACCCAGTCAAGGCTCATGCATCCACTCACAGAGCCACTGAGACACTCGCCCTCCCAGTCACAGACCCACTCAGACACTCATGCATGCACCCATTCACTCACCGACTCAGAGAGTTATGCTCTCACTCACAGACCCATTAAGACACTGATACACCTATTCACAGATCCGCTCAGACACTCATACATTCACTCAGACACCCATACAGTCACTCACACAGCCACTCATAGACCTACTCAGAGACATATGCACCCAGTCAGTTATACACTCAGAGACTCATGTACCCACTCAGTTGCACTCAGAGACCCATGCACCCACTGACAACCACTCAGACACTCACACTGCCAGTCATAGACCCACTGAGAGACTCATGCACTCACTCACAGACCCACTCAGGCACCTACTCACTCACCCACTCAGACACCCACTTAGACACTCATGTATCCACCCACAGATTCAGTCAGACAGTCATATACTTACTTACAAATACACAAAGGCACTTATGCACCTACTCACAGATTGATTGAGAGACTTACACAACCAATCACAGACCCATTGTGACACTGATGCACCCACTCATAGATGTACTGAGGCAGTCACGCATTTCGTTACAGAAGTATTGAAAGACTGATGCACAGTCTCACAGATCCCCTCAAATAGTTATACAGTGAATGAGAGGCTTAGTGATACAGTGATGCATGCAGTCATAGAATATATCTATATATATGTTTTACACTTTGTACAAACCACGCGCACTTTGCGACTACCAATGGCACCACAATGACATCGGTAGTCGCAAATACACATTTTTTTGTAAAGGTGGTTTTCTCCTAAATTGAACACTGAAAGAAAAGTTCAAACAATATCTTACTAAATATTTACACTTAAACTTAATTTAAAAAATGTCTTTAAGTGTATTTTTCAGTATGTGAAATACATTTACTGATCACAGATTCTCCACAGTAAATGCGACAATGTTGTGCCAATTAAAAAAATTCTTAAAAATAAAGCCAGTTATTAATGTACTTTCTGATAAACATATAGCAAATCCAAAAATGAGTGGTATATAATATAAATCTAATATACGATATCCAATTATAGAAAGAAAATACGAAAATCTTAGAGGTTCACTTAAAAAAATGGATGTTACAATAGAATTTTTAAAAACCTTAGAATTTCAATGAAAAAACCAAAGGTTACAATAACATTGTAGTTAGGAATTAGCATGTAAGAAAACCTTAAAAGTCACTGAAAAAAACAAAGGTTACAGGGATGTTATAGTTAGGCTGACATTTCGCTCATACAAAACCAGAGAAATTCAGCAGTTATAGTTAGCTGAGCTCACTATAACTTGCACCCCTGCAATGCACTGCTTATCACCTCACATATTACATCACTCATGACATGGTCAATGACATCACTCAGCTAACTATAACCGCTGAATTTGACCTCTTTTGTATGAGTGGAACCATGAGCCTAACTATAACATCCATGTAACCTTTGGTTTTTTCAGTGAATTTCTAAGCAAAACAGAGCGTGGAGGACAGAAGGGAGTGGCAGCAAAATGGATCATAGAGGACAGGAGAGACAGGATGGGGCATGGAACTTGGAAAGGCAGGGTGGAGGTGGCAGGGACAGGCGGCAGCCATCTGACCATGCTAGAGCAGTGGAAGGGGCAGTGGCAGCTCAATAGATGGGAGTGTGGCAGGTCCATGGAATATGATGAGCAGAAAGGAGGGAGCAGGGGCATGCACACAGACATCGGAGGGCAAGTGGAAAGAGAGTAGGGGAAGCAAGCTAAGCACAGAGGCTAAGCAGGAGGGCAATGATGAGGCATAGAATTAGGCCAAGGAGGGCACCCTAAACATTCCCTTACCACCCTAGACCCTAACAAATCCCTTGTCACCCAAAGAGCCATACCCACCCTAACCCCTAAAAATTCTCTTGCCACCCAAAAACCCATACCCACGCTAAACCCTAAAAATTCCTTTGCCACCCTAACCCCAAACAATCCCTTACCACCCAAAAACCCATACCCACCCTAACCTTAAAAAAATCCAATGCAACACAAAAACCAATACCCACCGTAAACCCTAAAAATTCACTTTCCACCCAAAAACCCATACCCACCCTAACCTTAGAAAAAATCCAATGCAACCCAAAAACCAATACCCACCGTAAACCCTAAAGATTCACTTGCCACCCAAAAACCCATACCCAACCTATGCCCTAAAAAATACCTAACCATCCAAAAACCCATAACCACCAAAAAACCAAAAAAGTCCCTTCCCACCAAAAAACCCATACCCAACCTAAACCTGAAAAAATACATTACCACCCAAAAACACCCACCCTAAACCCTAAAATTTCCCTTATCACCCAAAAGACCATACCCACCCGAAACCATAACATTCTCTTTTCCCCAAAAAAATCCATACCCACCCTAAACCTATAAATTCCCTTGCCACCCAGAAACCCATACCCACCCTAAACCCTAAAAAATCCCTTGCCAATGAAAAATCCATACCCACGCTAAACATTAAAAATTCCCTTGCCACCCTAAATCCTAACAAATCCCTTGCCACCCAAAGACCCATACCCATCCTAAGCCCTAAAAATTCCCTCTCCACCCAAAAAACAATAGCCACGCTAAACCCTGAAAATTCCTTGCCACCCTGACCCCCAAAAATCCTTTGCCATAAAAAACACCAATACCTAGCCTAACCTTAAAAAATCCCTTGACTCCCAAAAACCCATTCCCACCCTAACCCAATAAAAATTCACTGGCCACCCTAAAACCCATACCCAAACTAAACCCCAAAAAACTACCTTACCACCCAAAAACACACACCGACTCTAATCCCTAAAAATTCCCTTATCATCCAAAAACCCATACCCACCCAAAACCATAAATTTCCCTTGCCCCCTCAAAATCCACACCCACCCTAAACCTTAAAAATTCCTTTGCCACCGTAAAACCCACACCCATCCTAAATGCTGAAAATTCCCTTGCCACCCAAAAGCCCATACCCACCCTAAACCCTAAAAAATCCCTTACCACCCAAAAATCTTTACCCACCCTAAATCCTAAAAATTCCCTTGCACTTAAAAACCCATACCCACCCTAAACCATAAAATTTCCCTTGCCACCCAAAAACCCATACCTACTCTAAACCCTAAAAAATACCTTACCAACCAAATACCCACACCCACACCTAAACCCTAAATATTCCCTTGCCACCCAAAAAACCCATACCCACCCTACACCCTAAGAAATCCCGTACAACCCAAAAACCCATACCCACCCTAAACCATAAAAAATACCTTGCCACCCAAAAACCTATACTCGCCCTAAACCATAAAAAATACCTTGCCACCCAAAATCCCATACCCACCCTAAACCCTCAATATTCCCTTGGCACCAAAAAACCCATACCCACCATAAACCCTAAGGCACACCTTAGAATCCAAAAACCCATAACCACCATAAACCCTAAAAATTCATTATCACCCAAAAAATCATACCCACCATAAACCATAAAATTTCCCTTGCCCCCCAAAAACCCACACCCACCCTAAACCTTAAAAATTCCCTTGTGACTCAAAAACCCATACACACTGTAAACCCTACAAAATCCCTTGCCACCAAAAATCCCAAACCCATCCTAAACGCTAAAAACTCCCCATCAAACCCATAAAACACATACCCATCCCTAAACCCTAACAATCCCTTACCACTCAAGAACCTACACCCACCCTAAACACCAAAAATTCACTTGCCACCCAAAAACCCATACCCACCGTCAAAAATCCCTTGCCACCCAAAACCCATACAAACACTAAAACCTAAATGATTCATTACCACCCAAAAAACCCATATTAGCCCTAAACCCTAGATGTTCCCTTGCCACCCAAAACCCATGACCAGCCTAAACCCTAAAAAAGCCTTACCACCCAAAAATCCATACCCACCCTAAACACTAAAAATTCCCCTATCACCCAAACACCCATACCCACCCGAAACTATAACATTTCCCTTGCCCCCCAAAAATCCAACCCAACCTAAACCTTAAAAAAGCCCTTATCGCCTAAAAACATATACTCACACTAAAACCTAAAAATACCTTGCCACCCAAAAACCCATATCTACCCTAAACCCTAAGGCAAACCTTACAACCAAAAAACCCATAATCACCCTAAACCCTAAAAATTCCTTATCACCCAAAAACTCATGCCCACCCTAACCTTAAAAATTCCTTTGCCACCCAAAAACCCACACCCATCCTAAACGCTGAAAATTCCATTGCCTCCCAAAACCCATACCCACCTTAAACCCTAAATAAATCCCTTACCAACCGAAAACCTATACTGACCCTAAACCCTAAAAATTCCCTTGCCACCTAAAAACCCACACCCACCCTAAACCCTAAATATTCCCATGCCACCCAAGAACCCATAACCACCCTAAACCCTAAAAAATCCCTTACCACTAGGGGTGGGCGGAATTTGCGTAGTCGCGCTACACAAAGCTCCGCGAAACGGTAAAAAATCTCCGCGAGCACGCAAAAGTTCCGCGAACACGCGGAATTGCTTGTTCCGCCCGTTTGCGGTGATTTTTCCTGTTCGCGAATGCTGTTTGCATGCTCGGGGAGAAATATCTCGCGAACACGCATTTTGAAAGCGCGAACAAGCAAAAAATTCCGCGAAGACGCGGATCACGGAATTTTTGGCAATTCCGCGTTCTCTGCAGAACGCGAAATTACCCAAATTCCGCAAATTCCGCGAGCGGAACGGAATTTACCGCCCAAGCCTACTTACCACCCAAAAACCCCAAAACACCCTACACCTTAACAATTCACTTGCCACCCAAAAACCCATACCTACCCTAAAAAATCCCTTGCCACCCAAAAACAAATACCCACCCAAACCCTAAAAAGTTCATTGCCACCCAAAAACCCATACCCACCCTAAAACCTAAAAATTCCCTTGCCACCTACAAACCCATACCCATCCAAAACCCTAAAAATTCCCTTGCCACCCAAAAACTCATACCCACCTAAAACCCGAAAAAAATCACTTACGACCCAAAAACCCATAAAGACTCTAAACACTAAAAAAATCATTACCACCCAAAACATCCCATACCACTCAAAATCCTACACCCACCTTAAACCCCAAAATTTAACTTGCCACCCAAAAACCCATACCCACCATCAAAAATCACTTGCCACCCAAAAACCCATACAAACACTAAGCCCTAAATGATTTATTATCACCCAAAAAACCCATATCAGCCCTAAACCCTATATGTTCCCTTGCCATCCAAAACCCATGCCCACCCTAAACGCTAAAAAATCCCTTTCCACCCAAATACCCACACCCAACCTAAACCTTAAAAATTCCCTTTCAACCCAAAAACACATATACAACGTAAAATCTACCAAATCCTTTGCCACCAAAAATCCCACACCCACCTAAACAATAAAAAATTCCCTTGCCACCCAAAAACCCATACCCAGCCTAAACCCTAAAAATCCCTTACCACCCAAAAATCCATACCCACCCTAAATGCTAAAAATTCCCCTATCACCCAAACACCCATACCCACCCGAAACCATAACATTTCCCTTG
This sequence comes from Calotriton arnoldi, assembly GCA_963921515.1. Lineage (NCBI taxonomy): Eukaryota > Metazoa > Chordata > Amphibia > Caudata > Salamandridae > Calotriton > Calotriton arnoldi. The sequence continues at coordinate 578,430 of CAWUFW010010191.1, read as the reverse complement.
CCCCCGAAAAATCCACACCCACTCTAAACCTTAAAAAAGCCCTTATTGCCTAAAAACCTATACTCACGCTAAGACCTAAAAAATACCTTGCCACCCAAAAACTCATGCCCACCCTAAACCTTAAAAATTCCCTTGCCACCCAAAAACCCACACCCATCCTAAATGCTGAAAATTCCTTTGCCACCCAAAAACCCATACCCACCGTAAACCCTAAATAAATCCCTTACCAACTGAAAACCTATACCCACCCTAAACCCTAAAAATTCCCTTGCCACCTAAAAACCCATACCCACCCTAATTCCTAACATTTCCCTTACCACCCAAATACTCACACCCACCCTACACCCTAACAATTCACTTGCCACCCAAAAACCCATACCCACCCTAAAAATCCCTTGTCACCCAAAAACCCATACAAACACTAAACCCTAAGTGATTCATTACCACCCAAAAACCCATACCCACGCTAAACCCTAAAAATGCCCTTGCCACCTACAAACCCATACCCACCCAAAACTCTAAAAATTCCCTTGCCACCCATAAACTCATACCCACCCAAAACCCTAAAAAAATCACTTACCACCCAAAAACCCATACAAACTCTAAAGCCTAAAAAAATCATTACCACCCAAAAACTAATACCCACCCTAAACCCTAACAATTCCCTTGCCACCCAAAAACCCATATCCACCCTAACCCCTAAGACATACCTTGCCACCCCAAAACCCATAAACACCCTAAACCCTAAAAATTCCTATCATCCAAAAACCCATACCAACCCTAAACCATAAAATTTACCTTGCACCACAAAAATCCACACCCATGCTAAACCTTAAAAATTCCCCTGCCACCAAAAACCCATACCCACTGTAAACCCTACAAAATTGCTCGCCACCAAAAATCCCACACCCACCCTAAGCGCTAAAAATTCCCCTGCCACCCATGAAATCCATAATCAACCTAAACACTTAAAAATTCTGTACCACTCAAAAACCTACACCCATCCTAAACCCTAAAAATTCACTTGCCACCCAAAAACCCATACCCACCCTAAACCTTAAAAGGTTCATTATCACCCAAAAACCCATACCCACCCTAAACCCTAAAGGTTCCCTTGCCACCCAAAACCCATGCCCACCCTAAACTCCAAAAAAACCCTTACCACCCAAATACCCATACACACCTTGAACCCTAAAAATCCATTACCACCCAAAATCCTATACCCACCCAAAACCCTAAGAATTCCCTTGCCACCCAAAAACCATACCCACCCTAAACCTTAAAAAATTCTTACCACCCACAAAACCATACCCACCCGAAACCCTAAAAATTCCCTTGCCACCCAAAACCCCATACCAACTCTAAACCCGAAAAATCCCTTGCCACCCAAAAACCCATATCCACCCTAAACCCTAAGACATACCTTACCACCCAAAAACCCACAAACACCCTAAACCCTAAAAATTCCCTATCATCCAAAAACCCATACCAAACAAACCATAAAATTTACCTTGCCCCACAAAAATCCACACCCATACTAAACCTTAAAAATTCCCTTGCCACCAAAAACCCATACCCACAGTAAGCCCTACCAATTCGCTTGCCACCAAAAATTCCACACCCACCCAAAGTGCTAAAAATTCCCTTGCCACCCATGAAATCCATACACAACCTAAACACTTAAAAAGTCTGTACAACTCAAAAACCTACACCCATCCTAAACCCTAAAAATTCACTTGCCACCCAAAAACCCATACCCACCCTAAACCCTAAAAGATTCATTATCACCCAAAAACCCATACCCACCCTAAACCCTAAAGGTTCCATTGCCACCCAAAACCCATGCCCACCCTAAACCCCAAAAAATCCCTTACCACCCAAATACCCATACACACCCTGAACCCTAAAAAATCCCTCACCACCCAAAATCCTATACCCACCCAAAACCCTAAGAATTATTTTGCCACCCAAAAACCATACCCACCCTAAACCTTAAAAATGTCAAAGCCACCCAAAAACCCATACCAACTCGAAACCCAAAAAATCCCTTGCCACCCAAAAACCCATACCAATGCTAAACCCTAAAAATTCATTACCATCCAAAAACCCATACACGCCCTAAACCCTAAAGGTTCCCTTGCCACCCAAAACCCATACCCACCCTAAAACCTAAAAAATCCCCTACCAACCACAAACCCACAATGCCACACCCACCCTAAACCCTACAAAATCCATTGCCACCAAAATTCCCACACCCACCCTAAACACTAGAAAATCCCTTGCCACCCAAAAACCCATACAAACACTAAAGCCTAGATGATTCATTACCACCCAAAAACCCATACCCACCCAAAGCCCAAAAAATTAATTTGCCACCCAAAAACCCATACCCACCCTAAACCCTGCAAAATTCCCTTGCCACCTAAAAACCCATTTCCACCCAAACCCCTAAAAATTCCATTGCTACCAAAAAAAAACATACCTACTCCAAACCCTAAAAAATCCCTTACCACCCAAATACCCACACCCACCCTAAACCCTAAATATTCCCTTGCCACCCAAAAAACCCATTCCCACCCTAAACCCTAAGAAATCCCTTACAACCCAAAAACCCATACCCACCCTAAACCCTAAAAAAGCCCTTATCGCCTAAAAACCTATACTCACCCGGAACCATAAAAAATACCTTGCCAACCAAAATCCCACACCCACCCTAAACCCTCAATATTCCCTTGGCATCCAAAAACCCATAACCACCCTAAACCCTAAAAATTCACTATCACCCAAAGACTCATACCCACCCGAAACCATAAAATTTCCCTTGCCCCCCAAAAAAACACACCCACCCTAAACCTTAAGAATTCCCTTGCCACCAAAAGTCCCAAACCCATCCTGAACCCTAAAAATCCCCTTCAAACCCATAAAACCCATACCCATCCTAAACATCCCTTACCACTGAAAAACCTACACCCACCTTAAACCCCAAAATTTAACTTGCCACCCAAAAACCCATACCCACCATCAAATCACTTGCCACCCAAAACCCATACAAACACTAAGCCCTAAATGATTTATTATCACCCAAAAACCCATATCAGCCCTAAACCCTATATGTTCCCTTGCCATCCAAAACCCATGCCCACCCTAAACGCTAAAAAATCCCTTTCCACCCAAATACCCAAACCCAACCTAAACCTTAAAAATTCCCTTGCGACCCAAAAACCCATATATACCGTAAAATCTACCAAATCCTTTGCCACCAAAAATCCCACACCCACCCTAAACAATAATAAATTCCCTTGCCACCCAAAAACCCACACCCATCCTAAATGCTGAAAATTCCATTGCCACCCAAAAATCCATACCCACCCTAAATGCTGAAAATTCCCCTATCACCCAAACACCCATACCCACCCGAAACCATAACATTTCCCTTGCCCCCAAAAAATCCGCACCCACCCTAAACCTTAAAAAAGCCCGTATTGCCTAAAAACCTATACTCACGCTAAAACCTAAAAAATACCTTGCCACCCAAAAACCCATACCCACCCTAAACCCTAAAAATTCCCTTGCCACCCAAAAACCCATATCTACCCTAAACACGAAGGCAAACCTTATAACCGAAAAACCCATAATCACCCTAAACCTTAAAAATTCCCTTGCCACCCGAAAACCCACACCCATCCTAAATGCTGAAAATTCCATTGCCACCCAAAAACCCATACCCACCGTAAACCCTAAATAAATCCCTTACCAACTGAAAACCTATACCTACCCTAAACCCTAAATATTCCCTTGCCACCCAAAAAACCATAACCACTCTAAACCCTAAAAAATCCCTTACTACCCAAAAATCCAAACCCACCCTACACCCTAACAATTCACTTGCCACCCAAAAACCCATACCCAACCTAAAAATCCCTTGTCACCCAAAAACCCATACAAACACTAAACCCTAAGTGATTCATTACCACCCAAAAACCCATACCCATGCTAAACCCTAAAAATGCCCTTGCCACCTACAAACCCATACCCACCCAAAACTCTAAAAATTCCCTTGCCACCCAAAAACCCATTCCCACCCAAAACCCTAAAAAAATCATTACCACCCAAAACCTAATACCCACCCTAAACCCTAACAATTCCCTTGCCACCCAAAAACCCATATCCACCCTAACCCCTAAGACATACCTTGCCACCCAAAAACCCATAAACACCCTAAACCCTAAAAATTCCCTATCATCCAAAAACCCATACCAACCCTAAACAATAAAATTTACCTTGCCCCACAAAAATCCTCACCCATGCTAAACCTTAAAAATTCCCTTGCCAGCAAAAATCCCACACTCACCCTAAGCGCTAAAAATTCCCTTGCCACCCATGAAGTCCATACCCAACCTAAACACTTAAAAATTCTGTACCACTCAAAAACCTACACCCATCCTAAACCCTAAAAATTCATTATCACCCAAAAACCCATACCCACCCTAAACCCTAAAGGTTCCCTTGCCACCCAAAACCCATGCCCACCCTAAACCCCAAAAATCCCTTACCACCCAAATACCCATACACACCCTGAACCCTAAAAAATCCCTTACCACCCAAAATCCTATACCCACCCGAAACCCTAAAAATGTCCTTGCCACCTAAAAACCCATACCAACTCTACACTCGAAAAACCCCTTGCCACCCAAAAACCCATACAAATGCTAAACCCTAAAAATTCATTACCACCCAAAAACCCATACCCACCCTAAACCTTAAAGGTTCCCTTGCCACCCAAAACCCATACCCACCCTAAAACCTAAAAATCCCCTACCAACCAAAAACCTACAAAGCCACACCCACCCGCAACCCTACAAAATCCCTTGTCAACAAAAGATCCATACCCACCCTAAATGCTAAAAATTCCCCTATCACCCAAACACCCATACCCACCCGAAACCATAACATTTCCCTTGCCCCCTAAAAATTCACACCCACACTAAACCTTAAAAAAGCCCTTATTGCCTAAAAACCTATACTCACGCTAAAACCTAAAAAAATACCTTGCCACCCAAAAACCCATATCTACCCTAAACCCTAAAAATTCCCTTGCCACCCAAAAACCCATATCTACCCTACACACTAAGGCAAACCTTACAACTGAAAAACCCATAATCACCCTAAGCCCTAAAAAATCCTTATCAGCCAAAAACTCATGCCCACCCTAAACCTTAAAAATTCCCTTGCCACCCAAAAACCCACACCCATCCTAAATGCTGAAAATTCCATTGCCACCCAAAAACCCATACCTGCCGTAAACCCTAAATAAATCCCTTACCAACCGAAAACCTATACCCACCCTAAACCATAAAAATTCCCTTGCCACCTAAAAACCTATACCCACCCTAAACCCTAACATTTCCCTTGCCACCCAAAGACCCATACCTACCCTAAAAAATTCCTTACCGCCCAAATACTCACACCCACCCTAAACCCTAAATATTCCCTTGCCACCCAAAAACCCATAACCACTCTAAACCCTAAAAAATCCCTTACTACCCAAAAACCCAAACCCACCCTACACCCTAACAATTCACTTGCCACACAAAAACCCATACCCACCCTAAAAAATCCCTTGCCACCCAAAAACCCATACAAACACTGAACCCTAAGTGATTTATTACCACCCAAAAACCCATACCCACCCTAAACCCTAAAAAATCCCTTGCCACCTACAAACCCATACCCACCCAAAACCCTAAAAATTCCCTCGCCACCCAAAAACTCATGCCCACCCAAAACCCTAAAAAAATCCCTTACTACCCAAAAACCCATACAAACTCTAAACCCTAAACAAGCATTGGCATAGCCAATAGGTCTCGCCTTTGGGGCCTTATAAGTGTTTAGCCAGAGCTATTGACTTTGCCAATGTCTTCAAGCTGTGCTGTAGAGAAGTGTGGTTGCTGTGCGGCATGCTGAAAAGTTATAATAAAAAAGTGTCAGAAGCATTTTTGTTACTTTATATATGACCAAGAAGGCATTATGTAAAACTGAACGACCATATTAAAAAAGTATTTACAATAAAAAATGTCCTCAGTTTTCTTTTGTTCTTGCAATGCTGGCAACTTGTTTCTGCCTATTGCAATGGTTGTTTGTTAAAGCTTTTTTTTTTGAGGGGGCATAAACAATCGGAGGGTGAAGGTTGGGAACTAGTACCTGTATTATAACACTAGCAGCGGCCAGACGCTAGGGGAGAATCAACAGATGCCAGATTCCGAGAGCAGGCTGAGGTGGTGCTGAGTGGTGCTGAGGTGGTAGTGGTGGTGGTGGTGACTGTTGCGGAGACGATGCTGAGGTGATGCTGAATGATACTCAGGTGTTGCTGAGTGATACTGCTGTGGTGCTGAGTGATACTGCTGTGGTGCTGAGTGATGCTGTGGTGATGCTGTGGTGGTGCTGAGTGATGCTGTGGTGGTGCTGAGTGATATTGTCTTGGCGCTGAGTGATGCTGTGGCGGTGCTGAGTGATGCTGTGGCAGCGCTGAGTGATGCTGTGGCGGCGCTGAGTGATGCTGTGGCGGCGCTGAGTGATGCTGTGGCGGCGCTGAGCGATGCTGTTGTGGCGCTGAGCGATGCTGTGGCGGCGCTGAGCGATGCTGTGGCAGCCCTGAGCGTTGCTGTGGCGGCCCTGAGCGATGCTGTTGCGGCCCTGAGCGATGCTGTGGCGGCCCTGAGCGATGCTGTGGCGGCCCTGAGCGATGCTGTGGCGGCGCTGAGCGATGCTGTGGCGGCGCTGAGCGATGCTGTGGTGGCGCTGAGCGATGCTGTGGTGGCGCTGGGCGATGCTGTTGTGGCGCTGAGCGATGCTGTGGTGGTGCCGAGTCATCCTGTGGTAGTGCTGAGTCATCCTGTGGTGGTGCTGCGTCATCCTGTGGTGGTGCTGAGTGATGCAGTGTTGGCCCTGAGTGATGATGTGGTATCGCTGAGTAAAGCTATGGTGGTGCTGAGTGATGCTGTGGTGGTGCCGAGTGATGTTGTGGTGGCGCAGAGTGATGTTGTGGAGGCGCAGAGTGATGTTGTGGTGGCGCAGAGTGATGCTGTTGTGGCGCTAAGTGATGCTGTGGTTTTGCTGAGTGATGCTGTGGTGGCGCTGAGTGATGCTGTGGTGGTGCTGAGTGATGCTGTGGAGGCGCTGAGCGATGCTGTGGTAATGCTGGGCGATGCTGTGGTGGCGCTGGGCGATGCTGTGGTGGCGCTGAGCGATGCTGTGGTGGCGCTGAGCGATGCTGTGGTGGTGCTGAGCGATGCTGTGGTGGCGCTGAGCGATGCTGTGGTGGCACTGAGCGATGCTGTGGTGGCGCTGAGCGATGCTGTGGTGGTGCTGAGTCATCCTGTGGTGCTGCTGAGTCATCCTGTGGTGCTGCTGAGTCATCCTGTGGTGCTGCTGAGTCATCCTGTGGTGGTGCTGAGTCATCCTGTGGTGGTGCTGAGTGATGCAGTGTTGGCCCTGAGTGATGATGTGGTGTCGCTGAGTAAAGCTATGGTGGTGCTGAGTGATGCTGTGGTGGCGCGGAGTGATGTTGTGGTGGCGCTGAGTGATGCTGTGGTTGCACTGAGTGATGCTGTGGTTGCACTGAGTGATGCTGTGGTTGCACTGAGTGATGCTGTGGTTGCACTGAGTGATGCTGTGGTTGCACTGAGTGATGATGTGATGGCGTTGAGTGATGATGTGATGGCGTTGAGTGATGCTGTGATGGCGTTGAGTGATGCTGTGATGGCGTTGAGAGATGTTGTGTTGGTGCTGAGTGATGCTGTGCTGGCTCTGATTGATGCTGTGCTGGCTCTGATTGATGCTGTGGTTGCGCTGAGTGATGCTGTGGTGTTGCCGAGTGAGAGATAGAGTGAAGATATAATGCCCAATTAGAGAGGGTGGTGAGAGAGAAAGAGAGAGAAAGGGTGTACATAGAATAAAGAGTGGAGCGGGATAGAGAGAGAGAAAGAAGGGGAGAGAGAGTGAATGAAGGAGTTTGAAAGAGAAACAGATAAAGGGGTGATAGAGAATGAAAGGCTAAAAAAGATAGAGAGGGGAGAGTTAATTAAGTAGAGAGAGAATTAGAGAGGGGAGAGAGAGAGAAGGAGAGAGACAATAAGAGTGGGGGGTGTGGAGTTTAAATAGAGTGAAGAAGTGAAGCGGAAAAAGTAACCTTAAATATAGCTTTGTGCGTTGCGTGAATAAAAAAAAAAAACAGCGAGAGACAAAAATACTGGTAATTAGGCTGTGACTCCCAATATAAAACAAATAGCGATATAAGGTGAAATTAACCCACCGAAGCAATATTTCTAACTAGACAAAAAAAAGCTTGCATTTCAATGCTAATCGCTGTTGTTTTCATGTGACTGTAGTCCAGGGCCCTCAGTTGGTAATGTGAGCTGCTGCGATTGAAACATCAGAGTCCAGAGAGTTAATGAGCCATGACGAGGAAATGAGGAAGAGATAGGAAACCCACATGGAAGCTGCGCGTGCACGCCATCGTGAACTCAAGCTGGTCGCCAGCCGAAAGCCAGTGTTTGCACTTCCAAAACCCGCTTACTAAAACTCTCGGACAGACCAGCGCAAGCGCTGGTGCAGGCCGAGACCTAAAAAATCCTTACCCCCAAAAAACTAATACCCACCCTAAACCCTAAAAAAATCCCTTACCACCCAAAAACCCATACCCACCAGAAACCCTAAAAAATCCCTTGCCACCCAAAAACCAATACAAATGCTGAACCCTAAAAAATCATTACCACCCAAAAACCCATAGCCACCCTACACCCTAAATATTCCTTTGCCACCCAAAAACCCATATCCACCCTAAACCCTAAGACATACCTTACCCCCCAAAAACCCATAAACACCCTAAGCCCTAAAAAGTCCCTATCAACCAAAAACCCATATCAACCCTTAATTATAAAATTTCCCTTGCCCCACAAAAACCCGCACCCACCCTAAACCTTAGTTATTCCCTTGCCACCCAAAAACCCATACCCACCGTAAACACTACAAAATCCCTTGCCACCAAATATCTCACACCCACCCTAAACGCTAAAAATTCCCTAGCCACCCATACAACCCATACCCACCCTAAACCCTAAAAAATCCCTTATCACTCAAAAACCTACACCCACCCTAAACCCTAAAAATTCACTTGCCACCCAAAAACCCATACCCACCCTAAAAAATCCCTTGCCACCCAAAAACCCATACAAACACTAAACCCTAAATGATTCATTACATCCAAAAACCCATACCCACCTTAAACCCTAAAAAAATCCCTTTCCACCAAAAGATCCATATCCACCCAAAACCCTAAAAATTCCTTTGCCACCCAAAAACCCATACCCACCCTAAACCCTAAAAATTCCCTTGCCACCTAAAAACCCATACCCACCAAAACCCTAAAAATTCCCTTGCCACCGAAAAACCCATACCCACCCTAAACCCTAAAAAAATCAGTTACCACCCAAAAACCCATACCCACCCTATACCCTAAAAATTCCCTTGCCACCCAAAAACCCATATCCACCCTAAACCCTAAGACATACCTTACCACCCAAAAACCCATATCCACCCTAAACCCTAAGACATACCTTACCACCCAAAAACCCATAAACACCCTAAACCCTAAAAATTCCCTATCACCCTAAAACCCATACCAACAATAAACCATAAAATGTCCCTTGCCCCACAAAAACCCACACCCAACCTAAACCTTAAAAATTCCCTTGCACTCAAAAACCCATACCCACCGTAAACCCTACAAAATCCCTTGCCACCAAAAATCCCACACCCACCCTAAACGCTAAAATTTCCCTTGCCACCCATAAAACCCAAACCCACCCTAAACCATTAAAAATTCTGTACCACTCAAAAACCTACACCCATCCTAAACCCTAAAAATTCACTTGCCACCCAAAAACCCATACCCACCCTAAACCCTAAAATATCCCTTACCATCCAAAAGCCCATACCCACCCCAAACACTAAAAATTCCCTTGCCACCCAAAAACCCATACCCACCCTAGAAAATCCCTTGCCACCCAAAATCCCATACAAACACTAAACCCTAAAAGATTCATTATCACCCCAAAACCCATACCCACCCTAAACTCTAAAGGTTCCCTTGTCACCCAAAACCCATGCCCACCCTAAACCCTAAAAATCCCTGACCACAGAAATACTCATACACACCCTAAACCCTAAAAATCCCTTACCACCCAAAATCCTATACCAACCCTAAACCCTAAAAATTCCCTTGCCACCTAAAGACCCATACCCACCCAAAACCCCAAGAATTCCCTGACCACCCAAAAACCCATACCCTCCCTAAGCCTTAAAAAAAATCTCTTACCACCCATAAAATCATACCCACCCGAAACACTAAAAAATCCCTTGCCACCCAAAAACCCATACAAATGCTAAACCCTAAAAATGCATTACCACCCAAACACCCATACACACCCTAAACACTAAAGGTTCCCTTGCAGCCTAAAACCCATACCCACCCTAAAACCTAAAAAATCCCCCATCACCCAAAAACCCAAAATCCCATACCCACCCTAAACCCTAAAAAATCCTTTGCCAACCAAAAACCTATACCCTCCCTAAACCCTAAAAAAATCCCTTACCACCCAAAAATCCATATTCACCCTAAACCCTAAAAAATGTAGTACCACTCAAGAGCCCATGCCCACCCTAACCCTTAAAAAATAGACATCCCTACCACCCCTGCTTTCCTCTATGGTAACTACAGGGAATGGTTGCTTCCCTGTTGAGCCTATCACCTTGAGTCATTCTATGTATGCCACTGCAGAACTAGGTATAAGAGATGCTGCCACAATAGTCTATTTTCAGTCATTACTACTTCCCATGTTGTACCTGTGATGGAAACTTCACTGCTAAAGGCAGTGTTGCATCCATCCTATGTGCCGAGCTTGCATTGCTGACACCCATTCCATAGTTGGTAAAAAATAAATTAAAGTGATGCTGTAAGAGCTGTATCCTTTCTAATAGCGAGGAAGGCTTATAACAGTATACAACGCAGCTTCAGATGATGCACTTATTCATTGTCTGTGAAGGTTGCAATGTGGCTTATTTGCTAAACTAATCTGGTTGTCAGGCACGGTTGCACTGCTCCATCACTCACTTTTTAATTTTTATGGTGAATAAGGAAGCTTGCACTGCTGCTGATGTAGTTATACTGGATGTCTGTCAGAACCACGAAGGCATTTACCATGCATGTAACCCCGAACACGTCTTTGCAATGTGTTCCATACCCCGTAAGTCGTTACAACGACTTGCCTTAGGAAAGTATTGGAGCTGGAAGAGTATAATTTACTATTCCAACTCCAGCCTGTGCAACAGTAGGAAAAGTGTTAGACATCAAGTCCAACATCAATCCAACAATGCTTCCCTCAAGGCAAGTCGTTGTAACGACTTGCGGGGTAAATTAACGCATTATAAAGATTCGCTTGTGGTTCGAACCATGTTGTAAAGGCACAGCGTGGTTTGAGCCGCAGAGATAGGTTGTTTCCCATTTAATCTATGCGCCTTTGAGAGAATCATGTAAGAGTGCATTCCTCCTGCCCCTGCTGTTCTTCTGGGTGTTTAAGGGAGCTTGCTTTGCTGTTGTCTAGACTATTTAATTGTGTGTGAGGGATGTGTGAACCTCTGCTGCATGTGCTGTACCTGTTGCTTGTATGAGGAATGCATGCCCTGCTGCCTATTCTATGCCAGCTCCACTTGTGCGAGAGGCTAACACTGCTGCAGTTCATCCTGTGCGCTTGTTCCCTGTGTAAGAGAGCCTGCAGTAACACTTCCAATACTGTGTAACTATTCCTAGTTTGGTGGAAGGTGGCACAGTTGCTGCCCACGATGCCGCCGTCCTATGTGTATCAAGAAACAAAGCTTGCTGCTCATGCCCTATCTTGATGTACACAAGGGAAGCTTGAACTGTTGCTTGTAGTGCTTGTACTATAGAACTGTACTACGATGTACCTTTTCTGTGTGTGAGGAAAGCTTTCACTACTACAGTCTTTGATATTCCTGACCTGTATGTATTCAGAAGCTTCTGTTGATGAATACATACTATTCCCGTACACAGAGAGTATCTTACACTAGTGTTTCCCAAAGTATCTTACACTAGTGTTTCCCAAACTGTGGATCGCGACCCACTGGCGAGTTGTGAGCCGATTTTTGGTGGGTGGCGAAAGACGAAGCAATAACCAAAGATGTCTTTAAATTCTGTATTTATATTGTCACAATTGCTGTGCTTCAAATACGGAAGTCAAATGTCAACATATGTCTTCTGACAAATTACTGCTTTTTAACAAGTGGATCTGTGTCTACAACCTCCTCTCACTTTGCAGCCAGGGATAGAAAAGTAAAGATAATTATGTGACAATCTTGTTTGGGTACAAATAGTGTGAAGGAGAAGGCGGTAGGATGTTATTTATTTTGAAACACTCAACAAAATGTAAATATTTGTAAATGAACTGTACACATTAAGCAGTTAGGAAAGCAAAAATGAAGCACATTGTTTGTTAACTCTGAAGAGTGATAGAAACAGATTTTTAAAGGATCAAAACAAATCAAGACCCTTTACTTGGTGATGCACAAATGATAAATATTCACTGAAACCCGATTTCCACATATTATCATTTATGTGCAATATAGTTTTATCAGTTAAACTGTATGTTTGTGCAAATTTAATGAACATTTCAGTGGAAAATGTGCTGTTTGTAAATGACAGTGCGCTACGACCCAATACTTTAGTTACATAAAAACATCGCCCTGCCCCATGTCCGTTAAAGTTAGGTAAGTCGCGAAAGTTTGTCATTCTGAAAATTGGGTTGTGGTTCTGAAATGTTTGGGCAGCATCGCCTTACACCTCCAATGTGCTTCTGTTGAGTAGTTAATCAGCTTGAACTGCTGCAACATGTGCTGCACATGTTTTTGTCTGAGGAAAACATGCTCTTCTGCTGTTTGTACTTAATCTGAATGTGGGTTAGGAAAGCTTGCATTTCTGCTTACCACACTGTAAATACTGTGGGGCAGATTTACGTTTCCTGGCGCATCCCTGCAAATCAGCAGGGATGCGCCAGGAAAGATGCGTGACGCAAGTTTACCCTTGCGCCACCACAGATGCGCCGCATTTACAATGCGGCGCATCATGGCGCAAAGATAAACAGATGCGTGTCGCATCTGTCGGCGTAAGGTTGGCGCAGTGCTGGAGTTGTGTCGCGGGCGCGACAACTCCAGCACTGTTCCAACCTAGCCTATCCTCAACATGGTGCGTCACGCCTTACGCCTGCTTCAAGCAGGCGCAAGGTTTTGACGCAGCAGGGTCGGAAAAGTGACTGAGTGAAATCTTGTAGATTTCACTCAGGCACTTTCCGAGGCGTTCCTGCACCGGAACGCCCACATGAAACCTGACGCAGGTTTCATGTGGCGCAGGGCTTTACAACGTGACGCATCTCCCTAGATGCCTCACGTTGTAAATCCCCCGCAGCATGGCGCTAGCTTGACGCCGCCGCTGCGTCACAGAAGTGACGCAACGGCGGCGCAAAAGTGGCGCACGGGGCTTGTAAATCTGCCCCTGTGTGTGGGTGTGAGACGCTTACAGGGCTGCTGCATGCTCTGTGCCTGATCTGTGTGTATTAGGGAAGTTTGTACTCCTTGCGCTTGAGGAAAAATGTCCCAGTTCTTGTTTCTACTTTGTGTACATTAAAGCTTTAACTACGTATGGCCATGCTGTACATGCTCTATGTGTGAAAGGAAGTTGGTACTACTATTGTCTGTATTGTACCTGTTGCATATCCGAGTGACTCTTCCACTACTGCTGCAATGGTGCACCTGTTCGATGTGTGTTGGGGAAGTTAGAGAAAACCTTTTCATTATATAAACTCCAAGGCTATTTGGTTGGTCCATTATTGTACTATATTTATAAACTGCAACAAAGAAAAGTTGGCACTGTAAGACGATGCCTTGTGCGTATTGTCACAAAGTACATTTGCGAGGTATAAATGCACCTTTATGGCAACTTCCCTTTCAGAAAATGGAATATCCGCTATGCCCCAGGAGCGAAGGGGAGTTTTAATGATAATAATAATATAAGTATATACAGCACATAATAAATCAATCAAGTCTTGTGATAGGTGCAATCATTACACTATCCACCATTGACCTCAAAAAGATGAAAAGCCCTAAGCAGCAGGTCTCAGGGAAGCGCATTTACCTATTGTACCACTCTACCTGCCATGCAGGGAAATGCAACCTTCGTTTAGCATGGAATCATTTAAGTGCAAATTAGCCTTTAGTATTCATTTGTGCTATATAGTTAAAAAAATACCTATATTTCAACTTCCTTCGTTTCCAATATGTGCTTTTTGAGGCATTGAAGCACTGTTGTTCCATTTAAAGACTTATCACCAAATAGCTACTATTTTTTCTAGATCTTTTAAAATTAATCTCTTACTTAAAAGGTTAACCAGTGTTTCATGAATGTGACAATCACATTCTTCACAAATCATTTCAATAGCACTTTAAAACATGTCCCTCTATCGCGGCAGTGAAATAGTGTTCTTTTTCAAGTACTTCAAATTTGACTGAGCTGAGGGGCCGTAAAGAGGGCCCAGTCTGCATGCCCCTGCCTGTGTACTAAACGAAATATATTGTTCAGAGAGTGATTGTTTGCTGTTAGGTCTTACTTCACAATTTAAGAGACAGCTGGCATTTTACTTATCTATTTCCCCTTGAAAATAAGAGAAAGAAAGGCGTTTCCACCTCCTCTTTCAAGTAAGGAACCGAAAATAAAAGAAAATGCATTCAGGGCTACCTGCGTTTCTTATGTCCCCCTCACCACCATTACAACAAGGAGGGGAAACCAGACTTTGCATTTCACGCAGAGTTAAGACAAGACCCTGCAAAGCAGTTGTTCTCAAAATTTAAGAATGAAGGCCTCCACCCTTCTCTGAACAGCAGCGCAGACAGCACTGGATTAACAACACAATGGTTTCCAGGGCTCCTACCTGAAGAGGTGTTAACGAATGCAAATGACGGCTTTTGCTTGGCCTTTCTAAGGCTGGAAACGCAGGTCAAAGTCAAAGGTTGAGGCCTGCACTGAAGAAACACCGCTCCCTTCCCCCAGCCCCTAGAAACACGCTTGGGCTGCAATTTCAACATTTGGAAAGGCAAAGAGCTGAAAGCGAGCATCAGTGTAATGCAAGCAGGGAAATTGCAAACGCACGAGTTAAGTTACTTACTTTTGACTCTTGTGCAGCTGTGAGAATCCAAGAAATAGTTAAGGCCTGTTATTTAATAGTGTTAGGTGTTCATTGAATTCTAACTTATAAAGCAATGCATAAAATGATTTATAAGGTCCAATGCGGCTAATTCATCTGGCGGTCCTTATAAGTTTTTCATTTTTTATTAAACCATTTCTTTTTGTAATTATCGTTGATAAAAGAAATGCAAACTAAACATAACTGGTTAAACCAAATATTGTTTTCAGAATATATCCCATAAATACCAAGAAGAAAGTCTGAAGTACATATCAGACTAAAAAATAGTTTTACATTTTAGTGCATTTTCCCTGTACTTACACGTTTTTAACATAGTTAAACATCTAATCATGATTAAAGAATATAATTTAACAGATTTCTTCAAACGTGAGCGGGATGACAAAACACCCTCCTGGGACATTTTGACCTATGCACTACTGCAAAAATGACCGCAAATGCAAATTGTGCCGTTTAAGCAATACCACTGATAAGTTAAAATTTAGATTGCTCCTCCATTAGCACTGGAAAGTACACCCAGGTTTTACTGAGTTGTCTGTTTCTTCTATTTAGGGAGTAAGCATTAATAGTATGTGCAAAGTGACTGTCAAAACCTGTTTGAGCGTGTTACTTCCTATTTCATTGGAAGCAGATGATAATTGGCTGCAAATAAAAAACAAGCATTGACAAAGCCAATATGTCTTGCCTATGAGACAGGTTGTATGACGTTACAACGCATTCCGTTGCAACGCATGCCTTTACCACGCATGCGTTACAACGCGAATGCCATTACCACGCTTAACCTTTACCACTAAAATGCCTTTACCACGCATATCTTTACATCGATTTTCGTTGTAAAACCATGCATGATAATGGCATATTCTTGGTAAAGGTTATCTCCGATCCCTGCCCCAATTCCTTTTACTGCTCCTCTGCGCCCTCCCCTCTCCAGCTCTCTTTTTTTTTTTATAATATCCCTTCCCTCTACCCCTGTGCGACCCCCCGCCCCCATTCCTTCTAATAAATACCTATGCCCTTAACACTAAAAATCTTGCCCTGCGCGATTCCCCCACCCACAAACCCTTTTTTCAAATTCCCCTCCCCTGAACCCTATAAATTTACCCCTTCGCTACACATCCCCTCATCCCTTAAATTTTTCATTTCTTAATATAAAATCCCCCTTACCTCTCCACGTCCTCTCCTCTCCAAGCTCTTCCGATCTGCGTCGCACGTCGTAAAGAGGAAGCGGAAGTGTCTTTCCGTTTCCTCTAATGAAGCCGATTGCCTCCACATCGTGATGGAAACAGGTGCGTTTTTTTTGGGGGGGAGACCCCCCCAACCCCCCTTTTTGAATCGCAAGTTTTTTTTGGGGGGGGGAGACCCCCCAAGCCCCCCTTTTTTAATTTTCCCTTTAACACACATGCCTTTACTACGTATCTCGTAGTAAAGGTATGCGTGGTAAAGGCTATTAAATGGTAACCACGCATGCGTTGTAATGCATGCGTGGTTATGGTTATGCGTGGAAACAGCCGCGTTGTAGTGGCCGTTTCCCTATGAGACATATTGGCTTGGAGAATGAGTTTCAGCCATGCTGCATCTTATGATTAACGTGATTATAAAATAAGGCTCACAGTTTCTGTTATGCTTTATAGCATAACATATGTAAATGAAGAAAGTGCAGGCTTTGGCAGAGAGGTGGGAAAAGGCACGTCTTTCAGCTCGAGTACGTTGGATTCGGGGAACGTAAGCGAGGGCCAGGGAGGCAGACCGCAGGTGGCTGGTGGGGTGGTGGAAGGTCAGGCGGCTGTTCAGACATTCGGGTCCCATGTTGTGGAGGGCTTTGCAGGCATGCAAGAGCAGTTTGAAGTGGAGAGTCAGTGCAGGTTGCAGATGTGGGAGGTGTAGTGGACTCACCTTGGCAGTTGGAGGATTGTTTTTGCGTTCTGGATGGTTTGGGGCCGCTTGAGGAGGGTGGTGGTTCTGGCATAGAGGGTGTTCCCGTAGTCAAGTGATGAGGGCTTGTGTGACAATACTGGTGTCTGTTAGGATCCATCTGAAGATCTTACGGAGCATTCTGAGGGTGTTGAAGCATATGGCAGCAACCGAGTTGACCTGTTGTCTCACGGAGAGCCCACTGTCGAGGATGATGCCAAGGTTGTGGGTGTTGCTAGTCCAAGGGTGGAGGGCCACCAGATGTCATCTGACGGTGAGGGGGGTCCTCCGAAGAGATGTTTGATCTCGTCGGTGTTGAGTTTGAGGCAGTTAGTTCTCATCTAGTCGACGACATCAGTCATGGTGTTCTGGAAGTTCGCTCTAATGGTGTCTCTGGCGAGGGAGAGTATGAGCTGGGTGTCGATGTATGAGATAATGTTGAGATCGAGGCTGCGAATGATGGGTGCTAATGGCGTCATGCAGAGGTTGAACAGTGTGGGGCTGAGAGAGGAGCCCTGGGGTACTTTCAAGGAAGCATAAAACAAAATATTGTCCCTCTGTATCAGGAGTCTCATGTGCTTTCTACTGCCCTTTGCTTGCTTCTTCTTTAGGTGCATATCTGTGAATACCACTATGAAGTCACCCTTTCTGCCATATCAGATAAGCAGACAACAATTGCAAACTGTTTTCTTCATTTTTTAAGTACATGAAATAAAGAAGTGACTGTTATTTTCAAGTCCCCACAAAGATAGTGTGTGGTTACATTGATGTTCAAGTCACCACAGACATAGTGTGTGATTATTGAGATGTTCAAACTGCCACAAAGATATTGTGTGTTTATTATGATGTTCAAGTCTCCATAGAGATAGCGTGCAAGGTTAGTAGAGTTCAAGTCCCTACAGTGATAGTGTTTAAATATAATCTTCATGTCCCTACACAGATAGTGTGTGATGGTAAGGATGTTCACATTCAAACTGGGATTATAGGCGTCTTCAAACCTGTTCATACATAGTTTGTAATTATAGGGAAGTTTAAGTCTTAAAAAGATTGCACATGAAGTAAAGGATGTTTTAGTCCCCACAGAGATAGTGTGTGACTATAGGATTGTATAAGGCCTTACAGAGATTGTGTGTGAGGGTCACCACGTTCTAAGTCGCGGCAATGATAGTGTGTGAATATAATGTTCAAATCTCCCCGCAAATAATGTCCCACAGAGATAGTGTTTGGTTACAGGAATGGTCAAGTTCCCACAGAGATGGTGTGGTTTACTGGGATGTTCAAGCTGTCACAAAGATAGTGTGTGTTTATTAGGATGTCCAAGTTCCCACAAAGATAATAGTCTTCAAGTCCTTACAGTGATAGTGTTTAAATATAATCTTTAAGTCCCCACGCAGATATTGTGTATAAGTAATGATGTTCACATTCAAACAGGGATAATATTTGATTATAGGCATGTTCACATCTGCACATACATAGTGTGTGTTTATAGGGGTTTTCAAGTCTTTCGAAAATTGCGTGTGAAGATAATGATGTTGAAGTCCCCACAGTGATAGTGTGTGACTATAGGAATGGTCAAGGCCTCACAGAGATGGTGGGAGAAGGTAATGATGATGAAGTTCCCACAAATATAGTGCATGAAGATGATGTTCAAGTCTCCACTCAGATAGTGTGTGTAGATAATGATGTTCAAGTTCCCAAAGAGATAGCGCGATTATAGGAAAGTTCAAGCCCTCACAGTGATTGTGTGTGAAGGTAATCATGTTCAAGTCACCAAAGATAGTATGCAAAGATAATCTTTAAGTCGCCACACAGATAATGTGTGATGATAGGCAAGTTCAAGCCTCCACATAAGGGCTAATTATGATTCTGGCAGTCCATGGACCGCCAAACTTACGGGGGCGCAGTTGTCTTCTGACAGACCTATTACAACTAGGGAGGTCGGGCCAACCTGGGACCGCCGCAGCTGCCAGGGATCAGAGATAACTGGCAGCAGTTTTGAGGCCACATTATGCTTGGCGGGACCGCCACAGTCCTGCCAAGCATATTATGAGTTTCCTCTCCACCACGATTTTCATGGTGGTTCCACCTCATCAAAACCATGGCAGAGAGGAAACAAAGGGGGCCTTACAGGGCCCCCTGTTGCCTCTGGGCCTGGGGATGTATGCTGTGTGCATTCACCCAGTACCTGCACGGCATGGACTGCAGCAGTCCATGCCGTTCAGGTACTGATTTTGACTTTCCCAGTGAGGTGCCTATTTCATAGGCACCGCAGTGGGAACTCCAAAGAACCACCCACCAGCCTGTAGAAAACTCCTAATCTGGCGGGCGGTTAAACCATGGGTTTGGCGGTGCAGGGTGGTCCCGCTCCCGCACCCCCAAACTCTTAATCAGGCCCATAGAGTGTGATTACATTAGTGTTCAAGCCCCTATCAAAATAGTGTATGGAGACTCTTGTGGTCAAGTCCATACAGTGACAGTGTGTGAAGATGATACCTGAAGCCCCAGAGAGATAATAGGTGAATATAGGCCTGTTCAAGCCTCCACATAGTGTGTGACTATAGTGGTGTTCAAGTCCCTACTGAGATAGTGTGTTAAGGTAATGCTCGAGTTCCCACACATATAGCATGTGAAGATAATCATGGTAAGTCCCCAGATTGGTAATGTGTACAGATGCTTGAGTCGCTACACAAGTCGTGTGTCAAGATAATCATGTTGAATTCCAAGCAAAGATCATAGTGTGTAAACAAAATGGAAGATTTTGAGTGACTTTTACAAGTGATCACGAAGATAATGGGCGATATTGGGGATGTTCAAGGCAAAAGAAGATGATAATTATGTTCAAGTCTAGAGATAGTGTGCCATTATAGTGATGCCCAGGCCTCTTCAGAAATAGTGCTGTCAGTGACATTGTGTTATGGTCGTCACGCTGAAGTTCCCACTGTTATAGTGGGTGAGCCCGATTCACAAACATTACCTATTTACTACTAAATGCAATTTACAAACCTACATGACAAGACCTCCGCCTTGTCTGTCCTCTCAATGGAGAGATCACTGCGCATATATATTTACTACGTAGTACTACATTTGGGAGACCAAGGGGAGTGGTTGTAAAATGGGGAAAATCTACTACTAAATGCAAGTGGTTTAGAGAGGGGAAGGAGGGGTTTAGAAAGTGACAAGAAGGGATTTAAGAAGAGGCATGCAAATGCAAACACCAACTCACAAAACAGTAAGACCATTGGTATTCAGAAACTACACTTCTAAAGTTACCTCAGCCCTAAAGGTCTCAAAACAGTAGGAGGTGTACTCAAGCCTAGACTTGGTTCAAATCTAGCTACACACAATGCCACTCACCGGTACCATAATACATTCCCATTGAAAATAATAGAGGTGGGGAAATAATATAACACCTAATAGAAATAATGTTAAAATAATTACATTATTTCTACACAAATTTCACGTGCAAGCAAATGGAACAAGAAAGTCCCCAACAGCCCTAAGAAGCCCTTCATAAGTGCGGAGAAAACTTCTCCCAACTCTGCAAACTGTCCTGTCCACACTCCAAATGTGCAGGCTACTCACAAGGTCATATTTAATTGCCTCAGGTCCACACATGATACCGGCATTGAGCAGGTAGTTAGCAATCATAAAGGCTCTAAAACCTCAGCTGAAAAGATCTTAAATCATTAAAAATGTTGGGCTACCCTTTTGGACACACTACAGGCAAACGTTGATGCTATGAACTTTCATTCATCCAGGCTCGATATACAGTTTGACCTCTTAAACACTATTGCTGTATTCAGCTCGGGAATAAACACCAAGTTGCAGGCACTAAACAGGCTGATATCCAGGGTGCAGAGAGACGCAAATTTCATCACGTCACTGCACCTAAATCATGGAAAAGATGAGTACATTGTCCTATTTCTTAAGCAGCTTGGTAGAGGAGATAAAGGAAAGCTCTACAACATTGATACTTAAAGCACCCCCAGACCTTTACACGCGCCCACCTGGTATTCAGCAGCACTGGGATACAGTTTACTCGACTCAGAACTAACAATAAAAAGATGTTAAATAAACAGGGAAGCATTTATTCAAAGGTTAATTGGTGTTAAAGAAAGGAAGTAACTAGGGAGTCCTGGCCCGCTTAACTTTAGGAACCCCTTCATTCTTAAAGACATTTTCCACTCCCACCCTGACAATAAAGCCAACAGTTAATCTAGAAGCCAGTCAGTTATGTGCACTCTTTGAACAACATTATAGTTTAGTAAATCAAACACAGGAGAAGGTTTTGTACAATGCAGATCCTGAAGTCATGTATTTCAAGGTCTTCTTATATGTGATAATGGAAAAAAGGAGGGAAAGTGAAATAAAACAATTGCCTAGGATCACACAATTTGGCAATGTTTGGAACCCGGAATTAATCCCAGTTTTTCCAGTGTCAAATTGTTCAATTTAGCCATTAGATGTATATGCTTTGCTTCCCCTACACCCACCTGGCATTAATGTGGCCCTCGGTCACATCATAGACCAAACCTTTTGGCCCCTCGGAAAATGTTTGAGAGTACCCATGCTCAAGACAAATGGAAGCATCCTACATCTCCAAGGAAAGCACCAGCATAAAGGCAGACAAGCCCTTCAACAAAGTAATGACGCAGAAGTAGCTGTGCGTGGTGTGAGCATTATTTGCCCCATAAACCTAATTTTTTGAGTCAAGGGATGACCCCATCTACATTTTGAGCTATCACAGACATCTATCTGAAATCAACCAGCTCCCATACATATCAAGCACAAGGGCACAACCAAATATCTCATCTGTTTTCATTAGTTTTGTCCCGGCAAGAGAACCACTATAATAAGGGTATTCAACTAGACAATTAAGAGGCCTCAGTGCAGAGTGAAATAGGTGTAAGAGCTCCAACTAATGTTCAAGCTTGAACTCTTCAACTATAGGGGGCAATAGTACAAGTGGAAAAGGCTCACAATGCAACAGAAATCTTCACAAAGCCAATTGGGTGGATGACCAAGAGAGAACGCAAAAGGCTACGTAAAAGAAGGAAAGGTGAGCCTAGAACAGCAGCCCAAGTAGAGATGTCAATCAAAAGGCAGCTATTCCCAATATCCACCAAGAACCGGGCCTGGCAGGATGGGCCAGGCACACTCAGAACAATTTCTCTCCAAATAAATCAGGAGGAAGGACTGGACACAGGGGCTTATCAAGGCATAACAAACCACTTAGTGGTCTGTGGCAGTCTCCCAATACCGTCAAAACAGATTACAAGCCCGGCCCTAAGGGGTAAACATAATTATTTTACGAACTGAAAAATGGATTTAGGGTCTCACACAAAGGAATGGGTACAAAATGGGTGTCACCACTTATTTTCAATTTGCTTTGTTATATATGTATTAATGGCTTGTGATTGCAATGTGCATTATCCACTTTTTGGGACCATTCTGTTTGTCAATTGTCCCCAGATTGGGAAACGAGAAGCAAAAACTCAACTGCTTCAAATGTAAACAACAGAGGACTATTTGATGAACAAACCATGCATTTGCAATACATCATTTCCATAAACCTTAAGCAACATAAAAGTAGAAAAATCAAAATGTAATCTGCCTAACAGGGAAAATCTATGAGGTCACTGGAAAAAAGCTATTTTGGAATTCCTCATTTGTAGCTCCCTCCTACATCTTGTTTACTATCAGTGGACTTGGAGGCTTTCCATTACTTACCAGTGGTTGGCTTCATTGTCACTTTTGCTTGCTTCTTCTTGGTCAGCTGCTGCAGTTGTCCTTCCTCTTCATGTGGTTGTGCCTCTCCTGAGCATGGACACATTACTTGTGACCTACTGCTTATCCTTTTAGATACTTTTTTTTCTTCAGGTTTAAGCACACTGGTTGAGTGTGGCTTTTTGAGATGGATACCTCTTGTACTTCTTCTCCCTCCCTGTCCCTTCCTCCTGCGTGTTGCTTGGCCCCATGCTTTCTCCATCTCTTGATAAAAGTGTTGTTGCTTGTTCCCTCCTACACTTCCTCCCTACCTCCTCGAATTGGTGTCCATGTTGTTGCTTGCCCATGCCACTCTCTCCCACCCTTCATTGTCCGTGTGCTTGCTTCTCACCCCTCACTCCCTCCCTTTGTTGTCCATGGTTCCCCAGCCCCTCTCTACATCCTCCGCTGTTGTGTCTCCCTTGACTTACCCTCCCACCCACAACGTTGCCTGCTGACCCATCGTCCCTCTTTTTCATCACCCCTACTGTCAGTGTTGGTGCAGCTCCCTCATGCCGACCATTCCATGTTGCCCCCACATCACGCCCCTACCTGCAATAAAAAAAGCTCTATGATATGACCAGTGTTGACAACCTCCTGGTGTTTTAAAAAAAAAAAAACATTCAGTCATGTTTTCCATTGGGCAACTCTCAGAGAAGGGTAAATAGAATGAATTTCCATTTGGGAAGTTTAGTGTCTGTGTGTTAATGAGCCTTACTTATCTCTGCATGAACCAGCACATGCACAGTAAGTCAGAACTTCATGTGTGGTCTTGGGCTGCTCTCTAATGTGTTAAATTATGGAAGACCGAAGAGGCTGATTGGAATTCTAGCAGGACATATTTCAATTACCTGCTGATAATCGCCTGCTTATTCGGTTGGACTGATGCAATCTTTACCCTCCCCGCCTTCCTGTTAGACTTTTTCTTTACACTACAGAGTAAACATTGCCCTGTTACAGTTGTAGTATTTACAGTCATCCTGAGTGGTGTAAAAGAAACAGTGGGGCAGGAGACAATTAGTTCTTCCTTTTTACCTTATAATCTAAGCAGATTGACTGTTTACAACAGAGCTCACTGCTTTCTTTATTATATAGAATAAAAAAGATATATATGTATATATATATATATATATATATACATACATATATATACACGAAAAAACAGGCAGTTCATCTTATTAGTAGGTGTAGTACTGATGTGTGACAGGCTGCAGCTACTTCATAACAGACCTAGAGACCCGAGCAGTAGACTATTTCATCCTGGCCCAAGGCTGGTCTAGCATTAGTAGAATTGAACCGCACAAAAGTTCTCATGGTGAGGCAACAGAGGCCACTTCTCAAGTACTTCTGATAATACCACAGTCCCACCTTTGTTGTGCTTGTGTCGCTCCATTTTGGAAAAATGTACATGAGCACCAGTTAGGTCACATTCAATTTCTTAGGCCCACGGAGTTGTCTAGAATCACAGGATGTTGATCCAACATCAAGGCTTGAGTTCTAATTTCCAAGTCTGCAGCTATGGCATAACAACACATCCTCTCGACACTACCAGCTTGAAAACGATCTCTCTTATAAGGCAAGTGGTTGAGCAAAGCCTATGATACTGCACTATGTTGTAGTTCAACTAGTGAAGTCTAGGAAGACAAGCTATGTTTAAAATACATAGGATGCGCATATTGAAGTGGACACAAACATGAGGTAGGCTGTTTCACACCAGAACTTCACACCTCAGCTGAACAGCCAGGTCCCAACGTTAATAAGTGTGGGTGCCAAAGCAGTAGCAAGGGCACCATAGGCCCTAATGCAAGGTCCTACCCACCTCCCCTTTTTGGGCTTTAAAAAAAATACTCACTAATATGGGTGAACGTGGACCCAGTGTCTCTGCACCTACTTCAATAAATCTTGATATATATATCTGTGGTCAAGAACGTAAACTACATGGGGGCGTGCCAACAGGTGATCATGGGGCTCAGCTCTCTAATCAATGGGAACTTGGCAGGACATTCAAATGTGTGGGTGGAGTAGCACCTTGATTGCAGAGGCATCTGACGAAGGCGGTGAACGCCGAAATGCATTGTGCCCATTAGTCCTATTAAAAGGCTTCCAATTTGAATTCCCCGAGTGGCCTCTTACCTTTTCTGAACTGGAGGGGTGATTGTTTGGATATTTTAATCGCTGCCAGCGGCGTGTTGAAGAGGCCCCATCCTATTAAGTGACCGGAGCATCGCTGGTTCAGCTTCGCTGTGTTTTTTTTGTCTAACCAGGGGATTGGTTGCTTCGGCCCGCCTCGAAGTGCGGATGAAGGGAAGGGCTGCTGCCAGGAGCAGCTCGTGATTTCACGAGGAGCCGGGAATCATTGTATCCCGACTCGCGGCCCGCCGTAAATCTGCATGAGGGGCTTGGATGTCAAGGGGACTCAGGAAGCCGGAGGACAGTATTCCAAATTCAAGGCCTTCCACAGTATAATTCTCACCTTTATGCCGGCAATTTGGACATGAATTTTGTCATCCCCACGCACAGCCCATCCCGAAGAAGTGAACTCTGGGACCTGTGCTCAAGAACGTAAACTACATGGGGGCGTGCCAACAGGTGATCATGGGGCTCAGCTCTCTAATCAATGGGAACTTGGCAGGACATTCAAAGGTGTGGGTGGAGTAGCACCTTGATTGCAGAGGCATCTGACGAAGGCGGTGAACGCCGAAATGCATTGTGCCCATTAGTCCTATTAAAAGGCTTCCAATTTGAATTCCCGAGTGGCCTCTTACCTTTTCTGAACTGGAGGGGTGATTGTTTGGATATTTTAATCGCTGCCAGCGGCGTGTTGAAGAGGCCCCATCCTATTAAGTGACCGGAGCATCGCTGGTTCAGCTTCGCTGTGTTTTTTTGTCTAACCAGGGATTGGTTGCTTCGGCCCGCCTCGAAGTGCGGATGAAGGGAAGGGCTGCTGCCAGGAGCAGCTCGTGATTTCACGAGGAGCCGGGAATCATTGTATCCCGACTCGCGGCCCGCCGTAAATCTGCATGAGGGGCTTGGATGTCAAGGGACTCAGGAAGCCGGAGGACAGTATTCCAAATTCAAGGCCTTCCACAGTATAATTCTCACCTTTATGCCGGCAATTTGGACATGAATTTTGTCATCCCCACGCACAGCCCATCCCGAAGAAGTGAACTCTGGGACCTGTGCTCAAGAACGTAAACTACATGGGGGCGTGCCAACAGGTGATCATGGGGCTCAGCTCTCTAATCAATGGGAACTTGGCAGGACATTCAAAGGTGTGGGTGGAGTAGCACCTTGATTGCAGAGGCATCTGACGAAGGCGGTGAACGCCGAAATGCATTGTGCCCATTAGTCCTATTAAAAGGCTTCCAATTTGAATTCCCCGAGTGGCCTCTTACCTTTTCTGAACTGGAGGGGTGATTGTTTGGATATTTTAATCGCTGCCAGCGGCTTGTTGAAGAGGCCCCATCCTATTAAGTGACCGGAGCATCGCTGGTTCAGCTTCGCTGTGTTTTTTTTGTCTAACCAGGGGATTGGTTGCTTCGGCCCGCCTCGAAGTGCGGATGAAGGGAAGGGCTGCTGCCAGGAGCAGCTCGTGATTTCACGAGGAGCCGGGAATCATTGTATCCCGACTCGCGGCCCGCCGTAAATCTGCATGAGGGGCTTGGATGTCAAGGGGACTCAGGAAGCCGGAGGACAGTATTCCAAATTCAAGGCCTTCCACAGTATAATTCTCACCTTTATGCCGGCAATTTGGACATGAATTTTGTCATCCCCACGCACAGCCCATCCCGAAGAAGTGAACTCTGGGACCTGTGCTCAAGAACGTAAACTACATGGGGGCGTGCCAACAGGTGATCATGGGGCTCAGCTCTCTAATCAATGGGAACTTGGCAGGACATTCAAAGGTGTGGGTGGAGTAGCACCTTGATTGCAGAGGCATCTGACGAAGGCGGTGAACGCCGAAATGCATTGTGCCCATTAGTCCTATTAAAAGGCTTCCAATTTGAATTCCCGAGTGGCCTCTTACCTTTTCTGAACTGGAGGGGTGATTGTTTGGATATTTTACTCGCTGCCAGCGGCATGTTGAAGAGGCCCCATCCTGTTAAGTGGCCGGAGCTTCGCTGGTTCAGCTTCGCTGTGTTTTTTTTGTCTAACCAAGGGATTGGTTGCTTCGGCCCGCCTCGAAGTGCGGATGAAGGGAAGGGCTGCTGCCAGGAGAAGCTCGTGATTTCACGAGGAGCCGGGAATCATTGTATCCCGACTCACGGCCCGCCGTAAATCTGCATGAGGGGCTTGGATGTCAAGGGGACTCAGGAAGCCGGAGGACAGTATTCCAAATTCAAGGCCTTCCACAGTATAATTCTCACCTTTATGCCGGCAATTTGGACATGAATTTTGTCATCCCCACGCACAGCCCATCCCGAAGAAGTGAACTCTGGGACCTGTATTCAAGAACGTAAACTACATGGGGGCGTGCCAACAGGTGATCATGGGGCTCAGCTCTCTAATCAATGGGAACTTGGCAGGACATTCAAAGGTGTGGGTGGAGTAGCACCTTGATTGCAGAGGCATCTGACGAGGCGGTGAACGCCGAAATGCATTGTGCCCATTAGTCCTATTAAAAGGCTTCCAATTTGAATTCCCTGAGTGGCCTCTTACCTTTTCTGAACTGGAGGGGTGATTGTTTGGATATATATATATATATATATATATATATATATATATCTGAGTCACCATTTTACAATTGAATAAAGCCAAAGAGGGTCTGACAACTGCATTATATACTGTGATCAGGAGTATTGTATTGTATGGTAATTGTATTGTAATTGCATTTATATAGCGCTTACTCCCACTGACGAGGCGTCGAAGCGCTTTTTCGGCGAGTAGCACGGTACTCCGGAACCCATAAAGGATTAGTGTTGAATTAGTATAGTGAAATATGAAAGTAATTTGAGTGGTGGATAGGTTAGTCAGTTATTTGGATTCAGAAGGATAGCGGAGGGATAGAAGAGGGAAAAAAGGTTTGCATTTATATAGAGCTTGTTACCCCTGATGGGTGTTGAAGCGCTTTTTGGGCGAGTAGCACGCTACTCCGGAACCCATAAAGGATTAGTGGTGAATTATTATAGTGAAATATGAAAGTATAGTAGAGTAGCCACGTAAGTGCTTTTTCTTTTCCTCACCCTCTCCATTATTAATGTTGACCCCTCACATACCCACCCACCCGCCCTGACATGCAATAAAAATAAAAGTTCCATGATGTGGTTAGCTCCGCATGTGTCATTTTGCTTTTTAAAATGTTTTTATGTCAATTTCATACATGCAGCAGTGTTCCACATTGCAAAAAAGACTTTGACAAACCCAGTAGCTCTCTCGTAGGTGACACCTGTTGGCTTTGCCAATGTTTGTTATATGATCGTTCTTCACCCACCTTTGGGAATGTCAACAAGCTGTTTTAATTTGTAAAGGTTTGGGAACAGTTTTAAAATTAATCAATTCAAACAATTTAAATGTAATTACATGTTATGGAATATTCGAATATATCTTCTAAGAACGTCACTTAGGGGCAGATGTACGACCGGTTTTGCAGTCAAAAACGGGAATTTGGCCCGTTTGCGACCGCAAAACATGTCAGCCCCATGTACAAACCATATTTTGTGACTCACTAACCTATTAGCGACTTGCAAAATATGGTTTGCGACTCGCTTATTAGGAAGGGGCGTGCCAAGGGCGTCCCTACCGAATAAAGTCTCATAACCAATGTATGATTGTTTTGCGACCGCATTTTTGCGGTCGCAAAACACTCACAGTTTACCTCCCTTTTCAAAAGGGTTGTAAGCCACTCGCAAACGGGGATCCCTCCCCTTTGTGAATGGGTGCGAAAATATTTTTAAGAGCAGGCAGTGGTCCCAGGGACCACTGCCTGCCCTAAAAATGAAACTGAAAAGTTTCATTTTTCTTTTTAAATGCATCCCGTTTTCCTTTAAGGAAAACCGGCTGCAAGTAAAAAAAACTGCTTTATGTAAAAGCAGTCACAGACATGATGGTCTGCAGACCCCAGCAGGCCACCATCCCTGTGATTGCTAGCCATTCCCAATGGGGTCGCAAATTGCGCTTGTCTCAAGAATATTGATGAGGCATGCAATGTGCAACCCCATTGAGAATCACAAACAGTGTCTGAGACACTGTCGTACATTGCATTTCGCGAGTCGCAAATTGCGAGTCGCAATTTGACACTATTTGCGACTCGTAAATTGCAAGCGTTGTACATCTGGCCCTAATTTTCTAAGAACATGCCTTTTATGCTAAAATTTAATTTCCTATGCAATGGGCATAACATTGCTACAGTTGTCTGGTGAAACATAGCCTTAGCATAATGCAATGCTAGTCACTCACTTATCTAGCCATCATCTAAAAGAACGTATTCCATAGTGCATATTAATATGTAATCAAAGGCAAAGCAAGACAAAGACTGAATCCCTGATACAAGCATTAAAATGGAACAATAGAAATTGATGCCTATAGGTTATTTGCAAAAAATGATCAAATCTCTTTATATTGTAGTATGGTGTAGTGCACCATCATTCTTTAATTGCAGATAAGAATGAAACTGCAATAGTGAAGAATTCTGGGATTTGAAACTGACCCAAATTGATTTTAGCGAAGTTTATAAAACCACAAATAATTGTCAGAAACAAATAGTCTAAATTCAACAGCTTCATGTAAATAACATTTTTCTTTAATAAATAGAACAAAGGATAATTTGCATTAAAAATAATTTTTAACACAGGTTTATGCAGCTTTTCCTTTGAAAGGTCTGTGCTTTTTGCTGCTAGCATGTGTTCCTAGTGAGCAAAGTGTGTTTAAATGCAAAGTGTGTTTAAGACTGCAGTACAGCCTCCTGTCTACAGGGGCAGAGCTGAGCAGAAATATAAACACACTTTACGAAACACAGGTCCCCACAAGGCAATTTTTTTTAAAGTTGTAAAAATTGACACAGATGTTCCTGAAGTCATTTTTTATCATTTAGAAGACATTGCCTTGTGGGGACTTGGGTTCAGGTCCCCAGAGTGCAATCAAGTCCCCACAGCATGAGTGTGTTATCACACCCAAGTCCCCACAAGGATAATAACACAAACCCAGAGTCACACACACCCCACCCACACAAACACTCAGGCAGCCATACAGATACTCAGAGAACCAATCAATAACCCATATAGACACTCATGTAGCTATTCGCAAATCCATGCATCCACTTACACACCAACAAACAGACGGATTCAGACATTCACACAGTTTAGTCACTAACCCATGCATTCAGTAAGATACGTTTAATCACTCACTTGTAGTCAGTCACGCACGTACTAAATCATTCATTCAGACACTTATACACCCACTCATTCTTCAATACGCCTTTCCCTATATATATTAAACATATTTAAACTTTACAGAAACACACAGTCACTGGATGATGTCATCAGTGATGTCATCAGTGATGTCATTTGAGATGTCATCAGTGATGTCATCATTGATGTCACTGACCATGTCATGAGTGATGTAATATGTGACGTCATCAGCAGTGCATTGCGGGGCGCGAGTTATAGTTGGCTGAACTAACTATAACGGGGGAATTTCTATGGTTTTGTACGAGTGAAATGTCCAACTAACTATAACTGTCCCTAAAACGTATGGTTTTTTTCAGTGAATTTCAAAGGTTTTTTAAATGCTAATTTCTAACTATAACGTGCCTGAAACCTATGGTTTTTTCAGTGAATCTATATATATATAAAACATATTTAAACTTTATAGAAACACACAGTCACTGGATGATGTCATCAGTGATGTCATTTGAGATGTCATCAGTGATGTCACTGACCATGTCATGAATGATGTAATATGTGATGTCATCAGCAGAGCATTGTGGGGGTGCGAGTTACAGTTAGCTCAACTAACTATAATGGCCGAATTTCTCTGGTTTTGTAAGGGTGAAATGTCCAACTAACTATAACGTCCATGAAACCTGTGGTTTTTTCAGTGAATTTCTAAGGTTTTTTAAAAGCTAATTTCTAACTATAACGTCCGTGAAACCTATGGTTTTTTCAGTGAATATATATATATATATATTACCTACTGGCGGTCGCCAGTAGGTAGTTATAGTTAGGACCTATTTTCCATAGGAAATTCACAACATTCTATTTCCAATAAAGTTGGCGTCGGTGGATGAATCTTCGCAAAAATTTTAAAACTCGTGGGGCACTCCGGTCCGCTCCTATCCTGAAAGTCTCGGTGTGATTCGTTTAGTGGGGGCCGAGAAAAAAGGGGGGTCCCAAAACGTGTTTTCCCCATGCAATTTTCCATAGGAACCTTTAGTCGCAGCTACAGCCCGAACTGCTGAACGGAATTACACCAAATTTGGCAAAAAGGTAGCCCTTGGTTCAGAGTCGTGCCTTTTGGTTAAATGGTGTAAATCCGTTCAGTAGTTCCTGAGAAATTTGAAAAAGAAAACACATATATATCTGGGCGGAGCCTAACCACACATGTCATCGTGAGATCTGATTGGCTGTCAGCACTTCATCCTGGAATTGCTGGCAGCCATCTTGGGACCAATATAAATGATAGTACCCCATTGAAATGCATTGTAGTGAATCAAAGATTTTGAGGGTTACGAAAAGGAGAACTATAAAGGGTGATAACAGACTTTAGTTACATTAGAATTCATTTGTTGATGGTACCATACTAATTTCAGGAATTGTGGTGTGTTCTAAGGTGATTTTACCCTGTGAAAAACCTTCTGCTGGGATATCATGAATCATGTTTGAGAGAAAACTATTTTCACATGCTTGTCCCATACAGTTTTGGAAGGTGCTCCAGAAGCTAAAATGAGAGCATATTTTCTGTAAATTCACATTATCTTTCTCAGTCATGTGAGAATGAAGTCTGACATTCTCAGTAAAACATGTACATCCAACAAGGGCAGAGACTGTCAGTTTATTCCTTTGTGTTCTACTGCAGCTTCCCAGAGTGTTCTAAAGAACAACTAGAGCACTAACAGTCTTACTTATGACAAAAGTATGGCACACCTGAAGCCATCTTGATTGGAATAAACTGGTAACACTTAAAACATTTAATTTAAAAAGGAACAAAATGAGGGGGTTCATTTTGCCATAGAAATTATGGTTAGTGCTGTAGAAAGAAAAAATAGGACATGTTTTAAGTGAGATCTCAAATATCTTCCTGTTATATTTCAACAGGAGCAGCCTGTCAGTTGATGCCTTTGTGTTCTACTGCAGCTTCCCAGAGTGTTCTAAAGAACAACTAGAGTGCTAACAGCCTTACTTATGACAAAAGTATGGCACACCTGAAGCCATCTTGATTGGAATAAACTGGTAACACTTAAAACATTTAATTTAAAAAGGAACAAAATGATGGGGTTCATTTTGTCATAGAAATTATGGTTAGTGCTGTAGAAAGAAAAATTAGGACATGTTTCAAGTGTGATCTCAAATATCTTCCTGTTATATTTCAACAGGCGCAGCCTGTCAGTTGATGCCTTTGTGTTCTACTGCAGCTTCCCAGAGTGTTCTAAAGAACAACTAGAGCGCTAACAGTCTTACTTATGACAAAATTATGGCACACCTGAAGCCATCTTGATTGGAATAAACTGGTAACTCTTAAAACATTTAATTTAAAAAGGAACAAAATGAGGGGGTTCATTTTTTCATAGAAATTATGGTTAGTGCTGTAGAAAGAAAAATTAGGACATGTTTTAAGTGAGATCTCAAATATCTTCCTGTTATATTTCAACAGGAGCAGCCTGTCAGTTGATGCCTTTGTGTTCTGCTGCAGCTTCCCAGAGTGTTCTAAAGAACAACTAGAGAGCTAACAGTCTTACTTATGACAAAAGTATGGCACACCTGCAGCCATCTTTATTGGAATAAACTGGTAACACTTAAAACATTTAATTTAAAAAGGAACAAAATGAGGGGGTTCATTTTGCCATAGAAATTATGGTTAGTGCTGTAGAAAGAAAAATTAGGACATGTTTTAAGTGAGATCTCAAATATCTTCCTGTTATATTTCAACAGGAGCAGCCTGTCAGTTTATGCCTTTGTGTTCTACTTCAGCTTCCCAGAGTGTTCTAAAGAACAACTAGAGTGCTAACAGCCTTACTTATGACAAAAGTATGGCACACCTGAAGCCATCTTGATTGGAATAAACTAGTAACACTTAAAACATTTAATTTAAAAAGGAACAAAATGATGGGGTTCATTTTGTCATAGAAATTATGGTTAGTGCTGTAGAAAGAAAAATTAGGACATGTTTTAAGTGAGATCTCAAATATCTTCCTGTTATATTTCAACAGGAGCAGCCTGTCAGTTGATGCCTTTGTGTTCTACTGCAGCTTCCCAGAGTGTTCTAAAGAACAACTAGAGCGCTAACAATCTTACTTATGACAAAAGTATGGCACACCTGAAGCCATCTTGATTGGAATAAACTGGTAACACTTAAAACATTTAATTTACAAAGGAACAAAATGAGGGGGTTCATTTTGCCATAGAAATTATGGTTAGTGCTGCAGAAAGAAAATTTAGGGCAGGTTTTAAGTGAGATCTCAAATCCTCTTCTATTTCATTAGAAAATTCTGACATGCAGACTGAAACAATCACTTTCAATACCAGCAGTAGACTTCCAGTTAACTCCCTGGTGAGCAGTAGCTTTACTACAGTGATCTAATGAACAACTAGAGTGCTAACATTCTGAATTTATGGCAAATGTGTGACACATCTGAATGCCTCCTTGATGGAATCAAAGTAAAAAACTGAAAGCATTTCCTACTGAGGAGACTGCAGTAAATGACGAAATTAGGAAACTTCATAACAAATAAGTCTCCCAAGATGGCCACCAGAGAAAAAAGAGCCCAAATGTAGCACAAATATCACCCAGATGTAGCCCACATATAGCCCAATGACAGAAGTGTGCAAAACACTTTTTATTTTTAGTTTTTCTGCTGTTTTTATAGTGCAAACTGGTCAGGTATTGGAGCGTTACATCTTACTTGGACCCCTTATTGCGTATTTTGCACGAAGTACATGAGATTGATCTTGCGAAACATTGAACTTTACGATTCTGTTAACCTGAAGTTGCTCTGAACCGGGCTTTGTAACACCCGTTTTTACCTACTGGTTTTAATTAATTCTCACTGTATTGTATTAGGAAAGAGGATTTACTGTTTTTATGTACACTTTTATGATCTATGGTTCTAAATCAGATCAAATAACGTTTAATGAATTCTATGGCAGGACGGAGGCGAGGATTATGCATATCTTTCCTCACTTTATTTGCATAGCAGTTCAAAGAAAACGTAACACAACAATCATTAAACAAAAGACTACACAACCCATGAACCATTAGGGGGGTAGTCTCCAAGGCAACTATAGTCCAATCATATCACAGTCCATCGTATATAATATCGTGACGTCCCTTCCACTTCCTCTTTCTTCACTGCTCGTCAGTTAAGTGCATTCCTTACATTCTTGGCTTAATCTGACGTTGTTGCTGTTTGTATAGCGGTTTCTTGTGCACGTTATTAGCATTATTGCCTTGGTATTGTTTCATATTCCCTGCGCAGGCTCTTGCCCGAGCGCGTTGTCCCCCTCGCAGTTTCTCCCGCTGTGTGCTCTGCGCGCGGTGAGATCCTGTCAGGCGCGTCTGGTCCGAGCGAGGCAGCACCGTCGAGCGCTCCCGCTGGTCTTTACGCACGTTTGGGAATCCGGTCACTCCTTTAGTGTCCGCTTGATTCCCGACCAACCCTCGCCTAATTTTGACACCGCTACGCGGTGATTTCCCCACACGGCCACGTTAGTGACCAGCGCCACCTGGTGGTGGTAATTGGTATTGCGCCTCAGTCTATTCTTATAACAGCTTCGGGAAAGCCCAGCTGTTGGAGCACCGGCGAGGGGGCTGTCTTAAGGATTTTAAGGGCATTTGTTCTGTGCTCACACCCTCTGCTATCATGTCTTCTCCAGAAGACCATTTTTACTCCTCCTACCAGGAAGTGGAGGAGGAATGGCCCCCAACTTCTCCCTCCAGCAGTGGACCAAGCCCTCTCTCTGGCTATTTCTAGGGCGCTGGCTCCTCTTAGGGATCAGGTTGATAAGCTGGCGAAAAGCATCCCTGGGGTGTTCAGTGACCCAGATCTGGTGGTGGCGGGTCCAAGTAACTCCCAGATGGGGAATAAAAGGGCCGTTAAGCATAACGCGGGGCACTTGGAAGGATTTGATAAACTTACGGAGACCTTCCTCAAGAGTGCGCGAACGCTAAAACATGCACCCTGCCGGGAGGAGGAGGGGCCCGGAGAAAATTGCGACACTGTCACCACTATTGTCGACCCCAACTGCGGGTTTCCCTTAGAGGGAGAGGGTGTATCGGAGGACGGTTTCTCCTCCGATGAGGATAAGGACTCGGGGCGTCCCTGGCGTCCAGAGTCCCATTCCTCTCAGTCTCCGGTTGGGGATGGGGTCCACTCGGACATGTTCGAGCCTACCCAAATTTACCATCCTAGGTCGGCAGAGTGGACACCTGACGCCAAAGTAGCAGAGTATGTGGTGGGGAAAATCCATCAACCCCTTGAAAGGGAGGTCAGGAATAGGATGAGGGGAGAATGCCCCAGGCCCTCACTGAAGGGGAAGGTGGCACACACGCCTGAAATTGATGAGAAACTATGTACCTTTTTTTCCAAGTGTATGAGGGATCCCAAGAAAGAAATTGATAGGTCTTGGACGTGGTAGGGCCCTTGACCCAAATTATTCAATTGACGGAGCGTTCCAAAGAGTCAGGATCCCCTTTGTCCATGGATATTGTGGCTGGTTGGGCGCGCTACCCTAAACCCTAAAACACTACCCCTCCACTACCCAAACACCACTGCACTACCCTAAACCCTAAAACACTACCCCCAGCACGACACCCTACACTACCCAAACATAACTGCACTACCCTAAACCCTAAAACACTACCACCAGCACGACTCCCTACAGTACCCAAACACCACTGCACTACCCTAAACCCTAAAACACTACCCCCACACGACTCCCTACACTACCCAAACACCACTGCACTACACTAAACCCTAAATATACCCCCAGCATGACCTCCCACACTACACAAACACCACTGCACTACCCTAAACCCTAAAACACTACCCACAGCATGACCCCCTTCACTACACAAACACCACTGCACTGCCCTAAACCCTAAAACACTACCCCAGCACTACTCCCTACACTACCCAAACACCACTGCACTAACATAAACCCTAAAACACTACCCCCAGCACAACCCCTACACTACACAAACACCACTGCACTACCCTAAACCCTAAAACACTACCCCAGCACGACTCCCTACACTACCCAAACACCACTGCACTACCCTAAGCCCTAAATCTACCCCCAGCACGACCCCCTACACTACCCAAACACCACTGCACTACCCTAAACCATAAAACTTTACCCCCAGCATGAACCCCTACACTACACAAACACCACTGCACTACCCTAAACCCTAAAATACTACCACCAGCATGACCCCCTATACTACTCAAACACCACTGCACTACCCTAAACCCTAAAACACTACCCCAGCATGACCCCCTACACTACCCATACACCACTGCACTACCCTAAACCCTAAAACACTACCCCAGCATGACCCCCTACACTACTGCACTACCTTAAACCCTAAAACACTACCCCCAGCACGACCCCCTACACTTCCCAAACACCACTGCACTACCCTAAACCCTAAAACACTACCCCAGCACGACCCCTACACCACCCAAACACCACTGCACTACCCTAAACCCTAGAAAAGAAACCCCCACCCCATGCCCAATCCCCCTTACCTCTCACTCCTCATGGTTCCTCTCTCCTCGTGGTTCCTGCTTCACGTCATCTCTGTGGGGCGGTGCACTTCGTTGTGAGGAAACGGAACAGCCTCTGTTTCCTTACAACGACATGGATCGTCTACATGTTTTTTAGAACGCATGGTCATTTACCATACATACCTTTACAACAAAATTCATTGTAAAGGCATGCGTGGTAAATGATCATGCGTTCTAAAAAAATGCGTAGTAATGACTTCGTAATGCATGCGTTGTAATGGTATCGCAAAGTAAAAAGTCGTTGTAACGGCTGTTTACCGATCGAAGCTGGCCCCTGTTCTTCAGTGAGACGTTTATTTGATTAATTAGGAGGAAGGAATGTGGTTTTTTTACCAAAAAGTGCATTCCCGGCTGTTGTATTGTGAAAGTGTCCGCGTGGCCTGGTTTCACTTCCGGTGAGAGAGTGGAAGAGTCTGTTTGGATCTAAAGGAGTTCTGTTGTTGGACGGGGCCGGCGCGACATGTCATCAGAAAACATAGCTAATGGAAAGCGTCCTCCCTGAAGTGTGGAGTAGTGCCATGAGAGGTCAACGAGTGTGCGTCCCACCGCAGTATGACCGACCGTACCGCGTGACCCATGTGCCGCCTCCAGGGTACGGGAGGCAGAAGCGGCATCGCAGGTCCTCTTGAAGACCGTTGTAGCACTAATTCTACATTTTGGTACTAGGGCATTTTAACTTCGTTGTTCCTGCCAGATACAAAGAGAAGATCCTGTGTTATTCAGTGCCCTTGTTACCTTTTTTGTGGGTTGTGGTGCTTGTCACTTCGCTGTCCCGCCGGTGCACACGACTGGGCACCCCACCTCGTGTGCCATCTGCAGGGCCTCTGCCCTCGGATCACTGGTTTCGGTTTCTGGAGTGGCAACATAAACAGTTGCTCCCAAATGACTAGCCTAAACACTTAGGTGAATATCCCCTGCACCAGCATTCCACGGAAATTCTTTCCTAGCTCTCCCACGTCAACGAGCACGGCTCCGCTCGCGACACCGTATGACGTCATCGGAGCCATAAGAGGACCTCGTCGGCGTGCTGACGTCAGTTCCACCCATTTTTTCCGTGCCACCGAGGCAAACAGGGGACCGAGACATTTTCAAATGTATACATAGTATAATAAATATATATATATTCACTGAAAAACCCATAGGTTTCAGGGGCGTTATAGTTAGTTGGACATTTCACTCGTACAAAACCATAGAAATTCCCCCGTTATAGTTAGTTCAGCTAACTATAACTCGCGCTGCCCGCAATGCACTGCTGATGACGTCACATATTACATCACTCATGACATGGTCAGTGACATCACTCATGACATCACTGATGACATCTCAAATGACATCACTGATGACATCACTGATGACATCATCCAGTGAATGTGTGTTTTTCTGAAAATTAAATATGTTTTATATATGTATATCTCAAGGTCGATGGAAGAATAAATGGGTATATAAGTGTCTAAATGGATGATTTTTTTGTAAAATTGATTGTATAACTGACTAAGTGTATCTTAGTGAATACATGGGTTAGTGAGTAATGTTTAAATATGAAAATATCTGTATCAGTCTCTCACTTTGTGTATATGTGGCTGCATGGGATGGTGAGTAGCTACATGAGTGTCTATATGGGTTATTAGTTGGTTTTTTGAGTATCAGTATGAGTGTCTTAGTGTCTGTATGGTTCGGTGGGGGTATTACTTAGTGCATAGATGCATGAATGAGTGACTCACTGTTTGTATGTGTTGAAGACATCATGTGTGCAGGACTGTATAGGTGGATGAGTATGTGTATGGGTGTGTTAGTGAGTGAATGACTGTCTCAATAGTGTCTTTATGAGTAACTACATATGTTTTAAACTAGTATATTTGAGTATTGGTGTATTTAAGTGAGTATATGTGAGAGTGAGAGATTGGAAGAGTTCCTGTACAAATAAGTAGATGTTTCTATAAGTGATTGTTTAAGAGAGTAAGTATGTGTAAGTTTCTGTAGAAGTAAGTGTGGTAGTGTGTGTATAACTGTATATGCAAGTAAATGGATGTTTGATACTTTGTTTGCATGTGTGACTATGTGTGTGAGTAACTCTATGGATGAGTGGCGGTGTGTAACAGGATGTATAGGTGTATGAGTACATATGATGAGTGAGTACATGTATGAGTGACTGTATAGGGACTGTTGGTGAATGAGTGGATGTGTGTGTAGATCTTGGAATTACTGAGTAGGTGTGTTGTAACTGGTATTGGTATGTCCATTGTTTTGAAAATGTTAGTTTGTATTTTTGAGTGTGTGTATCAAAGGTTATATTAGGGTGAGAGGAGGTCTGCCACTCTATCACAAGGATGATGTCATCAGTGATGTCATCAGTGATGTCATTTGAGATGTCATCAGTGATGTCATGAGTGATGTCACTGACCATGTCATGAGTGATGTAATATGTGATGTCATCAGCAGTGCATTGCGGGCGCGCGAGTTATAGTTAGCTGAACTAACTATAACGGGGGAATTTCTATGGTTTTGTTCGAGTGAAATGTCCAACTAACTATAACGCCCCTGAAACCTATGTTTTTTTCAGTGAATATATATATATATATATATATATATATATATATATATTCACTGAAAAAACCATAGGTTTCAGGCCTGTTATAGTTAGGGTTTAGCATTTAAAAAACCTTTGAAATTCACTGAAAAAACCATAGGTTTTAGGGAAAGTTATAGTTAGTTGGACATTGCACTCATACAAAACCAGTGAAATTCCCCGTTATAGTTAGTTCAGCTAACTATAACTCGCGCCCCGCAATGCACTGCTGATGACGTCACATATTACATCACTCATGACATGGTCAGTGACATCACTGATGACATCACTGACATCATCCAGTGACTGTGTGTTTCTGTAAAGTTTAAATATGTTTAATATATATAGGGAAAGGCGTATTGAAGAATGAGTGAGTGTATAAGCGTCTGAATGGATGATTTAGTAGGTGCGTGACTGAGTCTATAAGTGAGTGATTAAACGTATCTTACTGGATGCATGGGTGAGTGACTAAACTGTGTGAATGTCTGTATCCGTCTGTCTGTTGTTGTGTAAGCAGCTGCATGGGTTTCTGACTAGCTAAATGAGTGTCTATATGGGTTATGGATTGG
Source organism: Calotriton arnoldi (assembly GCA_963921515.1). NCBI lineage: Eukaryota > Metazoa > Chordata > Amphibia > Caudata > Salamandridae > Calotriton > Calotriton arnoldi. The sequence continues at coordinate 538,356 of CAWUFW010010191.1, read as the reverse complement.
TTCTCTGAGTATCTGTATGGGTGCCTCAGTGTATGTGTGGGTGGGGTGTGTGTGACTCTGTGCATAGATGTGTGAGTGGGTGATTCACTGGGTGCATGGTTTCAAGAGTGCGTCTGTGATGGACTGTATGGGTGGGTGAGTGTGTGTATGGGTGTGTTAGTGATTGAATGTATATCTCAGTGGTACATGTGTGAGTAACTACATATGTGAAAGGCAGTATATATGTGTGTTGGAGTATATTAATGGCTATAAGTGAGAGTGTGTGATTGTGAGAGTGGCTATATGGATGAGTGTGTGCTTGCATCAGTGATTGCATAGGAGCGTAAGAATGTGCTAGTATTTTTATGAGTAAGTGAGCTGGTGTGTATAACTGTATAGGTGAGTAAATTGGAGTGTGATTAATTATTTGCATGACTGACTAGGTGTGTGAGTACCTCTATGGATGAGTTGCGTTGTGTGAGTGTTTATATAGGTGTATGAGTGCATATGATAGTCCTGTACTGAGTGACTGTAAGTATGAGTGACTGTACGGGTGAGTGAGTAGATGTGTGTGTGTAGACCTAAGAATCAGTGAGTGGGTATGTACTTATTGGTATTGGAGTGTGTATGGTTTTGAGAATGGCAGTCTGTAATTTAGAGTGGGTGTATCAAAAGTTATATTAGGGTGTGAGAAGATGCATTAAATTCTCACATGGATGATGTCATCAGTGATGTCATTTGAGATGTCATCAGTGATGTCATCAGTAATGTCACTGACCATGTCATGAGTGATGTAATATGTGACGTCATCAGCAGTGCATTGCGGGGCGCGAGTTATAGTTAGCTGAACTAACTATAACGGGGGAATTTCACGGGTTTTGTACGAGTGCAATGTCCAACTAACTATAACTTTCCCTAAAACCTATGGTTTTTTCAGTGAATTTCAAAGGTTTTTAAATGCTAAACCCTAACTATAACAGGCCTGAAACCTATGGTTTTTTCAGTTAATTTTAAAGGTTTTTAAAATGCTAATTCCTAACTATAACAAGCCTGAAACCTATGGTTTTTTCAGTGAATTTCAAAGGTTTTTTAAATGCTAATTCCTAACTATAACATGTTTGAAACTTATGGTTTTTTTCAGTGAATTTCAAAAGTTTTGTAAATGACAATTTTTAAATGTATTAATTGTTATATTTATTTATTTTTATACTGATTTACTACATTTTTTTAAACTATTTATTTTTAGATATTTTATTTTTTAAATTACATTGTAATTACATTATACATTACATTACAAAATATACTTTCTCAGAATGAATTACTTTAGTTTAAATACTTTGCAAATAGGCAATAGACTTTTAAGTACAGTAGTTACAGTTGTTGCAATGGGCAACACAATTTCAAACACAATGCAACATTGAGCTCAATGTGAATTTCTAGCTAAATGCAATTAGTTACTTTATGGATTACTTTTCTAACCACAGGACTGGATCCTAGATTCAGTCCTGGGACATCTCCTGTAAACAGTTGAGTAAAAGTGTTTTGGTTACAGTAGTGATTTTTAAGGAATATTATTGTATTTTAAAAGTTGACACTTAGAAACTTTTTCACATAGAATCACCAATGTTATCCTATGGGAGGAAATTCACTTAGCAGGTAAGTAGTGTTATCGTTACTTTTCCTTACTCAGTGGTGGATCCTGGATCCAGCACTGGTGCATCTCCTGTAAACAGTTGAAAGAATGCGTTTAAGTCATACAGGCGATTTTTAAGGAATATTTGTAGTTTGTGAAAATCAACACTTTGAAACTTTTCTGCTGAAAACCAGACAATGGATTCCTATGGAAGGAAATATAAGTTACTGGTAAGTACGGTTAAAATTACTTTTCAGGATCAGTACTGGGCTGAAAGATGCAGCACTGAGGTCTCTCCTGATAACAGGTGAGTAAATCGGAATTCGTATTTTGGCTGATTTTAGAGGAATATTTGTATGTTTCAAAAATCGACACTTAGAAACTTTTTCAGTAAAAAGCAGGCAATGATATCCTATGGAAGGAAATTCAAGTTACTGGTAAGTACGGTTAAAATTACTTTTCAGGATCAGTACTGGGCTGAAAGATGCAGCACTGAGGTCTCTCCTGATAACAGGTGAGTAAATCGGAATTTGTATTTCGGCTGATTTTAGAGGAATATTATAAAGTTCCAAAACTCCACACGTAGAAGAATTTCCAAGTGAAACCAGTCAATGTTAGCCTATGGAAGGAAATTCAAGTTACTGGTAAGTACGGTTAAAATTACTTTTCAGGATCAGTACTGGGCTGAAAGATGCAGCACTGAGGTCTCTCCTGATAACAGGTGAGTAAATCGGAATTCGTAGTTCGGCTGATTTTAGAGGAATATTTGTATGTTTCAAAAATCGACACTTAGAAACTTTTTCAGCAAAAAGCAGACAATGATATCCTATGGAAGGAAATTCAAGTTACTGGTAAGTACGGTTAAAATTACTTTTCAGGATCAGTACTGGGCTGAAAGATGCAGCACTGAGGTCTCTCCTGATAACAGGTGAGTAAATCGGAATTCGTATTTCGGCTGATTTTAGAGGAATATTATAAAGTTCCAAAACTCCACACTTAGAAGAATTTCCAAGTGAAACCAGTCAATGTTAGCCTATGGAAGGAAATTCAAGTTACTGGTAAGTACGGTTAAAATTACTTTTCAGGATCAGTACTGAGCTGAAAGATGCAGCACTGAGGTCTCTCCTGATAACAGGTGAGTAAATAGGAATTCGTAGTTCGGCTGATTTTAGAGGAATATTTGCACAATGGTGAAGGGAGGGGGCGGGGCCTGAGGTGACATCTGTGCAAACGCGCCCCGTGGCGCGTTTTAAGTTGGGGGATTAAGTCCCCTTGAATCATAAGGGTACTTGGGGTCCAACTAGCCCACCCTCTACCTCCAGTATGCGCCAGGGAACTGCGTTGCAGAGAGGTGTTCAGAGGCCACGCCCCTTTTTGCACCTCTCTGCAATGCAGCTCTGTGGCGCTTTCTGGACGTAAATGTTGGGCTAGTTGGCCCCCAGGGACCCTCAGGATTGAAGGGGATTTAATTCCCCATCTTAAAACGCGCCACGGGGCCTGTTTGCACACATGTCACCTGAAGCCCCGCCCCCTCCCTTCACCACTGTGCAAACGCGCCCCGTGGTGCATTTTAAGTTGGGGGATTAAGTCCCTTGAATCCTGAGGGTCCCTGGAGTCCAACTAGCCCACCATGTACTTCTAAAAAGCACCACAGAGCTGCATTGCAGAGAGGTGTAAAAAGGGCGTGGCCTCTGTACACCTCTCTGCAACGCAGCCCCTGGCGCATACTGGAGGTTCCTGGTGGGCTAGTTGGCCCCCAGGGACCCCCAGTATTCAAGGGGAATTACTTCCCCTTCTTAAAACGCGCCAGGGGGCGTGTTTGCAGAGTACTGCAGGGAGGGGGGCGGGGCCTCCGGCACGCTGCCGGTCGTTTTTTTTTTCTTCTAATTTTTTTTTAATGGGAGGGGGGCTGCGTGGCCCCCCTTCCCTTGGCCACTTTTGGCCCCGGGGACCCCATCCCCCGGGGCATGCCCTCGATTTTTATTTTTTTAATTTGGAGGGGGGCTGCGAGGCCCCCCTCCTCAGGCCATTTAAGGCCCCGGGGACCCCATCCCCCGGGGCCGGCCTTGCCCTTTTTTTAAAAAAAAATTTAATTTGGGGAGGGGGGCTGCGTGGCCCCCCTCCCTGGCCACTTATGGCCCCGGGGACCCCATCCCCCGGGGCCTGGCCTCTGGTTGGGGACTGTGGGGGGGTCCCCAATCCCCCACAGTCCCGCCGGCTCCCCGTGTCCTACGGGAGCCGGCATTGCTTTCCACATGGGGAGCAGCTAACATGCTGCTCCCCATGTGGAAAGCAATTGGTTTGCATTTTGAAAGAGAGAGCAGGTTTCCTGCTCTCTCTTTCAAAATGCAAACCAAGTTTGCTATGACAGGACGGGAGCCGCGAGGCTCCCGTCCTGTCATAGCAAACTACAGTGTCCCGGGGTAGGCACCCCGGGACACTGCAGGAGCCGGCCCTGGGGGTGGCGGTCCCCAGGGCCATCAAGGGCTCCAGGAGGGGGGCCGCGCGGCCCGCCTCCCAACCATTTCACAGCCCCGGGGAGGTGGTGGTCCCCGGGGCTTTGGGGGTTTGTAACGGACCCCCATATTCAAATCTTTAGTGCCCCGGGGAGGTGGCGGTCCCGGGCGTGTGGAGGGCTGGAGCCCCCACACAGGTGAAAATAATTTTTTAAAAAGAAGCCCCGGGGGGTGGCGGTCCTCGGGGCTGCAGGAGAGCCAAGAGCCCTCCCGCACCATTATTTTTGAAAGCCCCGGGGGTGGCGGTCCCCGGGCTTGGGGCCTTAGAGGCCCCCACATTAAATTTAAACCCCCCCACCATGCCCCCGGGACTTGGCCCACCCGGGGGCAAATTAACATAGAAGCGCGGGAGACGCGCTTCGATTTTTTTTTTTCCGGCAGGATCCGCGCACCCTGAGCGCATCCTGCCGATTTTTTTTTTTTTTTAAATGCTTTTTTCTGCCCAGGGGGTCCTTGTGGGACCCCCTGAGCAGGCCTAGGGGTCAGGGTGTTTCTACCCTGCCCCCTTTGTGCGTTGGCAACGTGTTTCTTGTGCTTATTTTTTTTTTTTCTCGGCGGGATTCGCGCATCCCGCCGATTTAAAAAAAATGCTTTTCTGCCCAGGGGGTCCTTGTGGGACCCCTGAGCAGACCTAGGGGGTCAGGGTGTTTCTACCCTGCCCCCTTTGCGCTTTGCGCACTTGTTTCTGTCCCTCGGTTCTACCGAGGGACAAAATGGCTGCCAACACTTCCTGATTTGGAGTGTTGACAGCCACTTGACAGCCAATTAGCATACAGCTTGTGATCGGGAAGGTACGCGGACCCTACTCGGCCATAGATATATATGTGACTTTACTTTTGATTTTCTCAGGAACTACTGAACGGATTTACACCATTTAAGCAAAAGGCACGACACTGAACCAAGGGCTACCTCTTTGCCAAATTTGGTGTAATTCCGTTCAGCAGTTTGGGCTGTAGCTGCGACTAAAGGTTCCTATGGAAAAATGAATGGGGAAAACGCGTTTTGGGACCCCCCTTTTTTCTCGGCCCCCGCTTCACATTTCACCCAGAGACTTTCAGGATAGGAGCGGACCAGAGCGCCCCAACAAGTTGGAAACTTTCGCGAAGATTCATCAACCGGCGCCAACGTTATTTCAAATAGAATGTCGCTGATTTCCTATGGTTAATAGGTCCTAACTATAACTATCTACTGGCGACCGCCAGTAGATAATATATATATGATAATATCGTTTGCATAGAGAACTATTTTATTTTCCAGTCCCTGGTTCACAAATGGAACCACATCCTCTTCACCCTGGAATAGCTGTGCTAAAGGTTCGATGTACATATCAAATAGGAATGGGCATCCCTGATATGTACCCCTATGAATCTCTATTTTTCTAGTAAGATTGTCATTTACCATGACCAGAGCATTAGCGGACTTACGTAATTGTTGAATTCGCTTTATAAATAATTAGAGGAACCCATAGCTCTCCTTAGCTCTCAAAAGTATGTCGAACTCACACTGTTGAACGCCTTAGCTGCATCAATTAATATTGCTGCAAAGGGGCTTGCATTTCACTGTAGCTAAATCTATTGAAGCTCTTAGTAAGTGTGTCAAATCATGAAATTGCATGCCTGGGATGAAGACAATCTGATCAGTAAGTATTACCTGACTGTTGGACCTGGCCCTCTTTGCATGGTCGCCCCCCAAAATGTTTGCCTTCCTCCTCCTATTTTTGCTGAGTTTGTTTTTGCTGGCCATAAGACTCTGTGCACTTTACCATTGCTAACCAGTGCTGAAGTGCTTGTGCTCTCCCTTTAAAACATGGTAGAATTGGCTTACACACATTTGGCATATTTTATTTACTTGAAAGTCCCTTGAAAAGTGGCACTACATGTGCCCAGCACCTGTAAGTTAAATGCTACTAATGGACCTGCAACACTGATTGTGCTACCCACTTAAGTAGCCTTTAAAGATGTCTCAGGCCTGCCATTGCAGAGCCTGTATGTGCAGTTTTAATTTTAAACTGCCATGTCGACCTGGCAAAATAAACTTTTACCAGGCCCAAGCATTCCTTTTTAATACACATAAGTCACCCCTAAGGTAGGCCCTAGACAGCCCCATGGGCAGGGTGCAGTGTATTTAAAAAGTGGGACATGTACTTTTAATTTTTACCTGTCCTGGTAGTGAAAAACTACTAAATTAGTTTTTTACGGTGAGGCCTACTTCCTTCATAGGATAACATTGGGTTGCCATATTACACTTAATGGGTGCTAACTTTTGTTTGAGAGCAAGTAAACATTTCATGTTTGGTGTCAGAAATTATAACTAAAAGTCCTATTTTATTGTATAGCCAGATTTTAAATTCAATGTTAAAAACGGCACTTTTAGAAAGTTTGCCTTTTCTTGCCCAAACCATTCATTTTTCACTACTGTGAGACCAACCTCTCCCATAGGAGAACATTGGCATGCTGTATTACACTTAATAGGTGCTAAATTGTGTTTGGGAACAGGCGAACATTTCATGTTTGGTGTCTGAGAAATTGTAATTGAAAACCCACTTTAATAGTAGAACCAGATTTTAAGTTACAATTTTGAAAATGGCACTTTGTGAAAGTTTGCATTTTCCTTCCCTAACCATTTGGTGCCTGCAGCCTGTTCCTGGATCACATGACTGGGTGTAGTTGGCAGTTGGACTTTGTTTATTCTTTCCAGTCAGCCACACAATAGACGGATTAGGTGTGCCTGAATGGGCCATCACTGGCAGGATGAAGGCGGAGCTGGGCACAGCCCCACTGCAACTGAATAGGCTGTGCCCTATGTTCACACAAAGCACTTGTCACCACTGCATTGTTCATGCAGCCAGCTTGGATCCAGGACAGGGGAAGCAGAGAACTTCAAGAGCTTCAAAGGAAATTCTCTAGAAACTTACTCTACTTCAAAGAAGGCACCAGGTATAATAATAGAACCCTCAGACCCACACTTCAGTTCACTTTCTGGACCAGCGGAAGGACTCTCAGGAGACTGCCTGCTGCTGTGCATTCCACAAGATGCCTTTGTTGCACTTGGAAGGACTGCTTTGCTGCCTGTAGCCTGCCTTGACCCCTCAGAGGCTGTCCTGCTGCTTGAGCCCTATTCGACTGTTTGAACCCAGGACTATCAAAGTAACTCCAAGGGCTAGTTGGCTGGCCTCCTGATCAGAGTCTCAAGGACAAGAAAAGCTCCAACCAACTTGGACCAGCTCCAGGACCCAGCCTGAGTGAATCCTAAACCCTCAAGCGGTGCTCCTCCAGTCCTGGGTCCTTGGTTGTGGTGTTAAAGGCTCACAGATAGACAAAATCCAAAACTTGCGACTTGGAAAATTATGGGCTGAAAATTGCTCTGAGAACTGAGAGGAGACCGGTACCAACCTGCTTGTCTATCTCTCCAAGTTGCATCACTGGTCGGACTGACTTCACAGCAGCTCCTGCTACATTCTTCTCTGTAGCAGCAAATCCTGTTCTGCAGCCCTACGTAAAAGGGGTATCCGGCCTCGTGGAACTCTTGTCTGCTCCAGACTCTAGCCTTGACCCCCTGGAGATTTTCAACTTCCAAAAAAGTGTTTAAGTCTGAAAGAGGAAATCTTCACTACGACTTCGTACAGTGACTCCCTGATATCAGAGCCCCCTCCTTGGACATCACCTGCAGCTTTGCCCTGCTGAAATTTACCTTCTCAGCACATATTTTTTTTTAATTTATTCTAAGGGCCTGATTATGAGTGAGACAGTCCACCGGACCTTCAAACCTGTGGTGGAGGTGCTGTGGCAGTCGGGGACTGCCGCATCAGTGGTATGACCACTGTATTACAGCTAAAAAGTTTGGGCCTCCATGGCACCGCCACAATCCACTATCCGCGATCCCTGGTAGTGGCGTAGTGGTGTAGGGCCACAGTGGCCCCACCCAGCATATTACGAGTTTCCTCACTGCCAGTGGTCTCATGGCAGTGTTCATATCACGTCATGGGGATGCATGTGCCCCCTCAGCATGCACACCCAGTTCCTGCATGACATGGACTTAACAGTCCACACCGTGCAGGAACTTGCTTTAGCATTCCTATTGCGGTTCCTTTTTCAAAGGCACTGCCGTGGGAACGGCAAAGGACCACCCACCAGACAACAAGGAAACTGGTAATCTGGAGGGCATCTGGCAGTCGAGTTTGGCGTTGTGGGGGCGGAGTGGGGGCGTGCCGCCCACTTCCGCACCACCAAACTTGTAATCAGGCCCTAAGTTCGAAGGTAGGAACAGACCAGGTCCAATCTTCTTTTTGTATCCAACTCATTCTGTGGGGAGGTGTGGTGCAGCGGCCAGGGCAGCTGACTTTGGAGCACAGGGCTCACGGTTCGATCCCCGGCGGCAGCTCAGCTCAGCACCATGTGACTCTGGGCAATAGCTCACTTAATTTCCACGACGGCCCCCAGCAACATGAGACCCGTAAGGGTGAGTAGTTTGCACTTGACAAATACGGATTTACATTTTTTACATGCTCTATCACAGTTGGCTATATTTTCGAGTGACTAGATGTCCACGGTTGACCCTTTGCTCTTTTAGGCGCACATTTTTACCCTAAACCTAAAAAATTGATAACTCCACTTCTACCAATTTGATTATTGTCTTTCTGGTGTCAAAAAAAATATTGAAATGTACTCTGTTTTTCTAAATTTGTGTGAGAGTTTTCATGTGTGGTGTTTTCACTTTATTACTGATTGTGTGCTGCATAAATGCTTTAAACATTGCCACTTAGTTAATCCTGACTGTCTTTGTGCCAAGCTACCAGACTGTTGAGCACAGGTTAATTTACTTACTTTTGTGGTTCACCCTGACAGGAATTGTGGCTGGTGCTTGACCAGGGTTAACACCACAGCCAACCCAAAACCCAATTTCTCATAATATGTAGTTAGTCAACAGTCACATATTGAGGTACACACAAGCCATTGTAAATGGGTGAATGATTACTGTAGGAATGCCTACCTGTTTAGCTGTCACTCACTTCATTATTATAAAAGCTGCATGTTTAGGAATGCATCTACAGAGTAAAGACATCAACCATACATAAAGCCTACTGGAGGTTAGCTGGGCAATAGTGAACATCATGTATCCTCTAAAATTACCTTGTGATAGGAATAATTAGGAAACTGCGACCTATTTAATGTTACCCTCTCTATGGGCCCAGTTTGCAAAGGTTTTGCAAATCCGTTGGGCCTAGGTTTCTAAATAAATACGAGCACAGGGGCAAAATTCCAATTTGTCTCCCAGAATCAGCATTTTCATTTTGTGAATTGATTGCCAATGTGTAAATTTCTGCACTATGATATAGTGGCAAAAGCCTCAAATTTGTGATTAGAAGTGCATTAGATTCTACATTTTTGATACTCAGTACCCTTTGTAGGGGCTCCCCACTCTGGCAACACACTCAAATGTAGTCTTAGCATTGACAATTGTATCTGATTTTTAAGGTGGTTTTGGGCACCTGATGCTGATTTATTTATTTTTAGTTTCTTTCTTGATTTTTTACAAATTAAAAACCAAGACATTTGCACATCATCCAAGAGGGGGTTAAATATTCCATAGTCAGTTGAGCATCTCAAGTATATGTGTGTTGCCAGGGCATAGTAGTAGTAATCTGGGAGTATACGTGTACATCTCGCATAGGGCATTAGTCAGGCTAGTATGGTCAACAAGTGCGGCCTCTCTCAGTAGCGTCTGGCTCTATGGACCGTAGGTAGGCATGGAAGGGTGACCAAATATCCCTGGGGCCCAAGGCAAGGGGCTGGAGGTGTGCATAATCATCGCACACCCTCTCACATCGGCTCATGCTCCCAAGCCAGTCCAAGAAAACAGGCAAGCAGCTGCTTCCCCAGTGCAATGCTGTTTCCTGCTTACCCAGCAGCAATGCCAGGAAGATCAGCCGGCAATTAGAACGTGGTATGTTGAGGGTGTAGCCCAGCAGCACCATTAGGGAATTGGGTGTAAGTTCAGTGTCAGTCATGGCGGAGATTTGTTCGAACACTGCTACCCAATAGGCATGTATAACCAGGCAGGTCCAGGTAAGTTGCGCGAAGTCGCTCCCTCCCCCCTGCACTTCATGCAGGTGTCAGGTCTAGTGTGGTTGAATGTTGCAATAGCAGCGGCTGATAGGTAGTAGCAGTGCAAATATTTAAAGTATAAGAGTTTGTGTCTTTGGCTAATTGGTATGCACTGTGTTTGTGTGCAACAGTATGTCCACAGTTTATCCGTTATCGTCACCCCTAGTTCCATCGCCCATGTCTCCCTCACCTGCCCGGTAGTGTCAGGCCTCTTTGCAATACACGCTCGATATTTTCTTGGGGTCATATGAGTTCCTCCAGTGTCCGCCATGGTCACTGTTAATGGAGAGAAGTCTTCAGGGGGTAGTGGGTAGATGGGAACAAGCGATCTCAAAGTGTTATGGAGGCTTCTGAAGATAAACCGGTCCATGTACGACATGTCCCCATCCCACAGACCCTCCACCAAGGGCGCAACATGCCATTCTGGGAACAGGTCCCCCATGGTGTGTAGATTATGCCAGTGTAATGCACGCTGTACTAGTTTCTCCCGGGTGAGCGGGAGCCAAGGGTTGTCGTGCACCGGGATAGCATTGGAATATAGGGGGCTGCCCCCCAGCATACGTCACAGGCACCACATGCCCAGCAGGTGGGGGATACCGTCTGTATGTCTTCAGTGTCTAGTGGTATGCACTTGGGTAAGATCTGAGAGTGTAAGATTCCCTCCAGCAGCCCACGCTCCAGGCACAGGTAAGGTATCCGGGCATCTGGGTGGTACCAGCGATATGTGTTGTGGCACTGGGCTGCCAAGTAGCAAAGGTGTAAATCCGGGACACCAAGTCCTCCACGCTCATGGGGAAGTGTGAGTGTGTCCCACAGAATACGAGGGCGAGCCCCCGCCCAAATCAGTCTTATTAGGGGATCGCAAAGTGTGCGTAAGAAGAGTTGTGACAGGGGTACGGAGATATTGGAAAAGAGGTACAAGAAATGGGGCAGGACAATCATTTTTATTATGGCTACTTGTCCCGCCATGGATAGGGGAGTCAGATCCAGCGATCCACCTGTGTTAAGATCAGCTATTGCTGGGCCATAATTACGCTGTAAGACTTGTTCCTTGTCTCTGTCGATATGCATGACAAAGTTTACCCAGAATGGCCCTGAGGAAGGGCCACTCAAGAGAGTCAAAGGCCTTTTCTGCGTCCAACAGGGCTACTGCCGCGGGATGGAGGGGGAGATTATATTGAGCACCGCAAAGACGGTTCTAAGCTTTAGGAGGTGGATCTATGTGGAACAAAGCCAGACTGGGCCGGGGAGATAAGCTGTTCTATTAGCAGCGCCAGTCGAGTTGCTAGTACTTCAGCCAATATCTTATTGTCTAAGTTCAGCAGTGACAGGAGACGGTATGAAGCACAATCGCTAGGGTCCATGCCGGGTTTCAACAACAAGTTCAGGACTGCCTCACAAAGTGTGGGAGGCAGGGTGCCTGTCGTTATGGCCTTGTTATATAATGCCTGAAGGTGCGGGGTGATCTGTTGTTTAAAAGCTTTATGAAATGCCCCGATTAAACCGTCGAGGCCAGGAGCCTTGGACTCTCCTAAAGCATCATTGGCCTGTGTCACTTCTTCCAAAGTTAGTGGTTCACACAGGAATTGCCTCTGGCCATCTGGAAGCCATACCATTGAAATGTCTGCGAGATATGAAGATATTGCATCAGGATCATAATGGGTATTAGAAGCGTATAATTCCTGGTAATATAACCGGAATCTAGCCATGATGCTCCCCCCACCCGTGACAGTCTCTCCATCCTTAATTTGGAGCTCCGCCACGTAGTTAAGCGACCTACTGGGGCACAGTATACTTGCAAGGGTGCGACCTGGTCTCTCTCCCTCGCCATAGCGTCGTGCCTGAGCATGTTTACCCATGTATGCAATTTTTCTCTCTGCTAAATCCCAGTATTCAGCCAGGAGCTATGCCCGTTTATGCAAGCGATGATCCCCGTCGGCTACTGCTTTAAGCTCCAGGTCCCGTATTTCTCCCTCGACCCGACCCAGTTGTGTGCAGATATCCCTAAGGTACCCATATGCTTGAAAATACATACTTCCCGTACATTCCAGCATTAATCTCAAAATATTCAAGGATGGAGCTTTGTTGCTCACTACGGAACACCTGGTCCCAGAGCGCATCACCATGGAATCGCCAGCTGTATTCAAGGCCATATTCATGTGGGTTTCGGAATTTCAAAAGGACAGGGTTGTGGTCCGGAATTGTCCGTGGGAGCACGGTGATCTCGGACATCCGCATGTGGTTGGTAGCCAACAGGAACCAATAATCTAACCATGAGCAATCTGAGTGGGGCGCCGAGTAAAATGTGAAGCCGGGGGTAGTGGGGTGATGGGTCCGCCATGTGTCATATAGTGCATAAGTGTCAGTGATATATCGAAATACCTCCCTAGCCCGAGGTTTATCTGATGATAGTGTACTAGTGGAGTTGATTTTCAGGCAGTGTGGCATTTTAAGGCTCCTCTTATTATTAAATGGTCCACCTCGAAACCATCTAGTTGGGTATAGAGGTCCTGGAATAAATTGGGGTTGTCATTGTTATGAGCATAAATGTTTACTAACAAAATGTTTTTCCGTGCAGTAACAAATACCAGCCTCCTGGGTCCGAATAGTGGGAATGATAAAGGAATGGTACTGTTCTGTGGAATAGAATACAGGTACCTTGGGAATATGAGTGTAACATGAAAAATAGCAGTGTGTGTCCCAGTTCTTGGTGAAGACATGCTCAGAGTGTGGGAGAAAATGTGTCTTCTGAAGAAAGGCAATTTTAATGTAGTGTCTATTAAGATAGGACAGTACTTGCTTCACTTTTCGCGGGTTATTGATACCACGTATGTTCCATGAGATGGCTGATAGGTCAATTGTTTTAGCCATACTATAGAGCAGAGTTATAGGGATGCAGTGCAGGCCTTAAGCCTGAGCAATATGTGGTGATGAGGGCATTGTGTATAAGAACGTGATGTGCATCGTCAGTAAACATTTCAACCCCAATGAAGGAAACCTCTAACAATTCCCCACCCCCCACCCTCACCAGATTTAAGAACATCCAGTGAATCCCGTTTAACTAGTTATAAAAAAGAAAACATAACCCCAAGTAATAAGAGTTGGTGAACACCATGAAGGCATGGCGACAGCTCGGACATCAGCGCAGTCCCATAAAGAACAGTTATATACGCTAGTATCGTGTAGTTGTAGTTATAGGGTACAATAACTTTGGCTGGGTGCAATACCGTGAGCAGCAGTGTCTGGCACACGTGTCTATATCTTCAACATCTCCCGTTTCTCCATTTAGAGTCAGGCCATTTTATGTAGCTTCATCACAAGAGGTCGATGATGGGCGCTCACATCCCCCGGTCCATCACGGCCAGGCGTCAGACAGTTGGCCATGGGGGATCTGTCACGGACAGATTTACAGAAGGCCTCTGCAGCTGCTGGGGTATCAAGGATCTTAACGCGTACCTTGTGTTCCCTCCTCAAGCGAGCCGGGTAGAGCATGGAGTTGTGAACGTCCAGCTCGCGATGTGCGTTTTTCACGTCGTTGTATTTCCACCTAGCTTCTTGTACAGTTGGAGTGAAGTCTGGGAACATTGAGATGTTTGAGCCCTGATATTTCTGTCTCTGTAGTTAAGGAGATGGGCTATAAGATACAGTGGTGGTGCGCCTTCAGGGTCTCGCTGTCCCAAGGAGCAATGCACCCACTCCACCACAAAGGTCGCCGAGAAGCTAGAGATTTCAAAGAGGGTAGTTAGGAGCTGCTCCACGAAGTCCTCAGGTCATCCCATGTTGGTAGTTTCCACTATACCAGAGATGCAGATGTTATTCCTTCGGGAGTGGGCCTCCAGGTCATCATTCTTGATTTCCACCTGCTTTTGGATTCACTGTGGTGATGTCTTCTAGGCTGGTGATTCTTTCCTCCCCGCCATCGATCTGGGCCACCTGATTTTCCATCCGCTCACCCATCTTGTCCATGTAGCCCGCAAGTGTGTCAAACCACTCTTCCATGGCGCCAAAGCCAGCCCTGAGTTCAGTCATTACTGTAGAAATGTCACAAGGTAAGGCCTCCGCCGTATCGCGGCGATGGGCCTCTTCAGAGTCAGACCAGGAACACCAGCTTCCAGCAGAGCCAGCACGATCGAAAGGGAGTCTTCTCTGTTTAGGGTCTGAACGGCCCATGGTGGGGTCCCAATGAAGCAGCGCCCTTGCAGTATAGGCAATGACCCAAAGGTGGTGTCTGTTTTTACTCTCCTCTCTTCCCCCCCTCTTGACAGTGCAAATGCAAAAAGTAACCAGGCAGCAGACCTAGACCTCGTTGTTCAAGGAAGTACAACACTGGTGAGCAGCTATCCCACCGGGTAGCATGACAGTCCTGCACTCCTAGTTTGGGGGGGGGTCAATGAAGAGTGGGCAGCATGTAGGTGTAGTATGTAGAAGACTTAATTGGATGGTTGAGGCAACTGGAGGATACAAAAAGATCACCTGCAGCCATTGATGCAGCATTGTTGTCGGGTCTCTGTGGGTCTAGTAGTACTGGGTAGGCCCCTGCAGGTAATGGCAGTCTGCCGCAATCCCATCCTCACCACGCTCAGTGGCAGCGGGCGGCTGCCCAGGCCGGATCAATACCGGCATGTGGAAGAGCACTTTCCCCAGTTACGTTGGTGTAGCTCCAGCCACACGGCGATCTCTTTAGGGTTGGGCGCTCCGGCAGGGAGCAGGCCTCGGCCTCAATCGTAGTCTGGCCAGTGATGAGCAGTCTGCCACTCCCACATGGGTTCCAGTCTCATCCGGCTGCGTCTCTCCGGCAGGCCGCAGCAGTCCTCCACTTCGCAGCTCACGGTCTCGGGAGAGCAGTCATTGCGCCCCTTGGGGAGGGGCCGCCCGTTCCTGCAGCACAATGTGGAAACGGAGGAGGTTGAGTGCCAGTGACCGATGAGGTCAGGCGACATCTGGCTCAGGCACACCCGCGGCCCCTGTCGCTGTGGGGCCTCCGAGGCTGTGACGGCCACAAGGGCTCACCTCCCCGTTCTCCTTCAAATGCGAGCATAAAACCTGTGGCCGGGCACCATCTCCTTGGTCCTCTGGTCCTTGGCTTCCCCAGCTAGTTGTGCATGCCAATATGTGAGGGCTACGGCAGCGGCGAACAGCAGGTAGGGAACCGCTGAGCCGGAGCCTCACAAGTATGATGCCATCTTGGTGGCGGTCGTGGCCACGCCCCCCATGATGCTGCTATATTTGATGGGGGATCTTGGGGAAGGAGTTCCTACAGAGGAAAAATATTTTTACCTCCAGAGAAATGAAGAAAAATTAAAATGAGCTGCTGCGTATTTGTGCCACACTCCTATATTAAGAAATGTCCAACTTGAGGAAATTCTTCTGAGGAAATTCTGCATCCCTACATTTTATGTATGTGAGTATTCATGGAAGCCCATGACTGTCAGAGTTTTCAAGGAGTACATTTGTAATTCTTGGCAATTCTATAAAAGATGGAACTTTACTCCAAAGATAAAAGTAATCCTACGGTAGTGAATTTCTGACATTTTCATACTTTATGTGAATGGGACTATATTGCATTAAGGTACTAGGGTTTCGAAAGAGATGCCTCTCCATTTATACGGAGTTTGAACAAAGCCTACCTGGAGTTCATATGTTTCATTCAATTTTTTAAGTATTTGCTCTAGAGAAACATTAATGTAAAGTTTCCATGCAATGTTTTTGTTCTGAAGTCAGATGTATGATTCATCTCAAGCTATAAATTATTAAATGTGATGTGAGAAATGTGATGATTGTGCTAATTTGTATTGTGATAAATGCATCCTTCAAAGATGATTAGACATGTATTGGAAATATATTATCATAAATAAGAGTGAAGCCTGTTACTTTCATTATCTTAACACAAACAACATATCACTAAGGTTGTGCAAAATCACAAAATATCTTTTTTGAAATATCATGAAATTTTGCAAAAAGTACACAAAATATTAAGTTATTTCACAACATTCCATTGCTGAATCTCACCTGAAAGTCGAACACAAGTGAACACATCACCTTCAAAACTAACTTTGCATTCAAACATGGGGGCATATTAGCAAGGAAGTGGCAGAGAGAGGCGTTAGCCTTCTTGGCTTAACGCCTCTCTCCGCCACTTCAGAAACGCAAGGTTGCACCATATTATCAAGGACATGGTGCAGCCTCGCGTTTCCCCCTGCGATGGCGCTAAGTTTTACAACTTAGCGCCAACGCAGGCACCCTTGCACCAGAGTGCAAGGGTGTCTGCGAGCAGGGAGGTTTGTTTATGTACAGGAAGGTGTCCCTTCCTGCACATAAACAAACCTAAAATGCCAGTTTGTAACTTACGTGTGTGCTGCTTCATACAACACACATGTAAGTTACGAAATGGCATTTTTAAAAAAGATTTGTTTATGTACAGGAAGGGACACCTTCCTGTACATAAACACACCATGGCATTTTGCTTTTTCCATGTGTGCTGCACAAGGCAGCACACATGGAAAAAGCAAAAAAGAGGAGAAATAAAGCATTTCTCCTCTTTTCGCCATCTTAAGACCAGGATTTTCCTGGTCTTAAGTTCGGCGCTACCACCTATTATCGCCACCCTTGATAATAGGTGGCAGCGTCGAATTCAATGGGTGTTGCGGTGGAACGCCCACCGCAACACCCACTGCACGCCCCCTTTCACGCTAAATTTAGCGTGAAAGGGGTACTATTATCAAGGCAGCGTTAAGCCACTTAAAGTGGCTTTAAGCCACGTTAGGTGGCTTAACGCTGCCTTGATAATAGGGAGCTGACCCTATCGCCACCACAACGTCACAAAAAGTGACGTTGTGGTGGCGATAGGGGCTTGATAATATGCTCCATAGTTTCAGAATAATGATTTGAGGTGAATATGGGTGGGCAACAGGTCTACCTAAATTAGGCACTATATTCATCTGCAAATTGTCAAACATGCATGTCCAGCTTCATCTATGACTGTCTCCTCCGTTTTTTTGGCCACATTGACTCAACATAGAACGATGGCAGTCCCCGGCAGAGATACCTAATGATAGCCTACCTGCCCTAAGTAGGGCTGGGTGACCGTCCCTATGACATGGGAGTTCTCTGGTGGATGGACAGCCAGTTGGAGGGTTTCCACTGGCAGAGAAAGATGAGGCTCAACTGGTAATAAGCCTATAGTTCCCTATCTCTAAATAGGATAGGGGAACTGCAGTTTTGATGGGGCAGCTGAACTGATGATTCAAGGCAGATCTCCTCCTCTTTCAAAATCTAAATGACCCCTCCCTGGTTGTAAAGCTAGTAATAAATCAAATGGAAAAATAAATATGATCATGTTTGGAAGCTGTTTGTCACAGATACAAATTAACTTATACTAGATCAGAAATCTGCTTCTGCGGGTTTCCTCCTACATTTGTTACATTTGTAGTATATTTCAAACATTTATGGAATTCATAAACATTTGTGTGTGCACTCATGAAAATATGCAACTGCCATACATTTCCAGAAGTACTCCTCCTCTATAAGATTATCCACTAAATAGATGATCTGCCTGTTTAAGAATAGTGAGAATGTGAATTTGCATATGCGCTTTTTCTGTTTTTTCTCAAAAAGGAAAATGCAGATTGAATGTTCAATCTGCCTAATCAGATTCCGCAATCACGACTACTTAAAAATGTATTTCAATTGACTTTATGAGTGTTTCTAGGGTCGGGCTATTGATCTACTTTGTTTGTAAATACCTACTGATTTCTGGGTTAGTGTGCTTTCCATGCATTTTTAAAGACCATACCCTAACATTCCATTATTAGCTCTAAACTTGTGATAGTAGACCATCCACTATGGCAGTGGTTTTTCCATCTATTGTGAATTTGGGAATCATAGTGTGGAATTTAGAATTAGGACTAGACCATTCGAAATACCTCCTTTGGTACACCTCTTACACTTAGGTGAGCTGAAGGATTTTGAAGGTGCCCATCATCTTTAGCATACAACAAAACATGGATAACGCACTGTTTCGCCTTTTTTTGCAAACCAATGTTTTTTTCAATGTCCTTATAATGGCTTTAAAGA
The DNA here is from genome assembly GCA_963921515.1 of Calotriton arnoldi. Taxonomy (NCBI): domain Eukaryota; kingdom Metazoa; phylum Chordata; class Amphibia; order Caudata; family Salamandridae; genus Calotriton; species Calotriton arnoldi. The sequence continues at coordinate 520,051 of CAWUFW010010191.1, read as the reverse complement.
GTGGCCTTGACTAATTCTAAGCAACTGCTTTCTTTGCACCGAGAGTAGGTGAATTCATAGAAATTCCAAACATGGAGCTTTTCTGAGGCATTAAACTATTGCCATGTGTACATATATAGCAGATGAAGCTGTTTGTTCTATCCCCTGGTATGCAATCATCAGTTTATGTTCCAATTACTTCATGAGATCCTATAACTGCATCAATTTCCTGAAGATGCTTCTTGAAAAACCTACAATATAAAGATGATATTGTGTGATGCCATCTCTAAAGTTCTTAATACTTCTTAACTAACTCACCAGAAACATTGGCTCAAAAAACTGACATCATCTCGCCATTTCAGAAAGGCTCAATCCAGTCACGGCTGGTGTCGGGGCAAAGTGGCGAGTTGGGGGGAGAGGGGGTACAAAAGAAAAAACAAATTAAAAAAAAACTCAACTGAATCCCGCTGCATTGCCGGTCTTCTGCTCTTCTCGTGGCTCCACTGCAGGCGGAGGCTCCCAGACTGCACTGCGGCCAATCCTGATGTTGCTCTCACAGCATGGGAGCAGCATCAAGATTGGCCTGAGCGCCCTCGATTTGCGCTTCCAGGTAGACTGGAAGCTTGTACCTGCTGTCTCCAACCCGGCAACGCAGCTCGTGTTGGAGACAGCTTCAGTATGCATGACGGTTTGGTCCGCCTGAGACAGCTGGGCAAACCATCATGCGCCATGACAGCTGTGCCCACCCCTCCTCCTCAGTGCTTGTCATCCCCTGGCCCCTCCCCCAAGACTCCACGGTAGGAAAAAAACAAAAGCAATAATAAACATGGTTTATTGTCGTTTTATTTTTCAATTTTTGCAATTGCTGCTGCTGACGGGGGGGGGGGGCGATGCACCTCCGCTATAATGAAGGAGCCGCTGCTGACTCAATCATGAGCATTGTGCATACTGTGGAAAAGACACATCATAAAATACACAGCTATAAAGGTTGAATGATTTCAAGAACCAGTTGGTAAAGTGTCACAGAAAAAGAAAGGCCATCAAATTATTGAACATACTGTAAGAGGTTGTTATTATTTATGCCGTAGGCATTGTGCAATTTCGAGTCAAACTCTGAGTAAACTCATTTGTGCAAATCACTAGGTATGATATAGAACATCTGCTTAAAGTAGATCATGTCCTTCTGTTCCCATGGCTAATTTACTTAAATACATCTTGGAAAAAGTATCCTTAATGACTTTCAAATAACAAATATCAATAGGAACATATGTTCGTTTACCACATTTTTCAGCAGTGAATGCCCTACAGATCTCTGCACACTTGTTAAGATGTGGGGCCAATTTCATGTGCCAGTATTCTCCTGACTTTACTTCAACTATTCTATATCTGTTTGGCTCATTTTAGAGAAACATAATCTGACAACCGAGCAAAACATTGCAGCATCGTTGAGCATTTATAGGCATAGCTGGGTAGATGTTTTTCATGATCCCTTGGCATTTTGTAAAATTCAAGAATTGTTTGAGGGGGTACATGTAAGGCATTATCTGATCCGACACAGAATAACCATCTCCCCAAAAGTAAAGTCACTAGATGTTGTGCTGACTCTGGCTGGTAACTAACATTTTAAATTCCTGGAATCTATTATATTGGAAGTGCATATGCATATGTTTACGTGATATTGAATTTAGATTTCCATGGACAAGTCATTGGCTCCTTCCACACACAGTCATAATATTAACGGATTAAGCCTTGTGAACATATGCATGCTCTTTAATTTAATTTGTAATTGGATCATGAAATACATAATATTTGTCTTAAACCATACCCAGGGTTGCAACGTGTGCTGGTAAGACAAAGTTTTCTCACAGCAAAAGAAAAGAAAAGTGATAATTGATGCCATTTTTAATTAGTAATTGATTACATTTTTATTAAATTCTAATCATGCATTAGTTCTTTAAAGTCAGTATCTCTCTTTGTCCTTTCTACTTGTGAGATGTATATAGGCACTAATTTATGGTAATGCAAATGTAATTTATGGAGTCCTACTAATAAATTACATTTCCATATACTGTATACACTTGTAGTCAGTATTAATCAAGGTACAATGTGAATACCTACCAGCTTTGGAATGGTCCGTGTTGTACAGGTTAAATCAGGCATACGAATTGTCCAGCAGTTAGATATGCTACCCTTAGGGAGTGCAATCTTATATCAAGCATTCTTATAATGTGCAGAAATCCACAGAGATGCAGCAGAAGAGCAACGCATAGGAATGGGCATTAATCAACCAGCCACAAAATATGCTCTCATGGGTCCCCTATGGAGCGACAGAGGAGCAACCATTATGTGATCATGTGTGGAAGTCCATCCAGGTCTGGCAGAAAGCAACCCATAGGGATGGGCAATATACAACACACCATGATATGTGCTCTAAGGAATTCACACAAACCTGACAAGGAGCAACCCAGAGTAATGGACATCACACAATCTCCCTTGATACATTCTGATGGATCTACCATAGAGTACAAATGGGGGCAACCATTATCCAACCATCCATATTATATGCCTGAGTAGTGCACCTTGGTGTGGCGAGAAGCAACCCAAATAAATGGATAATATATAAGAAGTTAGGAGTCCAACTCAAAAGTGGCAAATTAGTCATCATATAATCAACAGACACTACATGTGGATTCATCTGCAATGACAAACCAGGAGGAGAAATAACACAACCCATTGTTGTGCGTGAGGCTAAGGGAAAGCTCTGAGGATTTAACAGAGCATCAGCACAGCATCAATATATGAGATTGGTCATTCCATATCCAGCAATCCTATGTGGTTTGAGATGCCCGAGGAGTGGCAGGAGAGTGCAAGTGGACAAAATGCATTAAGCTGTATGGAGCCATGACTAGTACTACAGCAGCACCTTGGATGCACCACTCCACATCATGGGGAGAGCAACACACATGAACAGCTGAAAAGAGGATGGGAGAAACAGGGAGAGATCATGCCTTTTGTGCTGCTTGCTCGACTTCTGTTGTGTTGGTATGCACCCTCAGTCCAGTCACTTCCAGTGTGCTGGGTGTGATGTATTGGGTGTAACAGAGCTATGATGGAAAAGGTAACAGGTTATACAATAATGAGTGTTCACTGAGAATCAGCCTATATCTACTCAATCAACTGTTGGAATTCCCTATGTTAAATATCTATTAAAAAAGCTTGCTTGCCCTCTTAGTAAAGCAAGTTGTACGTTACTGGTGATCTACAGACCTTCAATTGTGTTGTAAGCATATTACACGCAAGGTCAACACAGGCCTTTTGAATCTGTAACTAAAATAATATAAACAAAATGCTATATAATCATATTTAACCATACAAGCTGACACTCTTCGGCCCTCATTATGAGAGGATTGGAAAAATATGCCAGATTTTCCCCATCCTCTGTGTAACTAACAACAAGGCTACCTGTATCTCCGGAGTTAGGGGAAATCTGCCCCATTACAAGTTGGGCCCTCAAGTTCTACTAAAAAAAGAGGGATTACTGTAGAATCAGTAATCCAGGTTCAATTCCCCTGGTAATTCCTTATTTTCCCATGTATTTCCCCAAGAGATTTATGGTGCTCCAGAAGATCTCATCATTTTAATGGGGCCATTGACTGTTATTACCAGCCCCATCGGAATTAAGAGGCCACTCATAATGAGGGTCTTAGTGGTAGGTTCTGGAATTCCCTTTGCCTTTTTTCATTATTTCATGTATTAAGACAAAAAAGAAGAATACTCACTTTCTAACTATAAAAAGAATCAAAAGAAGTGTCCATAGTATTCAAAATGTAAAGACTACACCCGAATTGTTGGTCGTGGAACTCACAGTATAAAAGCCCTTGCTATTGTATTTGTCAGAGTGTTCACAGTGAAAAGCCTCTTCGTAATGCATTTGTCAGACCGTAAATCTCTTTTCTATTACATTTGTCATATGGATCACAGTGTAAAGTCCCTGCTTATGATGTTTGGCAGTGACCTCACAATGTAAAATCATAAGAGACTTTGCAATGTAAAGCTTCTTCATATGGTTCTTGGCAAGCAGTTTATTTTAAAACTTCTCCTATAACATTTGTCAAATAGTTTTCGGTAATCATTAGGGGAGAGTGACACCAAGCAATTCCCTTTCCTAATGTATTTGACCTGGTGTCTGTTTTAACAATGTCCCTGTCATTTATGACTAATGAAATTACTTATTAGACAGACTAACACTACTATTTTTCAATCAAATGCTTGTAGAGAAGAAAATCAAAATGTGGGTGAAGTCACAGCCCGTCTCTTACTGCTAATTCTTACAGCCCTTTTTCTGGTGATCTAATAAGCCCCTGCAAATAGCTAAGTAATTAAAAACATTCTTTGTCTGAGGGGGTAACCAACACCCCTGCCACTATGATAAGCTGTGGGAATCCATATTAAAAAAGATTTGTCTACAGACTTTTACACAGTGTATTACCAATCTTTTGTGTTCTACTAAACAGGTATTTGAGGTCCAAAAGAAGTGATGCTAAAATCTACACTTCTCTGAAACCATTAATAGCCATGCAATGGATCCAAATGCCAGTCAGCAATAGATAGGGGAAAAGGGGACTGGGAGAAGAATGAGAAAAACAGAGACTCTGGCTAGCTTTACATCACCTTAACTTCCTGCTGCTCTTAACAAGCACCATGAAGGCACAGATAGCTACAGTGGAATACACTTTTAGATCATAATCATCAAGATTACAATTCACTGATTCTACTATGTTACATGATATACCTCCTAATAATCTCTACATTACTCCCTCTTTAATGTTGCTGGCAACTGTATGATTTACAAGAGGTAAAACCAGTAGAACGACTATGTTGAATAACCTGGATTATAATATATAGTCTAGGCTCTATAAATATCGTGAGCAGATTGGGAATAAAACCTGTGATCTGAAAAATCCTGCATTCACATAGTCTTTTATCTTCAACATAATAATTATACCTAAGAATTATGTGTATGACTTCTGATCAAATGAAATCACTTCCCAACCTCTAGTAATACCTCACTACTGCATATGAGTCAGGAAAAGAAGGAAAGTCTGAACAATAGAGTTTGTAGACTTAAGAAAAGTTATAATACTGAGTTTGTAAAATCAAACAAGACTACTCCAGAACATTTTATATTGTAAAACCATAAGACTCATGTATAGAGTTCAAAGCACAAAACCAGTTAACTCCAGTATAGAGTTCCTAGCACAAACGCAGATGACTCCAACATAGGGATCATGGCAGAAAACCCTATGATTCCAGTATAGTCTTCATACAGCTTTAATGTAATCCGGTATACTACCCTATGTACACAATCCATGTTCACTCTGATGGGAAGACATGTAGAGATGTGAATCCTGGCAGCAAGGGTTGTGCAACAGCAGTGTAAAGATCAATTGCCCAGCTATGAACACATACACCATAAGAAACTTACACCCAAAGGATTAAAATGGCTTCTGTAAGTTTTGATGGAGAGTTCTGTGGAATGTTGGGAACTGTAGTTCACTCACGTTCTGTTGCATTCTGCATGTAACGTAGGTATAACATCCTCGAAGCCTCCATCTGAGCAGGACATACATTGTGAACACAGCTAAGGTATTCTCTGAAATGAACTTTCATGCTCATGTAGTTCAAGGGACTAAGGGCCTTATTACACGATCCTGTGGTGGCGGTCCTACCACCACAACACTGTTGTCCTGCCCACAGTATTGTGAGTGTGGTGGTCAGACCGCCACAGGACCACTGTGACCACCGTGGATCAAGGATCCTGCTGTGGTCCTGCAGCAGTCAGGAGCACTAATATGTTGGTGGTGCTGCTGCGACACCGCAAAGCATATTAGGAGTTGCCTGCCCTCCGCCCTTTTCATGGTGGTGAGTCTACTATGAAAAGGGTGGCGGAGAGGCAACAAAGCGAGCCCTAACAGGACCCCCTGCCGCTCCTGGGGGTGCATGTGGGGGGCACATGTAGTGCTTCCCTGGTTTTAAACCCAAAGTTTCTGCACGGTGTGGCACATATGCCACACCGTGCAGGAAGGTGCAGTCGGCGCTCTGAGAATGGCGGTCTGCATGTCAAGCTCTTCAATGATCTTGACAGACTTCTGCCTTAGACCGCTGCAGCACTGTCTGCCAGACCAGGATTTAACTCCTAATCTGGCGGGCGGCAGCACCATGGCTTTGACCGTCCTACAGCGGACGGGGCATTCCACCATCCGCTGTTGGACCGCCAAAGTCGTAATAAGGCCCTAAGACTTGATTTAGAGTTCGGTGGATGGGTTACTCCATCACAAACGTGAGGGATATCCCATCCACCGTATTACAAGTGGCATAGAATATAATGCACTTTTAGATGGCAGACTGGACATACGTCACGTTTGTGATGGAATAACCCATCTGCCGAACTCTAAGTCAAACCCTCAGTGTCTGCGCTTGCCCAACAAACTCATGTAAGAGCAGATCCTGACACAATCCACCTACAAAGGCCTTTTGTTTTAATACATGCTTTTCACAATTAATAAATCAGGTCTGCTGCCCTTGACATAACATTTTGAAATAAACAGATCAGACCTATGGAACCTGGCAGCATTTTCCTATAAACCAATAAGTTCTAAAGCTTGGGTAATTCTCTTGTCACCATATTAAATGTAGGCCTACTGTACTGGGCCTCATCTGCTCAATACAAGAACTCCAATGCATATGAAGCTCAAAACCTCTGTCCATTGAAACCCAGTAAAGAAGATAATCAGCATGTGGACAGAGCAAAAGACCCTCTCTCTGTAGCTCTTCTTTAAGCTCATTTTATGTTGATCATGTTAGATTTGTCGACAGCTGAGCTATCAAACCAGATCCAAAAACATAGGGTAAACATTATGTTATTAGAAAATGGCAAAGAAAAAAAGAAGCAATGGGAATCATGTCTAGTTCTAAGAATTCAGACCTGAAGATTGAGGGGCATATTTACAAGGAAATTACGGAGCACAGAGCTGCGGCAAATCTTTCAGCGCCACGCTCCGCCATTTCCAAAACGCAGGGATGTGCTGTATTTACAACAATATAGCGCACCCCTGTGTTTTCCCTAGCGCTGGCACTAAAAATAGCTGCCTAGTGCCAACACAGACACCCTTGCGCCATAGTGCAAGGGTGCCTGCGTTGCAGGGAATGATTGCTTATGCGCATGACGGTGCCCTTCCCACACCTAAACAATTAATAATGGCGATTTGTTACTTCTATCTGTGCTGCATTCTGCAGCACAGATAGAAGTAGCAAATCACCATTATTTAATGATTGTTTATCTGCAGGAAGGGACATTTTCTTGCACATAAACAATCATTAGTGACATTTTGCTCTTTCTCTGTGTGCTGCAGAATGCAGCACACATAGAAAAAGCAAAAACGAGGAGAAATAAAATTATTTCTCGCCATTCTAATGCCTGCTATTGCATGACGTTCGTTTTTGGCGCTGCCTCGGATTTACACCTCCATGTAAATCTGGGGCAGCATCAAAAAGCAATGGGTGTTGCTCTGGAATGCCCATAGCAACACCCATTGCACGCCCCTTTCACGCAAATACCTGCGTACAAGGGTACCATACTTGCAAAGCGGTGTTATGCCACAAAATGTAGCTTAACTCCACTTCGTAAATATGGTGCAGGGCATTGTGCCACCAGAATGTCACAAAAAGTGATGCCCCTGAGTGACTTATGACAGTGTGAGGATTGAATAGGACTCCATGTGGTCTTTTTAGATTTCCATATAAAAGCTTATTTTATGTTTTCTACTTATGATTCTGGGATGCAGATTTGTCCCTCCTTCACCACCCCCTCACCTCCCAGAGCCCTGCAAATGGGGAGTATATGTTGGTTCATGTCAGGATGGAATCTAAGTGGGGCAGGATCAAAAGGTGCAGAACTAACCATGGCAGAGTGAGACGAGGAGGGAGAAAACAGCATGGATGCCGCCAGGCGGGAAGTCTGCTTGCTACTGCACTCTATTATTACCCACCAAGCCTTGACTCAATATTAAGGGGCATATTATCAATACGTGATGCAGCACATGACTGGGAAAGGGCAGGAAAATGCTGTATTTAACATAATAGGGCTTTTCTTGCCTTATCCCAGTGCTGGCACACAATGTGTGGACTAGCTCCAACGCAGGCACTGTTGCACCATGGTGCAAGGGTGCCCACGTTGTAAGCAAGATTGTTTTTGTTCAGGAAGGCACACCTTCCAGGGCAAAAACAATCCCCTGAGGCATTTTTCTCTTTCTACATGTGTTGCAAAATGCAGCATACATAGAAAGTGTAAAAAACGAGGAGCAATACACATATTGCCCCTCATACCGCCTCACCTGTGGAGGCGCAGCAATTTTAGTGCATTCCCAAGTCTACCACTTATGGTAAATCTGGGAATGTGTCAAAATACATGGGTGGTGTGTGGGAGCACCCATGCACTACACATTGAACGCCTCCCTGGGCAGAGTAACGCAACACAGTGATTTGCGATGCGCTGCGTTACTCTGGATTTATCAAGCCACTCAGGGCCACGCAAAGTGGGCTTGCGTGGCTTGATAAATCGTACTTAAGAGTTGTGTCACTTTTCCACCCTGTTGCGTGGTGAAAAAGCAACACAACCCTTTAATAAATATGGCCCTGAGTGTCCTGCAATGTCTCCACCACCACCCCACCACTTTTTGCTGATTTTGTGCAGCACTATGGACACACAGAGTATATTGAAATGTTCAGAGCCAAAATCATGTTGCACCAGTTTGCTCCTGGCCTCCGATTCTGAAGTAGAGCCCAATATGTAGCTAGATGGAACTTGTTGTGGCAAATAACAACAAACCGCAGTTGACTGGTGGAGCACCAATTATCTGTATCTCCTTTCACCTCCTGCCCTATGCTTTTCCCACTATCCTGTTGTTTTCAGACAAGGATCTATCAGTCTCCTCATGTCATGGCCCAGTCAGAGCTCACATGCTTCTTGCAGGATCATAATCAGGTACTCCAGAGACAGGCACAAGCCACTCTGGAGATCCACTTTCACGCCTTCTCTTGGGACAACACAGAGTCACTTAAAAGTCGGTTGGAAAACACGTTTGCTTTGTTGATAATTAATATGAATTATTGTGAATATTTACATCACAGTATAAAAACTTTAATTTACAATGTGCAAGCATACAAATAGTAACTTCTAACAACCCTATTGAAGCCTAAAAAGACTACATAAAGGAACCTGTGAAAAGCCGGCTCCAATTGTGTAAGATCAGCCATAAAACTACCACTGATGTGCCACAATCCAAATCATGTATACTACAACTTATAACACTAAAAAACACATAGCAATCTTTACATAAATATGTGAGATGACTTCCCATAAAGGACCCCCGTAACCACAGCTTATCCCAAGCACAATCCAGGCCCATAAATATCTCAATACCCAAGGAAACAAGCATTTGCAATGCAATTGGTCTCACATTTGTGAAAGTTAGAGCTATTTGTGTTGTAAATGATATTGTTTTTACTTATGTTTTTTGTTTGTAGTGGAGTGGATGTATGTTTGTAGTGGAATTATTTGGTAGTGTAGTGTTGAATTGTGTGGTGCAGAATTATGAGATGTTGAAATAGTTTGTGTAGTGGAATTATGTGGTGTGCATTTGTGTGTTGTGGAATTGCGTGGTATTTAATTGCGTGGCCTTGTGTTTAATTATGTGTAGTTGAATACTTGTTGTCTTTATAAGTAATGGTGTTGAGGTGTATGAAGTCACGACTTTAAATCTGAGCCAAGTGGACTCCTGCTGGAGCTGCTATTTCAAAAGATTACATGCATTCTCCTGGAGATCGAGTTACAGATCTTTGTGGCACTGGCAACACTAACCCAGGCCCTCTCACCATTTGCCACTGTAGGAGCTTCAGCTTGGTTTTGTTAGTGGAAGAGGGAACGCAGAAACAAGGATTTGGAAGAAGTGATTCTTTGAGAGAGTCACCTTCTTGTTTAGCCAATGCGTTCAGAATTGAAAATGGCTCAGCTGAAACTGGCTCAGTCCTCGTGGCATTTCAGTTTTAAGAAGAAACGGGGGCCATGGATCCCCTTGGCAGATGAGTGAGGGTGGGGGGAGGGGAGGGAGGGCTGGGCTGTAATTCAACACTGCCTGCAAGTCTCTGCCCCTGGTCTCAGAGGTGAAAGAGTTTGTGCTCGGTAAGAATGAAAGGTCTAAAATATGTAAAGTGCACCTCCAAGACGAGAAAGCAGCCTTCAGAGCCCCTCGCCTTCTATGTTTGAGAGAGGTATTTATTGAAACACAACTAAAAAGCAGCTGTTCTAAAAAATGTGCACCTCACTGGCTGGTCAGAAGAAACAGCAAAAAGCGTAAAAAATACAAGTGAGCAGAGGAGCCCGAGGAAGAAGGGATGGGGGGGAGACTCAGCTAGAATTGTGAAGAGCAGAAACCCTCTCCTGGGGTGCCAAGAGCGTGGAGATCGCCGCCGGCATGTTAACAGATGAAAGGCTGCAGGAAAAAGAAAATAGTGCAACAAACAAACCTAAAAAAAAAACAAGTAAGAATACTTGTGAGAGGGGCAGTCTCCTGGGAGGGTCGGCAACAGCAAAAGGCAGGACAAATTAACTGCACTCACCAATGCTGTTGTTGTAAAAACTTTATTTCGGATAACATATCCATAAAAGTATTTCAGACAGAATCATACATTTCATTTAAAAGCAAATAAAAACAAACAGTATTAAAACTTCTGTTAACAAATATGTATTCAAAAATAAAATGCTTGTGCAATTTAAAAAAGAAAAAAACATTGATAGTGCCTAATCTAGTCAATGGAAATTCTACTACTGTCAAAGAAAGACTAGCTAAACATTATCTACTATCGGACACTAGTTCTTCTTTTAACTGACCTACTCCCCAGATACTATACAACTAAGTGCCTAAGAATTTTATTGGGGTGTAGTGTACTTAAATTAAGTCACCAGCTATAGGGGAAATTTTAATAAGGCTCTTCGGGTGCACCACATAGAAAATAGGAAGCCTGCTACGGAGAAAACTACTGGTAAGCTAGTGTCGTATTTCAGCAGCTTAAAGGCCTCAGAGCAGTGCCTGGTTCCCAGATTACGACATATCTGGATCAGCCATCGTTTTCTAACTTTCATATAGCCGGTGCAAAAAAAAACACGTGGCGTTCAGTCTCTTCCGCGTCATTGCATGCCGGACAACCTAATGATAGGGAACCCGCCCATTTGTTTGTAAAGGCACGCAATGGCAATACCCGGTGCCTGAATTGTAGATAGAGCTTCCTGGCTGCCGCCGGCTTGATATCATTAAGCACCGACTCTAGAATATACTGCTCTTTTATATTCATAAATGCTTTGGTAGCATTTCCAATTAAATGGTTCCCCTGTAGCTGTAAATGTTTATGCTCCCAGTATCGACCCTTTAGCTCTTTCCTAGAGATTGCAAAGCATGTTGTCTCTGGGTTATCCCACAAATTACCTATACCCATGGATGTAAAGGCGATCCTGACATAAGTAAACCATGGTAGTCTCCTGGCCCCAGGTAAGTTCAACACTTCTCTCAATTCTTCTTGGAACACAGACAATTCGGGGGTAACCCACAATCGTCTCCGAAATAGAAGGGGCCTCAAAGAGACTTCATCTGCCACTGGCCTGACCCCAAGATCTAATCGTAGAGGTGTAAGAGGGGTACTGCGGGGGAGACCAAACAATTGTATCATAAAGGAATTCTCAATACGAGTTAGGTTATCAGTGCAATCATGGCCCCATATTTCAGCACCATAAAGGGCAGCACCTCTAGCTTGAGTTTTATATATTTCCGCTGCTGGGCCCAAAGGTTTATAGCTAGTATTGCGGAACACCTTAGAAAGACCCCCTGATGTTTGCGCTAGCTTCAGACTGTTTTTCTTTATTTGAGCCCCCCAATCCATTTTTTCTGTTATTGTAATGCCGAGGTGATCTATAGTGGATACCCTCTCCAGGGGTTTGCCCTCTAGGCATGGATTTGGTCTGGTGCTTTTCACAGCATTGAACACCATAAATTTAGTTTTTTGCAAATTTATCTCAAGCCCCCTTTCTTTACAGAAGGCCACAAATTTGTTTAGGGCTCTCTGTATGCCCATTGGCGATTTTGACAGAAGCAAAGTATCGTCCGCAAACATCATGGCCGAGATGTTACGGGCTGCCAGCTTTGGGGTGTCTAAGTCCTTCTCGGAGTTAAGAAAATCTACTAACCCATTTATAAAGAGACTGAAGAGTGTCGGGGCGAGGACACAGCCCTGACGTACTCCTCTTTCTATAGGAATTGGGGTAGTAAGTTCCCCCTGTTTACCAAATCGTATTTGCGCGAAGTTGCCCTCATGTAGCCGTATTATAGCTTTGCACAAGTAAGGGGGAACTCCCATCTCTAACAGGACTGCCCACAACTTGTCTCTCGGGACCAAATCAAACGCAGATTTCAGGTCTACAAAAATTAAGTAGAGGCTGTCACCCTCTACACACACGGTCTTCCAGTATAATAATTGTAGCCTATAAATCTGGTCTAGGGTGGACATTTTTTCTCTAAATCCTGCTTGTAATGGGGTAAGAACTTTCTGCTCCTCCATCCAGCTCTGTAGCAGATGTAACAATACTCGTGCAAAAAATTTTGGACTGATGTCGATCAAGCTTATAGGCCTGTAGTTTGTGGGCGACATCGGAGAGCCTTTCTTATATACAGGTATTATTTCTTCCCCTTACCAGCTACTTGGTAGGGCCATGCCTTGCATGACGGCATTAAATAGGATCCATAAATAAGGAGCCCAAATACTTGGTTCACTTCTAAACAAATCCCCGGGGATTTTATCAAGGCCAGGAGCCTTGCCAGGGGCGATTTGGTTTAAAGCGCCAGTTACCTCTTTGAGGGTGAACAACGGTGAGTCATTTGACGCTCTACGGAAGGTCTCAAGACCGTTAGTCGAGTCGACTTGCAGAGGGTACTCTGGGTGGATTGGTGTAATTCCCTCTGTCTGGGCCCTTAAATAGAGGGACTTAAAATGGTCCCTCCATACATTTGCCCCTAAATTAGGGACTATTGCCGGATTTCCTTCTGTGGTGCCCGTATTTACCACATTCCAGAAGGTCTTCATGTCGTGATTACCCAAAGAACTTCTGAGGGTTTCCCACTTATCACTTTCCCACCCCTTTCGGGCCTCCTCGATATTTAATCGATAGGCCGCCCTACAGATTTTAATGCGGGGTCTATCCTTGGCCCTAATGGCAGAGACCAAAGCAATTTTGGCCTTTCGACATTTTTTATTGAACCAGGGGTGGCACGTTAATCTTTTTTTAGTGACCTTTTTAATTGGGAAAAAGAAGTCAGCCATAATAGACATTAACTTGATGTGGTTTTGGGCTACCTCCGGTACATTAATTTGGGTGTTTTCTACTGAGACAGATTGAAAAGAGTCCCTAAGGACCGATATGACAGATTGATACAGGGCACCAAGTTTTTCTTGGGATTTACTTAGTTCCGCCCATCGGACCCTCTTCCTACAATTAGTAAGAGTCAAATTACCGTCCTTTTGCGCAGTCCGATCGACCGCGCTCTCTGTGGTCAATGTGAGCAGATCTAAAACCAATGCATTGTGATCGCTGTCATGGCGCTCCGCGATCCTAAAGTCAATAACCCTATACCAGGCTGATATGCTGACCAGAATGTAGTCAATTAATGAACCGTGGCCAATCCGATTAAAGGTATGCCTGCCAGGAGTGTCAGACTTAGTCCGGCCGTTACATGCCCTCAAAGAATGTCTAAGCACTAGGGAGTTCATCTGGAGTACTAATGGGGTTCATGCTTTAACTAACGAGCAGGTAGTGTCAGGTACAGCCCAGTGAAGATCTTCTTCACACAGGTTATCCCTGTTTAAACCATCTAGGGGCTCGTACTGGCAATTGAAATCTCCCCCCACTATCAGCAAGTAATTATTGGGAATGGTGGCAATAAATGTCGATAGCTCATCAAGGGTCTTAGACTCTTGGCTACGGTTTACAGGTCTTGAATAAACATTAATAAGGGCAACAGTAGCCTTAGTAGGTAAACTAAAGAGGACACACAGAATATCATCTGAGGATGTCTCTATTTGGGAAGATGTACAACACAAATGAGTCCCCACCCAAGTACACAGCCCCCTGATGGCCTCCCCTTTCCCCCAGAAGACGATGCTATGGTGTATGAGGCAAAGCCTGATCTAGTAATAACCCCCCTTGCCCACGTCGAGAAAGCAGCCTTCAGAGCCCCTCGCCTTCTATGTTTGAGAGAGGTATTTATTGAAACACAACTAGAAAGCAGCTGTTCTAAAAAATGTGCACCTCACTGGCTGGTCAGAAGAAACAGCAAACAGCGTAAAAAATACAAGTGAGCAGAGGAGCCCGAGGAAGAAGGGATGGGGGGGAGACTCAGCTAGAATTGTGAAGAGCAGAAACCCTCTCCTGGGGTGCCAAGAGCGTGGAGATCGCCGCCGGCATGTTAACAGATGAAAGGCTGCAGGAAAAAGAAAATAGTGCAACAAACAAACCTAAAAAAAAAACAAATAAGAATACTTGTAAGAGGGGCAGTCTCCTGGGAGGGTCGGCAACAGCAAAAGGCGGGACAAATTAACTGCACTCACCAATGCAAAGCAGCCATTTACAAAGGGCATTAACAGGAGCCAATTGAAAACATGGGCGGTTCTTCCACCCCATGTACCAGATACAGCAAGTCTCGTAGGCGAGACCTAAAAAAGGTTGTTCTCCTTGTTTAGAAGAAATTGCATAATTGGTGGGGTAGAAACCCCATCCCCCTCTTTATGAAGCACACTCCTTTTTTTTATGGGTGGCGAGGAAGAAATGAAAAATATATACTTGAAATATATTGAGTCCCTTATTAAAACTACTGCCTTGCACAGGACCCCTTGAGACATGAAATATGATTAGTGTGAACACAGTTGAAAAGTTACTTTTTGCCCATCATTTTGGAGGTATTTGGGAATTATGGGCTCTGTTGTATCGAAAACTCACGTGCCTCATTGCTCTTGTAAGTATGATTTTAATAATCAGATATTCACATAGAGCAACATAATAATTATATGTTATGGTCATAAGATTGCAGGTTATTGCAAAGGTAGTGCTTCCAGCGTCTCTTTCTCTAAATTCGTCGTAGATTTTGCAATCAAAAATTGATGACAAACCGTTGCTTCTAATTATAATGAAATGCCCTGTTTTCAAATGTTTAAACTTGATTGCCTGTGATTCGCTTATATTGCTATATAGGATACGAGTTTCTATAGACACTAATATTGAATCATATTTTAAATCTAGTATATTTATCATTCTGGTCAGTCAAATACACCAAGCACTTTTTATCAATTCAGTCTTTACTATCCCCTGGTAGATATACGCGAAATTAATAAAAACCTTTATAAAGCAAGGCAGGGAAGAGTCCCTCCATAATGTTATACAATATATTTAAATTTTCTGCATACATATAAGCCTTTTATTATTCGAGTGCTGATGTGCTGTTGATTATGATTAAGCCTACGTGACGGCCGGTTACGCTCCATGTTGTAGGGCAAGCCATTAAAATGGCTCCCGCGTCTGCAGAATTCTTCAGACTAAACTTAAATACACCTTTAGCAACAGAGCGCGCGCATCCGGGGGCTTCGAGGACACGCGGGTCTTTTTAAAATGCACCGTAGATGCCGCGGATACCAGTGATGGATGAACACATTGTCTAAGTGGCAAACATCAAGGTCACTGACTGACACGGGAAGTATTACATTTAGACATGTCAGTGGTTTAATTTGAATACGTCTGGGTGATTTTTTTGACTGATAAATTATATCGCAGGGGTTGAATGCCAGACAGGTCTGTGCAATTCAACTGTGGCAATCAAATGGAGGGTCGAAATTAAACCTGCTCAGGACGGAATGCAGTGAGGAATGTTAATGCACTTGTTGATGGGCATTCAGAAGAGGTTTTACTTCTTTTGAAAATTTACACTTAAAAAAGTATTTTTAAGGTAGGTGACCGCAGTCCTACCTGTGTCCTTGTCGTTGCAATACGATTCAGGAGTGTGACAATGAATCACTTAGGACAGGTTTCCCGAATATTGGTTTTAAAAGACCCGACTAAGGGGCATATCTACAAGGGCTGGCGATAAAATTATCGCCGCTTTAGCGTCCGTTTTCGGACGAAAAGCGGCGATAATTTTATCGCCCTATTAGCAAGGACACGCTAACGCGTGAATCCATGCTACATCGCCCTTTCCTTATCGCTCCAGCTCTGCATCTCTAATGAGATGCAAAGTGGGCGTTCCTCCCCAGGATAACGGGAGAAATGTCGCTATTTCTCCTATTATCAAGCCTCAGGCAAAGAAGCATAGCGACAAGAAAAGTAGCGATAACCTCAGTTATCTCTACTTTCCTAACGCCTGCTTCAAGACTGACTTAGCCATGATATCCTATGGAAGGTGGATATCATGGCTAAGTATGTCTTGCCCTATCAGCAAGCTATCGCCAAAAGTTGTGCAATTATCGCTGGATTTCCAGCGATAATCGCTCAGTTGGCAGCTTGCGCTCTGAATTTTATCGCTTTGGAGATAAGCGTTGCTGATAGCACGCTATCTCCGCGATAAAATTCAGAGTTGGCCGGCGATAATTATCCTCACGCTAAGAGCGCTGAGCGATAATTATCGCCAGCCCTTGTAGATATGCCCCTAAGGCCCTACGCAGCAAAGAGATGAAAAGTGATGCAAAATGGCTCGTGGTATTTTCAGTGCAAAATCATTTTGCACTGCAAAGGTGCCCTTTTCTGAGCGCAAAAACCACCTTGGACTGCTTAGTCTCGCCTTGCTTCGCTTTGCATGAAGAGGGTGCTACTTGGGCAAACACTCATAGGTTTTGATGCAAAACCCAATTTAGGGGCATATTATCAAGGGGCCGCGATAAGATTATCGCCGCTTTAGCGTCCGTTTTCGGGCGAAAAGCGGCGATAATTTCATCGCTTTATTGCCAAGGAAACGCTAGCGCGTGTTTCCTTGCCTTAGCGCCCGTTGTCAGCACGCCTCGCATCGCATCGCTAATGAGATGCAAGGGGGGCATGCCTGACAAAACCCCATGTGAAAATATCGCTAACCCAGCTTCGCGATATTATCAACGAGGGGTAGCGATATTTGAAATCGCGTTAACTATGCCTTAACGCTGGAATTTAACGTCTGTTAAATTCCAGACTAAGGCATACCTAACATGGGGGTGGATTGTGTGGCTAAGACCACAGGCACTATCATCAAGGATATCGCTGTTTTCCATGGAACATCGCTGGAAAACCAGCGATGTTCCAAGGAAAACACCGCTATCGCTGGAATAATTATCGCCATGGCGCTAAGCGTTGATGATACAGCGCTAGCTTGGTGATATATTCCAGCGATAGCCGGCGATAATTTAAAGCGCGCTAAGCGCGCTCAGCGATAATTATCGCTGGGGCTTGATAATATGCCCCTGAGTAAGTTATCCAGACCAAGCTTTGCATAGAAAATAACACCTTAAATCAAGCATACATTAGAAGAAATGTTTTCATTTCTCAAAAAACCAACACATTGCATGTATGCTGAAGTACACATCAAACATCCTTCTATATTTCTCTACACATAGGAGTTTGTGCTAGTGTCCTATACTGACAGTACAAACCCTATGAATGGCAGCGCACACTCACCTCTGCAAGGCTGTGCGTCACTCAAGGCAGCCTTTTAGAGCACCAGCACAGAGGATGACAGCAGAAGAAGGGCAGTCTTAATAGATATGGCTCTGCACTATTTTACCCCTTACTCAATGTGGGCAAAATGTGCTTTTCTCCTCCGTGCCCACACTTTTTACTAATTTCAATTTTCCTTTGCATTTTTATGAGGAACTGTAGCCCTCATTCCCATATTTTAATTCATTATTTATATTTGCACACCAAAACATGTTTTGCTCTTTGTAGAACGCCTTTCTTTCGCATGCCATTGGCTAAGGGTGTACTGAGCATGTTGGGGATGTAAATTAAGGTTTGCATTGTGTGTTGCACACCATAACTAGTGAACTCTAGGGCATTTTTAGTTTTGTATTTACTTAACCACAACTGATCTTTAACTATGATTTTTTTAGTGAATTTCATGATTTATATGATGTACCACATTCACCCGCTATGTACCCATTCTGAGCTTTAAGAAATGTGGCCAGGGTCTGTGCCCAAATACAAATTTATCAAACAGTGTCAAATATATTATTAGAGGAACACTCCTTTGACCTCTCCACTTAATGGACCTTCATAAAATTAAGAAAACCAAGAGTAGGCCAAACATGTTATGGTGTGAAAGGTATAAGTAAACCAAAAAGGAATTACACTGGATGTATCTCCCTAACTGCTTGCCACATCTGATGCAGAATTATCAAACAGCACTAAAGTTATAAGAATTTACAAAGTGCTCCACCCCATTATGCCTTTAACTTTGTCTCTCCTTGACGGATCGACAGAAAACTTGACATACTTATACACACTTGACATATGAATCATTCAATGCTTCTGAAACTTTTGTGCAGATTTGTCATGCAGTGCCAATATTATTAAAAAATGAACACTTTTGTGCACCTCCCTTATGAAATCTACCCCTTGATGAATCTGCAAAAATACCAACAGAAGACTAAATGTGATTAGTTTCAAACAAATTTCATTCAGATCCATCAAACGGAGCGACAGTTATTAGTTAATGAAAAATATTCTTGACTCCACCTTTAATTTTGCCCGCTCATTGGAGCTTCATGCAACCTAAAGTACCTGCACGAGGCCGAACCTGCTTTGTGCTCACCCCATTTGATAAAGTTTATTCAATCAGCACTAAAGTCATAATCACATGAAAATTGTATACCCCCCTTTAACTTTGTCCCTCCACTTGATGGATTGGCACAAAGGTTGATAGAAAATAGAACACTAATCCCTCCAAGCATTTGCCAATTTATGTGCAGATTCAAAAAACTGTGTGAAATTTATTAGCAACCGAACGTTTGTTTGCCCCCCCCCCTTTTTAATTGTACTCACCAATGGATCTGTACAAATTTGAAAACACCAAGCGTAATCTCAACATACTAATTGCCTTATTTATGGCATTTTGGCATAGGGCAGCGCAGCAAGGCACGTTGCTGCGCTGCCCAACGCCAAAGTGAAAGGGCAGAAATTTACAGTTTTTAAACAATATGGTGAATTCCTGTCCTTTCTGCCTGTGCTGTTACCATATTGGTAGCCTAGCGCCAACGTAGGCACTCTTGCACCATGGTGCAAGGGTGCCTCTTTTGTGGGCAGGATTGTATTTGGGCAAGAAGAGGCATGGATTTGACACTTCCACAGGCTTTGTAAATCTGGGGCTGCGTCAAATTCCATGGGAAAACCACCGCAACACCCATGGAACGCCTCCTGGGTGCAGAGTAAGGTGACGCAGCTATTTGCACAGCATCACCTTACTTGTGATTTATCAGGCCACTGAAAGCCAGGCAGAGTGGCTTTGCGTGGCTTCATAAAGCTTTATGTGAACCCTGTGTCACGCATATCCCTCTTTAAGTGGTGCAAAACTGAAGCAGGGCTCTCATAAATAATCCCCTAAGTGTCTAGCAAATTATCATACCTATTTGTGAAATAGTGATAACATTGGGAGAAAATAAACACAGTTTAAAACTTGCATTCCTCATTTGATAAATCTGGCATGTCTGCTTCTACGTTGGGACAGGACCATGTTTCTAAATTATTAATGGCCAAAGTCAAAACATTTTTCCAAAAAGAGACTTCAGAACTGCTGTAGAAGCCCTTATTTATTTGCATCAGGTTAGTAGCAATGTCCCTCTCCAGCTCCTCCCAGACTACACAGTGGCACCCCTTAGGGGCACCCTGCATTTTGGAGGATGTCTCGCCCATGGCCTGAAGAAATATGATCTCATCACCCCCATCTAGATGGAATCCCATTGGCTCCTCTTGCCAGCCTGCATCATCTTCAAAACCAGCTGTTTCATTTACAAAGACACCACGACTAGCACGCCAGCTTTTCTTGCAGACAAGGTCACCATCTCGGGTGGATCTCTGCACAGTCCCAGTGAGAACACCATCGGACTGCAGACTAAGAAGTGTTAAAAAGTAAAAGCAAGACAGTAGGCCTTTTCCATCTATGCATCAAGGATCTGGAAAAAACATTCTTTTATCCATTAGGATTTCCCAAACGCTCCTCTAATTTAGAAGAAAGTTGGGTGCTCACCTTTTTAAAGAAGGCTACATCACAATGCATTACCACTCATAATCCAGTTACCTCTTCTCTTTCTCATGCACTTCATGCTTGTCTTTGACCGGGTACAGCGATCCACTGCCACTTATCTAGGTTTGCACTGTAGAATGCCATATACATATATATGCATTGGAGCACTGCTCAATTAAACAGACTTGGAAATTATTCTTGTTTCTATCACTTTGCCAATTAAGTTAGATATTAATGTTACAGGAAGCATAGGATAGGAGGCATTCATCTCTCCGTACCTTCTTTTTTCTTACATTAGATGCTTTAAATGATCTAAGAAAATATCTGCAGTTGCTTTTAATCAATTTATAGTCAATAAAATACTCCAAATAAAAAATTGTGAACAATTTAGTTTTCTGGTCATTTCATCTCCATATTTAGTATTCTCAAACTGCTTTTGATTAATGCATATTTCCTCTACTGATATTAATATTGATAATCCTTGTATTGATGAGAGAGATGTTCTCACATTTGACTGATTTTCCTAAAGAGGATTTCGTCTTAATATGGGCTCATTTCAATGATGTCCTAATGACTGATTTATCGTGGTACAGGGATCTATATGCTTGGACTAATTCAATAAGAGTTAAGACCCTGGATTCCACAGGATACAAGACCTTTGCTAAAGGGAGAACGCTGAGAGGAATCTTCATAGAGGAATTTATGATCATTCTATACGGAGTTCTTAGTGGAGATAAGTCCTTAGTAGATTTCTTTTACTCTACTAGAGATTCCTCCTTGCACAATTTCCTGTTTGTAAATTGCCCACTATGGAAATATTCAATGGGTTTTTCATTTGCGTCCAATGAAAAAAGCAATGATTCCTTTTTTTTAAATTGCTTTTACGCTACCAGTAGTAGATACTATTTTGAGAGGCAACAAGGACGTTAATGATAGCAGGTAGGTGTGGTATAAGGAATCGCAATAAAATTCTTGGATTATATAGAAAAAGAGATTAACCTACAGTGCGTGAATCCGTTAAATTTCTGAATATGTTTTTATTCAGGAAGGATATTTATTGAATCTTAGATAGGTAATACATTTAGTAGGAGACACTTTTTATGGGTAAGAAGTAATGTTTGATCAAGAATATACCTCTGTAAAAAATACCCATTAACACGTTTTGCTACTTAAAACATAGTGAGCACTATGTTGCTTAAAAAAGAGAAATAATACTTTTAGAAGAATGGACTCTATTGGAAGAATTATTATCTTTTGTGACTGTAAAGCTGGTTGGGGCATATTAACAACATGTAGCGATAATTATCGCTAAACGCGCTTAGCGCGTTTTTTCCTATCGCCGGCTATTGCTGAATTTTATCGCCATGATAGCGCTGTATTAACAACGCTTTGCGCATTGGCGATATAAAATCCAGCAATAGCGGCAAAATGCAGGATTATTGCAGCAAATCCAGCGATATGACATCAGCGATAGGGAAATCCTTGCTGATAGGCCATGGTAGACTTAGCACATCAATCCACCTCCCATGGAAGAGATGGCTAAGTCAGAATTTTTGCAGAAGTTAAATCCTGCGATAAAGTGGGCTTAGCACGCCTTTTCCTCTCGCATCGCGGGTCAGGGGCAGCCTTGTTAATATGGCGATGCAGTGTTAGCGAGTGTTTTCCATTTAGTTTTGCTAAGGTACGCCCACTTTGCATGTCATTAGCGATAATAATCGCTGACATGCAAAATGGAGTAGAAAGGGCTGCTAACTCAAGGAAACACGCTAACGCGTGTCTTTGATAATTGAGCGGAAACAAAATCGCAGTTTTTCGGCCGTAAACGGCCGCTAAAGCGGCAGAATTCGGCTTGATAATATGCCCCTTTGACTGTTAGTGGCTACAAGGAATGAAAAGAGTTCTCAAATAGTGATGCCATGTATATCAGAACAGAATTGGTTTGACTTTAATGATACTCTTTGTGCCTGTTTGTGGCTTATTACGTTTTTTTATTCTATAGTCCGGTAGATAGTGTAATAGGGATCTTAACAAATACAGTGGCCCAGGTTTTGATGACATTGCTAATCAAATGTTTACAGCAGAGGTTTACTGAAGAATTGCTCTTCTTTTGGAAGCAGTTGATGTGTGCATGCCGGGTGCACTCCCAAAGAATTGGTTGCTTCTATACCCTGATGACATGAGAAAGAGAGACACGACATCCCTGAATCTTTTTTGCTTAATATCATTGTTAAGTGTAACAGGTAAAATATTCCACACATTGATTTCATGAAGAGTACAAGATAGGGTGGATGATAAGGGGTTTATTCCAAAGACGTGCACTGATACTGGGCCTGGGTGAAATATCAATCATGTCAGCGTAATTGACGAAATTTTTGGTAATGTCACATGACAATATTTTAGTGAAGTTACTGAGTTTAAGCCATTATGCCACATAGTTCAATTTTGAGGAGAAACATGAACACAACATGTACATTTTGTGTAATTTTTTAATGTGAGCAGCATTACTGGTAAATTTGTTACCCAAGGGCACTGTTCGGGTGATTTGTTTGAGTACAAAAATACAAATCTGAATGTGAGAAGCAGTGTTTTGAACCAAGCTTCTGGAAACCAATTCAAAATTACAGTATCAAGTTGAGTTTTTATCCGAACAGCCTTTTGGGTATTTTTATGAATTTGAGACACATCTCACATAATTATGCAGAATTTGCATAGTTATGTGGTAATTTTTCATAATTATGCTACTGCAAATTACCCCTCATGCCTGATTGACCATACGACTGGCCATGATACAACCTAATACTGCATGACTGTGCAAAATGATTAATGTAAGGGATGTATCTAGGTGCACGTCTTATTTAGTATATTTTGTGACAGATTTGCCTTCGGTGGTGCACCACACTCTGAAAAAAGTGAATTATTAATTGGGGGGTATCTGGGTCCATTATATGGAATAAGACCACAAACTTGTCAGGGTAAAACACAGTTTGAATAATTTAAACGTGGGCTACACCCCTTGGTAACTCAGGCACAGAGTAGACAGGGCTAAATTAGGAAAATGTGTAAAAGTATTTAACAGTAAAAAAACTGTTAAAAAGTCCCAACACAACACAATAAATTTCCACAATCAATTTAGAAAAATAAAGAAATATTTATTGAGTAAAATGACACCAAAGAGACAATAGTTCAATAAGGGGAACCGAATATATGAATTGTTACAGACTTAAAGCAAAAAAGCTCCATGAAAAAGTAAAGCACCAATCTGTAGTTACTGCTCGTGTTTGACTGTGACCTAGGCACAATTTCAGGTCGACCAAAATGGAGCATGGGTCGGATACACCAAGCCTATTCAAAACTGTCAAACTGGTTGAGGATTTGTTATTCTGACTAGGTCTCTGAAATAAAAGTCGATCATCTAGAGGGGCAAAGTCCTTTGAAGCCAGATAGTCACTGTGTGAGGTCCTGCTGATGCCATTGGTATTGGTGGGAAAATCTCTGAGCAGATGAAGTTCAAATTTTATAGGCATAGGTTGGATACTTTTCATGCCTTTGCCGGGTCAACATTTAAACCTTCAGACTTAAGACCAGATTTATTTCCTGACCGCCTGTCAGATTTTTAAATGACTGCCAAGCTGGTGGGCATTTATGAAGCATTTCCAGGTACCGCCATCATGGTTGTTCCTGTCAATGCATTTTACTGTTTGGTGCACGAGCCTCTGAAGCTTAACCTGGTCTAACCTTAGGAGTTTTACAATTTAATTCAGTACTTTGTTTCCCATATAACAGCTACAGCCCTTCACAGTGAAAATAGCTTATCCGGGCAAGTCACTGTAGCATGTCAACATTAAATTCTTTTATATACTATGCACCTTACCTTGTGGGCTGCAAGGGCTCCTTAGGAGTGTCATTTATAATTTAAAAGTAGGGTTGTTTCCTGTCAAAAGGGTTATTTTGACAAGTTCCATTGCAGGTTTAGAAGTTTAGAAGCTACAGGACTCAGACTACAAAGGATGAAGCCATGTTTTCCTGGCTGCTTTAGTGGATGACTCCATAAGTGCTGCAGTCCACAAGTGACATTTAACTTTCTCTGCCATTGGGCAATATAGTATGACCTTACTGCAAAGTTACATTTGTTTATTGGGGGCTAGGAAATGTTACCATGTTTTAGGGCTCAGTCTACATACAGTAGTGCCCCAGTGCGCAAAGTTAAAAAAAACAGCAATATCACTCGGAAAAAAATGGAGTTGATCATGCAAAACAAGGCAATTTCTCACACCCTTGTGCTGCAACTCCTACAAATTGGCCTGTGGCGGCTGATTTCCTCATTTATGCTGATAATTCAGCTTTGATTGAACTGACCCTAATTGGCCTTCAGAGGCAGTGAACCTCCCTTTTATCCAATGCTACTGCAAGTGCAAACCAGCTCTGAGTAACTGCTCCTTGGAAAAGGATATTGGTTGATTAAGCTTGAATAACACATTAAAGGGGGTTCGGAGTTAAAAAGTACATTCCTTTAAGTATCCATGTTACTATATGGCTTGGGCACCTGGTCACACAGAATAAAAACGACAGAGGCAGAGGTGGCCACAGTGAGTAAGTTTGATTATGTATATGGTGACTGCTTGGTGATGCCATTTTCAAATCATATGTTGATAAAGTCATTCCACGGATTACTTTTGGCACAGAGATCTGGGGAAGGTTACTCACGGAGAATATGAATCTGTGTGGAGGGGAAACCACTTCCTCTCACTTCCTCCTATGAAAGCTAAATGGAATAAACACAGTTAACCTGTTATTCATCTAAAATATCACTTACAAATTTATGAGTGATTTAAAAAAGCTAGAATTTACATTTTCAGAAGAAGCTTGCCTGGTATAAGATTTTGGCATGGAGAAGGCCATTGTTTTTCATATGACCAGATCTGGTTAGAGCAGGGATCGCCAACATTTTCTATTATAAGATGTACTTATGTTCAGTAAAAATCATTCAGAGATACTAACACAAATTATCAATGTTACAATAGTGACCACTTCAGACAGGATTTCATTAGTGGCTTAATGGCAGTGACCACCTCATGGCATCAGGCAAGATCGCCAGCGATAATAAAAATAAAAAGCATTATCAATTTTAATTGTGAATGCCTGTGCATGTCATAGCAATCATATGTAATGCCCCCAGCACCTGCAAAGAAACATCAGTAATAGGACCCCCTCAATAGAGCATGAAATACCATTTAAGTAGCAGCCTTGAAAAAAGCAAATGTTGTAAACATCAGCTTATCAGTTCTGAGAATAGGCTCATTTTACTTTCAAATATATCCTTTTCTTTTTTGGAAATTCACAATTCAACCAAACAAAAGCTTTTCATTTCCTAGGTTGGGCGATGCATAAGAGAGGCATTTACTCGTACCGGCAGCACCCTAGCTACTCATTAGAGAAACCTGGCTTTGCATCCAGATTTCTCTGCTTTGATGTTAAAAAAGTTACTTATTTCTTTGTTGACTGGGTTTACCGATTGTGAAATTAACTGCCACTTTGAAAAATTGTCTTCTCTGCAGCACTATTTAGGTATGCAATAGAAGGAGGTCCCTACAATTATTTTCTTGATATTTTGGATTAGGAGAGTGGAAGGTTTTACCTCAGACTGAGATTGGAAACATCTCCTCTTCCTTTTAGTGGGTTATTATATACAAATCTATGATATTATGAAAGATTTTGCATATGTGAGAATGGTCATTTGGGAAACCTATGATTCACTACCTTTGAATGTCTGTACTTTATGGCCATTAAGCCCGTTACTCTCTCAAACATATTGCTAGCCCTGACAGCCTATGGCGTGGTATTCCCCTAAATATTTTGCGTTCTTCTCTCCTGTTTGCAAAAATACATGTTTGTTGGCCTTAGGACTCTGTGCACTAAAGCACTGCTAACCCCAGTGCTAAAGTGCATGTGCTCACTCATTGAAACATAGTAAATTTGGCTTGCACACAATTGTCACATTAAAATGTACTTGTATGTTCCTGGTAAAGTGGTATTAATTGTACCCAGGGCCTGTAAATTAAATGCTACTAGTGGACCTGCGGCAGGTGCCACCCACTTAAACATGTCTCAGGTCTGCCTACAGAAAACATGTCTCAGGTCTGCCATTGCTGTCTGTGTGCATTTTTAAACTGCCAATTTTGATGTGGCAAAATAAACCTTTCACCAGGCCCAAAGCTTCCTTTTTAATACTTATAAGTCATGTCTAGGGTAGGCCCTGGACAGCCCAGAGGACAAGGTGCAGTGTATTTGAAAGGTTTGGCAATTACTTTTAAGTTTTACATGTCCTGGAAATTAAAAACTTTCAAACACAATTTTTTTACTACTGCAATGCCTACCTCTCCCATAGGCTAACATTGGAGGTACCTTATTACATTTAATAAGTGATAATTTCCAATGGGGAGCAGGTAACCAGTTCATGTTTGGTGTCTTTGAAATTGTAATGAAAAATCCTCCCTTATGGTACTGTCGGGTTTTAAAATTACAATTTTGAAGATGCCACTTTTAGAAAGTTGGCATTTTCCTGTCTTAGCCATTTAGTGCCTGTAGCCTGCATCTTGGTCACATGACTGGATGTAGCTGACAGTTGGGCTTTGTGCATACCTCCTAGATAGCCACACCCAATAGAGAGCTTAGGTGTGCCTAGATGGGCCATCACTGGCAGGATGGCAGCACAGAGTTGGGCACAGCCTTACTTGCACTTGACAAGGCTGTGTCCTGCCTCCACACAAAGGGCTGCATACCCCCTGTAGTTAGTCTGGAGCCAGGGCAGGAAAGGTAGGAAACCTGAGTGCTTCAAAGGGAATTTCTAGATGCTTCTCACACATTCCAAAGGAAGGGCAATGGTAAAAATATTGGACCTCAGACACTACCTCTTCAGAACACTTCAGGGCCTGTGAATACTCTGCCAGGAAGAAGGGCTGCTGTGCTGCAGAAGGGACTGCCACTCTGTTGGACTACTGCTATGAAGTACTGATGCACTACTGTGCTGACCTGCTACCTGTTGCCCTCCTGCCTGGGTGAGAAGGACTGGACCTGCATCTGTTGAACCCAAGACTCCAAAGTGACTCCAAGGACTAGTTGGCTGGCCTCTTGACTAGAACATCAGGGACAGAAGGCTCCAACAACCTTGAACCCAACACTTGGACTCTGCTATCTGTGAGTGTTACCCTGCCAAGTCATGCCACCCCAGTCCTGGACCCTTGGAAGTGGGACTAAAGGTTCTCTGCCAGCCCATCTGTGGATCCACCAGAACCAATACATCTCCTCTGCGCAAACCTGAGCAGAACTTACACATTTGATTAGCTGCGAGGGTTCTCCAGTCGCAAGGACTCTGAATCGAACTCGCAACCCATATCATACTCAACCCCTGGGTAAAGCTTTCCCGATGCAGGCCTTCACATCGCAAATCTCTCATCGACGTCCGCCTCAACAACAACAAAAGCTCTTGCATATCATCAACATCTTTAAACCTGCTTATCTCCTGTTCTACTGAATGGATCATTTTCATTTTGATGTTGTTTTATTTATTAAAAATTACTCTATTCTTCCAAATTAGTGTAGGATCCTTTTTGAGGTGTGTTTTCACTATGTTACTGTTTGAAGTGTTGCACAAATACTTTGCACATTGCCTCAAAGTTAAGCCTCTGAGCCAAGCTACCAGGGGGCCGAGCACAGGTTAATTTAGGGTTTGCTTGTGACTTCACCCTGACAAGGATTGTGGTTTTTGCTTGAGTAGGATGTTACCCCCTGTAGCCAGCAACCCAATTTCTTACATTTACGATCTGACAGTCAATTAAATGTTACACACAGTGTTCCATATAGTTTAGATAAGGAACTGAAGAGTCAGTTTTGTTTTTCCTTTTAACATAAAAAAAAAATGTGTATAAAAGTCAATGTCTTGTTTCAAATTTGTGATATGGACAACAAAATAAATGGATAACTTCTCTTTGAAGTATGAAGGTAAATACAACAAAATAAGTAGAAACACTAAATTTATATTATTTCACTGTCCATGGATGCAGGTTAGTTACATTGGCTAGCTCGGGGTAACTATTAGGGATACAAATGGATTATCATATTTTCATCACTGAACCCCCTGTGTTTCACACCACATAGTCACTTTTTTGCCTCTAATGTGCGTATCCTTGGTGTGTAGAGACAAATTATGGGACTTCAAAAGCCAAATTAAACATAATTTGCAGGAAGGGAGGAAAATGTGTTTTCCCCACAAGATGGTTAGCCATAACTGTAAAATTAATTATATAGATGTTCACCATTCCTGTCAGATAAGTAGGGTTCCTCTCATCATGGCATATAGAGCTGATAGTACCTGGAGTGTGGAGATTTTCTATGATCTCTGTTAAGAGGTTTTGGGGGAGATTGGAGGAGTTTGCAATGAGTAAGAGAAGTACAGAACTGAATCCATCTTCTAATGTCATAGTTTCCCAAGGTAAAGGGAGCTATAGGTTTGCCTTTGCTCCGAAGCACTTCTCTGAAACTTGAACTGATTCACACTACCAACATAATTAGGAAGAGAAAATGTGAGAAATGTACTTTGATTTGTTCAGGGTTTGTTGCCAATCATAGATACGTTTCACATTTAAAACCTTTCATTGACCACTAAGAAGAGAACTGCCTGATAGAGTTGAGGATTAAAAGATTTGCCTACATCCTCCTCTGAAGCATTTTTGTCTGCCTGCCTGAGAATTGGAAACAGTGTCTCCAGTTTCGAACTTGAATCTCTGAAACCTGTCTCCTGATCTACTGATTTTAGATGCGCAATGATCCCCATGCATATAGGGTTTGAGATTGTGCCAAAAGGCATATTGACCTGTATGATATTTCTTCTGAGAAGATTCAGGTGATAGAGGAACTTTGACTGTGAGTTAAAAAAAGGTAGACTAGTTGTTACTTGACAATTCTTCAATGTGCCCATGTAAAATGTTTGCCGTATGGCTAGAGAGTGAAGAGGACCCTGTGCACTGAAGGTGTTGGAGCTGTTGAAGAGGAATTCAAGCAATTATGGGGAGGTTTCTATATTATAATTAAACCTGTGGCATTGTGCTCAGGAAACCTTTCCAGAAAGTGCGAAGACATTTGGAGCACCAGAGAGTTAGGGCATGGGAACAACATCCACAAAAAGGGTACCTTCTACTTGTCTACATTTTAGAGGATTTTACCACTGGGGGCTGCTGACTGCGAAGTTTGGGGCTGAGTATGGACCACAAATCCAGCCTTTTGAACCTTATTTTGTTACAGCTTCCAGCACGGCTCTGCGGAAGGAATCCACCTTGCAGACAGTTCTAATTTCAAGGGACATCTTTTGACCTGAAGGAACCATCAACTGTTGTACAGCAACACTCAACAACCATGAAGGTACCTAGGACCCGGTTCTCCATAACTCTTGCCCAAGAAACATCACTAACTTGTGTACAACTTCAATCCATCTTCAGTCACTGGCTGGCCACTCAGGGCATCCTGACCCCTGACTATTAAACTTCATAGACTAGCTTTGAATTTTACTTTTACTTTATTTAGGTCTGGCCTAGTGACAGCTTTACCTCTGTCACCAATCTCATGGTTTCCAAAAATATATTTAAAAAATATATATATATCCAAATAGGGGCATTTGGTCATCTCTCTTCATTGATTGGTCTGTTCAGGTGTCCGTCACATTTTGTTTCCACCCAAACACTATACAGCATGGGAAACAGGCCTACCCACTTCTTCTATTGACTGTCTTGCACTGTGAGAGATGGCATTTTTCCCGATTACATGGCCCAGCCACCACAAAAGTAGTACACTCCAGTCCTGTAGCTGTTGGAGCAGTATATGCATTCATTTGTGCTTTTCATATTTTTTGCCTCTGTCAACATTTTTTTTCCAGGGCTTATTTAGAGTGCTTGTCAGGCAGCTATAGCTACTGCTATCACCCCTGCTGCCTGAATCACTACTACTACCACCACCGTCAACACTGCTACACTACCATACCATCACAGGAAGTTCTCATACGCTTGTGCATTCAAGAGAAAGTTGATATGATCATGTGTGTAATAGTCATTGTTTTGTGCAATCAGTGATAAAAAAGGCCAGACCTATTGGCTTTGGAATTTCTTGTTTCTATGTAGCCTTCATACTCAATGCAAAGACTTTTGAATCCAACATCCAATTTTCTTAATTTTATTGTCCTTTTATTCATTCCATTATTCACTTTTTGAAAATTAAATGTAGTTTGAAATGTAATTCATTTACAGATTAACTTCTTTTCATGCCCATAGACCAAATGCATTTTCTCGCAGAAGGCCTTGCTGCTCCTAGTAACAAGAATAAGTAAATCAGATACTCTTCACAGAATCCAGGTTACATGACAAGAGGCAGAGTTGTTTGGCTTTGTGGAAAGGTCATCTAGAGCTCACAGCAAGAGAGAGGCCTCTCCACAATTAACAAACCTGTTGCCTACAAGGATCTTACAATATTCCTAACTTAAAATTAAACAGGCCTATATTGCAAAAATGGGAAGTTAAAATATTTTAGCAGAAATAAGAAAAGAAATATTTTGGTTTGTTTTACTTTTTATAAATCTAGATTGTACATTTTTCAATATTCAATTGAGTTCAGAAGCGGCTGAAAAGGACACTATTTTTAAACAGACATGTTGAACTTGTGCTGTGTTTATTTTTTCAACAGTAAAACCTGCTGTTAATGCATCTTTATTTTTTGCTGATGTTTTTTATCCATCTTCAAAGCACAAAAGCTTGCACATTTGCAGTTCATTAGGATATAGAAAGGTTAATGGTGCATAGGTCTCTCTTATTTCTCAGGTAAGGGATTCAAATATAACCCTCCCACATACACACTGGGCCTCTTTCACAAATAAAGGGTGGTGCTCCCAGAGGGAACGGGTTTAGAAATACCCATAAGCCAGGTTACACGCACAAAGGGGGTCATTTTGATGGAGGTTGGGCAGCATCTGGCATCTCATTGGATGCGGTCTGACTGCCATCTGCTGCTGCCTTCCGGCCGACACATTACAATGCGTGTGGTCGGAGGCAGCAGGCGGAGGGACAGTCCGACGCTGTTCGACGGGCTCAAGTAGCCCGTCGGACCGTCCTAGGGTCAGTAATCCCTACAATAGGGGTGGTGTCTGCTCAGGCATCGCCCTAGGGATTACAATGTCCCTTTCTGCCTGCTCTTTCATGGTGGTTCGCTATCGGGACTGGGGGGCACCTATGGTGCACCCCTACACATCCCTGCACCATGTGGCAAGCACCGCATGAAGCAGGGATCATTGTAAAGTGTACATTTCTATTGCAGCTTGTGCCGCAGCCCAAGCCACAAAGGAAAATATACACTTTGCAACCGCCGTGAAGGCGGTCACATTGTAATAAGGGAAGCAGGACCGCTGACTTAATGTCAGGCAGTCACACTTCCGCTACGGTGCTGGCCACACGAGAGTCCGACCATCATCGTAATGATGCCCAAAGTGTTTATAAAGCAATGCAATGGGGCACAAGGTGACATCTCTCAGTCTCACGTAAGTAGAATGGAGTTCCCTCTGTAAAAATAATGGAAGGACTCCTACACCTGTGTCCATCCCGACCTGTGCCCTGCCTAAGGTCAAACATAAATAATGTTAAACATTTTCATCATCTTGCAAGGAATATGGTAGATTGCTGTTCTGAAATATTTAAGTATAGAATCTGCAACAGATTGCTTAGATCATCTTATGATGCAATAGTCAGTTTATTTCAAATGCCTTATCACGCCAAATCATTCACACAAAAGAGAGAACAACAGATTCTTCACTCAACATTGTCCATGCACTAGCAAGCACAGTGTTTAGCTTCTGCTGCATTCTAGGAATAAGACTTCTACATAGTGGTTCTACGTTACCAGAAGTTCTAGTTTTCTCAAGGCAACTCTGGTATGAGCATCCATCTCCTTCAGTCCCCTCTCTATTTGAGCTTAGCTCAGCATCATGCTTACAAAGATTTGCTTCTTAAGTGCTCGCACTTAACCTCCCAGCAAGGTGTAACGACTCTCCAATGGTTGACAGTGGGGCACTCTTTTCCTGTGGAGAGAATCATGAACATTCTAGAGATAGCTATTCAGCTTCATAGGGAGATAAGTTACTTCAGAAGGTGTTTAAGGTGGTAATGCCAACTTGTCGTTTTTATTGAAGTTCTGATTGTGTCTGTATATATCAATCTGACACACAATGCAGGGAGTTTATTTGCTTTACACCCACCGACATTCTGTAAAAGTGACCTATGAGGATATAACACGCACATTTACCTAAGTCTTTCCAAATCTTATCTCACTAAATCTATGATTTTCAGAATGCCGGAGAGTTTGCCTTCCTTGCTACTATGTCCCCTCTGCATTCCCATCCTGGCTTACTTCGGATTTTTCTAAAACGTAAGAACTACAGTGAATCTAATACATAAAAAAAGCATGAATAATCTTTCTGCAATACCGTTTCCAATGTTTATTTTTGTTCTTGAAATTACTGTTGTATTCTTATTTTTATTTTGTTGGCACTGATTTACATATTCTTTATTTTCCTGGTTACAAAAACTTGATTAGCCTTTCACCTAGTTTACATCTTTTTTTAATGGGCCTCGATTTGAGCCTCTATTTCATTTCCCATTTGCGGTAGAACTGCAGTATGGCATTTTCTCTTGCAAGCATTGCTGGTGTTACCAGTTCTGTTGTTTTAACTAATCATTTTTTGGTCTCACCTATATACAGCAGTAGCTGGGTGTTGTCGAAGACCTAAAGGTATATGTACTGAAAGTTCATGCAACGCAGGACAGCAGACAAAGTTGCTGTGCTGCATTGAATGAACGGGAGAGAACAGTGACATATCTACTACGATATGAGGCTATTAAGCTCTCTACCTGCGATGGCGTGATTTGTGCTGCCTAGCGCATAGGCACATTTGAACCATGTTGCAAGAATACCTGTGTTATGAGCAGGATAGTTTTAGTGCAGGTGGGGATACCTTCCTACAGAAAAACAATCCTAAGAGACAATTTCCTTTCTATGTGTGATGTAAAATGAATCATGCATAGAAAGAAGACATTTTGGGGATGTATTGTTGGGTTATACTACACAGGGAACTATTACAACGGGGTAGCAATCTTGGCACGTAGAAATGTTTGTGATATGAATACGAGCGATGAGTTCTAGTTGAATGTCAATTTGCCGATGTAATGGTTTCAATCTACTCTATCTACAAATCCAATCTAGATGATCCTTCAGTATTGAATTACTTAAATATTGAACTGGCCTCCAGGCCTATTCCTGTATGTCAGTAGATGGATATGTTGTGGGTAGGAAGCCTAAGGTTTTTCGAGCAGTGCAGCATCTGAAAAGGAATCATGGATTGGTGGATATTTGGAAGAGGGTTAAAGCCCATATCCAGGGTATACTTACGTTTCAGCTTCTCACAAAAAACATGGCAGACTGGGCAATATTTTAACATCCTTAGGCTTAGTCAGTGAAAGTTAAGATCGAGAAGTTGCCACAAGTTCTATCGGATCATAATCCCTTGATAATTGAAATTCCTTCATTAGTTGGTAAAGGATGTGCACAGACCTGGTCGTTTGATAGTGGCCTGCCCTCTAATGAAGATTATATTAATGATATCAATAAGTGTGGATCCCTGCCTTCATGGAGTTTAACAAAGGTAGTGCTCCTGGTGGAGTGATATGGGATACACTGAAGGCTGGAAAAAGGGGAAAGCCTATTCGTTTTAATTTAAATAGACAGATAATTCATTCTCAATTATTAAGAGATAAATGTAACGATTTAATTGAAATGGAGGCGCAACTTGTCAAAGCAGCTGTGGAAGGGGCTGAACTGTAGGAGATACTCCATAAGTTAGCAGCAATTAAATATATTATTAACTACATATCTGCAGGCAAGGCAGCTGAAAAACATATAGCATGCAGGACTGAATGCTATGAGTATAGTGAAAGGGAGGGTTGACTGTTGTTTCTTTGAACAAGGCAAAAGGTAGTATACGGTGATATACTCAAGATAAGGGCGGTCAGGTGGTCACCACTCCGGAGGCAATATTGGGAGTGTTTAGGGAATTTTACAAGGAGCTGTATCAAGCAGGTGAGGTCCCTGATGAGTTGGATATATTATTGGATGTAGGGTAAACCCAGAAGATCAGGTTTTCCTAGATGCCCCCTTTGGTCAAGAAGAAATTCGAGAGGCACTTAAAGCTTTACCCCCCGGAAAGACAGAATGCCCGCATACATTTAAAAAAAAAAATTTTCAATCCGTTTGAAAGGTGGATCTGGGTAATATTCTCAGGGAAGTATAAGTTAGGCAGCAGGCCTCATCTTCTTGGGTAACCATAAATATGGTGGTATTCAAGAAGAAAGGGAAGCCACTGCTTGAACCTGGGTCGTACAGACCTATTTCACTGATAAACAGCAATGCTAAATTATATGCTAAAATTCTGGCTTCCTGGCTAAGTCAGATATTGGCAAATTGGTATCCCCATGGCAACCCAGCTTTATACCCAGTAGAGGCACTACTGGTCATATTAGATGAGTAATTGCACTGTTTGACAAGGCCAATGAAACAGAGGATCCCATGGTTTTGATACTTCTAGATGCTGAAAAGGCTTTTGATTGGGTGACCTGGGATTACCTGTGGGCTGTACTCAGGTAGAATAATCTCAATCACGGCTTTGTAGCCGCTGTCCAAGCACTCTATAGGAACCCAACAGCTAGACTGCAAATAATGTGGAGGGAGTTGGAGGCCTTTCAAGTAATGAGAGGGACAAGGCAGGGATGTCTGTGCTCACCTTCTTTGTTTGATTTATACATTGATCCACTGATCAGAATATTGGAGGCTAATGAGTTAATAGTTCTGATAATGTATCATGGTATCAGTACAAAGATACTCGCATATGCAGATAATATTGCTGTGGTGACACATGATCCAAAAGGGGCTATCAGTGAGATAGAAAATGAGGCCTTGAGGTTTGGTAGGGCATCCAGTTATTTTCTGAATAAGAGCAAGACCCAGTTTCGTTGTTAATGCCGGATCTAGCTAGTGGATGATCATATGGTAGAAAGTGCAGTCCATCCGGGGGTCAATATCACAGCTAAAGTTGAACAGATAGTTGAATTAAATCTGACTTCAGTTCTAAAGAAGAATAAAAGTGACTTTAGGTGAATAGATAATCTGCATCTAACAATAATAGGGCAATGAAATGTTACAAAAATGCTGTTCTTGCCTAAAATTCTTTACTTTTATAGGGACATCCCCTTAGAATTTGAGAGATGCTGGTTTTATAAGATGGAAGAGATTTCCAGCAGCTTTATTGGGTCATATGCTAGAGCTAGAAGGGCCCACAAATTCATGTTACCTAGGACAAGGGGTGGATGGGCAGTAATGAACTTTAGGTACTATTATTGGGCAGCAGCACTACACTATATGAAGTCTTTAATTGCAGGCAGGCGGCCAGGCGGCAGAGGAGATGCCCCCCCTTTAATGAATTGTTAATGAGGGAGGAGGTCAAAGCATGTTTTTCAAAGTTGGTAGAGCCAAGCTATTATAAAAAAGTCAAATTTAAGACAGTCCAAGCTGCATTTAAGATCTGAGAGAACACACAAAATGCCAGTGCTGATATAAAAATCACACTTTTTTTATCCAAGCGCATTGACATCAAACAATGTCGCCAAACACCTCTTTTTCCATGTAATTTAATCAGGATTTAATAAAAAAAATTCACATATAAAAATTCGAAACACAAAAGTTTTTTATATTTCTAACAATAAACGCAACTAGTTGTTCACTGGCATTTAAGATCTGGGCATTGGTCAAGAATAACATCGGTATCAGTAGTTATAGTCATTATACTCCTCTGTGGGGAAACCCTTTGTTCCTTATAATTTTTCATGATGAATACTGCATCAGGTGGAAAATGTATGGCATCGAGAAGCTTGGTGATTTTTTTGAGTTAAATCAGTTGAAATCATCTGAGGAGTTACAAATGGAATATGGTTTAGAAAAGAGTGATTTTTTAAAATATCTTAAGTTTAGAGATCTTCTGTTAAAAAGGGTTGGAGGAATAGCTGGGTTAGAGAAGAATCCCCAACTCAAGCAACTATGTGGCCCTGCAGGTTGTAAGATAAGCCAAATCTATGTATGTTTAAGCAGGTACATGTCAGATGACCTTGAGAGGCAATCAGATAACTGGGAGAGGAGGCTGGAGACTACAGATAGTAGCTTTTCGGAATCACTAGAATTGGGCCAATCACTGTTGCTATCAGCTGGGCTGCAGGCACAGCATTATAGGACATTATGCAATCTTTATTACACTCTGGCCAGAAGAGTGGGCTGGGGGAGGAATGAAGGAACAAGCTGCCCGCTATGTGGCAGCCAGAAGGAAGATCTCAGGCGTATGTTTTGTAATTGTCCGACATTAGACACCCTCAAGCAAAGGATAACCTGGTTCTTATGGACTGCTCTGCAAACAAAAGTAGTTCTATCTCCCCAGCTTATACTTTTGGGCATACAAAACAACGCAGATGGTTCAGATTTTCAATAGTTTGTTTTTTGGCTATGGCAGTGGCCCGAATATGTATTGCTTCAGCCTGAATTTAGCCCAGATCCCCTGCGTATCATCAATAGCTGGCAAAACTACTCTCAATATTCCATCTGAAAGGTAACCTATATCAACATAAGGACCAAAAGGCTAAGAAGATGGGGGCTCAGATCTTGGCCCTAATGGTTGGGTGGCTCCAATTGGGTATTTTTACAAAATGCCAGACAGATAATAAGTTAAAAATCTATGTTTTTTTACCCCCAGGAAGATTGTTTATAATTTTTATATTTGGTAAAAAGCGGAGGAATTAATTTCTGAGTAATGTTTCTTTATTTAATGAACTTTGAAACCAGAGCAATATGATGAATCATTTGTAATGAATTATATGTATTGAATTATCTTAATGATTTTTTTCTATTACTGTGTGCAATTAAATAATGCTCCTCTTGTGGAAAAAGAAAATATGTAAAAAAAAACAGAAAAAATAGAGGAAGTAACTTGGAGAAATAAACATATTTCTCCTTGCTATGCCATGGTCAGGCTGGCGTACCATTTTGGTGCAATCCCAGGTTTACTGATTTAAGTAAATTTGAGTTTACATCAAATTCCATTGGTGGAAGCATTGGAACGCCCATGCTCCACACATGGAACGCCTACCACTACGAAATGCAACACAATGCAGCTTATGGCACTACGTTGCGTTACATTTCTTTGCAAAGTCATGCAAGGTGGTACAAACCGCACCCTGCGTGGCTTTGTAAATCTTAATTAAACCTTAGTGTTGCCTTGCTTCATCTTGTGTGATGCAAGGACAATGCAAAGGCTTAGTAAATCTGGGCCCTAGTGTCTACAGTGCATCCTTGGAGTGGGTTCAAACAGCCTCTTGCTCATAATCGGATGAGTTTCTTGTCTACCTTAGTTCAACTGCTGATGTAAGGGATGATTTTTGTATGACTTTATGAAAGTGCATCGCTTTCCTTGCTTCTTACCCCTCCCACCGCCTCTGCTTTTTAATCTATTGATTCATTTATTTACTTCTTTTGCTTTTTCTGAGAGCCTGACAGTGGAACATTGCTTTCAAGCCACTCTCTTTTGCCCAGTTTCACCGTCTCCATCAACTCCAACCTCCTTTCAATCCCAACTTACCACTTTTTGTTGAATTAAAATGTTTATATTATTATTTACGTCCAAATACAAGAATCTTTGAGGGGTTTTTATGTCAGTTTCCGCCAATAGATTAGCACTCTGAAAGTCAAGGCAGAGGACAATGGGGCATATTAGCAAGAAGAGGCGATAATCATCGCTAACCCTGCTTAGCATGATTTTGTTTATCGCCGGCTATCGCTGGAATATATCGCCACGCTAACGCTGTATTAGCAACGATTAGCGCTATGGCGATGAATATTCCAGTGATAGCGGGGGAAATGGGCCAACATCGCTGAAAAACCAGCGATGTTGCATGGAGAAGGGAGAACACCTTACTGATACGACCCTGTGGTCGTATCAGCATAATCCACCCCCCCATGTTAGGTATGGCTAACACCTGCTAATTGCAGGTGTTAAATAAATGGCGATGACCCCGGTTAGCGCGACTTTTCACGTCGCTAACTGGGGCCATGGCCACCTTGCTAATAGGCGATAGGCCTGTTAGCGAGTGTTTCCCAGGTTTGTTCGTCGGGAACGCCCACTTTGCATGTCATTAGCGATAAATATCGCTGACATGCAAAGCGGTAAAAAAACGGGCGCTAATGCCCGAAAACTGTTGCTAACTGCTGTTAGAGACAGTTTGCTGATAGGGCGATATATATATCGCCGCTTTAGCGGCAAAAAGTGCCGCTAAAGCGGCGATAGTGCCCTTGCTAATATGCCCCAATAATTTTGGGAATTATTTCACATCATTGTAGCAAACTGAATACATTATTTCTGCCATTTTGTGTGTTTTTAAACATATAAATTTTGAGGGTGAAGACAGCAGGTACCTTTCATCACAGTACATGGGATCATAGAGAATTGCAACTGCATGCTCACTTGCCCCACTTTTGTGTGGTTTCCAACATATACTTTAGTACGTAATTCACTATTCTAAAAAGCCTTCATCCATCATTAAATAGATTAAGAATCATTTATAAAATAATATTGCTAAATGGTCATCAAGTATGTGTGGGCACATATGGTGACCACCTTGGAATGATTTGTCTTTTGCGCTAACAAAAATCATCTTGGAATAATTTATCATAAAGCATAAGAAAACCAAAATCGTCATTTGCTCTTGTTGCTTTGTTCACTTTTGACCCCTGCTTCTCTCCTTTCTCTGGGAAAAGTTTTTAAAAAATGACTCAGGATAGTTGAACATTAAACTCCAGCTCCAACAGTTCCAATTTCTTTTTTTTAAGAGAATCTTGCCTTTTTAGCATACTTTTACAAGCAGGAAATTCATGTTTTTTCAAAGACGGCTCTGCTGAAAGGATATTACCTCTGTACAGCATATGATCCACAATGCTTTGTGCATTGCCACCTGACACCATACGTCAGTCGTTTTGTGTGCATTTAAATGTCATAGATTAAAAATCCTTCATTTCAGGGGGTGTGGCCACCAAAGGAATGGAGCATATGTGATTTTGTAGCTCTGCTCTTTCCTCATTGCACAAAAGAGACAGTAGCCCTTCCAAGACACCTCCAGGGCAGCAAAAGATGGACCTTGCCTTGGGGACACTCCCTAAATGACCAGCAGGAGCTCTGTGTACTTGACAGCTGACTACGATGGAGATCCTTGATGTGTGGGTGCCCAGGCTCTACTAACTGCCATCTTTGAGGGAGGCAGTGGCAGTGAGTGAGAATCTGGTGGAGTTGAGGGAGGACTGTTGGGTCCACATGTAAACAGAGGTGGTAGGGGGCAGTGGTGGCAACTGGGACCCAGGACAACACTGGAGTGAGAAGTAAGAACATAT
This sequence comes from Calotriton arnoldi, assembly GCA_963921515.1. Lineage (NCBI taxonomy): Eukaryota > Metazoa > Chordata > Amphibia > Caudata > Salamandridae > Calotriton > Calotriton arnoldi. The sequence continues at coordinate 480,164 of CAWUFW010010191.1, read as the reverse complement.
ATCAGTGGAGCTGGAAGCACGACACAGGCTGGGGAGCTGGTCTGCAATTGCTATGCCGAGGGGCCCCATTCTCCTGCCTGTGTACTTTAAAGTCCTGAAGAGCCCTAAGACAGACTGGAACAGGATAGAAATAAGAGAGAACATGGGACGGGGCACAGAACTACGTGAGGAGATAAAACAAATTACAGTTAACACCACAGTGGGAAATAGGAAACAACCAAAACTATGGTGAGACAAAAAGAAATAAACCAACCTCCCAAGTGGGAAACTGGAAGAAAAGCTTCTGTAACAGAATCTTGCAAGGCAGGAACCTCACAGGAATTTCCTTTTGAAGACTCAGAAAGAAAAACAGCTATCAAAATCAAAGGTAGAAGGGTTCGTGGCTTGATGCTGGACAAGATGGCGGTGCACTGCTGAGGCTCAGAGGGATGGCACGCAAAGCAGCATCTCAAACTTGGCTTCCTCTTCATAAAATGCTTTCAAATGCTTCATAATTACTAAAGAAGTAAGGAGGATACTGCGACTCTTATTTTTGACATTTGGGAGCACATAATTACCTCAACGTCAGCAACGTGTCTTTGCTTCTTCTAATGCTCCCACCCCCTCTCATCAACATTAATCATAGGTATGTTTACCTTTATTGTTACCCTTCTTGTTTCATATTTCTTCTTTCTGTTTCATCACACCCTATTTACCCTCTCACCCTATTCCTTTAAATTCATCGTCCTCATTTAATTCCTTCATTGTACGGATTTTATTGCCATGTCTCAATGTTTCTTCAATGATATTATTCATATCATATGTCAGAATCTTTATTATTTTTTTCATAATCCTCTTAATGATGGGTCTGATTGCATCAAATGAATAGTTCTTTTTAAAAGGTTTTAACATTGATTTCTTAGAATGTCAGGGGTTTAAATACTCCTATGAAATGTCAAAGAGTCCTAACACACTGATCGCAACTTAATGCCCACATTGTTCTTTTGCAAGAGTCTCATCTTAAGGAGAATGAATGTATGCAATTACTCAAAGGATGGGTAGGTGAGGTGAAATTTCTCAAAGGATGGGTAGGTGAGGTGGTTTTCTCACCAGGTATTGGTAAAAAGTATAGAGTTATGATTTTATGCCACAAATCCTTAAAAGTCCAACTGATATCACAGGAAACTGATTCAGACTGGAGATGGGTACTGAATAAATTATGCATTAATAAAGTCCCGATTGTTTTGTTCAATGTATATGGCCTTAATGCTCCTGACTGACAGTTTTGGTCCAATATTTCCCAGAAGCTTTTACCATACCCAGACGATAACTTACTATTAACAAATGACTGTATCCATTTCATTGACCCCTTTCTTGACAGGCACTCATTCTCACATTACATTCCAAATAAATTGAAAAAGCATTTGTACACGCTATCCACCAACGTCACTTGACAGATGCTTGCCGACTATGTAATCCTTCACCATGAGAGTATACATCTTTCTCCCCACTACATACAATCTTGGATAGATCATATTTTTATTTCACACCATCTTTTACAATCTCTACATACTGCAGACATTTGCACTATTTTGACCTCTGATCATGCTCCTGTTTCGATTCAACTGGAGCTCTTACCTAAACACATTTCTCCTAAGAGATGGAGATTTAATGATTCCCTGCTATTGGACACCACTTTCACTTCTTTTTTTCATTAATACCTTCATTTTAATCTGTCTGGCAATACTTCCTTCCATATCGTTTGGGTTGCTTTCGAAGCTTCTGCTCATGATTTTATCAGTAATTATTTCTTTAAGAAAAAGAAACACTGCAAGACTCAATCTAAACGACTATTCGAAGAAATTAAACACCCTGAACATACATATTACATCTCACATACACAACACTCCTTTCAACAACTTATTAAAGCAAAGCTACATGTCAATAAAATATCCACAGATTCTGCCTTATCTTATCTTCTTAAATCTAGTGTCAAATATTATAGAGGTCAGAATAAGTCTGGGAAATTGCTAGCAAATTACCTTAAAATTAAACAAAATAAATTATTCATTGAGTGAATTATAGATGATACTGATCAGACCTATTCCAGAGACTTGGCTATTTTAAATATATTTTGAAACTTTTATACTAACTTATATACACCCGAGCACACACCATCAGAGCCTGACATTTTTCAATATTTGTCTTCTGTTCATAAACCAGATTTCACTCAAATAGATTTTACATCCCTGGTAAAAAATATCTCTCCTTCAGATTTACATCTTGCTTTACTATCCCTCAAGAAAGCTAAAGCCCCAGGACCAGATGGTTTTGCAATGACATTCTATATTAATTTCTCTCAGCTTCTTTTACCCAAATTACATACTGTAATCCACTCTTTCTCTGACTCTTCCACTTCATCTGGTTCTTTTCCAGACGCACTTATATGCCCTGTCCCAAAAGATGGAAAGGACCTACATTACTGTAAAAATTACAGACCCATTTCTTTGGTCAATTTAGATTATAACATTTTCTTTAAAGCACTAGCATCCACACTGGAAGCCTTTCTTCCCGATCTTTTAGGGAAGGAGCAATCAGGTTTTGTGTCAGGCAGATATCTTTCGGACAATACTCGCCTGTTTTTTGATATTATACCAAAGTATGCTGGTTTGTCTGAACCTTTAGCAGCCATTGCTTTAGTTGCCAAGAAGGCTTTTGATCAGGTAAATTGGTCTTTCTAATTTCACACTCCTAGCTGGTTCGATTTTTGGTCCCAAAATCATTGACTTAATCTCTCTTCTCTATTCCTCTCCTTGAGCTGCTAATGGTGCTAATTGCCTGACTTCCTTGTGTTTTACCCTTGGTGGAGGAGTACATCAAGGATGTCCCCTTCATTTTTTTCTTTAACCTAGTTCTTGAACAATTTTATCCAGAATTAGACAAAATATACACATTCATGGATTCTGGCACAATACTCAACAAATTAAATTAGCTGCATATGCAGATGATATTTTGTCATTCATATCAAATCCTCCTTCTTCACTTCCTGCTTTCTCATCTGAGGTTACACCTTATGCTTTAGTATCTGGGAACAAGTTGAATAACGACAATAGCAAACGTTTACCCTTAAATAAATTTACCTTTAAACAAGAGTTTTCTTGCTCCGATTTCAAATGGCCATCTAATCAACTAAAATATCTTGGTCTTCAATTTACTCAGTCACTCAACACTTATCTTTCCATTAATTTAGATGCTTGTATTCATAAGATAACATCATTAACAAATAGGTGGCATCCTTGACATTTATCTTAGTGGGGTCGATTGAATACCATCAATATGATGTTAGATCCCATTATTCTTTTCACTGTATCCAACATTCGTCGGAATATTCCACTCAAATCATATTAAAAAGTTACTATATTTTATCCTCCTTTCTTTGGAATAACAAGAAGCCTAGTATGTTGTTACTTAAATTAAAATGTCCTAAAACAGAAAGACAAGTGATTTTCCCAGATGTTGCTTTTTATCATAAAGCATTCATATTAAAACAATCTATACACTGGATCGCACCTTCACCCACATATACTCCATTATGGGTAGATTTAGAATGCAACTTCTTATCTCCTTTTTCATTTAGTGAATTTCAATTTTCATGCAAAAGCCTCAAAAACTATTCAACCAGATTTTTTAGCACACCTGTAAATTGCTGGCTTCTGTTACTCCATGCTCCCCTACAGATTTAAACATGTTTTTAGATTCCACCATTTGGCATAATCATTTCATACAAATAAAGAACAGGCCTATTTACTGCAGTGGAGACTGGCATCTATGAGGAGGTGGGGCGCGTGGGAAAAATAAAATAGAAATTAATAAAAAAAAGTAACTGAATGTGACGTCCTCCGCTCTGTTCCTCTTCTCATCACCGGAACAGGATGCAGCAACTCCTTTGAGCAATCATGATGCTGCTCTTATGCAGTATGAGAGCACCATCCTGATTGGAGTGAGCACCCTCTCTTGGCACTCCCCAGTGCTCTGGAGGCTTGTACTTGCTCTAACCCAGCTGTCTTAAGACAGCTGGGTTAGAGCTGTTTAAAGTGCCCATGTGTGGCTGCCCATCACAAGACGGCCCGTCCAAAAGGCATGCGCACCTTAAACAAGCGCATTAGACTACCCACCCTCCTCCCTGCTGCTGTCACTTAGCAGCGGCACAGCTAATGCTTAGCTGGGGGAGAAGATGTAAAATAAAATGGTAATAAATTGCCATTTTATTTTTGAGGGTTTTGGGGGATTTTAAATTGGGTGATGCTCCTCCGCTCCAATGGAGGGGCTGCCCCTGATTAACTGGTCAGCCTGGAGAACTAAAGGTCTAGTCTGGGGTAGACAATTATATTATAAGGACTCTTTTATATCTTTCTCACAAGATCAAACACTGTGGTTTATCATCTACTTCTCATCATAGATTTATAACCCTACAAAATATCATCTCTGAATCATATACTCACTTTCAATCCATTTCTCTAATCAGCACATCATCATCCATTAATCTTACTAACCTCCTACATTCAAATCCAAAGGCTTCTTTTATTTATTTAATACTTCAAGGCACCTCGAATGATCAACCTAAACCCAATCGATCTTCATATCACTATACCTATTTCAACCTGGAAGCAGATTTGGATCAAGATTACAAAGTCCTCTCATGCAGCAAATACAACACAAACTATTTTCATGGGCTAATGTTTTTTTTAATGTGCAAATAATTGATCTCCTACTGGCAATTGTTTTTCAGCAAATCACTAAACATTGGAAAAACTCTACACAATTGTTGTCTAAAGCATGGTGGTACGCAGTCTGTCATAATAATAGACTAGATATTGCATGCATGCATCCTGTATCTCTTGTTCTAAAATGGCAAGAACTTTGGTTACCAATTACGCAGTTTCTAGAGGAATCTGCCAAATGATCATTTGCACCTCTACCCAATGCTTAAGAAGTACTTCAACTTGTCTGAATTCTAGTTCTGATGACATTATTTTTTTTTTTGCTATATATTGCTTTATTCATATTTTACTGATTATCCTTTATTTACAATCTATTTATGCCTTTTTAAATGACATAGATACAGGCTCTTCCTTCCATTGCCCCCCAGTATTTTATAGTTTTCACCTCTCAACTGTTGTACTTATATGTTTCTCTATGACAGTATCTTCTTTGCATAAATAAACTTAGTCTTTAAACCTAAAAAAAAATCAAAGTTGAACTTAGAAGTGAATCTGAAACCTTGAAATGGCCAACTCACTGTTTAACCGTAGAACAAACTCACAGTGGAAGGATCCATCCCTTGTGATGCACTTAGTCATTTCTGCAGGCCAACCGCAAACCTTTCCACCATCAACCTCCTGTTTTCTGAACCTGTTTTTGTTGGCTTTTAGGACTCAGCACACTTTTCCACAATCAGTGCTGAAGTGCTTGTACTCTCTCCTTTAAACATGGTCAACTTGGCTTACACCCAATTGGCACATTTTATTTCCTCGTAAGTCCCCAGTAAAGTGGCAGTACATGTACCCAGGACCTATAAATTTGGTGCTACCAGTGGGCCTGCAGCACTAATTGCGCCACCTACCTGAGTAGCCTGATAAACAAGTCTCAGGCCTGCCATTTTAGCCTCTGTGTGAAGTTTTAAACTGCCATTTCGATCTGGCAATATAAACCTCTTGCCAGCAAAACACTGAATGGCTGGGTGTTGGACAGCAAAGCTAATGATTTTACTGGTTTGTTTAATCTGATACTGAGAGAGCGCATCCACAGTATATGTTTTGTGGAGCTCTGCCAGCACCTGGTTGACAGTAAGCCCATTGACCTCAGAGAGCTTTCAAAGGAGGCAGAACTCCAGATTAGTACCAAGTTGTCCAAGAAGGTACCTGGGAGTGACCCCAAGAAGGGTGGCTTAGTTTCCCCCAGCAGAGTGAGGGGAAGGTTAAAAGGGACACTGACAAGTTCCAGGGTGAGGTGGGGGAAAAGGTTCCCAAGCCACCTCTGAGAAACATGGGGAGGTTCTGGTAGGCATTGGCCCAAGGCACCCAACTTTCAACCCCACTGCTTTGTGTTTTCCCAGCTAATACACAAGCAGGGGGTCTCTGTCTGTCCTAAGAAACCACCCACTGGTGGGACTTCTACATGGGTGGCCTATGTGATCTTAGGGGTAAGTAGTCCCCATGGGCAGGTGATAGACCATGCCCTAGTCTCCCTTTGTTGGGAGGTAGGCTCAGAGGGTGAACAGGTGATCCGTGAGGATGGAAGTTGTTACCTCCACCAGGATGAAGTCAATGGGATCCCTATCACTGCTCTGAGGGATACTGGGGCCAGTCACGCAATGGTTGTGGAAAGGCTGGTTTCCCCAGAGCAGTATACTAAACAGGTGTGGCGGGTAGCTCGGGTCCAGGACCAGGACTTTTCAACACCATGGCTCTGGTATCCCTGGAGTGGGCGGGGAGGCGATCCAGAGCAAGGTTATAGGTAGTCCCCAGTTGCTCAAAGACTGCATTCTGTGGAATGAGATGCCCATAGTGTCAGGAGAGCGTGGAGGGGTGACAGGCCAGGGCACTTTGACAGTTCAGTTTTCTCGGGGTGTCACTCCCAAGCAGAGGGTACGGAGCCCCGGCGGAGGGGCAGAATGAGGAAGGACTCACCCCTGACCCCGGTTGAGACTCGGGGTGCAGACCCTGATCTAAGTGCCCAGTCTCAGACTACCACCCCTGAACTGGTCGGAAAGAGAGTGCAAAAAAGCTGCCCAACGCCCGGGGCTGTTGCCCCCCATTCTGAGTCCTCAGAGAACCTTGGATAGTCCAGGACCTGGCTCTTGACACTGACAGCTGTCATGCCCCTGTTGGTTGCTGTCCTTATGGGGAGCAATTTCCTTGGGTTGGAGATAGAATTCTGATCCAAGGAGTGGAATGGGGTGCATCACTTTGTTGGCCATGGTGATACTGTCTGCCTACTGGGCTGCATCTGTGAGCAGGTTAAGGTTAGGTGCTGTACAACAAGGGTCCATAAGTGAGGGGAAAGTTTCCGCATGGGTCAGGTCAGTGTCTCAGGAGAGTTTAGACAGAGGGTTCCAACTGGGTTCAGAAGGACCTAAAACTGACTGGTGCCACTACTTAACAGGGACTTCGTCCATGTTCTAATACCGAAGCAGGGGAACCCATCAAGGTATTGACAATCTACCCTGGTTTTTTGTTGGGGGGGTCGTGTTGAACTTGGCACTTTATGCACAGCCATCTCCCAACCTTTTTACCTTCATCCTCCTGTTTTCTGAACCTGTTTTTGTTGGCATTTAGGACTCTGCACACGTTACCACAACCTGTGCTAAAGGACTTGTGCTCTCTCCTTTAAACATGGTAAAATTGGCTTACACCCAATTGGCACATTTAATTTACCTGTAAGTCCCTAGTAAAGTGGTAGTACATGTACCCAGGGCCTGTTAATTACATTCTACTAGTGGGCCTGCAGCACTAATTGTACCACCTACTTAAGTAGCATGTTAAACATGTCTCAGGCCTGCCACTGCAGCCTGTGTGTGCAGCTTTAAATCACCATTTCGACCTGTCTATACAATCCTTTTGTCAGGTCTAAACCTTAATTTTTAATACATGTAAGTTACCCCTAGGATATGCCCCACGTAGCCCAGTGGGCAGGGTGCAGTGTATTTAAAAAGTTGGACGTTCACTTGAAGGTGCTCTGCCAGCCCAGTAGTGGTCTCTTGGGCAGATCCGATGCAGCCTTATGCATCTCCTTTCAGACTCTCATTGGAACCCCCGCTGCACAACAGATCTCCAATGCAGATCCTAGCATCGCAGCTCCTTGGAACCTTCTGCTGCCCAACGCATCCCCGACACAGGACTTCCATTGCAAGCCTTCGTCGACTGCATCCTCCATGGCGACACAGGACCTCACATCGCAGGAGCTGTTGACAGCTTCACCGGAAATGCTGCTGCACTGTGCATCTCTGATGCAGGACCTCGCATCGCAGCCTACAGCTTCTTCAGAACCGTCGCTGCGCATCATTCGACGTGGGAACTTCTAATGCTTCGTGACCAGGATTTAAGGTATTTTTTTTCAGTGGGCCTAACTTGGTCCCTGCACCTGGCCCACACTCTATCATGGTAGGTCGGAACTTGTGACTTTGTCTCGGTCTGGTGCAGCCAGATAACTACAGTTGGCACTTTGCGCTTTTAAGCATTACTTTGTCTTAAAGCTTTAAAATTGCAAATCTCTGGTTCAACTGATTACAATGGTTTTGGGTTTGCAGACTTACGAAGAGCAGAAGTCTGTATTGGCATTACTGGAGCTCAGACTTGAGAGGTAAGCGTATGGATAAACCCTAAAAATAAGCAAGGAATGCACAGCCAGTTCAAGGGAAACTCCCAGCCAAGCAATCTAGCTTAGACTTTTTACAGAAATGTCCAGCTTGAACAAGATGCAACCATTGATGACAGAATCTACCACTAGGTAAATACTAAGCATCTTTTAATTGGAAGAGCACCGGTAAGAGGGAGACAAGATATGACTCACAGAACCAAGCAGAAGCAGGAAAAGAAATTGGACTATTGCTCAGTAAAATGAAAGCCTGCTTTTGACAAAAAGTGCCCCCTGGAAGCACGCAGCTAAATCTCTCACACAGTAAATCCGGCAAGTGGAGCAGGGCTGGACTGGGAACAGAAACCGTCCCTGGCAAACTGCTCAGCCGGCACCCCCTGGGGTGAGGGGGAGTGCAGCCGAGCAGTTTGCGAGGGCCGGTTTCGGCTGATTTTGTTACAGGGGGCCGATATTGCCGACCCCCGGTAACACAAATGGCCCCCCAGGGGCCCAAAACCGGCCCCCACCCTAGCGGCCTACTGGGGAAACGCCCGGTGCCCGCTATGGCCAGTCCGGCCCTGAAGTGGAGCCACAAAAAGTGAACATCAAAAAGTAGACCCGCAACAGTAAAGCAGTCCGTTGAAACAGCAATATGCCATGAAAACAAGTCAACACCAGTAGGAGTGATAAAAAATATGCACCTTGAGAGAGAAAGGCCAATAACCAAAATCTGGACAAGCCACAAAATAAATATCAGGAAAACTACAAAGTAGTACACACACGGGGAAATATGGACTAAAGAACTGCATGTACTGTTAACAACAAAAAAGCAAAGTCCCTGAAACACAGACAATCAATCACCTGAGAAGTAATCTAAGATAAAGAGGGAAACCCATGAATCATGAACTTAAATAAAAATGGAGATTCTACCAAAATACACCAGTACATAACACATCAGAGAGAGCTTGAACTGCAAACAAGGCTAGACATGAAGGCATATGGGGCCTGAGTACGGGCAACACCCCCTAAAAAAGAAATTGACAGGTTCATCCAGATGAGAAAACAAGCAATTTATGGAAATAGTCCCTGCACTGCAGCCCTCTCAATTGGGTTAAAATGGGCATTTAGGCCAGGAAACCCAGGGAGTGCTCTCACACATAACCCACTAACATCAGTCACAAAGAACAATAGAAGCACACTCTTAGTAACAGAGGCTCCCATCCGTTAGGGACAGAGGTTGGCATAGTCAAGACAAACACAAGCCTACTGACCTCAAAAAAATGTAAAACTGACAGCTGGAGTCTCAGGTGAATTTTAAAAGGACAACAAGTTATACAGGTATTAGGTGGCTATGGCCTCAAACTGGCGAGGGGAGACAACTGAACATGTCATAGCTTCAAAGTTTTAAAACGGTACTACCTCAGGACAATTAATTGAAAGATCCTTCACCCACGGGGTATTGAATGGACATTTTAGAAGTTACATGACCATGGTGGCAGCAGGACTTGAATCCTTATCCCTGTGTCTGATAGTCAGAGACTGAGGCAGGAGTCTGAAAGGTCTCTTACTATCCAAAGCAGCATTCAGCCTTTGAGACACCAAAAACAGGGAGGAAAGAAGCGACCCTCCTGGAGGCCCACTGCACAAAAATAATTCTGCTTAAGCCGAAGAGCAGTAGAGCAAGAAGGGCTGGCCTCCACACAGCAATGGCAGCACTATCTGCAGCAGTGCGAGAAACCGTCCTTAAGGGGTGGGGGCCTGTATGGGAACAGGGTGAGCAGTGTTGAAGGAGAGCAACAACAGCCAGCTGCCTCCAGCTCAGCCCAAAAAAAATTAATCCTAGCCACGTTATTCGGGGGAAACCTCTGTCTTCCTTCATTATGCCTACTTTGCCCCCCATCCTCTCTGTAGGGGAGAAAGGTCGAACTCAGGATGTTTTAAGGCCAGGGAGAAGGAGGCATTTGACCAGCGCCCCATCTTTCAGGAGGCCTCCATAGGAAAGTGAGTTTTCTTTCTATATTACCTCCATTTCTCTATCCTAGCTTCTTCAACTCCCTCTGCCTTCTCTACCTCAGCGTCTTTCTCTACTTTGCATCAACGTAAGGATATTTGGGCCCCAGCCAAGGCATATTTTGGCTGTTTGTGTCCCACTGTTCTGAAAATATATTGTATAATTGAACATTGTTTGCCATTGTGCAAGCTTCAAAATTCAAAGTAGTTGCGAATAGGAGACTCTAAAAATGCCCTTTTTTTTTTTTTACCATGACACAAGTCAAAAATTGTGACAAACATGTTGCCACAGAGACAGATAAGTTAGAAAAAAATAAAGTTAGAGGTGCTTGTCTTTGTGGTGCATTATTTCAAATAGTATGGAATGGGAGGAGAAAGTGAGACTTTGACTGTGAGCTGCATTGATGGGAGAAAGAACTCTCATCATACTTTCGGTATTCAAAAAAGGGATTTAGTAGTAGTAAAGTTAGGATTCCTAACTTTACTACTACTAAATGCCTTTTGTGAATACCGAAAGTCGTAAAGTTAGGATTTTGTCTCAGTTTAGTAGTAGTAAAGTTAGGAATCCTAACTTTACTACTACTAAATGCCTTCTGTGAATACCAAAAGTAGTAAGTTTAGGATTTTGTCTCAGATTACTTTTGTGAATCGGGCCCTACATTGTTAGAAATGGGGGTCTCTAGATGGCAGGGGTAGGTACCTTTGTCCAAGTAGGGACCCTTCTTCCTAGTCAGGGTAAGGGAGTTACACTCCTAAAATAACACCTGCTCACCTCCTTGGTAGCTTGGCATGAGCAGTCAGGCTTATCTCAGAGGCAGTGTGTAAAGCATTTGCACATAACCAACAGTACCACAGTGAAAACACTACAAAAGGACACCACACCAGTTTATAAAAATGTCCAATATTTTGATGTATCCAAAACAAGACCAAAACGATAAGAATCCAACATACAGTACTTAAAAATATATGCTTTGCAAGATATCCTTAAAATTGCAGAAATACCTCAAAAACACAGTTCGTACGAGTCTGTAGCTCCGTCCGGGGCTACCTTGATGCTGAAAACAACAGAGTCTAACAGTTCCAGCCGACTGAGTTGGTACGTGCCAGTGAAAGCGTGGACAAACTCTGTAATAGTACCTTTCTCGTTACGGCTGGCACATTGGTGCAAGCTGGTCGTGGCAACCGTCGCGATTGCGTTGCAAAATGGAAATGTGCTGGGTGCGGTGCCCTCTTGATGCGGTGCAGGCAGCGGCTTGCTGATGATCGTCCAGACGGCGTTGGTGAGACCAAGGCTTACGGTGCATGGTGAGGCGGTGCTCGATGCGGTGCTGGCAGGTTGCGGTGCCAGCGACAGAGCCAGTTAGCGGGAGCTGGTGTCGGTTGGCCCAGACTGACGTGTGGGACGAGGTGGTGCGTCGTGAGACTTACGAGCGGTGCCCCCAGCCATGATGCGGTCACGGGTGTCGAAGTCAGCAGCAGCGACGGCGTCGGTGAGACGTGGATGGCGAAGTGAAGTGAGGCAGTGCGGAGTGTGGTGCCCACAGGTCATGGTGCAAGCAGTCGCTCGGTGGCAGCGGCATCAGTTGTCGTCATCAGTGAGACCAGGGTTGCAGTGCGAGATGCGGACGGTGCCTTCTGTAGTGCCGTCAGGGCACAGAGCCAGTGACGGAGTTGGTGATGGAGTCGGTTGCGTTTCCCTTCTCTGTGGCAACTGAAACAGCGGTTCCAGAAGCGGTACCCAGAGGTTGGTGAAGTCTTTGCAGTCCCTGAGACTTGAGAACAGGAGGCAACCTCTACTTCAGGACCTTGGAGATACTCAGCACAAGTAAAGAAAGTTCGGGCCAGTCCTTTTACTGCCCAAGGCAAAAGCAGCAACTGCAGGCCAACCCAACAAAGCAACAGCACAGCAAAGGGGCAGTACTCCTCCTAGCAGCTCTTCCAGCTATTCTGCTTGGCAGGTTCCTTGATTCCAGCAAGTTCTAAAGTTATGGGGTCTGGGTCCCAATATTTATACTCAAAATCCCTTTGTTCTCTCAGGCAGAGAGTGTCTGGGCTTAGTCCAAACCAGTTCTGCCCTCTCTGGCCCAGTTTCCTGGCAGGTGGTGGATACAGCATTGTTCAAGGCAGACCAGGCCCATTCAGGTGCAAGGACATCTCCTCCCACTGCTCTAAATGCAGCCCATGTCTATTCAGCCCAGTCCTGACTCATGCAGGAAAGGCAGGACACATCTTGACCCCCCCCCCCATTGGCTGCCTGAAGAGAATGCACATCCCCAGCCCCCTGTCACCCCAAAGCCACACAGTCAATCCACAACCCAGCAGATGCACACCGGATGGCTAAGCAAGAAAATACCTGTTTTCTAAAAGTGGTATTTTCAAACACAGAACATAAAAATCATCTTTACTAAAATATGCATTTTTATATTCTGAGTCCAGGCATACTAAACTCCATTTCCCTATCTTGTCCCAATGGGAAGTTATGCTTCTAAGATGTTATAAGTAAAACTACCATTCTTTCCTATGGGACAGATAGCCTTGCAGTGGTGAAAAACGAAATACCCTGTAATTCACCACCAGGACATGTCCCACACACCAGTACATGGTCTACCTTTAACATACACAGCACCCTGCCCACAAGGTTAGGCCCTGGCAAGTGTGTGCACCTGCCAGGTCGACATGGCAGTTACAAGCTGTGTGCAGACCCTGCAGTGGCAGGTCTGCGATACCTTTTCAGGGCTACTCATGTGGGTGGCACAATCAGTGCTGCAGGCCCACTAGTAGCATTTGATTTACAGGCCCTGGCACACTATAGTGCACTTTACTAGGGGCTTACCAGTAAATAAAATATGCCAATCATGGAAACACCAATCCATAATAACAATTTACAACAGGAGCGCTTGCTCTTCAACACTGAACAGCAGTGACAAAGTGCGCAGAGGCACTAAACCAGCAAAAACAGAGTCAAAACCGGGAGGTCAGAAAGCAAAAAGACAGGGGAAACACACCAAAAGATGCCAAGTCTAACACATGTCCCCTTCAGCTGAAAGTAGGGCGATCTACCCAACCTCCTGGGAGTTCTCTTCACTAAGGCGGAAGAACCTGGACAGACCATCTATGTTGGCGTGTTCTGTGCCAGGGCAGTGTTCCACCGTAAAGTCCATTCCCTGTAGGGAGATGCACCACCTCAACAGTTTTGGGTTCTCATCTCTCATTTGCATCAACCATCTGAGGGGCCTGTGGTCTGTCTGAACTCGGAAGTGAGTCCCAAACAGGTAGGGTCTTAGATTCTTCAGTGCCCAGACAACAGCAAAAGCTTCTCTTTCTATGGCACTCCACCTCTGTTCCCCGGGGAGTAGACTCCTGCTAAGGAAGACTACAGGCTGGTCTAGGGCCTCTTTGTTTAGTTGTGAGAGCACCGCTCCTACACCATGCTCTAAAGCGCCAGTCTGCACGACAAATTCCTTGGAGAAGTCGGGTGCCTTGAGCACGGGCGCCGTGCACATGGCTGCCTTCAGGGCATCATAAGCTTTCTGGTAGGACTCAGTCCAGATCACCTTCTTGGGCTGCTTCCTGGAAGTCAGCTCTGTTAGGGGGGCAACAATGGTGCCATAGTCCTTAACAAATCTCCTGTAGTAACCGGTGAGATCTAAAAAGGCTCTCACCTCTGTCTTGCTCTTGGGGGCTTCCAAGCCAGAATGCTGTCAATCTTGGGCTGTAGGGGTGCCACCTGGCCGCTTCCTACCTGGTGTCCCAAGTATACCACAGAGCTCTGCCCGATCTGGTACTTACTGGCCTTAACCATGAAGCCTGCCCTCTGCAGCCTTCAACACTTCCCAGAGGTGCTGCAAGTGTTCTTCCCAGCTGGAACTGAACACTGCATGTCATTCAGGTAGGCAGCACTGAAATCCTCCAGTCCAGCCAACACCTGATTAACCAACCTCTGAAAGGTGGCAGGGGCATTCTTTAACCCAAAGTGCATCACCCTGAATTGGTAATGCCCCTCTGGGGTTGAGAATGCTGACCTCTCCTTGGCCCCATCGGTTAAGGCAATCTGCCAGTACCCAGATGTCAAATCGAACGTGCTGAGGAACTTCGCAGCTCCCAACCGATCAATGAGCTCATCAGCTCTGGGGATGGGGTGTGCGTCAGTCCTGGTGATGGCATTGAGCCCACAGTAGTCCACACAAAACCACAGCTCTGGAGTGGCACCGGGTGCAGCAGCCTTTGGGACCAAGACCACTGGGCTGGCCGAAGGACTGTTGGAGGACTCTATCACCCTTAATGCCAACATCTTAGAGACCTCCTCTTTGATGCTGGCCCTGACCCGGTCAGTCAACCTGTACATCTTGTGTTTTACAGTAGGGCTGTCACCAGTGTCCACGTCATGGGTACACCAGTGAGTAACAGCTGAGGTCAGAGAGAACAGTGTGTCGAACTGTCCCAACAACTGGCGACAGTCACCCTGCTGCTCTGGGGTCAGTGTAGGGGAGAGAATCACACCTTCCACTGTCCCATCATGCTCCTTGGTGGACAGGAGGTCAGGGAGAGGTTCAATCTCCTCTTCCACCCCATCATCTGTTGTCAAGCGCATGCTCACTTCGGACCTCTCAAAAGGAGGCTTGAGGGTGTTCACATAGAGGACCCTCAAAGGGTTCCTGGGAGTCTGCAAATTCACCAGGTAGGTGACATCACTTTTGCGCTCCACAACCTCAAAAGTCCCAGTCCACTTGTCCTGCAAGGCACAAGGTTCCACTGGGGCCATGACCCACACTTTCTGGCCAGGCTGAAACACTACCAGAGTGGCATTCTGGTCGTACAAGCGTTTCATCTCCTCCTGGCTTGCTTCCAGGATCACCTGAGCGAGTTTCCTGTAGTGGGCAGTTGGATTCCTGAAGGCCAGCATGTAGCTAAATACATTCTGGGGAGTTTTCCTGGGAGCTGCCTCCCAGCCTTCCTTGACCAAATTGAAGCTCAAAGGGACTGAACCCTAGAGACTTCTGTGGTACCTCCCTGTATTCAAAGAGAAGGCATGGCAAGAGGACATCCCACTTACGCCTCATGGGTTCTGTTAGACCCTTGATCATGCCCTTCAAGGTATGGTTGAATCTCTCCACCAAACGGTTACCTTCTGGGTGGTAAGGAGTGGTGAACTTGTAGGTTACACCACACTCCTTCCACAGGGATGTCATATACTTAGATATGAATTGGTCCCACGGTCAGAAACCACCTCTCTGGGGAAACCCATGCGGGAAAAGATCCCCATTAATGCCCGGCCCACTACTGGCGCCGTCGTTGTCCTGAGAGGGATTGCCTTCGGGTACCGGGTGGCATGGTTCACCAAGACCAGGGTGTACCTGTTGCCCATGGCTGTCCTGGGATACAGTGGCCCCACAATGTCCATCCCAACCCTTAAGGGGTTCCAACAACTGGAAAAGGTTGGAGAGGAGCCTTACACTTCCTCCCACTCATCACTTGCCTGGTAAGTTTGGCAAGACCTGCAAAGTCCATCTGACTGCCTTCGCATTTGGGGCAAAAACAACTGGGTGACAAGCCTGTCAAAGGTCTTGTCTCATCCCAAATGACCTGCCAAAGGCACGTTATGAGCCAGACCCAGTAAGAAGTTCCTGTAGCGCTGGGGTACCACCAGCATATGGGCTGAACCAGGCTCAGAGACCTTAGGCTCGCTGTACAGGAGACCATTCTCCCAGTAGATCCAATGTGATCCAGACTGATCACCAGCTGACTGGTTTGCAGCCTGCTGCTGCAAACCTTCCAGAGAAGGGCATTCTTTATGCTCCCTGCAGAATTCCTCCCTGGTGGGACCACCTTCTTGCTGCCAATGGGTCAGCTCAGATAAGTCCCCCAGTTCAGCTACCTGCTCCCCTTTAGGTACCAGGGCATCCCCCTCAAGGTTAGCCTCCTCCCGGACCGTTGAGCATCAGGGGCAGGATTCCCGTGCCCCCTGACCTTTCTCTTGGCAGGAACCTGGGCCACTGTTCCAGGCTCCAGGTCCTTCTTATCACCCTTTCCGGCCGCCATTGACCAAGTGGTCACGCATGCCCACTCTGGCAACCCAGGCATCTCCAAGTGAGACCTGAGCTCAGCATCCTTCCACAAGGACTGCTTCAGGCCGTTACCTAGCAGACAATCTACAGGCATGGTAGGGCTCACAACCACCCTCAAGGGACCTGAGACCTCCCCATTCAAAGGGAACCTGCACCACCATACACTGGCGTTCTAATTTGTCCACAGCAACTACTTGGTGGAATGCCCCAGGGACTACTTGCTCCTCAGAGACCAGGTGACACCGGACTGAGGTCACACTGGCTCCAGTATCTCTGAGAGCCTCTACCCTTTTCTCATTGATGGTCACCCAGGCGCTGTATTTTTTAGTGTTAGCAGGCACCTGATTTCCTGAGACCATCTCACTGTCCCCTAGTGAGAAGAGGGTCATTTCTGCGGGATCCCCACCCTCCTGTTGGCACCCCTCCTCCCCAAGCACTACACTAGCCAACACCTTGGTCTGCCTACCGGTGGGTGGTTGTGCCCTCTTTGGACACTTGGGGTCCCCCTTCAAGGGACCCACCTGCTCACAGGCATAGCACTTAGGGGGGCCAGTCTCTGCAGGCTTTCCTGAAGAGACCACCGCTTTCTTGTCTCCTGGGAGATGGGAACCTTTACCCTGGGTATTAGTTTGGGACCCTTTAGAGTACTCCTGTGCTTTACCCTTGTCCCCCCCACTTTTCTGCTGGGGACCCTGCCCACCTTTAGGTGAGTCTCCCCCAAACGCCTTCTGGTGGACCCTGATATTCACCCAGCAGTACGCCTCCATAGCAAGCTTCCTGGGGTCAGTCAGCTTACTATCAACCAAGTACTGGCACAGCTCTGCAAAACATAGACTAGACAAGTGCACCCATGCAATCAAATTGTATAGCCCCTGAAAATCTGCCACATTACTGCCCTTCACCCAGCAATCCAGTGCCCTGCAAAACGAATCCACACATTCCAACCAAGTGTTGGCATCTGTTTTCTTACTGGACCTAAACTGATCCCTGTACTTTTCAGGAGTGAGACCATACCTGGTGAGAAGGGCCTCCTTCATGTCGGCATAGGTGAGGTTACACCCCTTACCCAAAGCCACTAAAGTATCCCTTGCTTCTTCTGGGAAAAGAGGCCACAATCCTGCTCCCCAATTCTTCTCAGGGACCCCATTCATGTGGATAGATGCCTCATAACCCTGAAACCACCTCTGTATGTCATCCCCCTTCTTGAATTCCTTGCCTACATTCTTGGAGATGTGCACAATTCTATCTGCCTGCACTGATGAATTGCTGCCACCATCTGAGCTGGGTCTTCTCCTTAGCTCTAGCTCTTTTTTAAAATCTTTTTATTAAAGACAGTAAGGTAGTCACAATCAAAATATTGTCAGTTTCTAATTACATAACATTCTCACAAACAGTTTTCTGGATGGCATAAGTGCTACACAGTTATCTACATTCAGGTTTCGCAGTGTTCAGCAGGTACAGGTTCGTCGAGGAGGGGAGGGGTAGGAAGAAGGGGGGGAGCACAAATGTTTTCACGATACTCGTTCCATTTAGACCATATGTGAATCCATTTTTGGGGACATCCTCTGGAGACGTAGAAAGTTGTTTCCCTAAACATAAACCAGTCCATGTCTTTCTTCCATCCGATGAAGCCCTGTCCAAACCCCATTTTCTCCATCACCTCGAAAAGATAGGGCCATTCGATCATGTAGAATGCCATGGTAGCGTCTAAGGACATCACCACTACATCTTCCCTCAAAGTGTGCTCCCTCCCAAGGACCCCACGAAGTCTTCGAAGATTCAGGGAGGTATTTCTAGCCGACATAAAGCCAGACTGGTCCGGATGTACCAGTCCAGAGACTACCCCGACCAGACGCGTCACCAGCAATTTGGCTAAAATCTTCGCATCGGGATTCAATAATGAGACGGGTCTATAGGAAGAGCACTGGTTTCTGGGTTTGCTGTCTTTATGGATGACCACTACTGTAGATATGTCGCTGGTCCTGGGGATGTTGGCCGATCTCTTGACTTTCTTCATACATAGCTTTGAGATAAGGGGCAATTTTATCGGGTTTTAATTTATAGAGTTCAATTGGGAGGCCATTGGGGCCCATCGCCTTTCCGGACTGCAGGTCTCCGATGGCCCGTGCTACTTCGTCGTTCATCAGCTTGCTATCTAATGATCTGCAGTCGTCCTCCAACAAAATAGGGAGCGCTATGTCAACCAACAATGCCCTCGATTGCTCGATCGAACTATTAGAATGAGATTTGTATATTCGACTGTAATATTTGGCAAATTCGTCCGCTATCTTCTGTGGGTCTGTAATCGTTTCCCCCGCCTCGGCCGTAAGCTCTGCGACCAGGCGTTCGGTGTGGTCACGGCGGTCCAGCCATGCTAGTAATTTCCCTGCTCTGTCTCAAAGCTCGTATATCCTACCGAGTTTATCTCTGTGCAGTGATTTTGCCCTGTCCGCAGCTACGCTTTTATATTTGTCCTGTTTGAGGTTGAGTTTATGTACTATATCAGGGTTCCCGGACCCCAAGCGATCCCCTTCTAACTCCAAGATCTCTCTTTCCAGCTTCTCTAACAGCGTTTTTCTCTTTTTTTGCCACAGCTATTTGGGAGATGCCCTGCCCACGAACCACAGTTTTGAACGCCTCCCAGAGCGTGGTCGCCGACTCCACGGACCCCTCGTTCTCTTGAAAGTAGTGTTCAATGGCCTGTACAATATTTTGCCTTTTAGTGGGATTGCGAAAGTACCACGGATTTATGGGTGCCACTCTACTCACCTGGCCCCCTCCCACTCCCACCTGCGCCCATATTGGAGAGTGGTCAGATATTCCTCGTGCCATATGTCTAATTTCTGTGATGTACCCCACTTGGTCTGCCGGCGCAAGGACCAGAGTAGGCAAGGTCATTACAAATGTTGCCCCTGTAAGCATTCCATTTCCCCCAAATTTTCCCCCACTTTTGGGGACATCCCCGGCCTTCATATATCACCCACACAGCCAACATACACCAATCCATATCAAGTTTCCAGTCCCCCAGCTGCGGCGTCTGCTTTGCCCCCCACAATCTTGTAATGTTACATTTAGCGCCAAACAGTCCCAAGGTCCACCATATCTGTTCCATGCGATTCAAGTCCGTTGCACTACAGACATTGAGGAGACACCATTTTGCAGCCAGTCACTTCACTCTTACATGCTACAACCACTGCCCAGAAATTTAAAAAATGCCGGGCATTCCCGCAAAATATGTTAAAATGTACCCATTTGCCCACATCTACGCCGACAGCTCTGCATCATCCCCCTACCCATCTTGACCAGTGCAGTCTGGTCGTAATAGGATCAATGTATCAGTTTTAGTTGAACTA
This sequence comes from Calotriton arnoldi, assembly GCA_963921515.1. Taxonomy (NCBI): domain Eukaryota; kingdom Metazoa; phylum Chordata; class Amphibia; order Caudata; family Salamandridae; genus Calotriton; species Calotriton arnoldi. Next base: position 460,402 of record CAWUFW010010191.1, on the reverse strand, counting down.
AGCGGAAACCCGCCTGCAAGGCATCAGGTGTGTTATTGATCAACTTTCTATATGTCAGGGATGTGGCTTTCTGTGGCATATATTTGTCCAACGCAAATCCTTTAGGGGCAAAATCTCAGGGAGCTCCACTGCTTTGGGCAGTACCGCCCTAAGTGTGTGACATATTTGGAGATATCAATAGATCTCGGTGGGGGCCAGCTGATAGTTGTGCTGTAAGTGTACCCAGGGCAGAACATCCCCGTGAGTCCTGAGAACCCCTACTCAGAAAAGGCCAAGAAAGACCCACTTATCAAATCCTAACTGCTCTCCCAGGGTGCCAGAGAGTAACCACAGTTGTCATTGGGCCATAGAGGGTAGTGTTCCTAGCTGTGCCATAGATAGCCCTGAGATAATCCTATGGCTGCATAATCAGCCTGTTCATTCGGATTGCAGGCTTGTCTGGGGTGAGAAAAACACAGTTGTTAATGGTGGTGAGTTGCACCACCCAGCAGTATTTTTAAATATCAGGCACGGCTATCCCCCCATCATACCATCCCCTGGTGAGTTTATGTAGTGCAACTTTTGCTGGGCCCCCATCCTAAAGCAGTGTCCTAAGTTCCCCTTTGATGGCTTTAAAGTATGAGTATTGCACCAGATAAGGTGTGTTCTGTAGCACATAGAGGAAACGGGGTAGGAACATCATTTTAAAAAGGACGGCTCTGCCAAAAAGCGACAAGGGAAGGGACCTCCAATGACAAACAATTTGCCTCAGTCTGTCCAGCAGCGGTGAGAGATTCTTACTGAAAAACAAGTCTGGATCTGTAATTGACTCTCAATAATTGATACTTAATTGTGATGTGTAATGTGAATTTTGATTTACAGCTTCTGATTCATTCTTACCTACGCCCAAGGTCCAGACTCCAACAGCCCAGTAAGAGTAGGGATTGTATATATTCAGGTATGCTGAGACCACTTTATTAAGGTCCCATGCTCCATCAAAGCATGAAGCAGAGGGCAGTTTACGTAGCGAGAAAGAGGAGCTGCAAAATCTAAAAAAGGCCCATGGTAGATAAAAAAAAGACACACAGATGATGGACGGAATGCAGAGCAAATCAAACATTCACCCAGTCAATAGATCTGGGTTAAATCCATTGTTCTTTTGCTCACCATGCCACCCCAGTTTAGACCCAGCCATATGCAAATCAGTCTTGACCCTGTGCCTCATGGGAACAGTCCAACCCGAACTGCCAAGCCAGGTCCTCCCTGGACCGGAAACAAGCATTCCAGGACCGGTTTTGGGGCATCACCCCATATCATCCAGGCTAGCTTGAATCCAGTGACACAGTAAGCCCGAGACCCACGTCTGGGCACACCCAGCGCACTTAGGGCGAGAAAGCAAAAGACACACAAATGATGGACGGAATGCAGAGCAAATCAAACATTCACCCCCAGTCAATAGATCTGGGTTAAATCCATTGTTCTTCTTCTCACCATGCTACCTCAGTTTAGACCCAGCCAGATGCAAATCAGTCTTGACCCTGTGCCTCATGGGAACAGCCCAGCCCAAATTCCCAAGCCAAGTCCTCCCTGGAACGGAATCAAGCATCCTGGGATCGGTTTCGGGGCATCACCACTCATCAGCCAGGCAAGCCTAGATCCAGTGACACAGTGAGCCCGGTACCCACGTCTGAGTATACCCAGCACACTTAGGGCGAGAAAGCAAAAGACACACAAATGAGGGACAGGTAGATAAAGCCCAATACCTGTATGCCCAAAGCACAAGTTTGAAGATTGACAGAGTGCGGTTTTCTGAGGCGGTTGCAGGTGCTGAATTGAGGGTGTGAGTATTATTAGGATTATGTGTTGCATTTTGAGTTGCTTATTTAAATTTGAGAATTGTATAAGCTTTGATGACAGAATTGAATTCAGCAGTCTGCAATTTGTTGAGAGTTATGTGCTTATGTAAAAGAAGGTAAAGAGGTTGTTTGAGTAAGAAGTAGTCTAAGATCCTGTGATAAAGAAATTAAAAATAAAGAGTTGATTTTAGTATTCTGTCTGCTAATGATTTGAAGTGCAGGTCGTGAGACGTCGTCGACTGCACAATTGAGATAGGAACTGTAACAGATTGTTGTGATTTAACTAATATTGATCAGTGTTAGTGAAACTTGATGTGCAGAGGTGACACTGCATTGATTTGGTGATTTTTCGCTGGTTTGGATTTCTTTGTTGTGCGTCAAACTCTTTTTGATTGAAAAAAGTCGAAAGGTGTTAAACCCTAAAATTTCCAGTTGATGAATTGTTTTATTGAGTTCTGTATAAGAAGCAGACTAAGACTTTTATTTTATGTCGAATAGAATTGTAGAATTTGAGATTTGTGTGTGTATGAAGAGACGAAGAAATTGTAAGGGAGGGTGATCCTCTGCAAGGAGCAGGTTACTGCGTCATATTGTGCCACACTGGTATTGGTCAGTTGGTGTGAAACGCTGTGCTGAGATTGGCTGAAGCTGTGTGAAGAGTTTTGCTGCTGTTGGTTGGGTGTCTTATAGCGCTGCGCTGAGATTGGAAGAAGGGAGAAATCTGACATTTAAGGAAGAGAATCAAACCGTTGAAGCTTATATTTTGTGCTTTGCCACCTGCTGAATTAAAATTCGAAATCATGATATGTTTCAGAGCTGTTAAAGGTTTAATGAGAGTTGATGTGACTATTTCTGTTCAGGAAGGTAAAGAGGCACCCCCTGAGGGTGTGCATGCTTAGCACATGATTTAAGAAGGGTTACACACGTGCTTATGGCTTTGCCAATGGTGCAAAATCACTGAGAAAGAGAATCATTGAGCTTTCCTAGATGGGGTACTTTTATTATGAGAATTATTGACAATTTGAGAGAGATACTTTGTGTTATGAAGCCACCTCCTGAACCTACACAATTTGAACCCTTAAGCGCTTGGGAGAAGATAGCACAAGATAGACAGAGAGAGAAATACAATAGACAAATAAAGTGAGCTATAAAAACATTTGCATACACTGTGTGGGTTGAAAGCAACAAAGGTGGAAAAAAGTGGTAGTGGAAGGAACGAGATTATATCCAGCTATTACCAGTGAAAAGCCATAAAAACCTGAGAAACTCAAATGGGCTAAAGCCCAAAGGGAAAACAAGACTAAAGAGAAAGCAAAATCTGATACTGATTCAGAAGATGACATTTTGGATGATTTATTGGCAACACGTCCACCACCTTATGTGGGTTCTGTGACTGAGTCTGAAAGATTGACAACTAGTGATGTGACAGTAGCTACAGCCCCTGTTGATTCAAATGCATGTCAAATTGATAGAGCATTGCCTATAACCCAGCCTGTTGTAACACAATCTCTAATGACACAGCCTGTCATGAGACAGCCTGTTATATAACCAGTCACAGCAAATAACGTACCAGCTAAAGTAGTGACTGTTCAGACTGTAATACCTACAGGTGTTGCTGTTTGAGGGTAACTGCACCAGCACCCATTACAAGGGTGATTACAGCACAGCCAGTAGAGATGTGCATACCGAAAGCCCCAATTTATATTATCCCACAGAAGCTCAAGGAGCCATTGGAGGAGCACCAGCGACAGGGTTTTTCCCAACTTCACAGGATTCAAAGATTGTTGTATGGACACAGACTATTCAATTATTAAGAGAAGGACAGAGATTATTCTTTACAACACAGATGACACAGGGTGAGACAAACTTTTTTGAGGACGGGATTTTTCCCCAATGGTTTGAAGAAGTTGTTAGAACTAGCACTAAGGCAGAATGTGCGGGTGGTTTGGAAGTTAGTCAGAATGCAGAAAGAGAGAGACCATTAAGTGTCCCAAAATTTAAAATAGAATTAGAAGTAATAATTTGAGGATGTTTGGATCTGGATTACATCAACCAGTATCAAGAAAAAGAACTGATTTAGTTGTACAAATAAATCACTAGGAAGTAGCTACAGTACAATAAAACTGACCGAATTGGCAAAGAATATGAAGTCGATCTTTCAAAAAGTGCTCCATTAGAGAAACGTTTTAGAGTGCAGATAGATGCCGAAATGATTGAAACAATGCATTCATAAGGAATGCATTTGACAATTGTTGAATTAGTAAAAAAACTATTGTAAATGGAGTGAATTTGAAAAATTAGAAAATAAATGGGCAAAGAAACATGAAAAGAAAAGGAGTGAGGTAGCAACAGCTGAGGCTAAGTAAAAGCCACCTCTGGGTCCTCCATGAAAGAACTTCAGCTTTTCCATTAAGAGAGAAACCAGGTGGAGAGTATGTGCATGTGCCTTGGAGTAGAGAAGACCTTGCATCATTTATGAACAATTTTCCCAAATTGAGAGAAAGTCCAATCCGATGGTATACACAGGTTAAAAAGATTTGTCAATATTTCAAAGGTGCTGTGGATTGATTTGCACACTTTCTTTGACATTGTTGTTCCGAATGATTTGTGGAAAGAGTGTAAAATTGCTGTACATGGGCCAGATGCAGAGCTGCTGACAGAATTTTGAACAAATGCACCATTACCTGTTGTGATAAATAAATACAATGAGGTGATCACTTTCTTGAAGAACAGAGTGCCTCAGAAAGATTTGGAATATGTGAGGTTAAACAGAAGTCAGCAGGAATTCAAAGAATCAGTGCATTATTATTATGAAAGATGTTTAAAGGCTATCACTCAATCAATCAAAGGATCATTATTCACTGCATTTATGTAGCATAAAAGTACATATAAAAACACCTATACCTACATTCATTAACCTTTCCCAACAATACATACCCCTTCCCACCCGAATACAAATTTGCATCAAATAAAAGAAGGCATTTCGCCAAAAAGATCCTTACAATAAAATTACATAGTTAAAATTTCATTTTCATAACTCTGTGAGAGCCCAGATATTATACTCAAAGAGACTTTAAAGACTATTTGCAACCACACAGCCTTTCAGCATATTAAACTTCTGCTTATTTTTTTAAATCCACCGTATAAAATAATCAACATTGAATAACAGACCAGAGGGCACTGTAATTGTTGCAAAAACAACAAAGCTGGTCTACATTGTCTAAACTTCAACAGTTTAAAAAGTGGCAAAATAAGATCTCTTCTAGGAATATCATAAAAAGTGCAGAAAAAGGGATTAGAGAGGTTAGACTGCATAGATATACCATCACAGGGGCAATAACTTCGAGTATAATTGTTTGCTGGAGAACCTCCTGTAAATAGTAGGTAATTAAAATGAAATCTAGTTAAAACAAAGCCATGTCCCAGCCAAGGTATTTCGAGTGCTGCATGCAAATTCTGGCAATCCTTTAGGACAACCTGATTCAGTGCAGCACTCTCCTGAGTCCAAATAGAATGCCAAAGGAGGAGTGGCAGTAGCTTGATTTTGTCCACAATATAGGGAGCAGCTAATTCATCATGGCAGATGGAGTTTACACAACTAGTGGGAACCACCAAACGTTTAAAAAAAAACATTTACCACCATTGTAATCCTTCACATTACCCATACCCTATATGCCTGCCCCATATGTGGCTATCGCCACAGCTTTAGCTGCATAGATGAATAGGAACTCTTCCAGTTGTTTGGAACCTAGATTTTTACCAAAATTATGCAATCCCAGGATTGAGCTTTGCAACATAGCTGTTCTATTAGATACCATCGGCTTCTAGGAATGGTTACTATCAAAAAGAGAACCCAAGTATGAAAAGGAAGTAGTCTCACACAAACTGAACTTATTAATAAAGTGCACCAGCCTTTTTTAGGCCTCGCCCCACAGATCATGGTGAAAATGTTACTTTCATTGACCTGTAAGTCCAGCTCCCTCATAAAGAAAATATGTTTCAAATAAGCCTTGCAACTCTCTCCCAGTTCTTGCACTAAGACTGTGTCATCCACATACAGGAGTATTGGAAGGGGATGTGCTCCTATGTAGAGATTATCCTTGGCTGGCACTAATAATGCAGATTCCACACTGTTCATATAGGGGGAGAATAGGAAGTGGACAAGGAAACACGCTTGCATCACTTCTCGATTTATCTTAAAAGGTCTTGTGTGTTCACCATTCCTACCATAGCATACACAGGCATTCGCCTCTGAGTACAGCTGCCGTTTAAAATTCAAAATGCCCTCCTCTACGCCCATCTCAGACATGATCGACCAGAGTTTGGAATGTGAGACACAGTCAAAGCTGCCATTAAAACCATAAACGCAAGGTTCTCATCTTAGCAGTAGTATACTTGCCTATTAAGATGCTCAAGCTCAGGCATTGATCAATAGTACCTGCCCCCTTTTTAAATCCATATTGCACATCGGCCAAAATATTCTTCAAATGGGCCCAGTTCTCTAATCTGTGCAACAGGATGCACCCCATCATTTTAGCTGGAGCATTCAGGAGAGAAATTGGCCAATAATTCTTCGGCTCTGATTTCTCCCCTTTTTAATAGCTTGGGACGATGACTGAACTTTTCCAAAAGGAAGGTGGGCCTATCGTCACAATAGCATGAAAAACATTTGTGATTAGGAGAGTCCAGAGACCCAGACAATCTAAGTAAACATCCACCAGCAACCTGTCTGGGCCAGGAGCCTTTCCTCTACTACTTTCCATTACTGCCCTTTGTACCTCCTCTAGATTAAAAGTTAAGGGGTTTGGGTCAGATCGTGGCTCAGCAAGATCCACTTCAGCAGTCATCAAAGATTTGCTTGAGTATATAGTGGAGAAATGATCCACCCATTTTACTTCGTGGATATAAACATCCATTGTGGTATCTACAGCTTCCCTAAAAAAAGGTGCTTTTAACATCCTTCAAAAGGCTGTGCTATCTTTCTGAGTACTAGCTATCCAGAGAGCCTCCTACGCTTCCTCCTCAATCTGCTTAGTCCTAGCCTCCTGAGCTATCTTCTACATTGCCCGCCCATTTCTAATAAGGTCTCTATCTCTCAGCTCGGTGCCTAAGGCAACTACGAAAGGGCTTTAGTGCAGGCCGAGTCAAACCAGCCCAACAATGTGACTTTACTGAATGGGTTTCAGGTGTCAAGGCCTGCCTAATCCTTGCCATAATACCAACAAATGCTGACTTGATCAAAGTAGGGTCAGCAACCAGATCTAGACAAATTGTGAACTCCTACTGACTATCATGAATGGCACTCCTAAGAACATTCAGCTTGTCCGCCCTATCCCATTTAATAGTAAAGCCATTATCCCTAGCCGAAACTGGGATGAATCCTACACTAGAATGAGGCTTTTTTACACCCTTAAACTTCACCCTACAACATAGCTTAGCATGATCACTATACCCCGTAACTTCAGACTCAAAGTCTACAACTAATGCAGTCAGGTCCTCAGAGATTAGAATATAGACTATCGTCGATATGTGGTCAATGCTCATAAAATTAGGTGCAGGGCCAACTGCTAGGTCCCTCAGCTCATTGAGGATCATCAGGTTATACTTGATCAGGAAATTGTTTAAAGCATTACCATGTGCATCGAGTCCGAAGTGTAGTAATGTATCCTCCTTGTTATCTGCCAATCCACACACTGATTTTATAAACTTTGGACAATGGTGAGAATTGAGATGCCCCAACCAGAGTACCCTCAGAGGAATGTGTTGCTCGTTATATGTTGTCTGAATTAAGGGTGGGCGGCAAATTCCGTTCACGGAACTTGCGAAATTTCAGCATTTCTGCGTTCCGCGCGGAACGCGGAAATGTCGAAACTTCCGCGATCCGCGGCGGAACGGAATTTGGGTGCAAGAAAGCACTGAAGCAGGTGCCCGAGTTGAAGCTCAAATTCTGTCACGCATTAATCAGCACAAAAAATTCGTGAGCAAGGTCGAGGCTAAGCAGGAGTGCTTTCTGCCCATATCTAACCATCCATCATCAGTAGTTGTAAGGTAGAAAACTTATAGCCGTGGTACAGTATTTGCCCATCATTGCTAACTTTGTTCCCGCATACAGATATGTTTAATACAAAAACAATACGAAAGCAAATAGGTGTAAGTGCTTTCTCATTCTCTTTGGTTGTCAAGTCTCAGTGATGTGATCTTGGGCACATTTCTCGCTCTTCTTCCCTCCAGCCCAAGATATTAAATACATCCGTTTTTGTTGTGCAGCTCTTATACCTGACAAGTGGCCCCAGGTCATGTATCTTGAGACAGATTTGATGTATTAGCTAACAGTTCTTACTATCCACTTATTTTTCAGCCCAACACACGATACTAAATGTGAAACTACAAGTCCCAGAAGGCAAAGTGGTGTTGATTTAAAAGTCAGAACTGACATAGAACATGACATGGGTACTAACTACGGTAATGCTTTCCCTGTGCTCCGTCAGTGATAGGGCCATACTGAAAATGGTTTTGCTAGCAGGGGAATCTGCATAAAGTATTAATTCCCTGCAGACTCAGGGAGGAACGCCATGATCCCAATGAATGGACTTTCCTTCCGATGACCTGGTACATGACAGCACAAGGATAGGTTATTCAAAATGGCGGTGCCCACCCCGGTGACACTGTAGACTCCTGTCCCCCCGTAGGCCGCAATGTAGATAAATAACCCGCCATTTTATGGCGCCCACAGAATACAGTGTTGTAGGGAAAGGCAGCTGTAAGATCCAAGTTAGGCTTCCCCTCTTTGAGTGTATGCAAGAGCTACGAGAGAAAACCTATTTAAGCGTCAGAATGTCTGTCAGAAAGGAATGTGTGTGACGTGCACTGAATGTATTTTTTTAAACTATATTTATTTTTGTTCTTTTTTTTATAATGCGGACATGTCCCGGAGGCATCAGAGCACTTTACAAGAGTACAAAACAAAACACTTATAGCAGGAGTACATTAGAGATACAACTTGGGAGAAGTAAGAGCAGTTAATCGATGTAAGTGGGAATTAAGGTGCACACAAGTACAGTTCAGAAAACAAACAACACAGAAGTACATTTGAGGGCACAGGAAAAATTAAAAGCAGACAGTCAAGAGCTAGTGGGAGAAAAAGAATTGAATACAAGTTTCTTTCAAAGAGAAGAGTTTTGAGATCTTTTTTGCAGGTAGCATAGCAAGTGGCCATACAGAGGGCCGCTGTAGGACAGCGTGTGTGAGAGATAGTGTTACTGTGAAATGCAGTTAGTGTGTGTGCTTGTATCTACCGTCAAACATTAGCTGTAATCCCCGATGGAGGTCTTTGCATCCTTGATTTTCCCGAGCGCAATCTCCATGTAGGTCCAGTGACCAGGAGGTTCTTCCTCCTCATCTGCTGCTCAGATCCTGCTCTGACCCTTTATAAACAAGAGGCATGTGAACAGGCCTAGAAGCCCCGCCCGTTTGCCCCGCCCCACATACACTAGTGGTATGCACCGTCTTCCCGCCCTTTCCCCAGAATGATGGACAGCTTAATCAAAGGACCCCGGCGCTTTCGGCGCGGTGGCAAAGTTACAGACACACAGGTCACTGGGGTCAATTCTTCTGGACCTTTACGCAGCTGTAGTGTAGGAAAGGCACTATACATTTACCCAACGAGGTAGCACTTACCGATTAGCCAGTAGAAAGTACTCCAGTTGAGTAGAGGTATTGCACAAAACGGAGGCATCTTCGTGGATAAATATCCAGGGCAGGTGTGCAGAATTCGTGAGCGTGGTTAAGCAGATGTGCCTTCTCTCCATTTCCAACGTGAAAAGTTAGCTGTAATCCCCGATGGAGGTCTTTGCATCCTTGCTTTTCTCGAGCGCAATCCTCGTGTAGAATTCGTGAGCGTTGTTAAGCAGATGTGCCTTCTTCCTATTTCCACCCTGAAAAGTTAGCTGTAATCCCAGATGGAGGTCTTTGCATCCTTTATTTTCTCGAGCGCAATCCCCGTGTAGGTCCAGTGACCAGGAGGTTCTTCCTCCTCATCTGCTGCTCAGATCCTGCTTTGACCCTTTATAAACAAGAGGCATGTGAACAGGCCTAGAAGCCCCGCCCGTTTGCCCCCGCCCCACATACACTAGTGGTATGCACCGTCTTCCCGCCCTTTCCCCAGAATGATGGACAGCTTAATCAAAGGACCCCTGCGCTTTCGGCGCGGTGGCAAAGTTACAGACCCACAGGTCACTGGGGTCAATTCTTCTGGACCTTTACGCAGCTGTAGTGTAGGAAAGGCACTATACATTTACCCAACGAGGTAGCACTTACCGATTAGCCAGTAGAAAGTACTCCAGTTGAGTAGAGGTATTGCACAAAACGGTGGCATCTTCGTGGATAAATATGCAGGGCAGGATTCAACGGGCGCAGCAAAATCTCCGCGAGCACGCGAAATTCCGCGTGCTCGCGGACATTTCTTGCCGTTTCGCGGAATTTTGCGGAACGCAACTCCGCAAATTCCGCCCACCCCTAGTCTGAATACACAAATTTAGCTCAAAGACCACCTGTGATCTTGTCCCATCAAAACAGTTATTATACTAATTTACTATTAGTAGATCTCAATCTTTTGATAAGTCACACAACAAAATATCATTAAATACAGAGTCATTATAAAACGTAATCACATCCCCTGGGAAAGTATTTAAAATAAGGGTAGCTAAGCCCCTCTTGGCCCTACCAGATAAGCCCCCCTTGGCCCTACCAGCATTTGAGGGGGAAGCTGGGGTGTGAAAAGTACTGTACCCATCAATACAGCTTGGTTTCAATATAGCTTGGGTTTGTTACTGGAATTTCAACAGCATACATGTCAGATGCAGATATGTCACCGTTTGTGATTAATTAGAGACCAGACTTAAGTCAGCACATACAGCAGAATGTGATTTGTTGGCAGACTAAGTCATTAGATTTATGTTATTTTAAACAAAATTTTATTATTTTCATAAAACTAAAAACAAAGGACATTAGCTGCCAGGACTTAGTACTTCAGAAACAGAGAGTGATCTATGCACTGTGGTAGTACAGGACACCGGAAACAGACAATGATCTATGCATAGTAGTACAGAGCAAAACAGGTTACAAATGTGCACATCTTACAAACTCATACAGCCGAAGTGCATACCATTTCTCCTTTTCAGCTAGCAACTAACAAACAATATTGAAATATGCAAAGTATTTTAGTCATGAACAAGAGATGATGCAAAAAAATCAAAGAAAAATTCATGCTGGCACAAAGTGTGTGATGAAAGATTTTCAAAACCAGTCATTTGCAGGAAATGTTGGTACAATGCAGAATGTTGGTTTCCAGTATGAGATGCAAGGCTTTGGTCGCCAAGGTGTACAGGGAGGTAGGGCCAGTGCTCAGGGAAGAGGTCTAGGAGTTCAGATAAACCCAGGTACAGGTGTAGATACATTTAAGAAAATGACTGCATGTCATCTTCGTAACAAAATCGGACATTGGAAATGTGAGTGTAGGCTTAATCCAGATAGAATTAATATTTTTAATCAAATGCAGGGAGGAAACCAGGTCCAAATAAAAAAATGCTCCTGTCCAGCAAATTAAAGTGCCCATGCAGAGACAGATTCTAAGGATGCCGGTCCCAAAACAGAACATGGGAAATACAGAAGTGAATTTTGATCAAATGCTTTGAGTAAACAGAAATACATTTCAGACTGCAGAATGCATATCAGCATTTCCCTAAGATTGAGAATGAGGAGTTTGATTCAGATTTGGCACAATGATGGTGCCTGAGGGGGGGGGAACGTTGCATGCTTGGTGCAGTCTTAGAGATTGACCAGAGTGGACCATTCATAGAAGGTGAGGTAAAAGGCCACCATGTGTCATTTCTCATCAACACTGAACTACCCGTTCCACTGTTAGAACAGCGGAAGTCCCAGACCTACTTCTCTTGGGAAAGAAGATCTAAGTTATAGGAGTCACAAACAAGCAAGTTACAAACCCTATTTTGAGTGAAGTGTCTGTAAAAATAGGTTCATTTGAAGGAAATCACCAGTTTGTTCTGTGTCTTGTAAACCTATTACAGCGTCATTTATTGTGCAAGTTAAATTCACTGTACCATCTAGAGGAGTTGAGTTCCAGATGCCAGATGAAGACATAGAGTGTAAACTCATACAACAAAATGCTGTAGAGCTTTACCCACTGAGAACAGTTGAAGAGTTGCCATCAGATTTAAAAGAAACTGCAAATCCAGAAGTGTGGGATCTTACAAGGAAAGACATTGGACTAATTAAAGGTGTAAAACCAGTCTGAATTACAGTCAAGCCTAAGGCAATTTTTCCAAGAACACCATCCCACCACATGACACCAGAGATAGTCGCAAGAATAACATTTTTAATTAACGACATATTGCAGAAGGGGGGTTTGAAAGAAATAATCAGGAGTCTGTGCAGCTCACCAATTATGAGATTACAGAAACCAAATGGAAAATTCAGAATAGTGTATTCCCATAATTGTAATCCCATGTTGTCCTGTGGTACTGAATCCAGCATATTATACCAGAATCTGTGCACAGCAGAGTGGTTCACTGTTGTGGACCTTTGTCAGGTTTTCTTCTCGATTCCCTAACACGAAAGAAGCCAGTTTCTGTTCTCATTCATGTTTCGATAGAGAGTTTTTACATTGTGCCCAGTCCAACAAGGGTATACTGAGAGTCTCCCAATTTTGAACCAGATACTGAATAAGAATCTGGAGGCATTGTAAATGCTATGTGCTTCTGTTCTTGTTCAATACATTGATGACCTAATCATAGCATCAGAGGCAAAAGAAGCCTGTAACAAGTTACAATGAAGTATATACAATTTGCATATTTAATTTACATGTACCCCCTTGTAGATTGGTTTACCATATACCCAGGGCTTGTAGATTAAATGCTGCTAGTGGGCCTGCAGCACTGATTGTGTCACCCACACAAATAGCCTTCTAAACCTGTCTCATCTCGACTTGGAATTTAAAATCTTTTGATAAGCCTAAAACTCATTTTTTATTGCACATCCATCACCCCTAAGGCAGGCCCTATGTAGCCCACAGGGCAGGGTGCTATGTAAGTAAAAGGTAGGACTTGTACTTTCAAGTTTTGCATGTCCCGGCAGTGAAAACCACCTCAATTTGTTGTTCACTACTGTGAGACCTACTCCCTTCATAGGATAACATTGGGAATTCCTTAATACACTAGTAAGTTGTATTTCCTGATTAGGAAGGAATAGCAGCATCATGCTTTATATCTTTGGAAAGGTAATGTTAAATTCTCTATACTGGTAAAGTTGGATTTAACATTACTATTTTAAAAATGCAAGTTTTAGAAAGTGGACATTTATCTGCTCTTATAGTTGTGTGTGCCTGCAGCCTGTCTCCAATACATGTCTGGGGTGGGTCCCAACTATAATTTATGCATTCACTCTAGACAGCCACAAACACAGAAACGTTAGGTGCATGTGAGTACCCATCTGCATTTTGATGGCTCTTCCTGGGCAGGAAGGGAGGGAGGGGCTGATATGTACACTTGAATAGACAGTGCCCTGTTCCTACACAAAAGGCTGATTTCGCCCTACTGATTGTCTGGAGCCAGTGCTAGGATGAAAGGACGTCTGTGCACACCAAAGACCCTTCTTTGAAATCACCCTCACTTCAAATGCACAACTGGGTATAAGTACTGGTTCTCTGACCCCACCAAATCAGGCACTTCTGGACTTGTAATTGAACTCTGTCAGAAGGACTCCTGTGCTGCATCATGGACTGACACTCTGTTGGATTGCAGATATGAAAGACATGCTTCTCTGCTGTGCTACCCTGCTGCTCTCTGACCCTGTTGAAGGACAGCTGGTGATCTTCAAAGGCTTGTTGGCTTGCCTCCTGTTGCTTGAGACCTAAGGCTATCAAAGTCTATACCCCTGTTCCTGCATCTGGTTCACTGGAAGTAGACCTAGATACTTTCACCAGAGAAATCTCACTCAGAACCACTGCATCGTATCCTGGACCACACCTTCGGAACCAACGCATCACCGCCACTGTGTGGAGAAGATTGATGCATTGCCCCTAAAGCGTGGATTAACCCGTCGCATCACCTTCAGAACTGCCACACTCACAGCAGGCAATTTGCTCAATGGACCGGACGCATCGCCACCAATGCAAGAAAATCGATGCATCACCTCAACTGCGGGCTCAAAATCGATGCATCACTTGTCCCCGCATCTTGCTGTTGCAAACCAGGATCAAGGTACTCTGTTCACCAGGCCTGCGTGGCTCTTGTCCTCCATCGTGGTTGACTTGGACTGCTGACTTTGTCCTAGTCCAGCACGACTAGATAACCCCCATTGGCAATTATAGCTTCTAAGCTCTAGAAGTCTTTTAATTCTTTAAAAGTTCATATCCTGAATCCCACTTTTTGGATTTTTGTTGTTTTGGGCTTGATTTATCTATAAAATTATTGTCTATTTTTCTAAACTCATGTGGAGTTTGTTTGAGGTGTTTTCATTGTGTTACTGTGTGAGTGTGTTGCACAAATACTTTACACATTGCCTCATTAGATAAGCCTGACTGCTCCGAGCCAAGCTACCAGAGTGTAAGCACAGGTTATCTTTTAGTGTGTTTTTAGCTTACCTTGACCAGGATTGTTGTTCCTGCTTGGACAGGGTGCAAACTTCTGCCAACTTAAAAAACAATTTCTAACATGGATGCATTACAACTCCTCACCCAACTTGCGGTAGTTAAGTGTGCAGCCCACCGAAGTCCCAATAGCTATGTCACAGTTAGCAATAGATACGCTGACAAAGTAGCACAGTATTGTGTGTTGTAGTGGCCTGCATATTTAATGGAACATTCACAGGTGTACCTCACGAGGACTCAGTCTTTTCAATCTGGATGTGTATAGCTGACACATGGGAAGAACTTCAAAGTATGCAGGAAAATGTCACTGAGGCAGAACAGCAGGTGTGGATGAGAACAGGATAAGGAAAGAATGCATATTACATTTTGACTTCGGCAGATGGAAGACCACTGTTACCAGACAATTTGTTACCACACATGACACAACACTTCCATGGTCCCACTCATTTGGGGAGGGATACTATGGTCAGGTCATTTAGGCAAAATTGATTCAACCCCAGAATAAGGATGCTTGCTGAATTTCTATGTCACCGTTGTGTGGCATGCCACCAGATGAATGTAGGAAAATGAGCACAGGTTACACTGAGTCACATAGGGAGATCGGGTGGTACTTTCAACAAGATGCAAGTGGATTTTATCAAGATGCCTGTTTATAATGGGCTGGGATATATCCTGGTTATAGTGTGCATTTTTTCCACATGAGTCGAAACCTACCCAACACGGAGAAATGACAGTCTCACTGTGGCTAAATTGTTGTTGAGAGAACTAGTCCCATGGTACAGAATGCCGGTCTCTCTTGTGCCAGATCGAAGAATTCATTTTAATAATGAGATTCTCAAGATGTTGTGTGCAGCATTGCAAGTGGAACAGAAGTTGAATTGTAGCTATCGACTGCAAGCTTCTCGAATAGGAGAGCAGTTGAATGAGACAATAAAGTCTAGATTGGCAAAGGTCTGTCCATCCACTTCATTGAAATGGCATGATGCTTTGCCTTTGGTGTTGATGAGTCTTTGAAGTACACCTGACAGGAAGACAGGTTCATCACCACACGAAATTTTGATGGGAAGAACAATAAGAATGCCTGCTGTACCCGCAAATGCACTTGTGAACATAACAGATGACATGGTACTTGACTACTGCAAAGGATTGGCTGATGCGGCATGTTCCTTTTCTCGACAGGTTGAAACTGTCACTCCAAATTTCCATTAAAAGCAGTGCCACGATATGAACCCAGGGGACTGGGTGTCATAGAGAGGAAGGTGAGAATGTTCTGTCTGGAGTCAAGTCGGAAAGGCCCCTACCAGGTGATTTTAATCATGAATACTGCTGTCAAGTGCACTGGAGTGGCAAATTGGGTGCACGCCTCGCATACACAGAGAACAAGAGACCCGTATGAAAAATAGTGTTCTAAGAGCCAGAACCAAGAACACTAGTGAATGTACAACCTCGTTTGGCACAACAGCATAGAAGAAGGGGGTAAGTGCCGCAGACAGGTGAAGAAAATCCGTTTCCTGATCTGTCACAGAGTGGCATTGAAGCTCATGAAAGAAGAGAAGGAATAAATAATGCAGCAACAGTGACATTAAAGAAATTCCCGGAGCAGCAAGAAGATCCAGGTGAAGGCACCAGTACTGTATCGAGACCTGAAAGAACTCTCAATGCTGAATGGCCAAGAGTCTATAAGTGAAAGAAGCTGGGATCAAGTGTGTCCATTGGATCACTGCCACCCACAATCACTGAAGAAACAGAGCCAAGTGGTATAAGTGACAGCAAAAGTGATCAAGTGCCAAGAAAATCCAAAAGAACAAGAGTACCTAGTCGAAGGAAATCTGCAGCCGAATGGACTTATTACGTGAGCCAAGTGCAAAATGTTGCAATTTCAGATTTACTTGACTGGAGCAGATAATTGCCTCAACCCCACTTGAAATGGTTTGACTTTCAAGAATTTGAAAAGAAAAAGCCAGTTGTTGACAAACGTATTGAATGGGAAACAGCCATAACATCGCATGCATTACATCGCATGCTTCTACAACGCGGTCGTTACAACGACCGCGTTGTTACAACGCAAGCCATTACATTGCAAGGCGTTTCAACGACTTGCTGTAGGGGGCGCACTGGTGTTGGATTTACAATCCAGCACCTTCCCTGCTGTTGCGCAAACTGGAGTAGGAATAGTAAATTATACTATTCCTAAGTCCAGTGCGCCCCCTACAGCAAGTCGTTGAAACGACTTGCGATGTAATGGCTCGCATTGTAACAACGCGGTCGTTGTAACAACCGCGTGTAAAAGCATGCGATGTAACGCATGCGAAGTAATAGTATATATTCGTATTGAATGCACAGTGCAAATAGACCAAGAATACATCTGATAAGGTGGTTAAGAAGAAAAGAAGGTTACTTAGGCCCAAGGCTGCAGTAGAAGAGTAGGGCTAACATTTTTAGAAAAACATGGAGAAAGATTAAGGAAGACTATACAAGGACAGTTGTAAATAAAAGTTGCACAAAACTGACTAAATTGCAAAGCAAAAAAAGAATAATAGTAAATGCTTGTGAAATAAAAACAAAGATACTAACTTGCTGCTGCACTTATTGCTTAAAAGATCTGACTTTGGATAAAGACGTGTATTTTAACCAGAGCTAAGTGCAAGATTATTGAAGGAATTACATTTCTAGCAATGGTATTAGTAACTATAGCATTATTATTAATATTCACCAGTTAAAGAAATCTGTAATTTCACCCACTAACATGACACTTTTACATTATGTAGTTCAGGCTGAGTTGAAAACCTCATTTGTCGACTATCTGAAAGAAGAATATTCAACTAACGTTTATTCTAGATTAGTGCAAGAATATAAACATGCTATGAATGCTAAGAATTGTTATGTATGTGCACATTTACCTTCCTCTGCTGAGGAGGAGGTGACATACCCTAACATTCTCTTGTCTTATGCAATTTTGTGCAGCATATTGCTTAGTTTAGATTATAGACAGCAACATTTTGAATACTGTTATTCGAATTTTGACATGGTTCTTTCAAAGGTACCTTCACAACAGAGCATGAATTTACACCTACAAGTGAAAGAAATGGAGACTGCTTGGCATTACTTCATGCCATACCTTTCTATTTACACTGTCAAGGCTTTTGAAAATATTTTAACACGTTTAATGAGACCTTTAGAAAAGACATTTATCATGATGTTAGAAGAAAGAAGAGCACACATTGCACATAGTAAGAATCCGAATGAAGATGTTTTGAAGTACGCATATAAGAAGTAAGAAGATGACTTTAGAAAGAAAATGACGGGGCAGATTTACAAGAACTGACGCATCTCTGCATATCAGCAGAGATGCATCAGTTAATTTGCGTCACGTAAAAAAAACCTTGCTCCACCATGGATACGTCGTATTTACAATGCGGCGCACCGTGGCGCAAGGATTGACAGATGCATGACGCATCTGTTGGCGTAAAGGTAACGCATTGCTGGAGTTGTGTCGCAAGCTCGACGCAATTCCAGCAATGCTCAGAGGCGGCCTATACTTATTGTGCTGCGTCAATCCTTACGCCTGCTTCAAGCAGGCGTAAGGTTTTGACGCAGTGGCGTCGTAAAAGTGACTCAGTGAAATCTTGTAGATTTCACTGCGTCACTTTTACAATGCTTTCTTGCATGGGAACCTCCACCCTGCATACATTATACCTGATGCAGGTATAATGTGACGCAGGGCTTTACAACGTGACGCATCTCCCTAGATGTGTCACTTTGTAAATGTGTAGCAACGTGGCGCATTGTTTACGACGCCGCTGCATCACAAAAGTGACGCAACAGCGGCGTAAAAGTGTTGCAAGGGTCTGGTAAATCTGCCCGACATACTCAAAGTTAAGACTGAATAGAAGACAAAAAGGGGCAGTATGTGTTTTTTGGAGAACATTTCAAAACAGAAAGAGGCATGTAGAGAAATGTAACTGTTATCATACATTTGATTTATCAAGAGGAACATGGCAAATTTTACAAGATGACGAAACAGCAATTCCTGGAGTTTATTTTATCTTTGGACTATATGCATATTTTAGATTGCCAGCTGATTGGGAGGATATTTTCTACTTAGGCTTTCTATTTCCAAAGAGCAATCAAGTAAATAGCTTAGAGGCTTTTATAATGACACCTGCACACAGATATACTAGAAGTATAAATGAGGGAACACAATTGGTGGGAGATATTTGGAGCTATTATCCCAGTTTTGGGAGTGATACTGAATGATGAGAAAATTAGAAAGCCTTCATCAGTAGTGGACAGGCTTGCAACCAGTACATCTGGATCTTTGTTAGTCCCAAATACTGAACTAGTGGCAGTTAGAGCCATAGTTGTGCAGTATAGATATGCTTAAGACATTGTGCTGGCAGAAAGAGGGGGAGTATATAAGATTTTGAAGTCAGAATATTGTTGCACATCCATTCCTGATGACAGTAAGATAATTGAAGAGAAGGCAAAGAACATTTCAGACATCTAACATTAACTGGACCTTAGTATAGTAAAAAGCTTCAC
This sequence comes from Calotriton arnoldi, assembly GCA_963921515.1. NCBI lineage: Eukaryota > Metazoa > Chordata > Amphibia > Caudata > Salamandridae > Calotriton > Calotriton arnoldi. The sequence goes on along the minus strand of CAWUFW010010191.1, from coordinate 441,361 downwards.
ACAGGGAGTTTCTGCAACAGGTAATTGAATTGCAACAGCAGGAGGTGGAATCGTCAGAGCCATATTAGCACCTGTATTAATAATAGTTGTTTGTTTCCTGACCTCACTTGGAATATAGAAAGCTATTAAAACCTTGCTACAAAAGAGAAGAAATAGAGAAAGATAGAGGCAGATAATTAATTAAAGGCCAGATGTATGAAGCGTTTTTCCCGTTCGCAAACGGGCCGATTCTCAGAATCTACCCGTTTGCGAACGGGAAAAAGCCTTTTGGGATGTGTCATCCCAAAAGGCATTCACAAAATAGGGAATCGCAAAAATTGCGATTCCCTGTTTTGCGAATGCATTTAAGGAATCGCAATTTGCGATTCCTTAAATGAAATGCAGGAAGCCAAAAATATTTGCAACCTGCCTTTAAGGAATCGCAGATTACCACCAACTTCAAGTTGGTGGTAATATGCGATTTCCATGAAAAATGCACTTTTTTGCATTTTTCAAGGTGCCATGTGGCGTACATACATGCCCTTAGGGCATGTATGTGCGCCACATGTGCACACTTACCTTTTAGGGGGTGCAACAGGGTGGCCTTTTGGCCCCCCTATCACCCTTGATATTGCATTCGCAATTTGCGAGTACCTATTTGGTACTCGCAAATTGCGAATGTCTTCCCATTCATTCCTATGGGCCTAGAGGCCCATAGGAATGAATGTGAAGGTATTCCTTAATAGCGAATCGCAATTTGCGATTCACAATTAAGGAATATGTAGGAATCGCAATTATTATTGCGAAACCTACATACATTGCATTTTGCAATTCCATAATAGCGAATCGGTAAATTTCGCTATTATGGAATCGCAAAAGCAATTCTTGATACATCTGGCCCAAAGGATTTAGAACTAAGTGACCACATTAACAAAGAACATATCAAGCTAAAGGAGAGGGAAAACTTGAAACGAAAAGGGCAAAAGTGAATAGAGGATGAGAGTGAATTGGGAATAAATCTGTGAATGTTGTGATGGTTATAAACCATCAAAGGAGGGAGGCTGATGAAGCATTTTTATAAACACTAATTAATGCAGTTCACATATAGAAATAATGTTTGGGCCTAAAATGAGGTCACATTTCAAAAGGCAAATGGAACACTAGGCTTCCATATCTGCCCATGTTGAGCTAGAAATGCTTATGCAAACAGTTTTCTTTTCTTTCATTCTTACTGACCTTAGGTGAATATTCTTAGTAATGTGAAGTGAAAAGTTCAATAATCAAATGTGCTGAACCAACATGATTTAATAGAAAAACATAGGGCCTGATTCACAGAACTAACTTACGTCAAAAACGTAAAGTTAGTACTTTTTGGTATTCACAGAATACACTTACTCATTTTGGTATTCACAGAATGAACTTACTCATTTCGGTATTCACAGAAGTTAGTAGTCCTAACTTTAGGACTCCTAAATGCCTTCTGTGATTACCGAAAGTCTTAAAGTTAGGATTTTCTCAGTTTAGGAGTAGTAAAGTTAGGACTCCTAACTTTAGGACTCCTAAATGCCTTCTGTGAATACCGAAAGTCTTAAAGTTAGGATTTTTCTCAGTTTAGGGTAGTAAAGTTCTTTACTACTCCCAAACTGAGAAAAATCCTAATTTTAAGACTTTCGGTATTCACAGAAAGCATTTAGGAGTCCTAAAGTTAGGAGTCCTAACTTTACTACTCTAAACTGAGAAAATCCTAACTTTAAGACTTTCGGTAATCACAGAAGGCATTTAGGAGTCCTAAAGTTAGGACTACTAACTTCATGTGAATACCGAAATGAGTAAGTTCATTCTGTGAATACCAAAATGAGTAAGTGTATTCTGTGAATACCAAAAAGTACTAACTTTACGTTTTTGACGTAAGTTAGTTCTGTGAATCAGGCCCATTGTTTTCAACATTTCCATAGAGATATTTCTCCTATAATACAATAGGGCATTAAATAATGTTATTAGAAATTTTACTTAAGTGTTTCCTCATGTGTAGGAGAGTAGGATCTGCTTCACATGGGTACCCCCACTTTTTGCTGATGATTCACTGTTTTTCGACTTTAGTCTGGCTGGGGCCCTGCTAATCAGAACCCCAGCCTAGCTGCTTCCTCTCTAAAATGGTTTCCATGTGCCTTCGGCACATCTCTGATTGGAATCTGGAGTGCCCTTATAAGTCCCTAATATATGGTATACTATGTACCCAGGGCATAGGTACCCCAGAGGCCTGCCAGGGGCTGAAGCATGTATTATGCCACCCCTGGAAGGCGAGCCAAAATGACACCACAGGTCTGCTACTGCAGCCTGGGTAAGGTGGTGCATGCACCCCTTGCTGTGATATAGGCTACCTATATCACTACCATTGCACACACATATAAACCTATAAGTCACTCCTATGGCAGGCCTTAACAATCCTGAAGGCAGAGTGCTTGATTTTTATGTGAGAGGGTGCCCCTGCATGAGCAGAGCCAATCTGCAGCGTTTGGAGTCCCTCCTCTGATGCTGTTTGTGGTACAGCCTGACCATATACTCTTAAGTGCATTATATCCTCGCGGTACAATGCTAACTTTGGACTGGCTGCACCAAAACATGTCGTGTTTGGTGTCAAACATCTTGGAATACTACCCCCCCGCCAATCCTGGCGGCGGGGGTAGCATTCCACCCTTCTAGAGGGAGAGACATGTACACACCGGGCTACCCAGTAACTTCTTTCCAGAGCCCTGGCATCACAAAATGGATGCAGCTGCCACAGACACGGGTCTGGCCTCCTGCTGCTGACTGAAACTCTGGCAGGGGAGGCCTGTACAATAGGTTTCCTGTCGAAGGGAGGTGTAACCACCTCCCCAGACAGGATAGTGTGTATTGGGGCTGGGCGGGAGCACCCTCTGGTGCTTTGAAGTCCTGCACTGGGGGCACATTTGGTGTACCTGTGCATATGCCAGTTCAAACCGGTTGCAGGGGCTACCTGCCCCTGCTCTGGCGTGAAACTGGACAAAGGGAATGGGTGTAACCACCCCTCTTCCCTGACCCTCCCATAGGTGGGTCCCCAGAGTATGTCCAACCCCCTAACTTTGTATAAGTATGGGACCCCAGTCTTTAGGACTTTAGATATCCCTGGACAAAACTCTGTAACTGAATCCTGGAACTTCGACGCTCTACTCAAGACTAGAGGACTGAAGAATCTCCCTTGGGGTCAAGGAGTGACTCCCCTGCTTGGCAGGCACCAAAGAAGCAATTGTCCGGTCTGCATCGCCGAAGCTCCTGCCGGACGCTGAAGTCTTTGCATCACCAGAAGTCGATTTCCAGACTTCCCCGAGGCTGCCCTGAGTCCCCAGCAAAGCTGAGGCCCATAGCTGTCGTGGGTAACGTGGAACCGTGACCCCTGGACACCAAGCACATTTGCAAGTGCATCCTCTTCCTGGTCTCCCATGAAGTTGTGGTTTGGGCTCCAAGTAGCCCCTGCCTCCAGCACCGACTGCACCGATGATCACTGGCCTCCACTCCACGAGTTTCCTGTGAGCCAGCTCCAAGTGCGTCCACTCGAGGCTCCTTCGCGGTCGCTAGTCCATTGGCTAGTGGGCCCTCTTGAAGGCTACTCTTCTTCTGCTTGGGCTTCCCTGGCTGCTCCAAGACGTGCCCTGACTTACCCTCGCTGGGTGAGTCCCTCAGACCATGCTGGTCTGTACCACCATCCTTCTTCACTTTCCACATGACTTGCAGTTGCCAAGGCTTGTTGGGTCCAATCTGGTCGCCGACACCCCAGCAATTGACAAACGTTATGGGACAGCTCGAATCCAGCTCCTGGTTGTCGTCGACGCCTCCTGGACCTCGTGGCTGAAGAGTCAAGATGACCGTCAACCTACCTGAAGCACCCGACATCGGTGGGCATCTGCTCATCGCCTTCCTGGTCACTGGCTAGTGACCCAGACTCTGTCCCCTCTGCTTTCAGGTTCTTCAGATCTTTGATCCACCTTTGGATCCACCCGAACACTTTCGACTTGGCCGCCAGAAGCACTTTGCAGCAGATCACCATTGAAAACGACGACGAAACCCGACCCCGAAAGGCACCTATGCACCCGGCTTCCCTGTGTGAGGTAACACGAGTACTCCGGTGCTCCCGTGGGTATTGACTCTAGAACAGCCTAGTTCTAAAGGGGTTTGCTCCAAGTTCTCCTCTAAGTGTCCTTTTTCTTTAAAACTCCAACCGCGACATTCCCCATAGAAGTCAACGGCGGCTCGCGGCTGTGTTCTCACACTGCACGCGTCCCCCGTGGGTCCCCTGTGTCACTACCTTGGGTGGTTCCTTGAGGGCCAAGCACTTCTACAGGCTCTAGGCCTTGTGTCTAGCTCAGTCATGGTTCTTATACCACTTTATTGGTATATGGTTTGGTACGCCCCTAGGGCTCAAACGTGTATTTGTGCTATTACTGTTGATATTAGACTTGTAACTTATGTACTTCGAACTCTAGCCTCATAAAGAAACTAGAGGGGTGTGTTTAAGACTAAATACATATATTTTAAATATATACCTGGCGTGGTCCTCTTTCATTTGGTCACTCAAGATATTATAGACTGGTAAAACAAGCTGCTTTACATTCCTTCAAGACTTAGCCTGAAGGCTGCTCTCCATAGCTACCACTAGGATAGCTTTCAATAAAGGTTGTCTTTAACCTATCTCCAAAAAGGGGTTGTTTGGACTGGTGCAAGGTGCCCACTATAATTAGTGGACAGCATATACCAGGCCAACTTCTCACATCATGAATAAGATTTGTAAATGAGACCATGTGAGAAAGAGATGATTTCATTTGTGGAATGACATACCTAACCGTGAACTGTTTTGTTTTACACATTAGGAACCAGTAGGAATCAAACCATGACTTGTACAATGTTGATAGTAATGTTACATGTAACACTTAATATTTGTTTCAGGACAGCGTAGATGGTAGAAGATTTCCTTCCCCATTAAGACATTGTGATCCAATTGGCTAAAAGGATGGACTGCTACAACATTTGTTTCAGTTGTAGATATCAAAATGTTATATTAGTGCTTGTTTCTAGAATAGAAGAGAGCTCTTTTTCCATCAGAGAGCTACCCAGACAGAGAGGAAGATGGAGGAGGATGACGGCTACGGCGAATCCCAACTAGCGTAGCCGCAGGGGACCACATTGCCCCTCTCCCTGCTTCAGAGAAGATTCTGATGCCAGCAGCCGAGTGAGGAGACGCAGAGACACGGAGCAGATGCTGAGGAGGCTCTTTCTGCTTTTTGACCCAAACGGACCCCCATGCTTGGAGGGGGGTCCGTGGAAATGAGAGTGAAGAGGTCTGCAGAGGAAGGCCTGCGAAGGGATAGAGCCGCTTTCTCACGGACTGGCAATTCAAGGTGAGCAGGATCTCTAGGATTCAGAATCATTTTGTTTCTCTGTTTTTTTGTTGTTTTTTGTTGCTGCTTGGGGACTCCCCAAAAGATCCTCCGTTGGGCACTATTTTGGATGCTTTGGAGTACTGCCATGCTGGGTCTGTGAGAAAGAAAAAAAAAGAAAAAAGGTAGAAAAAAACAAAAAGAGTATTAACTGCTGACAGCCGCCATGGAGCTGGGAGGGCACTCTCTGCAGCAGTAAATGCTATTTTGCAGGCGCTGTCATAGCGCTCAAATCCACTTATTTGAGAAAAGGGTAAAAAGAAACAGGCATAGAATTTGGCATATAACTGTGCATATCTGGATGCTATTGGGGCAGCTATCTCCCGTATAAAAGGAAAAAAAACATTGCGGTTTGGCTTTCTGGCCCTTGTCATGATGGGGAAGCATTTAAAGATTGCCAATATAATGGCTCATGTTGACTCAAATGCGGGTTTTAAATCTAAAACTCGAACAGCTCAGATGAAGACAGCCTCAGCAACAGCAAGAGCTGAATGGTCACAAAAAGCTCGTCGTGGGTCAGCCCCAATATCAAGCCCTCTGAGCTCAGAAGTGGATGTGGTGGAGCACGGAGTGGGGGTTAAAGGTTATCAAGCTCGGGAAACTCTGGAAACTCCCCAGCAGGGAAGGTTGACTGAGGAACTCGGTGCTGAGGGGCTACCCTCAGCTCAATTTGGCTTAGCTGGTAAAGTGGATATTGCTGGCGAAGACAGCTGGACAACAGGAAATATAGAGGAGAGGGAGAATCAAGAGATCTCAAAGAAAGAAAACTAAGGAATACCCATTGTTCCTGAAATCCAAAATATCTTCATCGCCTGCACAAGCTCAAGTTCTAGAGCAAGAGTCTTTCAGTAATATACAAGCGAGCATGCCACTAAGTGTCCAAGCTCCTACCCCGCCTCTTAGGCCCCGAGAGCAGCGGAAGGGGGTCTTAATGGAGGGTCAGCCTCTATCCTCCAGGTTGGGTAAAATCCCGTAGACAGGACAGCAAGATCAGACTCGGCTAATATCGGAAGAACCCTTAGGAAAACAGACATCAGAGGCAGGGCCCATCATCCAATATGACATTAAAATTATGTTAAATCTTATCTTGGATGCGATACGTGAGCAGAAAGCAACCCAAACAAGCGTGATAGCAGCATTACATCTTCCCTTGTCAAAAATCGAAGAATCAAGTGGTAACTATCCTGCAAGAATACAAGAAGCCGAATCCAGAATAATCCCAGCTTTAAGATCAGATGACCTTGATGCAGCACCAGGCTACTTTGGATAAAAGAGAGCCACCCAGACACTCTGAAGATCTGTGCTTTGAGTAGAATTTTTTATTTTTTTATTTTTTATATACCTTATACAATCACAAATACTGTTGCAGGGTTGGCCCCGACAGTCAGAGAACGTTCGTACAATGCTGCATACGTGGTTACCCTATACCTGCTTAGAATTTGACAGTGAAGGAGAAGTAAGTAGGAATGGACAGAAAAGTTTTAAAGCTTTTTGCTGAGCTATAAGCTGGGATCCATTAATTTGATTGTCACAATCTATGCTATATTTCCAAGACTTCACTGAATTTCCTGAACTTCTCTTCATGATAAGTGCTATTTGAATTGCTTAAAGCTTTACATTTTCACCTCTCGATTTGGAACTCTTCATGGGTTCTAAAAGATACCTTTCTCTCATTTTATAGACTTAGAATAGGCATTTTACTTATATGGAACACGCTTTATGCAATTGTTCTGTATTGTATTACTGATGGATTGATTACTTACTGATGACTTATAAAGAAAATACTTACTAAAATACTTTAATAAAAACCCTTTAAATCATGCCAAAATCTAATCATTGACTCCCAATAATTGCTGTTTAATTGTGATGCGTAACTTGAATGTTGATTGGCAGCTTTTGATTAATTCTTACTTACATCCAAGGTCCGGACCCCAAGGGCCCAGTAAGAGCAGGGACTGTATGATTCAGGTATGCTGAGACACAATTTCTGATGTGAGGACATTGATTGGTCTAAAGCAGGGGGGGCATCCTTGCACTCCTCCAATCTAATCTATACATTTTGAACCTTTCCCTGGCATTGGAAGAGTTGGTATCACATGCCTGAGCCTTGGAGGCATCCCGCTGTTAAATATCTTGTATGTGGATGACCTGCTCCTGCTTAGTAACACCAGGGTAGGTCTGCAGAAAGTAATCAATTGCCTGGCAATATATGCAGTTGACAATGAGTTGGAAATGAACCTCAAGAAATTGAAAGTAATCTCGTTTAATCACTGAATCATAAATCCACATAAATGGTATCTTAATGGAGCCGCGATAGATGAGACATCCGTGTATGTCTATCTAGACATCAAGATAGACTAAAAGGCCTCGTATGCTCCTCAAAGGGAGGCGATCAGAAAAAAAGCCTTAGTCTAATTTTTTCATTTTTAACTTTAGCAAAAACCCTTTGGGGCACAACCTCCAATTACTGGCTGCATTAAAGAAGGCAAGACTGATACCCACTCTTTCATACAGAGGTGAAATTATGATGGGCTTAGATGCCAGTTTATTGGAAAAAATCATAATAAAAACCTACAAGAAAGTACTTCGGCTGCTGAAATCGGCATCTCTTGCTCAAGCTAGGCTGGAGTTTCCACGGACAAGACAGACCTTGGCCAGGTTTGGAGCATTTATTAAATGCTGCCATAAGTTGAGATCTGTTGCTGAGTGTTCGCTAGCTATCTTGGTCTGTTCTGAAATTAACCTCCAAAGTGGAAAGGGTGCTCATAAAAAATATCTTGATGATAGTCTACAAAACTTGAGCTGGGTGAGCTATGGACTTTAGACACAAGTCCCCAAGTATTCAGAAGGATGGTAAATAAAAGTATCCAGTTTCAAAGCCAGATAGAGGACAAAGGAGTAGTAGCCAAACAAACACATGGGTGGCTGGTGTTGAATTCTTATGACGATCAAAAGGACCACCTTCTTTTGGAAGCCACCTACTCCCTGAAGGTAAAACAGGAATTTCTGTCACTGAGATTGGGAGAGATTCTCACTCTGGACTTGATACCAAAATGGAAGGAAAAGAACAACGGGGGACATGGAATGTTGCTTGTGCCACGAGACAAATGAGTCGATGCTGCATATCCTATGCATGTGCCCCTGCATAGACCAACCACAAAGGACCCTGCTAAGTAAGAAGTTTAAGACATTGGGGAATGGACGTGCAGATCGTCAGTAATAGAATCACTGGACCCACAGAATACAATTTTTAAAATCCGCCTGGTGCAATTCTTGGACATTTTTAAGGATCTTGTTAAGGAGAATATTTCTGCTCAGATTGAGGATAAGTCTGCTTGTAAAGATGGGCTCCCCAAAGGTTTTATGGAAATGGCAGACTTTTAGGGAGATACAGGATTAATTAAGTCCCTACCCCACCTTATTGTCTTGGGGTTATGAAAGCAATGTAAGTTTCACATGTACCTTGGCCCTTTTAGTTGGTTCTTACAACAGGGTGGGGATCAATTAGGATTCGTAGGGAAAGGAACTTTTGCACCAATGAATAGAGACCAGTTGATTTGGTCAAATTAATAAATTGGGAATTCACCCTGTTGAAATCAAGGGGGGCTGCTGGGGAGGTGGTAGCTTTATGTCAGGATGTCCCAAATCCCCACCACGGTACGTGAGCACCAATTGCATTTTAAGTATTACATTAGTATTTTGGCACTTGATTAGTTAGCTTACTCAAGACAATGTTTACACCTCATGCACCCAGGCACTTTATGCACCCTTAGGATGCCTTAATTCCCGCTTCCCTTTGTGGGCTCCAATTATATTAAAAGCTTCATACAAGCATCTCTGCATTTCTGTGGGTTTACCTGATTAGTCAGCTCAGTCAAGACATTGTTTACATCCATATGCATTTGGCACTTTATGTACCTTTTTGGCATTTTCGGAGTAGCTATTAGTCAGCCCTGTGAAGGAATACATTTTGGCACTTTATAAATGGTAGACACTGTGGGTCAACAGCAACGATGGCACCCTGGGCAAGGGGACCTGGTTTTATTTTTAATGTCGTTACTTTGTGTGTTTGCATATTGATTTTTATTTGCTGTGATGTTTATTGTGTATTTTTTTATGTTTATGGTTTTAATTGACTAATAAACCCTCAAATTGACTGACTGACTGACAATTTTTTAATCGAAACCAATTATTTATTAAGGTCCCAAGCTCCACCATTAATATAGTTACTACACAATTTTATTTGTCTCTGTACAATGAAACAATCACACTCAATTTCATCACAGTAACTATTACCCTTAAAGGAAGCTTTCAAAGCATGTTTAGGAGAACATGTAAGAGTGCTTCATTGCACCACTTGTGAAAGAAACTCTGAACAGAGCAAAACAAAATGTTGAAAAAATAGAAACAGGTTATGATAAATCAAAATTACACCACAATCAGCATTACTGTCATTTTATTAAACAATGGTAATGGATTAAACGCATGCAAAATAAAAGCTGCATGTGTAAATTCCTGTCAGAAGATGCAGTGTTCCTTCATTAAACCTTGCATTTAGTGGTGGCTACCTCTGAACTGGAGTGGTGGGTGGGGTGCGGGATGGAAAAAAATTAAAATAAACGTACCCGCTTTGCTGCCACATCCGCCGCACACCTCTTCTCCGTCTCCTTTTCTTCTTCCCGCCTGCTGCCTGCAGCCTGCACCGGAAGCACCCAGGCTTCCGACTCTGCTAGCCAATCACGACGCTGCAGGAGCATTGTAATTGGTCTGAGTTGCCTGTTTGGCCACACAGATAGTGCTTGGGGATGCTGGGCATGTTCTCCACGGGGCTGTGCAATACAGCCCCGTGGAGAACATGCCAACTACGAATATGACTCATTACATTGTGATGTATTACATCGCGTGCTTTTACAACGTGGTCGTTACAATAACCGTGTTGTTAGTACGCGATGCATTTACATCTCAAGTCATTACAACGACTTGCACTAGGGGGCGCGCTGGACTTAGGAATAGTATTAATTACTATTCCTACTCCAGTTTGCGCAACAGTAGGGAAGGTGTTGGAATTCATTTCCAATACCTCAGCGCCCCCTAGTGCAAGTCGTTGTAATGACTTGCGATGTAAATGCATTGCGTACTAACAATGCAGTCATTGTAACGACCGCGTTGTAATAGTAGCGCGATATAATGACAGCGTTGTAAACGCTGTTTCCCGCCAACCACGCATGATTGTTTGGCCAGCCCTAGAGGGCCAGTCAAAGCGTCATGGGTATGTAGGGAGGCAGTGCAAACCACTAATGCTCCCTCTGCAGCGAGCCATCCCCGCCCCGCCCGCAGTCGCAAAGGAAAATAAAATGATAATAACTTCTTGTTGTTATCATTTTATTTTTATTTTTCACAGCTCAACGAGCAGTGGGGTGACCCTCTTCTGCCTTAGCGGAGGAGCCGCCACTGCTTGCATTCTCGAAAACATCTAAGAGCAGGGCCAACAATAGTGATCTCAAGACCGGGAGAGACTTCCACTATTGCTTCTTATTTTCATAATTTTTATCATTTTAATTAACATTAAATTCAGCAGCGGGAGATAAGTGTGTTATTGTGGACATTCTTGAAATCCTATATTATCATCGCTGTTCCATTAATTGCATTAGTCAGATAATTCCAAACAATTTTGGAAAAATAATTGTTCCCCAAGCAGTAACTGCAATACCAAGTAATCTTTATATTTATTATGTGTGAACTGACAGGTTGCACCATCACGACTTCGGCAATTCGCATTGTAATGTCTTTAGTTTGCCTAGTGCTAACTCAGTTTGACACAATTTAGCTCTCTAATTTAAAAAAAGCAACATTTTGCTGTGAAAAACAGTTTTTATCTTTCATAAGAATCTATTATACAGCTTGGCGACTGTAGCTTAATAAGCACTTTTACTACCGATGATGCTTCAGATAGCTGTAAGGAGTTGTACATAAATGTGCATAATATTCTGTAAGAAAACATTGAATACAGAAAGTTGTAGCATTCATTCTGATGCCTGGCATAAAGTACTTTTTCAAGTTAGGAGAATGCCAAAGATCTGATTATGGCAGGTCATAAGGCTTGTAAAAGAGGGATAAATTAACTCAAACCTGAATGTTTATTACATTGATAAATAATTCCTAAATGATGCGATTAAGTAATCTAAAAGAAGGATCCATATACAAAATTAACCATGTCCCTTGACCAAAGAGAATGTGTTGGACTTGGCCCTTATGGCTAAAGTTCCTTAAACTTTTTGCCTTCCTCCTAAACCTTTTTCTGACATAATGTTGCCGACTTAGATGCTTTGGGCACTTTGCCACTGCTGATCAGTGTCAAAGTGCAAGTGCTCCCTGTGTAAAGTGTTATGGTAATTGGTTGTCCATAATTGGTATGTTTGCCTTACTAGTGAAGTCCCTAGTAAAGGGCACTATGTGTGCCAGGGCTGGTAATGCAAACGCTACTAGTGGGCCTGCAGCACTAATTGTGCCACCCACACAAGTAGCCCTAAAGAGAGATCTCAGGCCTGCCTCTGCAGTGCCTGCGCGCAGTTTGTTAACTGCCTTGTTGTCCTGGCAAGTGCAACCACTTGCCAAGCCTTACCTTCCCTTTCTATGCACATCAGACACCCCTATAGTAGGCCAAGGTACCCCCCTGGGCAGGGTACAGTGTATGTGAAAGGTAGGACATGTACTAAGGTGTGTACCATGTCCTAACAGTGAAATACTGCCAAATTCGTTTTTCACTGTTGCAAGGCAATCTTGCCCATAGGACAGAATGGAGAATGCTGTGTCCCATGTTGCCAGCATATCTTCCCATAGGCATAAGTTGGAGAGATGGAGTTTAGTGTGCCAGAACTCAGAATTTAATAACACATCTTTTTGTGAAGATGGTTTTTGAATTGTGTGTTTAGAAACCACGCTTTCAGAAGTGGCTGGTTTCTTGTCTTAAACCATCCTGTGTGCCTCTGCCTGGTTGTATATTGCCTGCCTGGATTTAGATGTGACAGGGTCTGGGAAGTGTCCTGACCCCAGGGAGGAGAAGGTGAGACAGCAACAGGCTGGCCTGCATTTGATGTGAGGAGGAGGAGTAGCCCCCTGGATGTGAAGAGGGCTGTGTTGCTGCCACAAAAGGATGGCTCCACCTCCTGCTGAGCGTCTGGGCCCCAGACCCTGACTATCAAAGGAGGAGGGTGTGCACTGGCAGGAAGACACCCAGGCCTGGTTTTGGACCGAGGTCAGAGCCCCCTGAACACAAAGACTTCAAAGGCATTTAGGGGTATAAATGTAAGAGCTGAAACCCCTGAACTCAAGACTGATATCCATATTGAAAAAGGATTGAACCTACTTGGTGCTCAAGAGGAACCTCTGCCAAAGAAGAACAGCTGAAGAGACTGAAGAGAAGGACTGCCCTTGCTGTGTGTTCTGGGGCTGGCCTGCAGTTTGCTGGTTTGACTAATGTTAGATTTGGGGGTCTCTAGTTGGCATAGGTAGGCACTTTTGACCAAATAGGGACCCTTGCGTCTAGTCAGGGTAAGGGGGTACACTCCCAAAATAACCCCTGCTCACCCCCTTGGTAGCTTGGCACGAGCAGGCAGGCTTATCTCAGAGGCAGTGTGTAAAGCATTTGTGAACACATACAGTAATATAGTGACAACACTACAAAGGGACGCCACACAGGTTGTATTATAAAAATAAGTATCTTTTATATAGATTTAACACAAGACCACAAATGACAAAAAGAATCCACAATACTGTACTTAAAAATGGAAGAAATAGCTTAGTTCTCTTAAGATGGTAAATGTGCCACTTTGCGTTCAATGTACCTTTGGATGCGTAACGCTATACAACAAAAGAGTTGCAGGGAAGGTGATGCATCGGTTCCTTACACGAAAGAACGGTGATGCGCCGGTTCCTTGCTTCGGGGGAGGTGATGCGTCAGTTCCCTACTGCTGCGTAGGGGACGGTGATGCGTTGGTTCCTTACCGGAGAGGAGGTGATGCGTCGGTTCTTCACCGCCTGGGGAGGTGATGCGTCGGTTACTTACTGCGCTTCTGTGGTGATGCGTCTAGCAACGCCGCGATGCGATGACGACCCGGTGCAATGAGACAAAATGGCGTCTTCTTGATGTTGCGACAATGAAGGGGTGATGCGTGCACGCCCGACTGCCGTGCGGCGACTCGGTGAATCTTCTGAGCCGCGACAGGCCCTGCAACACGCTTCTCTGGTGATGCGACGGTGTCTGCTGCGACGGCGACACTCTTCTCCAGGGATGCGGGGCGCCTCGGTGATGCGATGCGACCGTGGCAGTGGCTGCACGCTTCCTCAGCGATGCGACGACAGCTGCTGCGGCAGCGACACGCTTCTCCAGTGATGCGACGGCGTCTGCTGCAACGGCGACACTCTTCTCCGGTGATGCGAGGCGCTTCGGTTGATGCGATGGCGAGAGCGGCAGCGGCGGCACACTTTCTCGGCGATGCGACAACAACTACTGCGGCGGCGACACCCTTCTTCGGCTTGAGTCGCGCTTCCAGCTCCCAGCGACACGCAGTCTCTCAAAAGGCCCAGCTCAACAGCAGGCACTTCAATTCCCAGCAAGGGAAGGCAGGGAGAAGCTGGTTGGTGAAGTCTTGTATCCCTGAGACTTCAGGCAGGAGGCAAGCTCTAGTTCAAACCCTTGGAGATCTTCTTACAAGTTGATGAAAGTAGCACAAAGTCCTTTCTCCTTTCTTTGGCAATCAGGTAAATCTAAATCCGTATTTGTAAAGCGCGAACTACTCACCCTTACGGGTCTCAAGGCGCTGGGGGCCGTCGTGGAAATTAAGTGAGCTATTGCCCAGAGTCACATGGTGCTGAGCTGAGCTGCCGCCGGAGCCAGGGATCGAACCGTGAACCCTGTGCTCCGAAGTCAGCTGCCCTGGCCGCTGCACCACACCTCTCCACACCTAACCACTGCAGGCCAATCCTCAAGCAGCACACAGCATAGGGATAGTCTCCTCCTGCAGTCTCTCTCTCTGGTTCCTCTCCTCAGCAAAGGTTCTTCTTGTTTCCCAGAAGTGATCTAAAGTTCTGGGGTCTGGGTCCCCCTTTTATACTCATATTCTCTTTGTTCTCTGAAGGCAGAGAGGCCTTTGCCTAGTCCAAACCAGTTCTGGTCAGTCCTGGAGCACTTTGTTTACAGGACCCCTTCTTTCCTTTACAGTGTGGGCCAGGGCCATCAGACGCACCACAGGAGGTGGAGCCAGCATTGTGGAAGGCAGAGCGAGCCCTATTCAGGCCCAGGTGCAACTCCTCCCACCACTCTACATGCAGATAGGTCTATTCAGCCCTGTGCTGACTCACCCTGTTTCCTGGAATCCCCCAGTCCCTGTCACTCACAAACCAGACATGGAAAACACAACCTAGCAGAGGCAGGCTTGGACAGTTAGGCAAGAAAATACCTACTTTCTAAAAGTGGTATTTTCAAACACAGAATGTTAAAACCAACTTCACTAAAAGATGTATTTTATCATTCTGAGTTCAGGCATACTAAATTCGTTTTTCTACCACGTTCCCTGGGTCAGTTAGGATTATAAGATGTTATAATCAAACTGCCCATTCTGACCTATGGGGAACAGGTAGCTTTGCAATAGTGAAAAACGAAAATGGCTGTAATTCACTATTAGGACATGCCACACACACCAGGGCATGTCCTACCTTATACTTACAATGCACCCTGCCCTTGGGACTACCATAGGGGTGTCTGATATGAAGAAAAGGGAAGGTTTAGGGACTGGCAAGTGGGTGCACTTGTCCAGTCAACATGGCAGTCACAGACTGCACACAGGCTCTGAAATGGCAGGCCTGAGAAACACTTTACAAGCTGCTTCTGTGGGTGGCACAATCAGTGCTGCAAGCCCACCAGCAGCATTTGATTTACAAGCCCTGGGCACATGCAGTGCACTGTACTAGGGTCTGACAAGTAAACCAAATAAGCCAATCATGGAGTCACTAATCCATACATCAATTTTACCATAGGGAGCACTTGCACTGTGGCACGAGCTAGCAGTGGCACAGTGCCCAAAGCATCTAAGACCAGCAAAAACATCAGAGGCAACAGCAAAAAATGGAAGGGAGACCCACGCCAATGGTGCCAGGTCTAACACTTGTCCCCTCCAGCTGAAATGTGGGGAGAACTACCCTACCTCCTGGGAGTTCTCATCACTAAGGCGGAAAAACCTGGACAGACCATCAGCATTGGTGTGTTCTGTACCAGGGCCGTGTTCCACCGTGAAGTCCATACCCAGTAGGGAAATGGACCACCTCAACAGCTTTGAATTCTCACCCCTCATCTGCATCAACCATCTGAGGGGCCTGTGGTATGTCTGAACCCGGAAGTGAGTCCGAAACAAGTATGGTCTCAACTTCTTCAGTGCCCAGACCACAGCAAATGCCTCACGCTCAATCGCACTCCACCTCTGTTCCCGTGGAAGTATCCTCCTACTGATGAAGGCTACAGGTTGGTCTAGGCCCTCCTCATTCATCTGTGACTAAACAGCCCCCACACCATGCTCTGAAACATCTGTTTGAACGATAAACTCTTTTGAGAAGTTAGGTGCCAGGAGCACGGGTGCCGTGCACATGGCAGTCTTCAGGGCATCAAAAGCTTTCTGACAGGTGTCAGTCCAAATCACTCTCTTGGGCTGCTTCCTGGAAGTCAGCTCTGTCAAGGGGACAACGATGCTGCCATTCCTCTTGACAAACCTCCTGTAATACCCAGTGAGTCCTAGGAAGGCTCTCACCTCTGTCTGGGTCTTGGGGGGCTCCCAAGCCAGGATGGTCTCAATCTTGGGCTGTAGGGGCGCCACCTGGCCGCTCCCAACTTGGTGTCCCAAATACACCACGGAACCCTGCCCGATCTGGCACTTACTCGCCTTGATCGTGAGGCCTGCTCTCCGCAGCGCCATCAACACTTCCCAGAGGTGGCGCAGATGTTCTTCCCAACTGGCGCTGAACACTGTAATATCATCCAGGTAGGCGGCACTGAACTCTTCCAGTCCAGCCAACACCTGGTTGACCAACCTCTGAAAGGTGGCAGGGGCAATCTTCATCCCAAAGGGCATAACCCGGAACCGGTAGTGCCCATCTGGTGTGGAGAATGCTGATCTCTCTCTTGCCCCATCAGTCAAGGCGATCTGCCAGTACCCAGACGTTAAGTCAAACGTGCTGAGGTACCGTGCAGCCCCTAACCGATCGATGAGCTCATCAGCTCTGGGGATGGGGTGCGCGTCAGTCCTGGTGACTGAATTGAGTCCTCGGTAGTCCACACAGAACCGCAGTTCTGTCGTGACACCCGGTGCGGCAGCCTTTGGGACCAAGACCACTGGGCTGGCCCAAGGGCTGTTAGAGGACTCATTCACCCCTAATGCAAGCATCTTGGAGACCTCCTCCTTGATGCAAGCTCTCACCCTGTCAGTCACCCTGTAAGTTTTGTGCTTAACAGGAGGACTGTCTCCTGTGTCTACGTCATGGACGCACCAATCAGTGACACTGGGAATCAGGGAGAACAGATCAGAAAACTGTCCCAGCAAATGGTGACAGTCATTCCGTTGCTCAGGGGTCAGGGTGGAAGAGAGGTTCACACCATCCACTGACCCATCTTGCTCTGTTGCAGACAGGAGGTCAGGAAGAGGCTCAGTTTCCTCCTCCATCACAGCATCTGTTGCTAAGAGCATGCCCACTTCGGACCTCTCTAAGTGGGGCTTCAGGCGGTTGACATGCAGGACCCGCAAGGGGTTCCTGGGAAACCGCAAGTCCACCAAGTAGGTAACAGGAATTTTGCACTCCACCACCTCAAATGGTCCGGTCCACTTATCCTGGAGCACCCAGGGCTCCACTGGGGCCATGACCCACACTTTCTGAACAGGCTGAAGCTCAACCAGAGTGGCATTCTGGTCGTACCACCGCTTCATCTCCTCCTGGCGGGCTTCCAGATTCGCCTCAGCGAGTTGTCTGAAACGCCTAGTCTGGTTCCGGAAGGCCAGCATGTAGCTATATACATCCTGGGGAGGTTTCCTGGGAGATTGCTCCCAGCCTTCCTTGACCAAACTCAGAGGTCCTCTCACTGGGTGACCATAGATAAGCTCAAAGGGGCTGAACCCTAGAGACTTCTGTGGCACCTCACGGTAAGCAAAGAGAAGGCATGGTAAGAGGACGTCCCACTTATGCCTCATGGGTTCCTCAAGACCCATAATCATGCCTTTGAGGGTCCGGTTGAACCTTTCAAACAGCCCATTACCTTGGGGGTGGTAAGGAGTGGTAAACTTGTACGTTACACCGCACTCCTGCCACAGGGACTTCATATACTTGGAAATGAAATTCGTACCTCGGTCAGACACCACCTCTCGAGGGAACCCCACACGGGAGAAAATTCCCATCAGTGCCCATCCCACCACGGGGGCCGTCACTGTCCTGAGAGGGATGGCTTCCGGGTACCGGGTGGCATGGTCCACCAAGACCAGGATGAACCTGTTGCCCATGGCTGTCTTGGGGTCCAGTGGCCCCACAATGTCAATACCCACCCGTTCAAAGGGGGTGCTGACCACAGGGAAAGGCTGGAGAGGAGCCTTTTGCTTCCTCCCACTCTTTCCACTTGCCTGGCAAGTCTGACTGGTCCTGCAATGAGTATCTGAACTCCTGCGCATTTGGGGCCAATAAAAGTGGGTGGCAAGCCTCTCAAAGGCCTTGTCCTGCTCCAAATGTCCTGCTAACGGTACATCATGAGCCAGCCCCAGTAGGAAGGCTCTGAAGCGCTGGGGTACCACCAGCACATGGGCTGACCCAGGCTCAGCAACCTTAGGCTCACTATACAGGAGACCATTCTCCCAGTAGATCCAATGTGACTCAGACTGATCACCTGCTGCCTGGTTTGCAGCCTGCTGCCGCAAACCCAGAAGAGAAGGGCACTTGTTCTGCTCCTCACAGAACTCTTCCCTGGAGGGTCCTCCTTCCTGCTGCCAATGGGTCAGCTCAGGCAGGTCCCCCAGTTCAGCCACTTATTCCCCTGTAGGTTCCAGGGCATCCCCCTCAAGGTCTGCCTCCTCCTGGACCGTGGGAACGGTGGGGGCGGGTTTCCCGCGCCCCCGGCCTCTTCTCCTCAAGGCAGGTACCTGGGCCACTCTTTCAGGCTCCAGGTCCTCTTGAACACCCTTACTGGCTGCCATAGACCGAGTGGTCACGCATGCCCACTCAGGCAGACCCAACATCTCTAAATGAGCACTTCGCTCCACCTTAGCCCAAGGGGAGCTCTCCAAATCGTTACCCAGAGACAATCAACAGGCATGGCTGGCCTCACAGCTACTTGAAGAGTCCCTGAGACCCCCCCACTCAAAGGGAACCTGAGCTACCTTGCAGTGGCTCTCTGTGTTGTCCGCAGCAACAACTGGGTAAAATGCGTTGGGGACCACCTGCTCCTCAGACACCAGCCGACAACTGACAGCTGTCACACTGGCCCCAGTGTCTCTCAGAGCCTCCACCCTGTGGCCATTGATGGTCACCCACTGCCTGTACTTCTTTGTGTTATCAGGCAGCTGGGTCCTGGGGACCACCTCACAGTCTCCTAAAGAGACTAGGGACATCTCTGCGGGACCCCACCCACCTTGGGCACCCATCTCCTCGCCCAGGGCTACACTAGCCAACTGCCGGGGCGCTGCACCAGTGGGTGCTGTCTTCCCAAACTGGGGACACTGGGGATCCCATGAACCGTGACCCACTAGGCCACACTTAAAACAGGTCAGGGGCCCTCTGTGAACAGGTTTACCTGTCGGGGCCCCTTGCTTCTTCTCAGGGGGAGGCTGGGAACCTTTCCCTGGGTTCCCTTGGGAATTACTTTGGGGCCCTTTCTGGAACTCCCTCTGTTTACCCTTGTCCCCCCCACTCTTCTGCTGGGGACCCTGCCCACCCTTGGCGGAGTCTCCCACGTGACCCTTGTGGACCCGGGTGCTCACCCAGCGGTCCGCCTCCTCAGCAAGCTTCCTAGGGTTAGTCAGCCTACTATCAATCAGGTGCTGGTGTAGCTTTGGAAAACAATTACTTGACAAGTGCTCCCATGCAATTAAATCAAAGAGCGCCTCAAAATCATTTACTTTGCTACCCTTCACCCAACCATCCAATGCTCTGCAGAAAAAAGTGACATATTCTACCCAGGTACTGCCTTCTATCTTTTTGCAATTCCTGAACCTCTGCCTATACAGTTCAGGGGTCAACCCATACCTGGACATCAATGCATCTTTCATGTGGCTATAAGAATTGTGGACTTCAGAGGGCAAGTCTAACAAAGTATCTCGCCCCTCACTAAGGAACCGCCCCCACAACCCCGCTCCCCAATCCTTCTCAGGGACCCGGTGGGAGGACATGGCTACCTCAGAGGCCTGGAACCACTGCCCAATGTCATCATTTTTAAAGAACTCTTTCACCACATCCTTAGGAATATACACTCTTGGTTCCACTGGCACAGACGGTGTGCTGCCACCAGAGGGAGTAATTTCTAAGCTCCTCGCTTTCAATTCTAACTCCCTCAAACTTCTCTCATGCTCCATTTGCCTCCTCTTTTCCTCTAGGGCCAATTTCTTATTCTCTAACTGCCCACTCAACTTGAGCTTGGTCAGCTCCATCTCATGCATCCTACTCTTCTCCCTGTCCTCCAGCTCTTCTGGGGTCAGGCCCTTGGCAGAAACACTGCTACCTGCTGGGGAAGCTACTCTCCTCTCCCCTGGACCCAATGGCCCTTCCAGCTGCTCATCTGCATTTTCAGCCCCCTCCACTTGCTCAGGGATGCTCCTTGCTTCTATCCAGGCCCTCAGTGCCTTTTGGAACTCATCCTTCTTGGAGAGACCGGTCATAGCAACTTTAAATCTCCTGCAGAAGTGCTTTATCTGTTTCACATTCTAGCTTTCTAGTTTCTCCTCTTCAAAATCATAATCCACAGATGCGATGGATGCTGCTTTACTCATGGTGACTAAACTTGGCAGTTCTTGGCAAAAATAGGAAATCCCAGGAAAAACAATCTACCAAAATGTATGTGGTTGCGTTTGGTCTGCACTCACTAGTAGTGTCCACCAATCACTGTATATGAGTCACAAATGCAAGTCCAGAATCCTCACCGCTGACCACCAATGTTAGATTTGGGGGTCTCTAGTTGCAGAGGTAGGCACCTTTGACCAAATAGGGACCCTTGCGTCTAGTCAGGGTAATGGGGTACACTCCCAAAATAACCCCTGCTCACCCCCTTGATAGCTTGGCACGAGCAGGCAGGCTTATCTCAGAGGCAGTGTGTAAAGCATTTGTGAACACATACAGTAATATAGTGACAACACTACAAAAGGACGCCACACAGGTTGTATTATAAAAATAAGTATCTTTTATATAGATTTAACACAAGACCACAAACGACAAAAAGAATCCACAATACTGTACTTACAAATGGGAGAAATAGCTTAGTTCTCTTAAGATGGTAAATGCGGCACTTTGTGTTCAATGTACCTTTGGATGCGTAACGCTATACAACAAAAGAGTTGCAGGGAAGGTGATGCGTCGGTTCGTTACACGCAAGAACGGTGATGCGTCGGTTCCTTGCTTCGGGGGAGGTGATGCGTCGGTTCCCTACTGCTGCGTAGGGGACGGTGATGCGTCGGTTCCTTACCGGAGAGGAGGTGATGCGTCGGTTCTTCACCGCGTGGGGAGGTGATGTGTCGATTTCTTACTACGCTTCTGTGGCGATGCGTCTAGCAACGCCGTGATGCGAAGACGACCCTGTGCAATGAGACAAAATGGCGTCTTCTTGATGTTGCGACAACGAAGGGGTGATACGTGCACGCCCGACGGCCGTGCGGCGACTCTGTGAATCTTCTGAGCCGCGACAGGCCCTGCGACATGCTTCTCTGGTGATGCGACGGCGTCTGCTGCGACGGCGACACTCTTCTCCAGGGATGCGGGGCTCCTCGGTGATGCGATGCGACAGCGGCAGCGGCGGCACGCTTCCTCAGCGATGCGACGACAGCTGCTGCGGCAGCGACACGCTTCTCCAGTGATGCGACGGCGTCTGCTGCGATGGCGACACTCTTCTCCGGTGATGCGAGGTGCTTCGGTTGATGCGATGGCGACAGCAGCAGCGGCGGCACACTTTCTCTGCGATGCAACAACAACTGCTGCGGCGGTGACATGCTTCTTCGTCTTGAGTCGCGCTTCCAGCTCCCAGCGACACGCAGTCTCTCAGAAGGCCCAGCTCAACAGCAGGCACTTCAATTCCCAGCAAGGGAAGGCAGGGAGAAGCTAGTTGGTGAAGTCTTGTATCCCTGAGACTTCAGGCAGGAGGCAAGCTCTAGTTCAAGCCCTTGGAGATCTTCTTACAAGTTGATGAAAGTAGCACAAAGTCCTTTCTCCTTTCTTTGGCAATCAGGTAACCACTGCAGGCCAATCGTCAAGCAGCACACATCATAGGGATAGTCTCCTCCTGCAGTCTATCTCTCTGGTTCCTCTCCTCAGCAAAGGTTCTTCTTGTTTCCCAGAAGTGATCTAAAGTTCTGGGGTCTGGGTCCCCCTTTTATACTCATATTCTCTTTGTTCTCTGAAGGCAGAGAGGCCTTTGCCTAGTCCAAACCAGTTCTGGTCAGTCCTGGAGCACTTTGTTTACAGGACTCCTTCTTTCCTTTGACAATGTGGGCCAGGGCCATCAGACGCACCACAGGAGGTGGAGCCAGCATTGTGGAAGGCAGAGCCAGCCCTATTCAGGCCCAGGTGCAACTCCTCCCACCACTCTACATGCAGATAGGTCTATTTAGCCCTGTGCTGACTCACCCTGTTTCCTGGAATCCCCCATCCCCTGTAACTCACAAACCAGACATGGAATACACAACCTAGCAGAGGCAGGCTTGGACAGTTAGGCAAGAAAATACCTACTTTCTAAAAGTGGTATTTTCAAACACAGAATGTTAAAACCAACTTCACTAAAAGATGTATTTTATCATTCTGAGTTCAGGCATACTAAATTCATTTTTCTACCACGTTCCCTGGGTCAGTTAGGATTATAAGATGTTATAATCAAACTGCCCATTCTGGCCTATGAGGAACAGGTAGCCTTGCAATAGTGAAAAACAAAAATGGCTGTAATTCACTATTAGGACATGCCACACACACCAGGGCATGTCCTACCTTATACTTACAATGCACCCTGCCCTTGGGCCTACCATAGGGGTGTCTGATATGAAGAAAAGGGATGTTTTAGGGACTGGCAAGTGGGTGCACTTGTCCAGTCAAAATGGCAGTCACACACTGCACACAGGCTCTGCAATGGCAGGCCTGAGACACACTTTACAAGCTGCTTCTGTGGGTGGCACAACCAGCGCTGCAAGCCCACCAGCAGCATTTGATTTACAAGCCCTGGGCACATACACTGTACTAGGGTCTGACAAGCAAACCAAATAAGCCAATCATGGAGTCACTAATCCATACATCAATTTTACCATAGGGAGCACTTGCACTGTGGCACGGGATAGCAGTGGCACAGTGCCCAAAGCATCTAAGACCAGCAAAAACATCAGAGGCAACAGCAAAAAATGGAAGGGAGACCCACGCCAATGGTGCCAGGTCTAACAACTAAGGAGAGGACAAGGGACTTTGCTGTGTGCTGTATCCCCCTGCCTGTGAGGACTTTGCTGTGTGCTGTGTCCTGAAGTATCGTGTCTCCAAGGGCCCGAGGAGAGCTGGTCCCCTGTTGTGGAAACTCAGAAACACAAAAGTTTCCAACCGTGTCTCAGCGACGCTGTGTGCGTGGTGCTCTTGCACTCCTGAGACTGCCGTGTGGTCTGTGGTACTGTCTACGATGTGCCCGTGATCGCACTGCCCCCACAGCGTGAAACATCGTCCACTCTGCTGCCTTGCTGTTGTGGCCCGAGCCGTCATCGTAGCTGAGGCTGTGAGGAAGGATCACCGCTGCAGGCCCGAGCTGCAACGTGCCCAAGGATTGTGTGAAACTAAGAACCATGTCTCAGCGACGCTGTGTGCGGGGTGCTCTTGCACACCTGAGACTGCCATGTGGTCCGTGGTACTGTTTACAAGGTGCCCTGGGATTGCATTGCAAAGCAGCGGGAAACATCGTCCACGCTGCTGTATTGCTGTCTGTGGCCCGAGCCGTCATCGTAACTGAGGCTGTGAGTGAAGATCGCCGCCGCCGGCCCGAGCCGCAACGTGCTAACGGGGCACTTGAAACTGAGGACTGTGTCTCAGCGACGCTGTGTGCATGGTGCTCTTGCACGCCTGAGACTGCCGTGCGGTCCGTGGTACTGTCTACGAGGTGCCCTGGGATCGCATAGCCCCCGCAGCGGGAAACATCGTCCACGCTGCTGTATTGCTGTTTGTGGCCCGAGCCGTCATCGTAACTGAGGCTGTGAGGAAGGATCACCGCTGCCGGCACGAGGCGCAACGTGCTAAATGATTTCTTGAAGCTAAGGAACCTACAAGGTTAAAGGGATCGTGATCGTTGTTCATCAAAAGGAATCTGCCCAAGATCATCAATGACAGAGAAGGCCGCGCTGTAACCTGTCCGGCTACAGCGTCGCATAGCAACAGAGCCGCAACGTGATCGGGATTGCCCAGCGGGACGTCCGACGAGCGGGGAGAGAGAGAGCGAGGCAGCGCACCCCCCCAGGTAAGGCTTGGACTCCGGTCGGGAGCCGCAAGCGTGAGTGGCCTGGGGAGGCGTGCAGGAGGAGTACAGGAGTGCTCCGAGCTGTCTCCCGCTGCACCGCGTTAGATGCGCTGAGTCCCCGAGCGGCCCGGACCTGCCCAGCAGGACTTGGGCCGCCCCTGTAAGCCTATGACCGTTGTCTCTGCTGTTGGGGCCTAGTGGTGCCCGAGTTAACCGCATTATTATTGCACTACAAACCGCATTATTATTGCATTACGAACCGCATTATTATTGCATTACGAACTGCCTGATTCTTGCATTACGAACCGCATTATTATTGCATTACAAACTGCCTGATTATTGCATCACGAACCGCATTATTATTGCATTACGAACTGCCTGATTCTTGCATTACAAATCACATTATTATTGCATTACGAACTGCCTGATTCTTGCATTAGGTACTGTCCTAGTATTACATTACGAGCTGCATTACGAACTGCATAGCAATGCATGAGGACTGCATTAGGGATCGTAAATTGCTCATTAATACTGCAGGAACCTACAAGTAATTGCTGTCCTAATAACAGGCCAAGTGAATTATTACGAATACGCATATGTTGGTTTTCTATCGTTTGGTCTCATCGTATTTCTTTTTATAAAGATGCTGCTATTTTTATGAAACCAGTGTGGTGTCCATTTGTGGTGTTATCACTGTGTCACTGGGAGTGTGGTTGCAAATACTTTACACATTGCCTTGGAGATAAGCCTGGCTGCTCGTGCCAAGCTACCAGGGGATGAGCAGGGGTTATCTAAAGGTGTATCCCTCCTTACCCTGACTAGAAGCAAGGGTCCCTATTTGGACTAAGGTACATACCTCAGCCAACTAGAGACCTCCAGTTCTAACAGAATGTATAGGCCATTGACGAGGTTACAAATTCCGATTGCAGCAAAAAATGGTGTGCTGGCTTGTAAATCAGAATTTTAGGGATAATGTTTAGTGGTGGATACTCTTTAAAATGCTCTTTGTTTCATTTATCACCATCCCATTTTCTTTTGAATAAAATGATATACAATCTATTAGCCGTTGTAACCCCACTTTTGTTTGGCTTAGAAGGATGACATCATTTGCGTACAGCAAATTAAATATCTGTTTGTTGGCTAGTTTAGGCGGGTGTGCATTTATTTCATTCAGTGCATCAGTAAGATCCGCTAAAAAGAGATTAAAAAGTAAAGGGGCCAATACACACCCTTGCTTTAGTCCTGCTGTCGTTAAAATTTCCTTCGTTAGTGTCAAGCCATCCTCCATCCGCACTCTAGCCCAAGTGTCGGTATACAAAAGTTGAATTAATTTTAACAGTTGCACTGGGATATCTTGCTCCTGCAATTTTCTCCACAGAAGATGTCTGTGCACGCAATCAAAAGCCGATCTAAAATCGACAAAGCACAAATACAAGGGTTGTTTCATTGAGATAGTTTTATCCATTAATACCGATAAGGCTAATATATTTGTAGTGGTTCCCAATCCTTTAATAAATCTTGTTTGATTAGGCGGGAGTATCTGGTTATCCTTCGCCCATTCTGATAAATTTGAAAGTAAAATCCCCGCAAACAACTTGGCATCGGTGTCTTGAAGAGTTATTAGTCGATAATTTTCCGGGTGGGCCCAATTTCCTTTCTTATAAACTGGGGATATTAGCGACCCTCTCCAAGATTTGGGTATTGTCCATGTCCGTGCTACTTCTTTAAAAACTTCCATGAGATGTTCTGACCACAGATCCGGTTCTTCTTTATAAAGTGCAAACGGAATACCGTTGGGACCTGGTGCCCCCTCCTTTTGTTTCGATATGAGTTTAGACAATTGGGTTTTTGTTATATCAAATTCACAGTCAATTTTCTGACTTAGTGTATCCATCATGTTTCGATTGCCATCCAAATTCATTATTTTCCCATCGGAGTTTAAGTGTTTTACTAGAAAATTAACCCACTCTTTTTCAGTTAATACAGATGCTACCACAGATTTATTAGGTCTTACTAGACCATTTATCATTTTCCAAAATTCCCTTGAATTTGTTTGGTTACTAGCATAAAAAATCTTTGTCCACAGATCTTGCTTAGCTTGGTTTCTTTCGTTCCAAATTAGTTTCCTCAAATTTTGATTTATGTTTTTTAGTTTGATGGGTAATTTCTTATTATATGGGAACTTGGTTGACTGTCTCCTGAGATTGTTACGAGTCCTTCTCATTTTCCTTATTGTATAGGCTAAATTGATATTGTTATTCCTTTTCTCCATTGCTCTCATTTGTTTTTTCTTAGCTTTAGGTGCAGAATCATACGATTTGACTAATTTACGTGAAAAGTTTACCCATTGATCAATTGGGGATTTCAAGATTTTATCTTCAAAACATTCTTTAACCAGTTTTTGGCCCAATTCATTAGTGTCATCTTTATTATGTGGTGACCAGATAAGTCTCCTATAGTTGATAGTTCCCATCTGGCCTTGCGTTGTTAAATACAATTGATGTTTTTTACTAGGCAAATTTGTGGTGATTATTTGCTGACTATGATCACTATCAGGCACCTTCCCCAGACAATACGAGGTAAAATTATTGAAGATGTTCAATGATACAATCGTATAGTCAATTTGTGACTTCAAATTGTGTGAGTGAAACGTCCATGCAGGTGGTGAATCTTGCGGGAATCTCCCATTTAATATTCGTAGACCCATTGCTTCTATATCCTTCACAAAATTTGTTCCCACTTTTCTTTGTCTAGTCTTTATTTCTGCCTCTAGTGTCTGCTGAGGAATTGCCCATTGGTGATCGTGTGACTGTGTGATGTCGTCTCTTATAAAGGTACTAACAGATTTAAATTAAAATCCCCTGTCAGTATAAAATCTGCGAAAGGGTCATCCATCATTTGTTCCAACAAAAAACTGGTAAGAGTAGCACACGTATTGTTCCTTGAACTTTGTGTCGGGTGTTAATATACATTGATCAGTATTATAGTTTTTAATTTTGCCCGATTACTTGCTTTATATCGTAACTTTACCGCTATGAAGTTACAATTATTCGTTTCCACTTGCTCATGTTCCACTCTCAAGTCGATGGTTACGAATGTTGTTAGACCCCCACTAGGGCGACCATACTTATGTTGCTTGATTGCGGGCTCAAAATAACCTTTATATCCCTGTAACACAATGAGGTCGATTGCCCATGTTTCCTGTAATAAAATGATCTGATAGGAATTAGACTTAAAATTTAAGTGGGCATTATTTACCTTGTTGCATACCCCATTTATGTTCCATGAGCACATCCTTAATATTTCACTGTCCTTATTTGCTTCTTTTATTGTGCATTTTGCTGTGTTCTATCATGGATCATTATTTCCATGTAGAGCCGTAGATATCCATTTTTCATTTATTCCTATTACCTTTTCTACTTTGCTTTGGGTCAATGCCGTCTCAACATCTCGCTCCGATCTTCCAAGGGGATTTTTAAGTATGGAGAAAACCTGCACAACGTTCTTTCTTTGTTGCAGTGTCAGACTCTCTTCTTTGATAAGAGGGGTTGGGTATACCTTTGGAACTGGGTTGCTAATTATTATCCCCCAGCTACGGAAGATTTCTTTTTCGTTCATGATTCGTTCCGCTAAGAAGACAGAAGTTACAGTTATCAAAGTTAGTGTTTGGCTGCCTTCAGTGTTTGGTAAGAATCCGATACATTCAATATCTTTACTTGTCACATTTGCTAGCGACGGTATAGACTTAAAGAGGCGGGTAATGTTTCCTCTATTAAGTGTGTCTTGGTTACCTCAGGAGTCATATACCGGTTTAAAGATTAGTTGTACCATGCCATTATTTGGTAATTCCTTTTTTCCATCTTCAATATTTTGTGGGACTTTAAATGTGACTAGTTTGTCCTCACCATTTCTTACAATGACCAAGTGATCCCAATTCGATACGTACCGGGTATCCACAGTTTGCTCTATCATATCATTTTGTTTCATATTTATATGATTTGGTTTCCTTATTTGGTGTTCTGGGTTTTGAGAATGTTGCTGGTTCTGACTTTGAGTTATATTCAAACTTGAGCTTTGAAATGTATTATGATCCACCCGGAGAGACCTCTGTACTACCGGACCGATACATATTTTTTCCAGCTCTTCTTCTTTTACCAGATCTTTGGATTTATGAGGAATTGACACACTCTTTGGTCGATCCATCTTTTCCGGCGATACACTTTTTATATCGTCAGTTGTCTGTTCTATAATACAACTGTTTCCTTGAAGCCTAAGTTTCTTTACCCTTGGTTTGATTTCCCCCCCTTCTCAAGTTCGTTGGAGGTTTGTATGATTTTGTCCGATTTAATAGCTGTATTTGTTTGAGTACATAGTTGGTCGATCGGTTCTTTTCCATTTTTATTGAATATAGCGAAATACTTATTATTCTTGTTCTTCACTGTGGAAGAGTCCTCTCCATGTGATACGTTTTCCTGTTTACCCATTGTTTCCTTGCATTGTTCTTTTCTTTCACTACCCATTTCAGTTGGTACTTCCTCTTGGGGATATGTTGCTAGCATTGTTTCACGTTTGGCCTTATTTCTTGCTTTGTGTAATTTTTTCCTATGTCTTTTTGTCATGCTAAACAATGGAGCAACTGCTTCTTTGACCTCCTGGTCTTCAGTTGTCTTCTCTGTTTGAGGGACCGATGGTTTTGTGCCCGTTGAATTCTTCCCATCCTGCTGTGTGGTCCGAGCTATTTTCGGGGTTAAATTATCCATGCCATCTAGATCTATTATGGCACTCAGGTGTTCCGTATCTCTTAAATACGTGATGTTATTATTATCTTTCTTTCCCTGTATTTTGCAGATATCCTCTTTGTAGTTATTTTTTTCCTTTTGGAGGCTCATTTTAACATCTTCTAGTAAGGTATTCATAGCATCCGGTATCGTTGCCAATTTGTTTATTATTGGGGCACATGCACAATCAAGATATGTTGTAGCAGTTTCAGTTTGAGCTCTAAATATCAAACTATTTATCTGAGCGAGTTTCTGGTCAATTCCGGCTACTGCATTTGCCATCACTCTGAGTAATTCAATTTGAATGTCCATTTTGCTCGATTGATATGTCAATGCTTCTAGAGTTAGTGATGAGGTTTGGTAAAAATATCCCAAATAGACCCCAAGTCCTGGTTGCCTATGACTTGGGCCTTTTGGTTATACTGGGGTTCTTCCTCGATGTTGGTGGTACTTTTTAAATCAACGCCGGGGATTTCTTGATCTTCAGCTGCTTTTTTGAAGTTGACCATATCGATATGTTTACCACTATCATTTCCACTTACAGTGTTTTGCTGCTATTAATGCTGTTGCAGTATGCAGTTTCCGTTTTTGTTCCTATATTTTCAGTATTTCCCTGTAGAGTATCTTGTTTAAATCCTACATTTTGGTCGTTATTGGTCAATAGATTTTGTTGAATGAGGTTTTGACCCTCCTTCTCTTCGTTTTTTATTTCCGTATTTGTACCTACATTAGTTTTTATTACCATGGTTCCCCAAGAGGTAGGACTAGTATTACTATAAATTCTAGATTGATTAACCTGGACGGCATCTGCTATGTTCTCATTGGGGTCTTGATAAACCGCCTGCTTATAGGGTATAGAGTCACCGGCCGTCTCATTCTTTTTCCTTATTTCTACCTTAACCTCTATAGGTAGCGGGGTCGTTGTTATCAATTTTTTCTGGTTTATCTCTCCCTGGGAAATCTCGTCCCGAAGTATTCCCAGCACATCCATATCATTTTTTTCCGTTTGAGTAGTTGATAATATATTTAACATTTCAAGATCGATAATATGGCTTCTATGTCCACAACATGGAAGCTCTTGTCCAGTGATGGCAGGTCCTGTTCTTGTCCGGCAGTTTGAGTACTACCTCCAAAATTGTTAGTTGGCTTAATCGGTGTTTGTAGTTTACTTATCTCTGACTCTATTTGCATTGTCATCAGAGCTCCAGATGGGTCTTTCATAAAATCGAATTTGTGTGGGACTTTTGTGGATTGTTCAAACATCCGTGCTATTGGTAAAATTAATGATTGATTCACTCCCGTAGTGTATGCTTTTGCTTTTTTATTACTTTTGGTACTTGTACTTTCCGTGCTCGTCTTGTGGGAGGGTCCAATGCCCTCTCTTTTCCTGAACGCATGCCGGGTTTTTTCAAAAATATTATCAATTCGAGTATTTAATATCCTGTTACCTGTTTCCTCTCTATTATTCAGGTTTAGTCCGGGGGTTATATTGTTTCTAGACCCTAGGCTAGCAGGAAGTTTAAAACCAGTATAGCCGGGAGCCTCAGTTGGCCCCCCTCTTCCTTTAACTTTTTTACCTATTAGCACGCCAAAATCCTGTTCATCCTAGTACGTACTGCTTAATCCTTTAACAGAGGTTTGACAAAAGTTGATTGGGCAGGTAAGTGGTGACCTGTGTATCTTTTGGTTAGTAACAATGGACTAAATGGGTCCGGGGGGGGGCAGTTGAAGGCATATACCAGCAACGGCAGGAATCGGCGTCCAAGGGGTCCAAGAATCAAATATCAAATATCCAAGTATATCCAAATGTGTCACAAATATGTCAAAATTGCACGCAGTAACCTTAGTATGCCTGACCGTATTGTGCAGAGCCCGCTCCTGCACTTAGTGGCAACTCCACCACCAACTTGCTGAGATGCTGGAAGGTCTCTCCTGTTGGCCCTCCTGCCCCTCCTGCTGGGACCGGTCTTTTTCTGTTCCTTCAATGGGCCAGTCTTAAGGAGTGCGGGCAGAGGGTAATGGGTATGGGGTATAAAGTATAGGACATGGGACATGGGACATAGAGTATGGGGCAAGCGGGGCACTCAAGGTGGAGTCGCAAGCCGCACCTGATCTAATCAGGCTGCTTCCGCGATTCCACCGGGGCCGCTCTCACTGCAGCCGCCGACTATAGGGCGGCCGCGCTTGCCACTGCCGCAAGGTCTTTAATTGCCGGGAGAGAGGCAGTCAGAGGAGCCGTGAATGCCACTGCCGCGAGGTCTTAAAATGCCGGGAGAGAGGCAGTCAGATGAGCCGTGAATGCCCTGGGGGGGGGTCCCATGGGAGCTATTGCAGTTAACCTGTAATCTTTTAGAGAGCTTCAGAGAGCTTACCCAGGTGAGGCTAGTCTCCTGCACGCTTGCTCTCCCGGCTCTGCTCCAGCTCCTCGCTCCAACTCGGACACAAGCTCAGGCTCGGAGACCCCCACGCTCCAGGTCACTCGCCGCTTCTCCTCCTCCTCCTCGGTCTGCTCGCTCCCCTACAGCTGGTACTCTGCTCTCCGCACCCCACAATTCGTTCCAGTGCCACCCCAGTCCACCCCAGTCAGACGGGGCTCAGGCCGGACCGGGTTTGGCTTGGGCAAGGAGTGGGAGACGTCCCGGAGCTCCGGAGCTCCTCGCTGCCTACTAACTCTCGGCGTCGGCGTCTACGTCTGCGTCTGCGTATCTCGTGACACTCCACTGAAAGTGGCCAGAAACTCCAGTGCCAGCTGGAGGGGTTGCTATTCTCACGCAAAGCAAGTCATGTGTTTTTAGTCATAGTGCTGCAGGTAAACCCGAAAGATGGGTAATAATGGAGTGTCGGTATACAACAGGTTCCTTCACTTTATGTTTGCTATATGGCCCAATTTTGGACAATCCAGGCATCTTAGATTGTTTGCCGGTGTCTCTTGCTTTGTGGCCTGCTCCCTGTGTATTATGTAGGGATCTTCATATTAATGGATCTGGGGGCACTCTTTGGGATACAACCAGTATGTATTTAGGTCATAAACCAAGAGTTTTTAGAGCCCTATGGAGCCTTGAGAGAGAGCTCTGCCTGGTGGATGCCTGGATTAAGCTGGAAGCTCCAGATCTTGGCTATACATATTATTAGGTACCCCATGGTTCTTTTGCTCAGCTTGATTATTTCTATTTGACACCAGATTTACTTAAGGGGTGCCAAATAGAGTTATTCCCTTAGCTCATGTCCGATCATAATCCTTTGATAATCAAAATGACCTTTGTGCGGCATATAAAGAGTGCCTGGTGCTGGTCCTTTAAAAGAGGTCTCCTAGCCGACGCAGCTTACATTGCACGCATAAATGCGTGGATCCCATAGTTTTTAAATTTGAATAGAGGAAGTGCCCCAATTTGGGGTAGTTTGGGATGCCTTCAAACAGGGGTAAGGGGAAAAACCCTTAGGTTCAGCCTGAATCATCAGAGGCAGACTCAATCGCTTCTTAAAGAATTATACCATAAACTTAGCAAGGCGTAAGCACAGCTTATCTTGACAATCTCTGCCGGGACTGACCCCTCAATTGCCCAACAACAGATAGAAGTAGCTAAGGCCAAACTCAATGAAATCACAGGCAAAAAGACAGCAGAAGAATTTCTGGCTAGAAGGCAAGAATTCTATAAGTACAATGAGCAAGTGGGGCATCTTCTAGCAGTATGTACACGGCAGAAGGTGGCAGCGGGCTATATCGCTGAAATAAGAAATGATATCTGGAATGGCATTCGGGGATTTTATGAAAAGCTATACCAAGCCTAGCTTCCAGCAGGGGAGGAGAATATTGAGCAATTTCTGCATCCTATGGCTTCGGAGAGAATCACTCAGGAGGATCGAGATTCTCTGGAGGCTTATTTTTCTGTAGACGAAATACAGCCCGCTCTCCAAAAACTACCCACTGGTAAAGCCATGGGGACTGACCAGATTCCTCTGAAATTTCGCAACATTTTCTTCATGGTGCTAATCTTTGATATGCTGGAGCCTTTTTCTTCAACTGCAGAAAAGCCAAAGGGCCCCTGAATCTTGGTCTGCCACCAACAATATTGAAAGGGAAGGCCCCATGACCCAGGCTTATACTGACCAATAACATTAATAATTAGCGATGTTAAGTTATATTTCAAAATTTTGGCTGGTTGGCTGGGACATATTATCGCTAAATTGGTCTCCATGAAACAGCATGACTTTTTCCACGGGAGGGGCACCACTGACCATATTTGTCGAGTAATCATGCTTTTTGATGCAATTGATATTGTGAATGAGCCCATGATGGTGGCTCTGTTGGACACAGAAAAAGCGTTCGACAAAGTCACCTGGGATTATCTATGGAGAGTCATGGGCTCATTCGGATTGGGCATGGGCTATATCAATGCGGTGAAGGCAATATACCATAGACCAGTGGCTCAACTGCAAATGATGGGGGGTCAATCCTGGCCAATTTATATTGAGAGAGGAATTAGGCTTCCCCTGCTTTTCGTGCTATATATAGAACCTTTTATTCCTAAACTTGAAGCTAATCTAGCCATACTGCCAGTTTTGTGACATGGTTGGGAGAAAGATCCAAGCCTACACAGATGATATTGCAGTTTTAACCACAAATCCAGATGCGGCACTGCATGCAGTCAAGGAAGAAGCTGCTAAGTTCAGCAGTTTGGGGGTTATTTGCTGAATAGCAATAAAATGCAACTGGTAGTGAACAGGCAAATCATAACTCAGGATGCATGGGTGGTTGAACATGCGGTGTATCTGGGCGCTAGTATCAGCACACAATTAGATCAGACTGTTATGGTCAATATTGCACCGATTATCTGAAAAGCTAAGCAGGACTTTGACAGATTGAACAATCTACATCTGTCAATCATGGGTCATTGCAACATTGTTAACATTTTATTTTTGCTGAAGTTCCTGTATCTTTTTTGTGCTATCCCTCTTTTCTGGATTAAAAATATGGACATTATGATCTCCAGATTTATCTGGTCATATTGTAAAACAACGAGGGCGATCAGGTATTTGTCTTACCCAGGGAGAGAGGGGGATGGGCACTCCCTAACCTCAAGATGTACCAGCTTGCCACTGCTTTTCAATACTTGCAGCCTCTTTTAAGGAGTAATGCTGGGGGACATGGATCCGGCAACTACGTACCTTCCACGTATGAGTTGCTAACTGGGGAGGATGCCAAAAATTAGTTGAACCCAGTTATTATTAAAAAAAGTATGTATTAAGACATTAGGAGCAGCCTTTGAGATTTGGGCTGCCTGGTGGGAAAAGGCTGGGTTGAAAAGATTCAATTGGTATACTCCCTTACAGAGGAACTCACTACTCCCAAACATCTTTCATTATGCTTGTTTGCAAAGGTGGGAGAGCAGGGGCTATTGAAATGAGGGGATTTTTTTCAAGGACCTAATCTGGTATCATTTGAGGAGGTTTGTGCCAGATTTGATCTAAATTATAGGGATTTCTTCAAATACCTGCAAATCCATGATTTTTTGCACAGGAAGGTGGGGGTCATACCAGGTTTTTTATAGCACCATTATTGGAACTGTTCTTGGGGACTGAGGATTGTACAATTAGCCAAATTTATGTAAGTCTGGGTTCTAACATTCTGGACGACTTAGAGAAACACAAAAGTAAGTGGCAGCAAAGACTTCTTTCCACAGATTTTAGCTTTTATGAGTCCTTGGAACTTAACTGCATTCTACTCTGCTCTTCAGGACTGCAGGTGCAGCATTAAAAAATGACTTTTGACTTATACTATACTCCTGCAAAGATCGCTAAATGGAGGGGCACAGAGGGTATACGCTGCCAACGGTGTCAAATTCTGGAAGCAGACCTGATTCATATGTTTTGTACTTGCCCGCAGCTAGATGCACTTAGACTTGAGATTTCTACATTTCTGGGGATGTCCTTGACACTAATCTGGTATTGACCCTACAAGTTATGCTCCTATTGTTTTCGGAGGCAGGAGGCAGGAGGTGTAAGAGTTGGGGAGTCTCTAGTATTTTTTGCCATGGCAGTTTGCCACATTTGCATTGCTTCAGCATGGCTAGATCCTCAACCCCCCCACCTCCCAGCAATGGCAAGAGTGCTTTTTGTTGATATTTAATTTAGAAACCGCACTATATGAGCGAAAAGGAAGGAAGGCCAGGCGGAAGGAGTAGAAAATCTGGGGGTCCCTTTCAAATTGGGTTAAATCCCGCTAGCAGGTTTCAGGTTTGACCACTGGCTGAATTAAGTTTATTGTGGAGGTTTTATGAAATCCTAGGAAATCCTATGTGATAGTGAATATGTATATGTACGTCCTAAGCACTTTAGAGATTATGTATATGCATGTTTTACTCACTCTATGAATATGGTGATTTGGATTTAGGCTTTATTGCATAGCTGAGTTCATTCAATCCCCTGGCATTCTTTTTATTTGTCAAACTGGCATGTAATTTTGATAGGAATCTCTGCAATTCAATTTAATCTTTATATGTTATCTATTTTTGTTTGTGCTCGCTGGTCGACATAAAGAATTGATCAGTGCTCTCGGTCTCGATTCTAGATGTATGTGATTGTGCACCATCAGCTTTATACTTATCATGGTCTGAATTAGACATGTATTCTCCAGTAGTGTTTACATCTACTATGAAATGAATTATATACATATGCTCTTATTGAATCCCAGTGTTTTTTTTCTGTGATTTCTGGATGAATATTTATTCTGATAAATTGTTTAGTATAATTCATTCCCAGCTGTATATGCCCTTCTACCCTGTGTTTTGTAATGATGAAGTAAATATTAAAAGCACCAATAAAAATATATATATAAAAAGTATCCATGGGTATAAGATCCAGCACAATACTATGACTATGGTGGAGACAGTTCTATCATTATATTCCCATCCTGAGATGGATCTTCAGGAGAGACTGGAAGAATTTTTAACACCACCCAACTCTAAACCAAGCAGTTTATGTTCAACTGTTGTTCAATGAAAGTCTATCCCCAAACCAAGGTGGACGTACCAAATCGTTTTTCACTAGCAAGTTTGTTAGTGATGACTAGAACAAGCCAAAAGAAGCTTAGGGTATAGCCCCTTATTGTGGGGCATCCCTTTGTAGAATTACAGGACCCTCAGCCACCGAAGTGGCATGTTCCATCATCAGAACCTGCTTCTCCTTGAGTGGGGGGAGCAATACCCAAGAGGCTTCCTTTACAGAGCTTTTAAAGGACCCTAAGTTGAACAATACCAGGTGGTCGACTGAGCTTCCTGACTGCAAGATATTCTCTTCTGTGTAGAGGACTGGTGGATGAAGATTGGACCAAAGTGAAAAGATAAGTCACAAACAACCTTAGCTTGCAAATCTGTCTGAAAAAGTTCTGTCATCTAGTGAGGAACAAGTACTTAATAAGGGCCTAGGTTTTGTACCAAGACACAATATCGACCTTTTCAATACCTTTCGGGAACAACATGGGTTTTTCTGAAAGGTACGACTAAAAGCTTACTTATCGGACAAAACATATGATCAAGGGAAGTCCAATATGGGCCTTAGAAACCCCTCTAACTTCTCACCACAGTCAGCGGATGCACCTGTGGAAATTCTGACATTTTAATAAACCCTCCCTGCAGAAACCTTTTTTCAACATCACTAAGGAGAATATGAATGCTCTGGACTACCTCATTGCTGCTCAAACTATCACTATTAAACCTGCAGACAAAGGAGTGCCATAGTGAATATGGCCAGCCCAGATTACAGAAACGAATGCCTTAGGCTACTTAGTGAACCTAACAGCTACAGAATTCTAATAGAAGATCCCTTTGCAAACTCTCAAAAGCCATCAAGGTATTGGTCTCTGAAGCAGAAATGGTGCGCTACATCACTAAAAATGAGGGAAAACTTTTTTATTAAAAAAAGAATCAAAGATCCCTTACTTTTATGTACACTCTAAGATCCAAAAGAAGCATTTTCCATCTCTGGCATGACCTATCGTCGCAGGAATAGATTCCCTCTTGGATGCCTTGCCTATATTTTGTGACTTATTCCTTAGACCAGTGGGCTAAAAGATTGCATAATATGTACAATATACTAAAGACATTCTCAATATCATCTCAGAAATAAATCAGACACAATCAGTGAAGCTTTGGGTATACCCTGGTTGTAGAAGCACTTTACGCAAGCATCCCTCAGGAGGCAACCTTGACAACAATTAAAGAGCTAACAACTGCAAGTGCTTGGGATTACAATCCACCTATAGCATTTGTGATAGAGTGCATTTTTTTGTGATCTGAAGAATAACTTTTCTCGAATTTGAAAAAACATTATATTTACAAATACAGGGAACTCAATGGGCAGTACATTCTCCCTGATCTCAGGTTCACATCTGTCATGTCAGGACAGAAATAGTCATTATTAGATCTGGAGTTGATTCTTACAGATGTCAATATTAAAACAATCACATTTTGAAATCAACCTATTGAAACAATCTTCTCAGATATGACAGTTATTGTCCCATAGCATTGAGAGAAAACCTATCATATGGACAATTCCTCAGACTTTGCAGAAAATGTAGTGAAATTCACACTGATATCTCATAAGCTGAAGATCTATCAGTAAAACTGCAAGAAAAGAAATACCCTAAGAAAACAATCAATAGAGTAAATTAAGAGTGAGGAATAACAACAGAGAGGTACTATTGGACACCAAGTAAAACAAAAGCAGTACATCCTGACCTGCGCAATGACTTTCAGTACCATTTCAAACACTGTTAAGATAACCCAAGCTGGCATTATCTAAATACAAGGAAATGTCCTTGAAGAAACCACTTTGCCTTTGAGGGACATCCTAGTACATACCAGACCATGCCACCCGGACATCACAGAATCTGTCACCAGACTTAGCCTCCATTACAGGACATTTCCTTTGTGGAAATTTGAATGTGTGCCCTCTCACAAAACACTGTAAAGAAATTGACTCAGGACTCTAATATAGATAGGAACTTCGGAGACATAGCAACTGCAACACTAAAAATGCATAATATATATCTCATAACATGTCTGTGCAAGCTGAGACACGTCAGTATGACAACCAGGAAAACAAAAGATACGAGTGAACAATCATAGGAGCACTATGCTTTGCAGGAGATCCACAACCAAACTGACAGCCCATTTTCTGGAAAAAAATCATCAACCCTGGGAAATCCAATGGATTGTACTAGAATGCCTTACAAAGAGCCCTAATGTCATGGGTCACCTTTTTGATAGAGAACACATATGCCTCTTTAAATTGAGAACTGACAGAAATGGCCTGAAAAATAATATTCTTTGGACATCTCTGTCTTAGTGCAAGAAATACTCCACATAGATTTATGATACCGACTCTCATTATGGACACTGCACTCAGTACTTTGAGACGGGTCCACCAAGAGATTCTGGTTTTAATATATTTCTGAATGATATAGCCACCCTTTTTCTCTTATATGTAGTACTACCAATCAGCTTGACTTATACTTCTGATCACAACAATTTGCTTGACTGTAATATCTTTATCATAGTGCTCAGATTACTCTCCATACATACAGATGTATTTAATATATATTTATCAGAAACTTT
This sequence comes from Calotriton arnoldi, assembly GCA_963921515.1. Classification (NCBI taxonomy): domain Eukaryota; kingdom Metazoa; phylum Chordata; class Amphibia; order Caudata; family Salamandridae; genus Calotriton; species Calotriton arnoldi. The sequence continues at coordinate 402,837 of CAWUFW010010191.1, read as the reverse complement.
ACATAATATCCTCTGATATGGCATCATAAACAAGATCCTTAATCACATATTACCCTATTATAAATTGCTGAAATACCATTGTAGACGAGATTATTAATCACATGATACACCTTTGTAGTTTGCTGAAACACCATTCCAATATGATGCCTCCATCTTCAGGGCTAAACAAAGAAGAAACAAAAAAACCTGTCACCAAGGTCCTATATTTACATCCACCAACCCCAACACCTTGAGGCTGATAAAGGCACAATACCATGTTACTTAGTTGCCTCATGTGTATATTATTAGCCCATGAATTTGTGTTCTTGATACTACTACAAGATGGCATATACCTACTTCACACCTTCAGGCTTTGCTTAATACAGCCTAAGAGGATGATGTGGTTTCTTCACTTATATATGGTCACGCCCCCACACCAACCTGGAAGACGCAAACTATGTCACACTTTCTTTCTCCACCTCAAATATCGGCAGAAGAAGCTCTCTTTCTCCCTCAGGGACGATGAGGCAAAATACACAGGTGTAATCACCGGTTCGCTGCTCAAGGTTTTCTCTAGCTATTTCTTTCTAACAGTTATTGAGATAATCACTACTTTTTTCCCTTAAATAAATTCCTCACTCAAACGTCACCAGGCCTGCGTACCCTATGAGGCTCTGGTAACTTTTGGTTATGGTGGGCAGAAATCTTTGGCTTACGTGGCATGGAGTTTTTTTTCTGTTTGCGACAGGATCAATAAATGCATGCACTTTAAGTGTTGTGTGTTTTTGTTTGCTATGCTGTGGCCATTCTCCTCACACAACAAATGAATGACTTCTAATGTGTATCAACATATAGTGCTTCAGCATTCTGCATCTCCAAACAGAAATGCTTATATGTGTATATACCCTGTTCTAATGTCTTGTTTAATTTTTTGATTGACCTGTCACCATTATTTTGAATGCTACATGTAAGTCAACTGTCCTTCCACTAAACACTGAATCATGCAATGAGGTTGGCACTACTATGGTGCTGCCCAACTGGTCATAGATTAGGGCCTTAACCTGGTCCTGAGGAATGCTATGGACCCCTCAGGGTAATTGAGGGCAAGAAACATAACAACCTAACTGAGACTCCAAGGGTTATTTAGTCAGGTTATCCTATTGTGGTAAGGAGATGCCTCTTTATGTAGGATCCCCTCCCAGTTTTTGGACTCATGCTGCTAGTTATTCGACTCTGAAGGTGCACTGAGGACTGCTAAACAGACCTCAGTGCCACTACTCTGACCCTTAAAAGTATGTGTCTTGTTGGTTCACCCACAATAGGCATACGTTTACTTACTTATAAGTCCCTACTATATAGTACCAGGGGTACCCAGGACCTGTAAGTTAAAAGTCCTGGACTCGTGGACTGCAGCACTTACTGTGCCATCATGAGTGTGACAAAGCAAAGTATGACACTCAGCCTGCGATTGCTGGCTGGCAGAGCAGTTTCAAACTGCTAACTCGACTTTGCCATTTAAAGTAAGGGTAATACCAAAACTTTTTCTTTATAATATTCATAAGTCACCCCTAAGGCAGGCTTACCGAGCACGTAAGGCATCCACCGGTCATCTACACAGAAGAGAATAGCTCACACTGAACTTAGGATAAAAGATCTCATCAAAGAGCTCTGTAAAGGATGCTTATTGGGTACTAAACCCCCCCCCCCCGACGAGGAGCAGGACCCGATGATGAAGCATGCCACTTTGGTGGGTGAGGGTCCTTGTATCTTACAAAGGGGTGTCCCACAATTAAGATATATAACCAAAGCATATTTTGGCTTGGTCTATTCAACACAAATAAACTTGCTGGTGGAAACCAATTAGGAACGCCATACCGTGGTTTTGTGATTTATCTTTAAAGATTATGTATGACAGACTGACGAATCTCTCTTCCGCTCCATTTGATGTAAAGTTCTGTATATGCTTTGTAATTTGATTTGGACGTATATGTTACAGTCAAAGTGTGAAATCCCGCATTGTATAGAATGCCTAGGTAATGTATAGAATGCCTGAAAATGCCTGAAAATCGAACGTCAAAGTATGAAATGATTGATATTTTATACATTGCCTAGGCATTGTATACTTTGCCGGATTGTCTGCCGGCAAAGTATATAATACGCCTAATCCCGCCATTTTATTCCCGCACGGCAATGTGTGAAATCCGGCATTCTATAGAATGGCTAGGTAATGTATAGAATGCCTGAAAATCCAACTACAAAGTATGAAATGATGGATATTTTATACATTGCCTAGGCATTGTATACTTTGCCGGATTGTCTGCCGGCAAAGTATATAATACACCTAATCCCAGAGACAGATCAAAGTGCCAAAATACAAGGTGTTTTTGTGCTGCAACAAGTAGGTCATGCCAGTTCTGCTTTGTGTTTTACCGGTAAGAATATTCTGTTCGCATTCTGTAGGTTATGCCAGTTCTGCTTTGTGTTTCACCAGTAACAATATACTGTTCGCATTCTTGTTTAAGTCGTGAAATGTATGTACAAGATCAAAGTGCCAAAATAGAAGGTGTTTTTGTGTGAAGAATAAAAGTGAGTACAATTCCACGTGTTGAAGGTGTATAGAAGGTGCTTTTGTGTGAAGAATAAAATTGAGTACAATTCCATGTCTTACTCCGGCCTTTCTTAGTGTAACAAGTACTTCAATCTCAGTTCTGCTTTTATTGTTTTCCGGTAAGAATATCCTGTGCTTTATTTCGTAGTTTTGTTCTTTCAGTTTCAAATGCGTATTAATTAATAAAGGCTTCTCATCTTGTGCCCTTTTAACACTTTGCGTAAATGGTACTGGTCATTCTGTATAATGCCTAGGAATTGTATAGAATGCCTAGGAAAAGTATGTAACATTTTCCCCAAAAACTTATATTTCATAGTTTGCGTCTAAACCATCAGGCATTCTATACATTAGCTAGGCATTCTATACAATACCGGGATTTCACACTTTGCCGAATGCCTAGGAATCTCATCTTGTGGCCTTTTAACAGTTTGCGTAAATGGTACTGTCATTCTGTATAATGCCTAGGAATTGTATAGAATGCCTAGGAAAAGTATGTAACATTTTCCCAAAAAACTTATTTTTCATAGTTTGCCGAAAACCATCAGGCATTCCATACATTACCTAGGCATTCTATACAATACCGGGATTTCACACTTTGACTGTAACATATGTACAATTGCTGCATAAGAAAACAGTATAGTTCATTATCCTTGTTCAAGCCACTTCTCGTAATCTCATTAGCAAAAGGTTGCATCGGAAAGATTTTTCATAGTATTGATTTTTAAAGGACATCTTCATCCTCCCAGTTAAATAACGCACTACAAAATCCTTCACACTACCTCCCTCCCATATTTTGTTATTTCGTTCTTCTGAAACATTGCTAAAAAGAGCTTGCAAGATTTCAGATACAAAACACAGCCATAAGGAAGTCATGCTGGCTAAATAATTTCTACAATTTTCTCTTCATATAAAATTGATTACACTTTGAAGTAGTGTGTTCTAGCAAACATTAGGAATGTTTTTACACTCCAGCAGAATAAGATAAAGTAAACTAATTTCCTTTATGAACGAGTAGGTAGGTAGAAGGCCCTTGTCGACTTTTTACCTTTTCAGGTGTTCACTAGTAAACAATATTTCCCTTTTTGCTTAAAGGTCACCTCCAACGTGGCTCTGTGGCACATCATGCCCCAACGGAGCTTTACAATGCAGCTTTCCAATACAGCTTTCCAATGGATCAAGACAGGAATTCTCACACTGGCCATCAAAAGAAGTGGTGGCCAAATGAGTATCTCAGCTCAGGGATGGAGTCATATGGTGTCCTAATTACATAACGCGTTAGAACCTTTGCAATGCTTGTGGATTTATATTCCCTTCATATCTATGTAAAATACTATATGGTTCAGATGTTAACATTTTACTTTCAATAAATTCGTGATTATACAGTTTTCTAGGGAGTAAATATAGAGGCCAAAGTGCCAAAACTAACTTTATTCAGTTCCAAAAAAAAACATAAAAGTTTAAGAACAAACATTACAAATTAGAGTTTCCATGACCTATTTACAAGACAGCATAAATAACTTTTAAAAGAGAAATTCATAACATTCAATCATTTAAAAAAGGATATAATCCACAATACAAAGCACTTAACACCAGAGCACAATATGACCACGAGTTACAATTTCATAGGTATATAAATTGTGCATAAGAAGATTACAGCGTTCATGTTCATCTACTGTGACTCATAACGTTTCCTAATAGCCATTGCGACTTTAATGTAATTAGAAACCATGGTGCATATAGCAGGGGTAGCCAGAGAATGCAAATAATTAAAACCCTCGATATAAGAACAGGGCCTGATTTCTCTTAAAAGTGGGGCTAAAGATTTCCCCCTCTGCTCTTTATAAACGGCGCAAAATAGCATAAAGTGCAAAGTGCTCTGAGGTGCCAAATTATCGCAAGGGCAAGGCAAAAGTTTATCAACCCATCCCGATTGTCTCGGGAAGGCCACTAAGAAATGCAGAGTATGTAGACGGAATCTAGTTAGATAAAATCGTATCTGTGCATTTATGGTGAATGTTAGATAAAATTGCTGTTGGGAAGGAAATAAACATGGGAGACCTGTCACCTCGGGTTGTGAGCGGCACATATTTACCCCTGAGTAATGTGCCTCTTTTATAATGGCTTTCGCATTTTTATGGATACTAGCTGGGTTGTCAAAATAATGCCCCAAGCCTATCTCATGGAGTTTAGCTCTTACAAATCGGAGCCAAGGGATCAACAATGCTCTATCTAGGTTAATATAAACGTTAACTCCTCAGACAACCAACTTTTTGCCCATAAGAGCAAGGGGCCATATCTATCCGGTCCTCTAGGAATTGCAGCCCCAACTCACAATGACAGAAGAGTGTAGGGGCACTATTTGGGGTCATCAATAGCCTTTTTATAAATTTGTTCTCCATGACCTGTAGGTGGCGGCTTTTATGGTAACCCCAAACTCCTGCCCCATATGATGCAACATGATCTCTTGACTGGGGGTGAATGTTTTGATTTGTTCTGCATTCCGCCCATCAATTGTGTGTCTTTTGCTTTCTCGCCCTAAGTGCGCCGGGTATGCCCAGACGTGGGTCCCGGGCTCACTGTGCCACTGGATTCAAGCTATCCTGGCTTATAAGGGCTGAAAACCGGAAACCGGTCCTAGGATGCTTGTTTCCGGTCCAGGGAGGACCTGGATTGGCAGTTCGGGCTGGACTGTTCCCATGAGGCACAGGGTCAAGACTGATTTGCATATGGCCAGGTCTAAACTGGGTTGGCATGGTGAGCAAAAGAATGATAGATTTAACCCAGATCTCTTGACTGGGGTTGAATGTTTTGATTTGTTCTGCATTCTGTCCATCAATTGTGCGTCTTTTGCTTTCTCGCCCTAAGTGCGCCGGGTATGCTAGACGTGGGTCCCGGGCTCACTGTGCCACTGGATTCAAGCTATCCTGGCTGATGAGGGGTGAAACCCCGAAACCGGTCCTAGGATGCTTGTTTCCGGTCCAGGGAGGACCTGGCTTGGCAGTTCATGCTGAACTGTTCCCATGAGGCACAGAGTCAAGACTGATTTGCATAAGGCCAGGTCTAAACTGGGGGGGCATGGTGAGCAAAAGAATGATGGATTTAACCCAGATCTCTTGAGTGGGGGTGAATGTTTTGATTTGTTCTGCATTCTGTCCATCAATTGTGTGTCTCTTGCCATATGATGCGACAGGCAAACATTTGGCTTTATAAAGTGTAACCAGCTCGGTCACCGGCTTATGGCCCAGTTTGCAGGCAAAGCGAAACAGCCCCTCCACAACCCTGCCCGCATGTTGCACCCTTGCAGTAACAAGTGGTTCCCAATTCATCTTATTATTAAAAATGTTCCCTAAATAATTAAAATTGTTCAATTTATGTATGCTCTTATCCCTTACAGCAAAATTTCTAGTTTTAGTCGTTTTGGGACCACACACCATAATGTATGATTGAATAAAATTGACTTTTCAATCAAGTGCCAACATATAATCTGTAAAAGCAGTAAGTGATTTTTGGAGGCTGTCAGGGCATTTAGCACAGTTTCATCTGCATACGAAAGTAGCGGGACCGGAATGCCCCCAATTCGTGGAGAATCAATTTCCTTGTCTAACAGAAATGCCTCTAGGCCATTGGTATAAAACAGAAAGAGAAAGTGAGCTAAAATGCACCCCTGCCGGATGCCTTCTGTAGAGACTATAGGCCTGGTTTTTTCCCCTTGTGGGCCATATCTTATAGTAACAATGGTGGAAGCATGAAGCCTACGCAGAAGGGAGATCAGTGCTTCCTCAACTCCCATTTTTCCCATAAGTGCCCACAATTTCTACCGATTTACAGTGTCAAAAGCACTGGACAAGTCCATGAAGGACAGGTGGAAAGAACCCCTCCTGGCCTTTATGTACTTGCCCATAATCAGGGACAAATTGAGTCACTGCTCAGTGGTACCCATCCCCCTCCTAAAGCCTCATTGCGTTTTTTGACATGACCCCTGTGTTGGTCACCCAAGCCTCAAGTCGGGCAAGGACGACCCTCCCCAACAAATTTTCTGTGGCATCCATAATGGAAATTGGCCTATAACAGGCAGGGTCACTCCTATTACCCTTTTTAAACATTGGGACCACGATAGCCTCTTTCCAGGTTGCAGGAATGGGGCCAATCACCACTGCTTTAAAAACATTAGTCAGTAGGGGGGCCCACAGCTTAGGATTACTTTTAAACAGATCTAATGGAACGCCATCAGGACCTGGAGCTTTCATACGGATTCCCTTCGCTATAGCCTTCTCAACTTCGGCTACTAGAATAGATGCACTTAAATTGAGAAGCCGAGATTAAATCTGGGGGCAGATCCCCACCTTTCACCTCTAGCTGGGGGCCGTTTGGATTAAATATGGCCGAGTAGTGAGATTCCCAGACATCCCCCAGTAAATAGAGGGCGACTGATAATGTTCCAAAAACGTTTAGAGTCCTTAAGGGAGTTCGCTCTCTCTAAATCGTCCCAGGCTAGGCTCCTCAGTTCTTTTTCCTTCGACTAATTATACTTTTATAAGCCTGCCTTGCGTTTTTAATTTGAGTCCTGTCGCGAGGGTTAGCATGTTAGCAAATATAGAGGCATTTTCCACAGAAAAATCAAGTGAGATCTTAAGGCCTGATGCGTCAAAGAGTTTTCCCTATTTTATATCTGACATGTGATCACCTAGGAGGTGCTGCTCAGCTCCCTGGATGGAGTGGCAGAGTGCAGCTGGATGCTAGAGCTGAGAATCAGAGAACTGGAGACTAGTGGACCTGTGTCATATATTGTGACATACAGCTCAGGCGGCTCAGACATAGGCGCTGAGCTTGGGAAAAGTGGGAATCGGTGTATTATACATGCAGTGTAGGGTTGATGCCTGGGAGGTGCAGAAGCATCTGGTTTAAGTATCGGTGCAGCTTGCACAACAGAGCACCTCTGCTTTTTTCATGAGTGGCTCGTATCAGGAAAAAGGGGAGTGGCGGGGCGGGGGGGTTGGATGGGGTATGACAGAAATAGATAAGAGCAGGCACAGGCTCCCAGTCTGCCTGGGAGCGCAATGAGAGCATGAGAGCAGCTTCAGGATTGGCGGCAGGGCAGTCTAGGAGCCTGTGCCTGCCGGCAGTGGAGAACAGAGGAGCAGAAGAGCGTGATGCTGGAGGGCGGCAGGAAAGCTCTCTCCAACCCCGCAATGCAGCTCGGGTTGGAGAGAGCTCAGTCCGCATGATGGGTTGGCCGACCTTAGACGGCCGGCCAAACTGTCATGCGCACTGATAACAGTGCTCACCACTCCCCATCCGGTTCTGTCACCCCCTGGCCCTGCCCCCAAGACTCGGCACAAGAAAAATAAAATGGCAATAAAACGGGTTTCAAACCCGTTTTACCAGTTTCATTTTTCATGTTTTTGAAGATGCTGGCAAGAGGGCGATGCTCCTCCGGCATAGGCCACTGTGTAATGTCCGCATTTGATTTTCCGCCAGTAGTGTTCAGTTCATTCATTCCAAAGCCGGCCCTCGTCGAACGTTGAAAAAAGAACCTGAGCAGACACAGGTACACTGGAATAGAGCAAAACAGGCTTGATTTCAACCTAGCATCACGGCATAGTGATGTGAACAGAGATGTTGAGTCAGAGCCCCGTTGCCAGCCCTTTATGTTATCTCCTATGACTCTATTTTATTTGCCACAGAAGTAAAAGAAGAAGAATAAACGAGTGCCAGATTACCTCCAACCTTGACTACAGTCGCACTCCCCGTGCCCTCCCCCGTGCATGTCACCCCTTCAAGGCCATTTATTGTTCAGAAAAGTACGCCAAGCGGTCCGAGGCAAGTGGGAGGTGAGCCAGAGGTGTGGCTAGCGCTTGCATGTTCATGTACGGCAGTGAAGGAAGGAAGGAGAGCACCATCAGACTGGGTAAGCCAAGGTCTGGGGCGGCGTGGTCCTTGAACCTCCTTCTGAGGGTGGAAGGTGAAAGTGGAACTTGGAGAAGGTGAAACAGAGGATTGGAGCGGAGGAGTTGAATTGGTTCTTGGCACCCTGAATGTCTATTTAGCCAAACAGATTGTGGAGCTAGCACTATATTTATTGAGGAAGAGGAGATCCAGCAAACCAAGAGGTACAGCAGTAGCACTAGTGACAAGGAAGCGAAAGTCACAGGGTGCGTTAAATTCAACAAAAACACTCTTTAGAGTTCACAGACCCAGCTAAAATCTGCCAAGCTGAGGGAAAGCCTTAATCAATCATTAACAGTTTTAAACTTCTCCAAAAATCGGAGAAACCAACTGACTCATTCTCGGGGAACAACTTATTGGGTCAACAACTAAAACCCAAATAGGCAAAACAGCATTTTTGTTTAAAAAAAAATTGTCAAATGGTGGAGTACCAACACAATAAACACAATACCCATAATCCCTCTAGCAGAGGTAGCGGTCTCAGAGTTTGCACAACTCAACACTCCGTTTATGGATCTCTTTGAAACTAAGTGTTTACTGGGACATGATGAGGAATCAATCACTGAGCCCAATCATTTATCAGTGAATAACACAAATAACATTTCATTACAAAATAATACATTTAGGTTCTCAGAAAACACTATGGTAGATTCAGTTCCCATGCATGTGGAGCCAGAGTCTTTTAAAGATTTTGATAAAATGGAAAATCCACTGGAGGCACTGGCACCTGGATTACGAGACAATAAAGCCAGCTCCAACATATTCGCCTATTAATACTGGCCAATGCTGTTAGATTTGCTTCAAGCATCTGTAACTCCATTAAATTACCATTCAAATTAGTTAGACATACAATCCAACCATCTCAATACACTGGCCATATATATTTAGGCATAGATGCAAGGTTAGAAGATTTGAATAACCTGATCACAAGAGCACAGGCAGGGGAATTCGGTAAATCAAGTGCATGCTCTTGTACTTGTGTTCCCATTATCGACAAATTTAGTCATATACCTGAGATAATCACATCAGTGATGGGGGACTTAAGAAAACAAGTGTCTCACTCTGCACAACTCAGTCCAAGTACAATTGCTGCATCAACCAGAAACCAAAGGAGCCAAATGATGTCTCACAGGGGACCAGTTCCATCCTCAGTCATGAAGGACCCTCTACATCAGTGCCGTCTTAATGCATGGGCATGCAGTTGCCTGGGGGCCTACGAGTATAGGGGCCCCATGCTAATCTATGCACAGACTAGACGTTAACCAGGGACGATAATTTGCACTTTTATTCCTGTGAGTGGTGGTGAACACAGGGCTCAGACTGATTTGCACGTGGCTGGGTCCAAACTGGGGTGGTGTGGTGAGCAAAAGAACCAATGGATTAAACCCAGATCTTTGTGACTTGAGGTGCATGTTTGCATTGTTCAGTATTCAGTCCATCATTTGTTCCTTTTGCATTTGTCGCCCTAAGAGGGAAGGGTATGCCCAGACGTGGGTCACTGTGCCACTGGATTCAATCTAGGCTGACTGATGAGGGGTGATGCCCCGAAACTGGTCCGAGGATGTTTGTTTCTGTTCCAGGGAGGACTTGGCTTGGCAGTTCCGGCTGGACTGCTCCCATGAGGAAGAGGTTCCAGACTGATTTGCATATGGCTGGGTCCAAACTGGGGTGGCATGGTGAGCAAAAGAATGATGGATTAAACCCAGATCTTTATGACTGGGGGTGAATGTTTGCATTGTTCAGAATTCTGTCCATCATTTGTTCCTTTTGCATTTGTCGCCCTAAGTGGGAATGGCATGCCCAGACCTGGGTCCCGTGCTCACTGTGCCACTGGATTCAATCTAGCCTGACTGATGAGGGGTGATGCCCCGAAACCGGTCCCAGGATGCTTGTTGCTGGTCCAGGGAGGACCTGGCTCAGCAGTTGGGGTTGGGCTGTTTCCATGAAGAACAGGGTCAAGACTATTTTCCATATGGCTGGGTCCAAACTGGGGTGGCGTGGTGAGCAAAAGTACGAGGGTTTAAACCCAGATCTTTGTGACTGGGGGAGAATGTTTGCATTATTCAGCATTCCGTCCATCATTTGTTCCTTTTGCATACATTAGTAACATGGCACTCATTCGCTCATGTCAAACACATCATCATGAAGACAGATATTTTAAGCGAATGGGGATCAAAAACTCAGAATTTCAGGAAAATGCCTACCCAACACAATAAAACAGATGAATACACGGCCAAGTAAAACACTTTAATGGATGAGAGGCAAGAAGTGACCCTGTGCATTTGATTATGAGAAACTCTATCGGCAAATCAGACATAAGTCTGTCTAATATGAGCACAGTTCCATTGATGGTCAATTTGGTTCAACAGGGGAGTTATTCAAAAGACCAGGACAATCGGCCTAACTTCCACTCTACAGTTCCAACTAGCACATCCAGCTTCGATCGTGACTGGAGTTGGCCTCTGGCCACACGGAAGAGTGAATTTTAGACATACATACATCTCCTGTTTCAACAAAGGTAACCAAGCTATGAATATGTTCTTGGAATGTAGGAGGCCTACAGTAAATAATGGATGGTCCAGAAGCAATCTCTCTTTATCAGAAGTACAATATAATTATCTTACAAGAGACATGGAACCTGACCTCAGTCCCAATGATAGGTTAAATCGAAATAACCAACTTGACAGTAAAAAGTAATGGTATAGGTAGGCCTAAAGGTGGGCTGGCTGTCTACATTTCTTCTGATTTAGATTTCAAAATTACGAAAATGTCGTCACATGAGTCCTGGTCCACTGATCAAGACGTAAAACATTTTATTTTAAGTGTGTATATAAATCCAGTACACAAACAAAAAAGAAGATTGTGTCTAAGCTACAAAGTACAATCACAGCACTTAAAACTGACTGTCCGCTCATTCTGTTGTCTGGTGGCTTCAGTTTGAATTGATTTTTTCTATTAATTAAAGACAATGTAAACTCTTTTCAAGATCAGTTATGGAGTATTCTCCATCAAGTCACCCCATGAATTAAGAACCGTGACAAATTATGGAAATTAGTATTGCAGAGGCCGCCCCCGAAGGGGGCTCGCGGGCCAGCGCCTTAACAGCTGCCAGGGACCCAAAAAATCTGGTTTGGACGGGTCGGCTCACCCAAAGACAAAAGAGGTAGAGGTGCAGCCCTCGCAGCCTCCGCCCTTGCAGGACTTAGCGCGCCAAAGAAAAGGGCGCCGAAATACCTGGCCAATGGGGGGCCAGGTGTTTTTTGAACCCCTCAATGAGGAAGCCTCCACCGCAAAGAGGGGCTTGGGGGGGAGAAAAAGGCACCCCTCCACCAGCACAGGCCCTATCATTTTACCAGGGAGAGCTGGGGAGTGGTGCCACGACGAATTACAGGGAAATGTAAGTTTGGCATGTCATTTGGAGTGGGCACGGTGCGGGGGTTAAGGAGCATATGCGAACATGCAGACCTCAGAGTCCTAACTGGGAGATTCATTAATGATTAACCACCTTCATTCAGTCATACCTCCTCAAAATCACAATCCATTATCGACTATACCATCAGAAGTCTAGCATTATCTAAATACATAACTTAGGGTCCGATTTATATACTTGCAGACGGCCTGTTGTTACGCAAGGGCAATGGAGTAAATTACTGTGTCGTCCTGGTGGAGGTACCGTCTGCCAGATTTAGAAATGACCTTCAAGCTGGCGGTCATCTCTAAAGCATTGCCAAGGACAGCTGTAACAGCGGCTTCTGTCAATGTGTTTAGCAGTTTGGTGTAAGGCTCAGTCAACATGACGGTGCCTTGCACCAAACTGTTTACTTTTTTATTTCCCAAAAGAAAATTCCAACACAGAATTTTCTTTTTGAAAATAAAAAAGATAATGCCATCCATGATTTCTTTTTTACTGTCCCTCGCCACCAGGGTTTGCCTGGTGGTGAGGGACAGTAGAAAAATGGCTATTTGTTCGCCTATCCTAAATGAGTGGATGGACATAAAGCCAATTATCCAACGCCCCTTACTCCGTTGCGCTGTCAGAGAAGTTTGGCAATGGCAGAAATAGAATGGTCACTGCCATAGCCAAACTTATCGTCCGCCCGCTTCAAATTGGGCAGGCAGACCACTATGTTGACAGGGAGGGCACTCCATTGCCATTGCAATGGAGTTCCCTCTCTGCCAACAGATAAATCATGCCCTAAGTTCTCTATAATACCACGTCCTGAAAGCTATCTGAAACCCATTTACATATATAAGCAACTGACATGGAGCAACCACACATACCACCAACTTGTAAAAGTTCAACTGGAACAGCGTGCCCAGCACCGGAGTTGAGGCCAAGTACACCTCTTTGTATGAACAGCAGGAAAAGGTGTACTACAACCCTGTACAGGTGTGGAAATTGCTGATCTCTAACTTGTTAAAACAATATTCCTATAATACATGCACGGTGCATGTATTAGCCCCCAGGTTAAGACATAAAGGGTTGTATAGAACAGCCTTGAGAACTGCAAAAAAATAATAAACCGGGGACTAAGTAATCAAAATCTATTGAATCAAGCCCAAACTGTCAAGGTCAAGGCACCTCAACAAAGGTATAAATATGCAATCTGGGCAGCCAAAAGAGAACACCAGGATGACTTCTGGGCGCAGCTTTTTCACACCAGCAAGGATATGAACCCTAAAGGAACTATGGCATATTATAAACCTCTTAGAAATGGGGGAAGTGGCAGCAAGCAATACTAACATTAATCAAAACAACTAGTTCAATTATTTCTGCAAGCTGCATAGCAAAAGTGTCCTGGAGAAAGTCATCAAAGAATCAACTGAGAGGCTTTATCAGAGTAACGCCACTGGCCCACATACAGCAGCCCTAGGACCAATGAGCCCACGACGATCTCAGAAGTGCCTAAAATTTACAGAGTCTGAAGTTGAAAACATTATTAAAAAAAAGGGCCGCGCAGAAGGCATCCCCAGCCCTAATGTTCTCTCACAAGTTTATTCAAAACAAACCCCAAGTTCTGGTGAGAAAAACAAACGCCCCTCTTCAGCCATCTACTAGTAACCTAAGAAGTGCCAGATTCTAGGTGTGGGGTGATCATTAACCGAATATTCAAGGGGGTGATTGCTCCAACCCTGCCAACTATTGACAAATCTCCTTACTCAAAAACAAAGCCAAGTATTTTGGTGGCCTTTAATCAAAGATTTTGAGTTCTGGAACACCGAGCATAAGATAGTGTTGATGAATTAAACAAGTTTTAGGGAAGGAATCGGCACACTTTCCAATCTAATGACCCTTTCTTTATTAACCGACAGAACCATAATTAATTGATCTCTGCTCTATCTTTGTTTTGTGGATTTTAAATATGCTTTGCCCGTCCCTAGAGGTGCCCTAGTGGCCAAAGTTTGGAGCATGGGTGTCCTGTCTTTCCTGTTGAGAGAAATCATCATGTTATATTCTAACACTTGGTTTTGTGTTGAAACCAGAGATGGTAGCACAGTAGCTATACTACTATTTTTATTTATTTATTGGGATTTATAGCGCGCACAGCTACTCAATAGAATGTCCCGGTGCGAAGCCAAAGCGTCAGAGGGAACCAAAGCAGAGCAAGAGGGGGACAGTTTAGTTGAACAGGAAGGTTTTTAACTTTTTCTTAAACTGAGAGGGATTCTTCAGATTGCGTAGATCCAGGGGAAGGGAATTCCAGTAAGTTGCTGCAAGATAAGACAAGGAACTGCCACCTTTATGTTTCAGACGAAACCTAGGTACAGAAGCAAGAAGCATATTCGAGGAGCGCAGACACCTGCGAAGGGTGTAAAACTGAAAACGTTTCCTAAAATAGGCAGGGCCATACTCATAAAGTGCAGCGTGAGCAATGGTAATAGCCTTAAACTTTATCCTAGATTTTACTGGCAACCAGTGTAGATTACGTAAGTGATGCCTAACACTGGAGTGCTTAGGAAGATCCAATAGGAGACGAGCGGCAGAATTCTGAACCACCTGAAGTCTGTCCAGAAGGTAGCATGGAAAACCGGCATAGAGTGCATTCGCATAATCTATGCGAGAAGTGACTAAAGCACGGATGACCGTTTCTTTAGCGGCGAGAGGCAATAGCGGCAGAAATCTACGGAGAAGTTTCAAAATACCAAAGCAAATGCCAGTAAGTTTGCCAATCTGATTACCAAAACTTTATTTCTCATCAAACCAGATGCCAAGATTTTTCACAGGATCACCAGAAGGGGAGGGACAAGGGGACTCAGTCAGCCAAAAGTAATGCCTAAACAGAGGGGGAAACTACAGGCTTGAACCGAGGCTGCGTTCTAGTGCCACTGCTGTTCAGCATCTTTCTATCAGACCTTTCAATGTCATTAGATAAGGTTAAGGCCCACCTCCCAAAGTTAGGTGGTCTTCCAGGGGAAACGGCATTAACAATGCAGGCTAAACCACGCATGCAGTTGCAATGCAAGCGGAACAATGCTTACCTTAACGCTTACTTTAACCACGCATATGCCTTTCCCACACTTATGCCTTAACCACTCATATGCGTGGTAAAGGCAATCAGCGGTCTAGCATTGGAGCGAGTGGGCGGGGGTGTTGGAGACTTCCTGCGGACAACATTCGATGAAACGGCAGCTTGGTGAGTAGTTTTTGTTTTATTTAGTTTTTACAATGGGGGGATGGGGACGTTTTTTAGGATGGGCCAGTTTTAGGGCTCAGGGCATCGGGATGGGGTTAGGGTAGTTATTATGGCTGGGAGCTGGGTTTTGGCGCTCAGGGTGGGGGAAAGGAGCAGTTTTTAGGGCTGGGGGTCAGACATAGACTGTCCAACTTTTCAGAGAAGCTCAACGATTTTCCTCTGGTTTAACTGCAGCGTCAATGAAATCCTAGCCGTGATAAAAAGTACCCCTGTGCTCTTTTTGATGGCTCTCAACAACATTTTCTTACCCCATCGAAATCCCATGAGGTGACACCTCTAGAAGACTCCTGATTTAGTTTAAGGACAAGCTCCTGAATAGCATTTTAGCAATTGTATTTTAACTAGGGTCTCATCAAGCCATATTATGGGGGCTTTGGGGGTATGCCTGCAATCCATCAAGGGGCAATAATCCCACTTTAGTCGCATTTTTGCATTTTAATGCTTGTGCTTTACATTAATGTATTCTTGATAGGCATATTGACCAATTTTAATTATACTTTGCTACGAACTCTAATAACTTTTACCCCAAGCTCAGGGCTCCGATTTTCATGGGCTCTGTAAACTCTGCTGTGTTGCTGATGAGCACGAATGAACTATTGGTTTCATTGCAATGATTTTAAATACTCGTACAATAAAGAATTCTTCTTCTTCTTAGGGCTGGTGGTCAGTTTTAGGGCTCAAGGCGGGGATGCTGGGTTCGGGGGTAGGTATTAGGGTTGGGGGCTGGGTTTTTGGGCTTAGGGGGGGTTTGGGGCAGGATGGTTTACAGGACTGGGGGCCGGGTTTTAGGGCTCAGGGTGAGGGGGCTGGGGTCTGATTTTTACCACGCATATGCTTTTACCAACCATGCCTTTACAATGAAATTTGTTGTAAAGGCATGCATGGTAACGGAATGCATGGTAAAGACACAGTCATGGTTGAGACCGCTTTGTTTAGGCATGCGTTGTCAAGGCATGCATTGTTCTGTTATACAACCGTCTTCCAGTATTAATGCTAATTTATGCAGATGATGTCCTGTTAATGACCAAGACAAGGATTGGATTACGCGTCTGTTGAATACTCTTTATGAATACTCTCTCTCCAGTAAGTTGCAAATCAACATTGACAAAACTAAAATCATGATCATTGGTAAGATAATTTTTAAAAAACTGGCATTCTGGACCTGGATGATAGCCAAATATTGAAATAATCTGAATATAAATGTCACAGGCAACGAGGAATCGAGGATCATTCCTCCCTCACATGCAGTATATTAAAAATAGAGCCTCCTCCCTGCTTTATGCTTTCTGTGCACTATACAAACAACTTCGGGGCCTACCACTGATTCCTATGTTGAAAGTCATCCAGGCAGAATTACTTCCTACTCTTGCTTACGGCTCAGAAGTTCTGAAGGAAGAGAGGCAAAACTCTTGGACAAACTCATTTGACTCACCTACACAAGGATTTTTCACATGCGGCGATTCTCCTCCACAGCTTAAATCCACATGGAATTTAGATTAATAAAGAAATGCTCACTTGCAAAGGTTTTTTTTTTAATCAGTGCTTCATACTCCATTCGACCCAACGATACACTTAGCCATCTGCTTTGGGTAGAAATAGCAAATTCTGGGGAAGAACGTGCTCTCATAATGTTTACTTGAAGCGCCATTATCAGGTTTGCAATTGGAGGAGTTAGGGAAGTCTCCCGTTAGCTTTGACATCTTCAAAAACCTTCTCACCAAAAAATAGGTGCATGTTGTAATTTTTGGAAGACAAATTGGAGTTGTTGGAGTGTGCACATGCATGGACTATTATTAACAGCTGCCCCATACCTACTAGCCAACCTTATTTGGGTATGTCTCTCTCGAAAGACTCAAAACATAGGGGTATATTCACAAGAACGTGTGATAACTACCGCAAGAGTAGCGTAACGCAACTTTCAATAACGCAGCCTATCACGGGAAAATGACCCCGTGTCAATGTGGAATTCACAACAAGGCGGTACCATGCGATAGTCACCAGATAACGCGTCAAATGCCAGCGTGAAAATCAACACCACGCCTAAAAAATGCGAAACGCGAACGTGAGAAATCATGCGATGAGGCCAATCGCGGTACAGAATTCAGCATACACCAGCCACAGGCCTGTAAATCCCACGCGTCAGGCGGGATAAAGCACCATAAAAGAACGGGAAAAAAAAGCCCAAAAACAATTCAAACTGCGTAGCAACATGGATGCACCCTGAACAAGTGCAGAGGACAAGCCGAACACCACTAGCCCTACGGAGGACCATCCAGGAACCCCGCTGTCGGGGAAGGGCAAGGACAAGAGGAAGAGGAAGACCGGGTACAGTCCGCAGGAAGACCAGATCATCGTCAGGGGGGTGACCGAACACCATCAACAACTGTTCGGCACCTCCACTGCGGCACTGGCAACCCAAACCGAAATATGGCAGGCCATCGTCACCAACGTCAATGCAGTTTGAGTGTCCAGGAAGTCACTGGAGGAGGACAAGAGGCGTTGGCATGATCTGAAAAGGCAGACCAAACATAAGCTCGCCGCCTACAGGGAGGCAGCAACGGCGACTGGAGGTGGGAGTCCTGCGACACAGGAGGAGCTGGATGAGCTGGAGCAAATGGTGGCCACAGTCAGCAGTGAGGAGACGGTGGCAGGATTGGGGGGCCTGGACACAGCAAGATACGACCTGATCCAACAGCAACAGGGTGAGTAACCACTAGGGACGGGGGGACGGGGGAGATGGGCACAATGGCACACATGCACAAGTACGCGCAGCACACAGCACACCCACAATGACCATGGAACATGTCCCTGAATGCCTTGGCACACTGCAGCACACATAGAAACGCCAAGTAGGCCCCCAACCACAATGTGCACAGAGGGCCCCCCCCTATCACCAATATCACAACGGACCCGTGCACATGTGCTGAATCCAGCAAAGCAGTGGCTCCGTGACCCACACTGACTATGCAAGTAACACTGCATGTCCGATAGCATGGCATCCGCCCCAAAAAAATGACATGGCCTACGAAGCGACTTGGAGGTAGCCAAGTGCGGATCACATCCGTAAAGGAGCAGGTCACACTCCGACGTGTCCACGTGCACCCACAACCCATGCCTTACAATACACGCAGCAGACGAACAATGCACCAGGCCACAAAAACAGTCCGCAAGCACACATGACCCAAGTCAAAAGCAAATCAGGCCCGAAAAGCACACAATTCAAAGGCACCCCGCCTCAAAGGGAGAAGGCTACACGAAATCAGAGCTGCAGGGTCAACTCCCCCACAATGCAGCACACACACATAGCAATCACAGGACATCCGCAATGACGGCAATGTGGTACAAAGTGCAACACCAGCACCACAGGACAGAGCCCACAACAGGTTCCTCTCGTGCGTAGTAACTGTCCACCCACATCTGGCATTGCCTGACACTGTGTGATGATAATGTACGGGTACCACCACACATCCGTCATGTAGTCGAAAAACACACTAACTGCCATCAAATAGCCAGCTCCCCCAAAACAGTCACAATGTACATTGGCATGCAGTCTGAATGTGAACATCTGCAAATCATCACCATACATGTGAAACTCTGTTAACCTGCATCTCCCCTTTACATTGCAGAGGGACAAACAACACCCCCTGCAGAGCACACCACACATCCCACCATTGATGATGAAGAGGACAACCTGCACACATGTCAAGACACCCTCCAACGGATGCTGGACAGCCTCTGCATCCCACCCCCAGGAGCAGGCCAGGCCAGCTGCCTCAAGGTGACCCCACCACCTGCACAGACCACACCGCAGGAAACACACACCACCACGGCTGTCTCCCAGGACCCCCCCGACCAATACATGGAATTCCAACATTGTGTGTTGGGTTGCCAGGTGGAGTTGGCTCATCAGCTGCGGTGGGTTTTGAGCTCGTGGCAGCCAAACTCGATGCCATACGTGGGTGTCTGAGTCCCATTAGAGACCACGTACAGTCCCTATCGGACACCCCCTGTACGCACCATGCTCTGCCACAGACCTTGGCTAACCTCGCTGGTGCCATGAGTCTAATACAAGCACTGTCTGGTCAGACAGGCACCAGCCATGACAGCACAGAGTGGGCACGGATGCGGAGGGCAATGAACACCATGGAGCAGATGCAGGCCGGAAGTATGTCTGCCAATGCTGGACACCAGCGAGTAGTGGCTGGGAACAGCAACGCCCTGCAGTACTCCAACTTGCCATTGCTGCCACTGAGCCCTTCCCAGATGACTGCAGCGGGAACATCGACACACACAGCTCCGAACCCTGATGTGCCCTGGCACACCGTGATGCTGCCCCATCACCTACGCAGTCTGATGTGTCAGGGGCACACAGCCATGCAGCCATCACCCCGCCACACACACCGGACACACCGGACACAGAACCCATATCAGGGGAGTGAGAAGGGGATAGGAACTACTGTGTGAGGAAGGAGGCAGTAGCATCCATCACCGCCATATGGCCTGTCCCTGCCTGGTCATGACCTATGCATCATGCCCTGGGAAATACCTCCTACTGACCTCCGGAACACCCTGGGACATTCACCCGGACCCCGATACGGACTGCCATTGCTTCACCGCTGGACAATCACACAGCAATCCTGCTGCGGACTGCACTCTCCCTCTTCCCAATCACTGTGCATTCCCCAAAGGACTCTGGTTGGGCCACCACTGGGCTTCCATGTGTTGTGGGCTTGGATGGGCAGCTCCAGCTCCGTCAATCACCTGAATGTGAATAAAACATTCTGAATCACACAGATGTGTCATCACTATGTTCACTCACGTATGGAAGTTTGGCTGGATGTGGGGACGATGATTGCACATGAAGGTACACCCTGCTAACTGACATCTATGCGCATGTCTATCCTTGAGACACATGGCCAATTGGATGACTATGAAGGTGAGTACTAGCTGTGACCCCATTGCACATCAACAGCAATCTCACAACACCCCAACTTAGGCACACGTCCATGTGTTGAATAGGGCCGTGTGTAGGAGTGACCAAAACGGTGGCAGGCCAGGAGTGGTATCCCACGCCACGTGTGACAGCAGAACTTCATGTCGCATACCGACTTACACACATCTGTGTGGACACATTCTGTTGTGATGTATGACATTGCTCCACATGGGCAGAGGTTGGACACCATACACACATGGCTGGAGTCATGTAAGTGCACATGTCGTCCAGCACCTATCCCAAAACAATGTCTGGCTCACAGAGGCGGAGCTTGCCAAAGTGACACACCCCCATTGCACATGCGACAGTCAGTTCCTCCCTGTGTTGGGACGAGGCTCATTGTGGCACACAAGTGGACAATCTTAACAACACACCTCACAGTTAGACACCAGTGGAGTGGCATAGGCTTTATTGGCATGTGCGTGTCAGTACGGACGAGGCAACGGTCACAACAGGCAGGGACATGCTTAAGACACTTACACGCAGCATGGGTACATGTCGAGGGGCAGATAATGTTGGGGCTGAAATGGACAAGATTCATCACGGATGGCAACGCTCACAGCCCACCTTGCCTTGCTGGACGAGTCATGTGTTGTTTGGCGTCTGCACAGTGCCCCGTGTGAGGGGGCACGACTCACTGCACGTGGGTTCTGCATGGTGCTCTGCCTCCGGGGTGCGCCAATTGTCTGCTCTGCCGACAGTGCTCAGGTGTGAGGGTCCGACAGGTTCACATGTTGTGCTACATCGCCATGTGTGTGCTCTCACCCAGCAGTGTGTCCAAATTGGCAACGTTGCCAGACGACGCTGTGTTGCTCCGACCATGGACCTGCGTCGCCTTGCACAGGTGTGTGTGCACACGCGTTATTCAACGCACATGCATCCAGAGCCCAACCGAAGGCAGACGTGTCCTCTGTTTTGATGGGATATGTGAGCAATCCCCACTGTGCAACAAGTTGTTGGGCCATGTGCTGTGGGTGGCAATAGGATGTGGCTGCAGGTACGTAGTTACTCGTCCATGAATGCTCGTGCAGCTTCATGTGCAATGTGTTCCAATAGTACGTCGTTCTCGTGTTCAAGGAACACCAGGGTGAGCCAATCCATTAGGTGGTCCGGGCAGGTGTGCTCAGCCCACGCCGTCTCACCGATCCGCAACACAGCCCGATAGGGGAGCGCCTTCGATGTGGTCACTGCACACGAGAAATTGTGCCATCTCCCATGCACAACTACCAATACATACGCAGTATGTCAAGGCATCCCATGCATGGCTGTCTCAGTTACACTCCTGTTTGTGATCCAACAGGGGGCGCAGACACAAGTCATAGTCCAATTCATCAACAGTTGTGTTGGATAGGCAGACATCCATGGGACACTCGAATGTGCATGTTCGGCAGTGGAACCAGGGCTGGACACAGGTGACGTGGGCAATGCGGAAGCTGAGTCTGTAACTGATCTGCAGCACTGCCAGTGGCAGTGCGCCCAGTAAATGCAGCATACGTGCACAGTACTGTTCCACGTGACGGGGGTTGTGCATGTGTCTCGTGAACAGGCACTCTTCTGGACTGCGGCTGTTGTGTGGAGGATATGCCACAGCTCTGAGCAATGATTCGAATGTGTGTGCAACGTTGTGGGGCATGGGTTGCTGTTTCTGTGGGTGTCAAGGGCATCCAATGCGGGGTACCACAGGCAGGGGCTTCTATGTGTGGGCTGTGGATGAGTCGGATGGTTCATTTGCGGAATGCATGGGTGTGGGAGCCATCCCCATCTGCCATTGCATCTCTATCAGGGTGTTCCAGGCACGTTCTGGACCAAGGTCAGAGGTGCAGGTGTCCTCCCGCCTTCTGCATTGGGACAATGGTGCTTTCATCCCTGATGTTTGTCTGACTACTACCTTGCGTTTTGGGAATGTGATGTGGCTTTGGCGCTGAGATTGGGACACGGCCTTGGGCTCATGGTGTATGATGGCGATGCACACACACATGTTGGCATGTGGAGCCAGGTGCCCGTGCGGCCTTGCGCTGCTTGTGCTTTCTCATTCCGTCTCTCTCCCTCGCTCTCTCCCTCTCTTTCCTTTGTTGCGCGCATGGCACACCTTCTTCTCTTGGATTTGGTCTACCGGGCTGTGTGCTATGGATTGTCCAGTGGGAGCAGCGAGGACTCATCCTAGTGGTTGTTTCTGCTTTTGTTTATCTGGTGTTTTGTGTTGGTGGTTGCATTGCTGTATGACTAATTCTCCATTTTCTGGCCACGCATGTATGTTTATTTTCCTGCTTGTGCGACATCAGGCAAGATGTTTGTTTTGGGATTCGTGGTGTTGGTGTGCAATTTCTTAGTCCGGGGTTGGGGGTGGTCCCGGGGGGGGTGTTCCGGGTGTGGGATGGGGTCCTGGGGTGGTGGCGGTGGGTGTTGTGGCCCTCTTGGGTGTCCGGGCCGCATGAAGAGTTGCTCCATGGCATCTGTTGCCCTTCGGATGTGGCCCTGGGCTGTGCTCCCTTTTGTGGTGCTGGCTGCCGTCCGACTTTACACCAGGTCAGAGCAGGTGTAGATTTCCTGGTGCTAACGCGCCTTATCGCCGGTTTTGTGTTTTTATCGCGGATGTGGCTGGTTGTGAATGTTGAGGTGTGCTGTTGTCTCGGCTTTTGTCACGGGAACGCCTACTCTGCATCTCATTAGCGATATTTGCGAGAGTCCTCTGTGGCGATGTTTTTTGCGGCTGCTATTGCGGGTAAACTGGTGCTGTGGGCTGTTAACACTGGCTTGTGAATGGGGGGGTAAATTTATCACGACTTTGGCTGCGATAAAGTGCCGTTAATTCGGCGATAGCTCCTTGTGAATATGCCCCATAAACTTTTGTTATACCGTCTTGGAGGACTACCCACTTTAGACTTAATTCCAAAATGGCGCAAGACTAACATTAGAAGGAACTGTAGACTCAGGGCCTCATTTACTACAATTTGATGCAGGGCAGCTCTGCACATCACTTTGCTTTGCTGCCCTGTGTCAAAGGAAAGGAGCAGGAATGCGCTGTATCTATGAGATACAGCACATTTCTGTCCTCTTCCATTGCGCTGGTGCACAAATTGGTGCCTAGCACCAATTCAGGCACCCTTGCAGCCTGATGCAATGGTGTCTGTCCTTGGGTTTTACACTGAACTTTAACCTGCTTGTATGCTTTCTAAAGTATGAATGTTTGGTATATTTTGTTAAGTGTACTATATACTGTAAATGAGTGTTATACCAATTCATGAAAACATCGTACCTTATAAACAGCCTGAGATTTTGCAGCCAAATAGGATTAAATCCAATAAAGAATCCGTTTCTTCAGAACCGTCTCTGTCAGTCGTTGTGCAAAATGCTTTTTTTTTTTTTGCTTTTGATTTCATGGCCATGCACCGCATTCTCTTTTCTTCAATATGTACATTTTGTTTTTGACCCGGCACAGTCGTTGCATTGTTTAAATACTGTGGTGAAGAACAGAATGTTTCTGTGGTTTTCTCATCCTTTGATTTTGCAGGGAGATATTCATCCTCATGCCTTGCTGCGCCCGGATATATGTAGAAATGAACACAGAAAGGTTAGCTTTCAGAAATGACAGACGATGTGCATTTTCAACAGCAATTAAACGCCCGTGTAAAGTGTTACACGAGAAACTAAATAAAAGCCATTTGTCATTGCTGGACCTTGAACAAATAGGCACATTCAAGATGCATTCGTATGTCTTAGTGGAAAATTCTGCCTCGCTTATTTTTTAAAGTAATGTTCTCCAATGAGCATTGTTCAGTCCGGTCACCTATAGACTTATACATGCAGATATAGGTATCTAAGACACGTCGGGGCATATTTACAAGCCCCAATCGCCACCACAACGTCACTTTCAGTGACGTTGTGATGGCGATAAGGGCTTTGCCATTATTTACAAGGCAGTGTTAAGCCACTTAACATTGCTTTACGCTGCCTTGTAAATAAGGTACCCGTTCACACTGTACTTAGCGTGAAAGGGGAGGGCAATGGGTGTTGCAGTGGGTGTTCCACTGCAATACAAATTTGATTTTGACGCTGCCCCCTATTGACAAGGGTGGCATAAATAGGAGGTAGCGCCAAAATTAAGACCAGGGAAAACCTGGTCTTAAACAGGCAAACGAGGAGAAATGCTTTATTTTTCCTCTTTTTTACTGTTTCCATGTGTGCTGCGTTGAGCAGCACACATAGAAACAGCAAATTGCCATTGATAGTTTATGTGCAGGAAGGTGTCCCTTCATAAAAATAAAAATCGAAAAAAAGAAATGACATTTTGCGACTTCTATGTATGCTGCATTAAGCAGCACACATAAAAGTTACAAAGCGTCATTTAAAGATTGTTTATGTGCAGGAAGGGACACTTTCCTGCACTTAAACAATCTTCTCATCAACACAGACACGCTTGCACTATGGTGCAAGGGTGCCTGCGTTGGCGCTAGGCTGCTAAGTTTAGCACCAGCTCAGGGGGAAACACAGAGTTGCACCATATTTTTGTAAATACGGTGCAGCCCTGCGTTCCTGAAGGCTAACGCCGCACTCTGTCACTTCATTGTGAATATGCCCCAGAGCTTGCTTACCCCTTCCAAAAGTGTGCTCTACGGAAGAGAGTCTCTGCCATGTGAAATGAACAATACTTGCAGCGTGCATTGTGTGCATTAATATCAAAGTATTACAGCATTCCTACAACATATGTAATTATTTCTCTGCAAATTCAGCTCTTTCTGTGGTTGCTTGATGCTGTAGGCACAGAAGTGTTGTAGGCCAGAGGAAAGGCCGCCATGGTTTCCTAAAGGGGAACAAAAGGGGAAAGAATCAATGTAAGCAATGCTTAATTTGTGTTGTGGCTGCAAGTGGTGGGCACCGGCACTCGGGACTTATGTTTTATCATCGTTTTGACCAAAATCAAGAGATATAAAGTCTGGACAGGGAGAAAGAAGGTCAATAAATAACCCCCTATACGGTTTGGAGAGAGGCAGATTGGATAGCCCTCTCATGACCACTCTGTCTTCTCCATTGGTGGAACCTGATCCCAAGTTCCAATATATATGAAAAAATCAGAAAGCCATGAATGGACTTGGACGAACAGGAGGTCCATCATTGCGACATGAACTACATTAGAAGAGGGAGAACGACATTGTAGAACCAATTTGGTTATGAGGAAATATCATTGGGAGATAAGGACTGTGAAAATCCTTGGGTATGAGGTAATGTCCAGGGTCAACCCAATACCGAAAAATTACATGTACGATTTGTCTTCTGAACTACAAAAAGAAGAATAATGCTTACCTCACAATTACTTGTGCCTCTGGATGTATGCCCACCATACAGTAAGCCTTTAATGCTCTATTTAGTTCTGTTTTTTTCACCACACTTTTGCCCTCATATCATTTATATAAGCGCTTGCTAAATTTTAAATTATCTGAAAGGTGGGAGTTAAGTAATCCTATCTTATTAACAATTTGTTCAAAAAGTAATGCTACCTGAGTCTAATGCATCACACCAAGCTAATTAATTTACTCAGATCTGCACCTATAGTTTCATTATAAGATGGGCCAAAGTAATGTAATTTTCCAACCTCGGTTTTACTGACCTGAATTTATTAGACGTAGCAATTTCAACTACTGGCATATGTATATATAGTGCACACAGTCTAGCTTGAATGACAAGGCAATGAATAAAGAAACAACTAGGTCATGATCACAATAAGAATACAAAATGTTTCTGGAAAGTATCTAATGGGTCATTCCGGGACAGGTAACAGTGGAGAACTTTGTATGCTATCTCAAGAATGGGCGAACCATTTATTGAACTGTATGCTACAGGGAAGACCAATTACATAAAGTAACTGAATCATCTCACTCAAGGTGCGTTAAAGACGATTAAAAGTTAATACAGTCTCTGATTTGGGCTTTATTCTTAAGGAGGTAGAGAAAGTAATAAGTAGTTATAAACCTACCAAAACGCCAAGCCCTGACACCATCCCTGTGGGCATTTATCAGGCCAGACCTAAACTATGGCTCACTGTTCCAACAAAGGTTTTTAATGCATTATTTACCAGAGGCCCTGCTCAAAGATATAGCTGCTGGAAACAATTGCCATTGTTAGAACTGTCATCCTTAGGGTGGTCTTCCCTCAAACGTTTTGCCTGCTTACCTCCTCTATTTGCTGTATCTTTTTGTTGGCTTTAGGACTCTGAACACTTTAGAACTGATGAACACTGCTAAAGTGCACGTGCTATTCCTCTAAACATGGTGACATTGGTGTATACCTGATTGGCATATTCAGTTTACTAATAAGTCCCTTGTAAAGTGGTATACCATATACCCAGGGTCTGTAATCTAAATGCTAATAGTGCACCTCCAGCACTGGTTGTGCCACCCACACCGGTAGCCTTTAAAACTTGTGTCAGGCCTGCCATTGCAAGGCTTGTGTGTGCAGTTTACTACCACTTTGAATTGGCAAATAAAACCACTTGCCAAGCTTAAAACGCCCCGAGCTAGGCCCTAGGTAGCCCTAAGGGCAGGGTGTTGTGTAAGTAAAAGGTAGGACACGTACTTTTAAGTTTTGCATGTCCTGGAAATGGCAAACAGGTACATTTGTTTTTCACTACTGTGACGCCAACTCCTCTCATAGGCTAGCACTGGGAATTCCTTAATACACTTTTAAGCTGTATTCCTGATTAGAAAGAAGTAGCTACATCTTGTTTCATATCTTTGGAATAGTAAGGAGAAATCCTCTTTAATGGTAAAGATGGATTTAACATTACTATTTCAGAAATGCCACTTTTAGAAAGTGGACTTTTATCCGCTTTTAACTTAGCTCAGTTTGCCTGCAGCCTGAGTCTGATACACAGCTGGGCTGGGTGACAGCTAAATTTTGTGCATTGTCTATAGACAGCCACAAAAAAAGAATGGGTGGGTGTGACAGAGAACTCATCTGAATTCATCTGCATTCTGATAGATTACACTTACACCTGAAAAGGCAGTGTCCTGTTTCCCACACAAAGGGCTGATTACCCCTGGCAGACAGGGCTGGCATGACAGTCAACCTGTGCACTCTAAGGGCCTGCTGTGAAGTCACCCCTGGTTCAAAGACACATTTTAGTAAAACTACTGGGGTTCTGACCCTACCAAGACAGTACACTACTGGACCTGTGAAGAACTGTGCCAGGAGTATAGACTGTGGTGCTGCAAGCATTGCCACTCTGCTTGACTGCTGCTCTGGAAGAACTGCTTTACTGCTTTGCTGTGCTGCCCTGCTGCCTGCTGATCTCTGTCCTGCTGAGGACAAGGACTGGACCCATCTCACTTGAACCCAGAGTTATTCCAAGGGCTTGCTGGCTTGCCCCCTGTTCTGAAGTCTCAGGGTCACCAAAGACTTCCTGCAACTCTTTAACTGCACCTGGATTTTGCCATCTGTGAGTCCTGCTCTACCAAATGGTGCCAATCTAGTCCTGGGCCCTTGAAATATGATTTTTGCTGTCTAGAACCATCAAAATCGATGCAGTGATGACTTTGCGCTGATCAGAACTGACACACAGCCCTTCAACTCCAACGCAGTGCCGATCCAAGGACATCCCTGCACTGCTCAACGATGACACAGGACCCAACTATGAGGTTCGACGATGCCCCATTGCCTGCATCGTAAGGGGTCTCATGCTGACGTGGAACCTGACTGCCAGGCTCAACAACAACACATATACCTGACTGGGTGAATTGGAACGGACGCATCAAGTTCTCAACGTCGATGCATCCAAGGTACTCTTTCAGCAGGATCTGTGTGAGTCCTGCAGCCAGCTTGCCCTCCATCACGGTCTGCCTGAAGTTTGGATTTACCCCTGTCGAGTGTGACCTCAATTAACCCCTAAACGCTATTTGACTCTAAGCACTAGGTTTTGATTTAATCTTTAAAAATTCATAACTACAGTTCTACTTTTTGTCATTTTGGTCTTGATTTAATCATAAAATTATTTTTTCTAATTTTCAAAACCTGTGTGGATTATTTTTTGGGGTGTTTTTATTGTGTTACTGCATGTGTATTGCATAAATACTTTACACATTGCTTCTTTGGACTACTCTATGCCAAGCAACCAGAGGATAAGTACAGGTTATCTTTTAGTGTGTATCTAGCTTACCCTGACTAGGATTGTAATCCCTACTTGGACAGGGTGCATACCTCTGCCAACTAGAGACCCAATTTCTAACAGTCATGCTGTGTAAGAAGGCCAGTCCCAGGTATACAGCTAATTACAGGCACATCTGTTTGGTAGACAGACTTTAAAAAATATGAACGTTGCTACTAAAACTTATACAAGATTGTATTGACACTGATGCCCTTTTCAATGATAACCTGGCAGGATTTTGGAATGGGGTAGACACAAAAGAATTGGTGGTAAGGCCATATTTGATAAGTGCTAAATGCGGTAAAATGTAAAGCGTTACATTTTACAGGAATACTTTAGACCTGAAATCAGATTTTGTCTCGGTACATATCATGAACAATTGTGGTTTGCTTTTACCTACCAGGTTCTATCCAATTTATTGTTATCACCTGAGAAAGGGTTACACAATCAAACAGCAGTTAGGGTTTGGAAGGGAAAGTTGGGCGAATGTTCACAAGAATTCCCAATAGCCACATACGTAAGGCAGGAATGTGGACTTATTACCTTTTTATTCAGCCTCTATTTAAATGACTTTGATGGTTATTTGTGTGATTGACCTAAACATGAATGTGTCAAAGCTCTGTGGGGGAAATCTTTTGGTAATAATCTTTGCGGATTACTCAGCTTTACTCTCATAGATTAAGTAAGCAATACAGTAACTTACTAAAGAGCTTTGAAAAGTATGTGTATAAATCCAGAGATGCCATTCTTCATTATTGGAATGATTGGACTACTTTGGCTTCACTACGGTGTAATTTCATTCACAATTCTCATGCGATCAGCAAGGAGAAAATGTTGCCTCTAAACTGAAATAGAACTGTGGGCACGCTGTAAGCCTATAATCCTATACGTCAAAAATATGCCAACTGGTTGGGTGGATCGGGCGGTATTAACCTCATTTTCAAGGCATTATGTCCCAAGATAGGGTACAAAATCAGCATTTAAAAAATAGAGTTAATAAGAAAGGTCTGACTTAATATGTGAGTACTAGAGTGGAATTAGAAACTTATGAATATTAATTTTAAAAATGTAAAGGGCACAATACAGAAATAGCAAAGTGCAAATGCAGTAACTCCTTGAAATGCCTAAATCATTGCCATGAAGACAGTTAGTAATAGAACATTACAGAATATTAGGCAAAAGCCAAAATAGACTAAGGACCTGATTATGAGTTTGGCAGAAAGGCACCGCCGTCACTTTTTCAGCGGTATTCCCGCCCTCTGCCTTGGTGGTCTGACCGACTGATTAGAATGCATGCAGTTTTGTAGACAAAAGACCGTTGTGGTTCCACCGCCATGAACTCTTGACAGCGGCGGCAGTGGGATAGGCTAATGTGTCAGCTGGAGGGCATATCGCCAGTGTTGTCGCCGGCCCACATACGATGTGCCTTCCTGCCGACGTTACTGTGGTGGTCTAACCACCGCATCTGAGCTGGTTGAAAAGGAGGAATATAAGGCTGAAACTCACTTGTACTCTGCTTCACACATCCTGTGCTTCCATGGTCTACATGTACACATCCTTCCACTGCTGTTTCTGCTTGATGTCATCTAAAACTGACATTGTTGTGGACGCAACCGACGGTAAGCTCTTCTAATACTCATTTCCATCAACTCCTCAGGAATTAGATGCCCCGCCATAGACCTGGCACGGGGTTTAAGTCTCTGGGTCAAATATACTTTGTGGGCCCCTTTTTGGAATTGTTTGCAGTGTATGATAAAATTATAGCTCGATGATGCCCTTTTTGGCCAGGACACTGACACTTCACAGACTCTATTAAAGTCGGCATGTGTTTACATCTCATAATCAGGGATAGTGATGTGTGCATTAAATTGTATGACACAACAGCACCTCCACACCAATATCACACCTATTAATCTCTGTGACACCCTCACATTGCTCACATGCTAGGTCCTGTTGTGATAACAAAGATACATCTGTATGGACGTTTCATGAAACTGAAACACACAGTCTCTTCTAAATCTCTGTAATGGACTCTCACTCATCACCCACCTTAATAGCTAATGGCAGGTTAATGGGATTCCAAATAATTAGTGTGAGAAGCATTCAAAGGGCACAATGTAAACACTTGCTACAAATAGTTATGCCTCTACCAGGGGGACCCCTGAAAGGCTGGGGCCCTGGAATCACAGTCCATTTGGCACATGCCTCAAAACGTCTATGTGGACAGTCTGTGTGAATTGAAGTATATCAGGGACAACCAATAGTATAACCATGTGCCAAGTCATGAAACAAACACAGCAGTAACAGCATTTGTCACACATTTATATAAAGAGTGTAAGGTACACACATGAAAATGGACACATGTTCATAAAAATGTCTACAAAGGTAGGACAATTTAACACGCACCATGTGTGGATAAACAAATATCTAACTTGCACACACCAAACACATATCCAACCTACATCATAGGGAGAAGTGCAAGCTAAATGATTTTGACATTAACCAAGCCAAGCTGAAATACTTACCATATGAAATGCGACCCATTGCAATGTCAGCCCTAGTTGGATTTCATCCTACATATTCATCCGTTGAATATTTCCTCTTGTCCTGTGTGACTCCCGCACTGGTTTCAAGATCAGATCATACTAACCACTTCAAGTGTATCAGCAATCAGTGTGAAATAAACACAGCTGTAGTCACCTATCCCAAAGTATCCAATAACTACAAATATTTAGAAAAGTAATGGCAGGACTAATGAGTTATCAACCAAAAAAATATTTTTATTTCTCCAAAATAACTAGATGGAGTAATCCATAGGCCAATGGCCAGCCCTTGTACACAATATGTGCTCCAGCACACTGCTGTGCCACTAAACGTGCCCTTCATCACACTGCCAGGGAACATCCTCACAACGGGGCATCCATTGGGCATGGAAGGCTCCTCAAAGATCTTAATTAGGAGGGGTGGGGTCGGTATTGGGAGGTGTGGGTTTGGTTTTGGGAGAGTTTTGGTCTGCTTATGGGTACGGCTGAGTTTAGTGGTGGGGGATCATGTTTGTCAGGGGTAGATTGGGATGTGAAAGGGATGGGTTGGGGTGTAGAAGAGGTTCTTTGGATTGGGGGGGCATCGGATTTGATAGGGATAAGGGCAAGTGCAAATAACACACTTTCACAAGGAAAACGGGCAGGATATTCAAGAGGCAGAAGGGGTCGAGAGGCAGAGGGAGGCAGGTGTGGGTGTGTGTGCTGTTGGTGCAGGTGTCTATGTGTCTGATCTATCTTGTTTGTGTTTTGCAGGTGTCTGTTGTGTGGGTAAGTGTGGCGTTTGCATTTTTGGGGGGTATAATGTGGAACTGCTAGGTATGCTGGGTGTTGTGAATCAATCAATCAGATGGCTTGTAAAGCACAACTACTCACCCGTAAGGGTCTCCAGACACTGGGGGGAGGGGGGCCGCTGGTCCATCAATGGCACTGCGGTTCAGTCGAAGAGCCAGGTCTCGAGGTCCTTCCTGAATAGAGGCAGTGATGGTGATTGCCTGAGGTGGAGAGGCAGGGTGTTCCAGGCCTATGCTGTGAGGTAGAAGAATGATCTTTCTCCGGCTGTGGTCTTGCGGATACGTGGGACAGTAGCCAGGGCCAGTTGGGTGGAGCGGAGGTCTCTGCTGGGTGGATGGAATGCGAGGCAGTGGTTAAGGTTCACAGGTACCGCATCATTTAGGGCTTTGTAGGTGTGTGTGTGAGGAGCTCAAAGGTGATTCTTTTGTTGAATTGGAGCCAGTGGAGGTTTCTCTGGTGGCTGGTGATGTGGCTGCGGTGGGGGATATTGAGGATGAGTCTAACGGGGCGTTCTGAATGTTCTGCAGTTTCCTGAGGAGTTTCTGGGTGATGCTGTAATAGAGTGTGTTGTCGCAGTCAATTCTGCTGCTGATGATTGCGTTAGTGGCTGTCTTTATGGACTCTGTGGGGATCCACTTGAAGATCTTTCGGATGCATAGTGTGTGGAAGCAGGATGATGAGACAACGTTGATCTGGTGGCTCAATATGAGTGAGGAGTCCAGGATGATGCTGAGGTATTGTGTGTGGTCTGTGGGCGTGGGGGGGATCCAAGTGCTGCGGGCCACCAGGAGTCATCGCAGGAGGAGGGGGTAGAGCCCATGATGATTACTTCGGTACTTTCTAAGTTGAACTTGAGGCAGCTGTTATTCATCCAGGTGGAGACAGCCTTCATTCCATCATGGAAGTTGTTCTTGGCGACTGTGAGTTCGTTGGTGAGGGATAGAATCAGCTGGGTGGCATCGGCGTAGGAGACGATATTGAGTCTGTGGTTCCTGACGATGGCTGCAAGCGGGGCATGTAGATGTTAAAGAAAGTGGGGCTCAGGGAGGTGCCCTGAGGCCCTCCGCAGTTGATCTCTGTGGGTTCTGAGAGGAACAGTGGTAGTCTGACTCTCTGTGTTCGGCCAGAGAGGAAGGTGTGAATCCATTACAGGGCTTTGTCACAAATGCTGGCCTCGTAGAATCTTGTGCATAGGGTGTGGTGAGAGATGGCATTGAAGGCAGCCAAGAGGTCCAGGTGGATGAGGGCTGCAGTTTTGCCTCAGTCGAGGAGGTTGTGGACGTCATCTGTGACAGTGAGGTGGGCTGTCCTGGTGCTGTGGTTGCTTTGGATGCCAGATTAGGAGGGGTCCAGAATGTGGTTCACTTCGATGAACTCAGGAAGTTGGGCGTTGTTGGCCTTCTCAATGACCTTGGCTGGTAAGGGGAGAAGAGAGATTGGTCTGAAGTTCTTGAGATCCAGCCAGTCAGCAGAGGGTCTCTTCAGCAAGGGATGGATTCACGTTTCAAGTCTTCCGAGAAGGTGATGGAGTTGATGGAGCAGTTGGTGGTGCAGCAGAGTTCGAGGGCGATGGTGGTACCGCCTCTGTTGAAGATGTGATGCTGGCAGGGGTCCGAGGGTGCTCTGTAGTGGATGCTCTTCATGATCTTGAGGGTGTTGTCTGCGGTGAGGGGAGTCCAGCTGAGTAGGGTCTGTTGGGGTATGTCGTCATAGTGTACGGTGGATGCAGGTGGGGTGGGAGGGTCTTGGGTATCGAAGCTGTTGAAGCTGTTGTATATCTCCTTGATCTTGGACTAGAAGTCGGTGCCAAGGTTGTTGCAGATGTCAGGAGGGGGGTGTCTGCTGTCTCTGGTGAATTCTTTGACCACTGTGACAAGTTCTTTACTGTTGAGTGCATTGGCATTATTCCTTTCTTGTAGGGACACTTTCTTCATTGTTCTGATGAGGTGATGGTGTGCTGTGACAGCGGTCCAGAAGGCTGAATGGTCTTCCGGGTTTTGCATCTTCTCCATCTCTTCTCGAGCCATCCACAGGTACATCTGGGCTCATGAAGGGTGGGCGAGAACAAGCTGGCTTTGTTGAAGTGCCACTTGCTTGGGGCGTTCTTTAGGGGAGCCAGAGTGTCGGCCCAGTCAGAGACCCATTAGTGGAGGTTGCAAGCAGAGGTATTAGCATCTGTGGATGTCAGTAGAGGGGTTTTGCTGAGGGAATAGGTTACTAAGGTATACTGAGGCAAGTGGTGAGCTGTTCTTTGGTGACCATGTTCCAACTTCTGCTTGGGTAGCAGTGAGCGTAAATGTGTACGGCGGGTTTGGTGAAGGAGAAGTGGACTCAGCGGTGGTCAGTCCACTGGAGCTTGGTGGTGTGGCTGAAGGTGATGTTGTCACTGGCGGAAAAGATGGAGTCCAGCGTGTGTCCTGCTGAGTGGGTTGGGGAAGTGACCAGTTATTTGAGTCAGATGGTGACGAGGTTCTCCAGCAGAGACAAGGTGTTTTTGTCTTTGGAGTTGTCCAGGTGAAAGTTGAGGTCACCGAGGAGTATGTAGTATGTGGAGGCGAGAGCGTGGGGTACAATGAACTTGATGATGGAATCACTGACAG
Organism: Calotriton arnoldi; assembly: GCA_963921515.1. Taxonomy (NCBI): domain Eukaryota; kingdom Metazoa; phylum Chordata; class Amphibia; order Caudata; family Salamandridae; genus Calotriton; species Calotriton arnoldi. Next base: position 368,544 of record CAWUFW010010191.1, on the reverse strand, counting down.
GTGGGTGGGGTCCGGGGGTCTGTAGATGAGGGTGCTGCAGAGGGTGGTGTTCAGGTTGGTCTGGACCTGGAATTGGAGGTGCTCTATGTTGGTCGAGACTCCATCCGCATGGGTGGTGAGGTGTAGGGTGCTTTTGTGTACGACGGCGATGCCTTGCCCTAGTTTTTGGACACAGTCCTTGTGAATGATCTTGTAGCAATCTGGGATGGCAGTGGCGATGTACGGGGCAGAGGTGGAGTTCATCCAGGTTTGAGTGCAGAAGGCATTGTCGGAGTGGACGGTGTTAAACAAGTCCCAGATCTCCACATCGTGTATGTGGTGGGAAGGTGTGTTAAGCAGGATGCAGTTGAGGCAGCCGGGTCTGGTGTTTGTTGATCGTGCGGTGGGTAGAGCTGGTGTGCGGTGGCAGGCAAAGGTGCAGCTGCAGTTCCAGCAGGAAAAAGAGCCTTGGGTGTGCGCCGATGCCCGGTGGTAGGCCTTATGGCATCAAGGTTGAGGGCATGGAGGGTGCTGGTGTTGTAGCAATAGATGGCCAGAGAACCAGGGTCCGTGGCACTAAGCGTGGTCCAGGCACGGATGGTCTCAGACAGGCTTGCCTTTTGCATGGCCTTTGGTGCACCCACTGCACAAGGCCGCGTAGCGGCCACCATAAGTAGTGTGAGGGGGACGGCTGGAGAGCTGGGAGGCGGGAAAGCAGGAAGCAGCACTGGCGGGGTGCGGGCCACATTGGATGAGCAGCAGCAGGGACACGGAGGGAAAAGGCACATATGTGGAAAAGAGAGAAGAAAGCGTGAAAAAGCACAGAAAAAAGGAAGGAAAAAGAGATCAGAAAGGCATAAGGCAGAGCAGTGGCAAAGCAGAGAAGCTCCCCACTGGACCACCAGGAATGAGGTGCAGGCAGATGCCTGTGGGTGGAGGAGGGCCTCGAACTCAGACCAGCAAAGTTCAGGGGCAGCAGCTACTAGGCGGAGCTGTGTGGGAAGTGAAGCAGTTCACTTAGAAGGTCAGTGAGATTGCTCCTTTAACCGCGGGGTGGCTGCCATAAATAATGTGTGGGGAAGAGCTGGACAGCCACAAGGCGGGAAAGCGGGAAGCGGCACTAGAGGGGGGTGGGGCCACAGGAGATGAGCAATGGCAGGGACACGCAGGGAAAAGGCACAAAAGTGAAAAAGAGACAAGAAAGAGGGAAAAAGTGAGAAACCACAGAAAAAAGGAAGGAAAAAGAGATCAGAAAGGCAGAAGGCAGAAAGACAGAGGGCAGAGCAGAGAAGCTTCCCACTGGATCACCAGGGATGAGGTGCACGAGGGTGCCTGTGGGTGGAGGAGGGCCTCGAACTCAGACCAGCAAGGGTCAGGGGCAACAGCTACCAGGCAGAGATGTGTGAGAAGGAAAGCAGTTCACTTATGGGTCTGGTGGTGTGGATGTGGTGTCTGGGGCGATGCTGAGGGTGATTGATGAGTCTGGTGGTGGGGGTGTGGTGTCTGGGGGAATACTGGGAGTGGGTTGATGGGTCTGGTGGTGCAGTTGTGGTGTCTGGGGAATGCTGGGGGTGATGGATGGATCTGGTGGTGTGGGTGTGGTATCTGGGGGACTGCTGGGTGTTGGGGATGGGTCTGTGGATATGGGTGAGGTGTATGGGGGTATTTTGGGGGTGGTGATGAGGGGGGTTAGTGTCAGGTGAATGGTTGCATGCTTGCGTGTTTTCAGGTGTTTCTGTTTGCATGTGCTGCTTGGGGCTGTTGAAGCGTGCGCATGTGTATGTGTGAGGGTGCTTAGGATAGGCATGAGAATAGGGAATTTGGATGAGGAAAGGACAGGAGGTGGGGTGGAAGTTTGGGATGGCTGGAAGGCTGCCATGAGGGAAGAGGCCAGAGCCTGAAAAGATCTCTGTAGGACAGAAATAGCACTGTGGTGCCACCATCTGTTGCAGATAGCTGCCTTGCCTCTGGGTGGCATGCAGTAGTACCATCTGATCCACAGAGATGTTTCTCAGGAGGTTAATAGCCTCCTCGGCGAGGGCAGTTGAGGTAACAGGGGCAAGGGCTGAGGTGCCTGGAGCGAAGGAGACGCCTTCCTCTTTTGGGGAAGCCGGCCGGCCAATTGGGTGGGGAGCAACAGGGAGGGTGGAGATGGAACTGGGGGTGGCAGAATAGAATGAAGGTGGAACAAATCCCATGAGTTCTGCCACCACTTCGGAGCGCCCACTGGAGGATGACTCTAATGATGAAGAAGTCGATCTTTCATCCTCAGTGGCACTACCCACACCGTCTTGGTCATTGGGTCCCTCTGTGTCTGTACTCTCACAACCAGAACCACTGTGACCAGCTGAGTCCCCAACAATGTTGGCCCCTTTTCCTTCACTTGCCATGGATGAATCTGAAATGACATAAAAAATTGGTTAATTGCAACTGTGTTACGACCCCTGATCATCAGATATCAACACAAAAGATTTCTAAAGTACACAGACCACACCAACTGCATGGTTCACTACATAGGCTTCAACATTAGCATGAGCACATGCATGCATGTAAACAGTTACTCACAATGAAGTCATAGCCACAGACAGCTACAATTGCTTGAGTGAAGTTGTCTGCTCTCCATCCTCATGAATCTAGTAGGATACTTCATCACCTTGTATAGATTGGCTCTTGTATTATACCTTAGTAACCTATTGTCGTCAAATAGGATGGAAATGATAAATCCATTCCTACAGATTCCACACAAGGCTCTGCAATCAGCAAATGGTCATATACCTAATTCCACATCATGATGAAATGATGGTCAACTAATACAGCTATGTTGCACCATTATGTACGGTAGCAGGAAGAAGGTGAAATGGAAATGTTCATTTCACACTGTTGACACTTCCTAATAGAAACATCCTCATATATCCACTGTCAGAATAGTCTCATGAAAGCTGTACTAAAGTAGACTCACTATGCATCACATGTAGCACAGAAAAGTAGACTGGATACAATCTGGGCCAAATATTTGGGAGATGTGTCTACAAATATCCACAGCATAAGAATTCACCTAGGCCTAGGGACATTTCCAGTCCAGATTCGTACTGGTGAGAACACCATACTTACATTGTATGCCTAAAATCCAATAGGCCATTGAAGGTTGTTGAGGCTCAGGGAATCTCCATTACATGAAGAGGTGGTTTAACCTGTGTCCTAATGGGAAGGTACATTAGAGTATCCTTTTGTCTCACAAACATAAATTCCATTGTATTGCATGTAGACACTCACATATGATACCTACATTTCTGCATGCTATCCCCTGATTAATGTCATCAGTCAGTGAATGAACCTTGACAAATCCACTTGTGCAATTCACATAACTGAATACTCTCACATCAATGGCATGGAAATTCATATTGTGAGAAATTACTGTAAGTCTTCTTGTCATGTCCTTCATTGCTTCATCAATTTGACCTGACTAATGACATTGAGTAATGAATTAGGGCACATGGAAACCACCCATCATTGTCTACACACTCCTGTCTGTGGTAACACATTTACTGTATACCCATCACAAATAACTTTTCACAAATACGGATTGACCTACACACACATTTGTGATGGAATGAGACATCAACCTATGAAGACACGTGGATCACAAAGGAAACAGTAGTGTAGATGATACAACAACAGGGAAAGTACACATGCCAACATGTAGGCCCTAATAGTGATGGCACCAGTGATGTTTGCTATCTCATGTTACTGTACATTCCCCACTTACCAAGGGGAAGTATTACTCAGTGACTGCATTCAAAGTGCACTGTATGCTATGTCACATATAAGAGGGCCACCATCACATGAGACACAGTAGTGAGGGAGCATCACTCCTGACACACTCAAGGCAAGTGGCATGTTTGGTACAATTGCCACCCACAACATCAAAGAACATGAACTGATTATTTACTTTACTCAGCCATGTGTCTACTCAAGACAGTAAATTGGTAGTGGACTGGACTCTGCTGTGTTCCTGGTCAGAAAGACAATAGGCAAAGCACATCAGCATGCACCTACTTACAGACCTGCACAACCAAAAGCTCTTCTTCTGTGTCGCACATGGGCCACCCCCAATATTGATGGGGAAATGCCTGTCTGTAACACACAAAGCTGGTAATGTAACATGCATGACTCTGAACAGAACATACCCCCTTGTAGCTCCAGTTGGGCCCTCAACTGCCCATCACGCTCTGGGTAGGCCACCGCCAGTATGCAGGCCATTGGGGGTTCAGGGTCCAGGTGCACTTCCCGTCCACATTGGGAGGACATCCCAATCTGGACCTCTGTGATCTTCCCGGTCCAGCACCTCAGGTCCTCCCACTTTTTCCTGCAATGGACGCAGTAGCAGCAATAGACCCCAGGGTCTGCACCTTCTGAGGGATAGCTTTCCAAATGGATTGCTTCTGATGGGTGTTGACCTGTATAGATGCAATAGATGAAAAAACAGATTTTAACTGCAAGTTTTAGGATATCTATTTGGTTGACACACATTTTTTGTACACATAGCACAAGCATTAATCAATAGGTAGCACACTACATGTGTAATTCTCACATGCTAAGCATCACAAATACATGAATACTCCCCTTTGTAGTCATCTGCCAACTGTCTATCCTCAACCCTTTGGGTGCGAAGGCCATGGCCCGAGTATGGGTTCCACTAGCACCCGAGAACAGGAAAACCAATTTGAGTTAACACTATGGACTACTTGAACTCAGAGCTCACATATGGAAACAATTTTGAGATATGGGTTCACTATGCATGTAAATATGTTTCTCTCAATTATATTCACAGGCACACAAATAATTATAACAATTGATACATCACATGTTGAAATGTGGTTAGGTATGTCACATGACCACTCACTAATGTATTTAATGAGTTGAGTGATCGTGTACCCTGTTTTCAGATGTGTGTGACGACAACAATAACAAGCATAAAGGCTAGGCAATATCATTGCCCACTCGAAAAATATAGGGCGTTCCTAAAAGGACTTAGGTACCTCTAAAACATGGGTCATACTCCATTAAAAGATCGCCAGGAAGTGACCGACCCTGGGACCTCCTATCCCATGGCCCTTTCTACATCAGGACCCATAATGTCACACTAATATCAATCACTAAATTAGGTATCTGAGCCCTGGGAAAATCCATCCCATTGCTCTTTCAACCGGAATTTTTAATAGTGAATACACTAGATGGTGATGTCCTGGACCACACATCCCCTTAAATGTTCCTTAAAGCTGTGGTCCTTCATTCAGATATGTGTGATGACAATGGTAACAAGCGTAAAAGGGCTTGGCAATATCATTGGCCACTCAGAAATATTGGACTTCCTTAAGAACTTTAGAGATCCTTGGAAACATGGGTCTTATCCCATTAGTTTTTTGTCATGAAAGGTTGACTATGTGAATTATGTCACATGCATGGTTTCATAGCTAATCTCTTTGTTTTGGTCTATTTTAAGTACCTTCACCATGGCATCTTCATTTGGACATTTCAGAGTTGTGACATTAGCAGGTATATGATGCTGTGTGGATGTACAAAGTGGACATGGATTGTTCCTGGGAAAATCTGTCATAGACTTTTGGTGTACAAAACCAGTACCAAGACAGCTTACACGGTGATAAGATGGAAGTTAAGAGGAATCCATTGGACTTGTTCCTTGTTGTTTGGTGGTCCTAATGTAAATGTGTGCCATCATGTGCTCCAACAAAATGTTGTTGTGGGCCCAAATCTTGCTAATCTCCCTTCACATTGGCTAAATCCTCATTGTGTATAAACTGTATGTAGCTGTTTATGTCTCTCCTCATTGTAGTCCAAAGTGCTTGTGGCACATCACTGACATTTGTTTGTGACATTCCACCAGATGCAGCAACACTGAATTGGAATGATTCTCTGATCAAAAACTGTTGTACTGCCATGTGTCTGTTTATTAGTTTAAATGATGTGGGATTCCTTTTGTGAAGCAGGCGATATGGCTTTAGCTGATGACATAGACCAATGTCATTTTGCCTATTCTGTAGGAAATTGTCTGATGTATCCCCTCCTTCCATGTTGTTAAGGTCTGCACCTGAAAATGTGATCACTGATACAGAATGTTTGAGTCATGTTTGATTTGCTATGTTTCTGACACCATGCCAGCCTATGATTGGAACAATGGAATAAAGATGTTATAAGACAAGTCACTTGTATGTATGTGTTGGTGTGACATGCTTGTGCTCCTGAGCTCAACATTGTGTGCATGCAACATATCCATGCTTACACAAGTAGCTTGTCTTGGCATAGTAAAGTTCAGATGGGAGTACATATTTACATTGCTAGATGTGAGATTTACTACATCAAAGAGTTTGTGACTTGTATATTTATTAAAGTAGTAAAGGTGAAGAGAAACATTGTGCAAAAACAAACATAACAAAAAAAGAGAAGTAGTCAGTCACGGTGAATGAAACCATAGTTGTAGATGCCAAATTGTTTGAAGACCAAAGTCCAAAATACTACTCCCATCAGAAAGGGAAAAGTGTCCAGAAATAGTCCACAGAGTGAATATGTTGCTCACACTGGAGGAAATTAAGGTCAAGGTTTGTTGCTGGCAGTGGTGTGTGTCTTATTATCCACACCTAGCCATCCACGCTTGTCTGTTGTTGAGGATCCCCTGCTGCAGAGCCAGGGGTGTCTGCAGGCGTGTCTTCCTCTGACAGGGCCTCCCTTCCTGTGGCTGCCACAGATGTAGATGGCCTGGATGTAGTTGCACCACAGGAAGAGGTACATGGTAGTGGAAAAGCCCTGCAGAGGGTTGTGTTTATTTCCGGCAGCACCCCAATGAGCTTGCCCATGTTGGTGTTGTGGATAGCCAGCTCCCGATGTATGTCCTTCTGCAGCTGCTTCATCTACTGGATTTCTGTCAATACCTGACCCATCATGCCTTGGGAGTCCTGATAGGCTCCCAAGACTTGGTCGATGGTAGCCTGTGTGTGAGTGGCCCCAGTGGCCTCACTCAGCAGGAGCAGGCCCATAGTGCCCTCCCATGAACCCTACCCCCACAGGCCTGTGCCCTTGGCCCAGTGTACCCTCTCCCACAAGTTCCTGGTTCTGTGGGACTGGATGGGTGATTGTCACCTCAGAATCCAGGACTGGGGGGCACAAGATGATAGTGACTGTGCAAGGTACACAGGTTGTGGGGCCTTGTGTTGTCCCAATTTACAATTTACATACGTCTAGCCTCATTGTAAAGTCAAAATACAGTGGGAATTTTCAGCCCCTGAGAAAGTCATACATGATACTGTTATGGGGAGTTGTCATCTTCTGAGAAAGTCAGGCAGGTTACTATTCCCACATTCTAGCATGATACAGTTCAAGTTCTTATCCCATTCAGGGATGTTTATCTTGATTTCAGATCTTGACCCAGACTTAAGCATGCTTCTCGTTTCATCTTACCCAGTCTCACCAAAGGGTGTTATGGGCACCATGCCCCTTCTTTTTAGATACACCGATGATAATATTTTACAGTCCTTCACCATTGAGCAGATTGCATTATCTTTCTCAGGGACTATTAGTGACTTTAGTCTTAGTAAGTCTAGGTTCTTTTTCCATACTAAGTCATGTGGAGTGTTAATTCACCCTGTGTCAGTCACTTTTAGTTCTCTTATTGGCACCTGTTGTGATGTGTCAGTCGGTGAATGTTTACGGAGAGATCTGAAATTCTTCATTGAGGACATTACTGGGTGTGTTGCTCCACCTCAGGTAGTTGGATCATTTGGGTGATCATGAATTTTATTTTCAGCACTACATCCGACATGATTACTAAAGAACTGAAGAATTTATCTTTACTGTATGGTGGTGGACTGTGTACGTTTATTTTGAGTTATTTTTCACTTTACCAATGGTCTGCCTGTTTTTGAAAAGGCCATCACGTCTGACAATTCCTATTTTTCCCCAGCCTTCTTTAATTCCTTCTTCAGGAAAGCAATTTCAAGTGTCAGAGATTCCTTTATCGACAGTAAGTCATTGTTGGATAGCTCTAGAGTTTCTGACACTAGAGTCAGAGTTTCCCAAGTCCCAACCTCCTGGGGCACCTGCCATCATAAAAGGCCAGTCAAGGGGTTCTTCCATGACCTACCTGATAATCATTTGCAGAACGGACTAAAAGAGACCCAGTCCTCAAAAATAAGTGCCAGTGGGCTGCACCAGCCTCCACTCCTAGACCTTAAGTACTGCCTCACAAATACATGAATTCCCCTGCTTGTTTACTCTTCACACTCATCCACTCATCCAAACACTCACTTTTTCTATTTTTGCTAGAATACTCCGTTGGTCATATGCTTTCACTCATATTCACTCACTCACGTACCTTTCCCTTGCAAAAGTCCCCAGAAAAGTGGAGAACGCAGATTATCTTTTAAATAATGCACATCCAAGCAAGGTATATTAGGATGCCTTTATATTTGTTAATATTTTACACCAAATGGGAATGAGAGTAGGTCTCTGCATGCCAAAATTTTGCATTTTATAAAGGTCACTAAATAAAAGACCACACCGGGAGTAACTAAACTCCCTCAATTATGCGACAGGTAACTTTCTGATATCAAACGTGATGGGTGATACAGTGAGTTAAGGTATTGACTGTGCATTGCATGTGGTTGCTTGTTTCAATTTGCATCTCCTTCACTTGCACGTTTTTGCTTTCGCCTTAACAATATTTTTCTTCTTGAAGAGATACTTCTGGTTGAATACTGATTTTGCAGAAATCGAATGCATGTTACATTTTTTAGTAGTTGCAACATTAATGCAAATGGATTCTGAACCTCCTTTTCAAGTCACTGTATTTAATCACAATGATGCATTATGTTATCTCTTGCAAACGTATTACAGCTGTACACTTGCATGAGTTATGGAATCATTACCGTGCATACTGTATGATAAAGCTGAACGGGACAGAAAATATTTTTCAGGGCAGAAATTTTCAGTGTGTATGTTATGTTAATTAAGAGTATGGAAATGCTGCAATGTCTGGAGCACGAGCTACATTCGTGTCAGCGAGACTATCACTGCAGAACTATGAAAACGTTAATGTTTAACCTACATTCTTTAAAATGAAAACTCAGAAATGATCGCAGTAAACTGTCAAGGCAAGATACCAGTAAGTTGTGAATGTGACCTTAAATGCAATAGGCATCATTTAATGTTCAACGTTCAGACTTACACGTTTTTATAGGCTATTGGAGTTGAAATTGAATTGAACAATAACAACGCCAAATAAATACATAATTGTTACATTACAATGACCCTGCTGCTTTCCAACTCACACCAACCATTCCATTGAAAAGTATTCCTATTTTCTACTTTAAAAACCACAAACCACATAAAACAAATATCATGACGGAGCTGGATCTCCATGTTCAGGTTCATAAAATAGTGTTGTTTTATTCAAGGACAGTATATAGTAGTTGTAGCTCCGACCATATTTAGCACACTGTCATAGATCTTTTGATACGGGGAGGACTAACCTTCATTAGATGTCTGGGATAGGAGTTGGTCAAACAGTGAAGTATTTTGGGCTCTCTGGGGCAGGTTCACAAGGCCAAACTATGTGGAGTAGTACTGCACGAGTATCAATTTAAGTAATTATAAATGCCTTTGTGAATCTGTCCCAAAATATCTAACTTCATTTTTGAAAATGTGCGAGAGGTCACACATCTTCCTGTTTGCACTTATTGTACAGGAACTCTCAGATTCCTCCGAGTCCATGTGTAAGTAGTGCATCCAGTCCAGGTTTAAATCTTTGCATGCTAGTACTTATAGTTATGATTTTATTCTGGTATAAAGAGGACTGTAAGTCCTAGAATGCTAGGCAAACATGGACTGTAGGAGCTACTCATGCATGGAAGTGGGAAACATGAAAGCTCTATATGATTATTTCCTGAATATTTTCATTTTATTTTCATTTTGGGTGTTCTGGGGTTAATACGCAAAAGTGTTTAAAAGTATATGGTCTAGTAATGCAGAAGTACTACTTCAAGTACTCAGAAATGCCTTGTGAATCGACCCCTCTCTTTATCTATTTTCAATTATGCCTCCATGTTTTCTGAAACATAAAAGCATAATTGAATACTGAATTTTTTTTAATCATTTTTCTGAGATTTATCAATGGTGAAGACCATTTTGATGTGACATCCAGTTGAGACAATACTAAGAATGCCCTTTGGAGAGCGAACGTTGAAACTATTTAAGGGGCATTACGCATAGCCAGAGGAAGTTTGAAAATGAAACAGTACTCAGAATTGTCATCTTGAGATTTATCAGATAAATGAGTCTTTTTGAAAGCGAATGGGATTTGCAAAACGTGTTTCAGATGCTAATTGTAACTCGCTCATAGTTGGAGAAAAGTGTTAAACAGAAATATAATGGTTTAAATAAAGACGGATTTCAAAATATTTCAAGGAATGAAGGCCTGAGGTACTAAAAGACAAAAAGTGGTCACAAATTGAGCACCATTTTTTTTTACCTGTTTCTTATTTTGCAGGAGGACCTACTTTCTTTTATGACACATCATAAAGTCACCAGTTGCAGGTTGGAGCAAAATGACCAGCATAACGAGTATTAATAAGGAAGGTTGCTGATAGCGACCCCATGGGACTTGCTACAAACACAAGGATGGTGGCCTGCAAGGACTAGCAGATCACCATTCCTTTGTTTGCATTCTTAAATGCACAACTATTATTTTGAGTGTAACCCAACTGCGACAACTTCCCTTTGGAAATGGATTACCACCTTCTTTGAGAAGTCAGTAAATAATCAATGGTTTGCAACCACAACTGCAATCACAAACTATTGATACATACCATTCTGAAGCACGATTAGGAGGGGACAACCGTGTCCAACCCCTCTTAAGTGCACTTTGGAATGGATCGCAAAACCCATTTGGCAAGTCAAAAATGTTTTTCTGACTTGCAAACAGGTTTAATAAATAGTAAAAACCGTTTTGTGTTCTCAAACTCTATAACTTTCCAAACTGTGGATTTGACAGCAAAATAGTTTTGTACATCACTCCTAATCATTTCTGTAAACCTTCTATCTAATAATAGTGTTAGGATTTGAGAGTAAAATGTAATTCCCAAGTGGGGTACAGCCAACAATCCAATTTTCCACCTGTTCCAATCCAGGTACTCAATAATAATAGACAGGTTAGGAACCCGGGGAAAAATGGGGGATAAGAAATTACACCATAGATACTGGCTCAGAATGGTGGCCACAGCAACCAAGATCATCTCAGAACCACTTCTCGGATATCTTAAAGAACAAAAAGAAAAACACAAAATACACTGTGAGAACTATGCAGCAAAAACGTACAATATGTAGCATATTCAACACAAATTTTATAATACGACTTACTTCTCTCTCAGCAACACTGTGATATATCAGTCTTACACGACATCAGGACAACAGCGAAATACAGAGGAGGCGCTCCGGGACCTCTGACAAGAAGAGGCAACCAATTGTGAGCAGTAGCACCAGTGGCATAACAAAGGCCCCCGCAGCCCCCGAAGTGCGGGGGGCCGAGCTCCAGGGGCCCCCTCAGAACAGTACCCTGGCCTGAGAGCTCCTAAGTGAGTCTGGAGGAGGGGCCCCTCCATGTACATTGCAGGGGGGCCCCCCTCAAGCTTTGTTACGCAACTGAGTAGTACATGTAACAGAGCACAAGAAGAAGAGGGCAAGCAAATGAAGGGCACAGAAGGAAAGTATGATTTATCACAGGGAGGAAGGGCAAAGGGCCTGGAGGGGCAAGGAACCAAAGGGAACAAAACAACAAACATGAGGGCATGAAATACTGAGTGATGTACTGCACAGTAACGAAGGAACCAAAACAACTGGGATAAGTGGACAGGCACTGACCTAGTGCCTGCACTAAGGGGCATATTTATCGAAAAAAACAATGCAGCGCAGTAATTCACCCTCCTGCGTTGCATTACAGGGAAAGGGCAGGAATGCACATTATTTATCACATTACGGCGCATCCCAGACTTTTCCTAGGTCTGGAGGACAGTGCACTGCCTAGCGACAATGCAGACTCCCTTGCACCATAGGGCAAGGGTGCCTGCATTGCATGCAGGGTTGTTTTTGTGCAGAATGGGGCATCTTCCTGCAAAAAAACAAAACTGAGGCATTTTCCTCTATGTGTGATGCAGAATGCAGCACACATAGAAAGAGGAAGTCTCGTGGAGAAATAAGGATATTTTTCCTCGTTAATTCTCCCCTGGGAAGTTATAACATATTTGCGCATTCCCAGGTCTGCCAGTAATGGTAAATCTTGGAATGTGTCAAAATCCATGGGTGTTGCATGGGAACACCCACGCATCACCCATCGAGCACCTCCCTGGGGCAGAGTAATGCAATGCAGCGATTTGCCATGCGTTGCTTTACTCTTGATTTATCATGCCACTCAGGGACATGGAAAGTGGCCTTGCATGGCTTGATAAATTGCATTTTAGGGTAGTGTTGCTCTGCCTCCTAACAGCCTTGTCTATATCCTGGAATTTTCCATCAAGCTAATCTCCAGGATACCATTCTCCATGTATAACAACGACATCTACTAAACTTAAATGAGGTGTCAAAGCCTTTATGTCTGCATATCAGCCCTTTGTTAGCAAGATCAATCCCAGTAATCCTGCAAAGTTCTCTCCCTGTCTCAAAAAATATGTCCCCTGGAATTTTTTTAATTGTTTTATTGGGACCTGGTTTCTTTTGGTGCTGCTGATAGAATTTAGAACCCAATCTGTGGTCATGCTTAAAAGATGCTGGCTTCCAGGATCTCTTGGAGGCATCATAACCCTTTCAAGAGATCAATTTATGGAATTGGGTAAAATTAATATGGGAATCCAGGATAGCCTCCACCTCATATCCTGCAAGACATTTACAAATATTAGAGGTGGGGGTGCTCTGGTCTTTGGCTCACCTCCAAAACATGAAATACTGAGTGTATGTCCCCCTTTTTTGGCAACTCAAATTAAAAAGTAAATTGTCCTACCAACTGGAGAATTGAGAATGGACCCACAAATCAAGGCACAAACTTAAGGTGTGTGCTAGAAAAGTGTAAGTGTTTCATGGATAGCCAAACCTTCTGTCCTATATTATACTCTGGAGCATGTCTACAATGTTTATCATCCTTCTTCTTATATTGTTGCAGGTACTGTGCCTTGGGATAACAGGACATCAGACTGTAGGAACTGAGTCTCTCTACCATGTCAGTACCTGTAGGCCCAAATCCGACCAGCTCATAGTGCCTCACCTGAACTTCTAATCTTTATAGAGTAGCAGGTGATTTTGGCAAACCTAGAACATGAAGCACTAGTCCGCAAGGCAACCGAGGAAAGAGATCATCAGTGTTTGTTCATAGTAACTAAAACAAAGACACTAAGGAAGTTTGCAATATATTTATTAAAACTACCGTAGTCTATTTTGAATCAGATGTGCTTCGATAAGCAAACAAATTCAACTGAGCAACATAATCAACATTACTAGCAGGCTGTATACAATGAACAACTCAATCATGGCAACTCATATATCTGTCTAGGCCTACCCTCACTATGTGAGCACAGGGGTATATTAGTAATCTCTGGGATTATCAACAGACCTCATACCGGGTGTGTGTAGTTTGGTGGTCTGCATCATAGGTGAAAACTCAGTTTATGGAAGGCTGCTGCCTCCATTCCAGGACCAGTCTCTCTTTTAAAATGCTCCTCTCTGACCCCCAATTGGGCAAACATGGTTTATATGATAAGAACTATAGTGTTGGAAAACTACGGCTGTTCTACTGTGTTATGTCTAAAAATGTTAGACGATATTGCTGACCAGGCACAAGAAAACAGTACACCATATTGTTCGACCTTGTACGAAAAATCAGACTGAATCCCAAGAAAAGTCACTGAATAACAAATAATACGTAGAGTTTTTCTCTAAAAAGCATCATGTCACAATAACAAATGTATAATGTGTGTCTGTGCAAAGCAGTGGCAGTCTAAAACAGCTACTGCGTGAAACTAAGGGAGACCCAAAGTTGGCCAAAAAGGGAAATTACTACAATATGCTCCTCTTACTGTTGCAGTTTGACTTTCTCTGTATTAGACTGATCAAACACAGTGAACATTGAATGATATATGCAGTTCAATAGATTTTGACATATTAGGCCACCAAAAATATATTTGCATAGATCTTTCTTCTTTCTTTGCCCTACAGTATATGAATCATGGCACTGACATAAATGCTACAAGGTATAACTCTATTTTAAGTAAGCTACGACTCCATTTTCAGTATTTTTGCAGAATTATCAATATGTCTACCTTTGAAGCAGATGTGGTCTGTCCTTATCTTTCCAAGAACTTTGAAAGTGTCAAGTCATTCAGATATGGACATCAACAAGACACCTGATGCGACATCAGTCTGGAACAAGTGCCTTGTAATCCCAATTTGAAACTCAAACAAGAACAATAGCCAAAACAGTGTATTCTGAATTGTTGTATTTTTACCTGATATGTTTAAAAGAATATGTCTTATACTAGCATCTTGATGCTCATTGGTTATGTCAGACATTCCTATGGTGTAGTGGGAAATTCCAAGTTAGATAAGATATGTATAAAAGCACTACCACTTGGCCACTTGTCAGGAGAGGTCCTTTGCCCCAGATTATTGCACAAGACACTACCAGAGAAGAACCTGTCTGCCAGAGAGGCTGCTGTCTCACATTTTCTATTGAAAGTTGATAATGAACCTGAGTTCGGGAGGAGCTGATCCTGATGCCACACATGTTTACCTTTCCCAGGGAGCACGAACTCTCTGAATACTGATAATTATGGTGTTTGGCATTAAATAGGTATGCAGTGCGCACATGCTCCCTAAGAAGATCTAGATGCACCTTATGCTACTCCATGCTCTCCTAGAGTAGTGCATAGAATTAGATTTTAGGTGTTAGGTTTTTAGAATACATGTTGCCATGTTAGAAATGTTCATTTTTTTCCGTTGTTAGCAAATATGCATTTATACTGTTTTAATTGTATTCTGAGTGGGTATCTTAGATGTGCTGAGCAAAAGGGTGCACCTGTTGAAATAAGCGCACTTTTTAGTTAAAGTGTCTATTTCTTAGCGCAGTTTGTGTGTGTGGTATTGCATTAAAAAAGGTTTGTTTCTAATCGCCACGGTGGCCCTGGATCGATGTTTAGGGACTGTTAGTACTCCAAAAGCATTGACCACACTTCAACTATGTATAGGGCGGGGTTCTGTGGGGATGCAAAAACCTTTCTTTCATAATCAAGCTTTGGTATATGGAACTAAGTTCACTCGTGTAACCCTTGGATGTGGAAACAAACCTTTTAGAGCTGAGCCAGAAGCCTAGTTTACACAACAGCACCATTCCATGACTTTTTGTTACAATTTTGAAAGAGGCAAAATACCATATTTTTCTGTTACAAAAGAGAAGCCACTCTCTTCCTATCTCTTAAATTCGTTTGTAACCATTGCTCTCCATTGATAATTTCTTGTCTGGCTTGTACTTGGCTTAAAAGTTTGTTTATTAAATCAGAGTCTTGTGATATGTCCTATAAGAAATTAGGAATAGGCACTGGTTCTTCCTGTTCTTCTCCTTCTCTTGAGAGAGCATCCACCTTGAAAGGGGCTTCAAGTAAGGCCTCTTTTAAATAGTATTGCCATTATGTGAAGGTCCCCTTAATCGCTAGCAACTGCCTATCATAAATTATATAGTTTCATTCGGAAGTGGAAAGTCTCTTTGAAAACTGAGCCTCTAGATGTACTGCAACAATACCACACCAATAGCTAATAATCCATCAGTCTCTACTCTGAAGGACATTTACGTATTCATGTAATTGAAAAAGTACTAATGTAAATGTGGTTTTTAGAAAGTATGAAGAGGCTATCTGTTCTTGGCCTCACACAAGAGGGTGACCTTTCTGAATCAGTTCTAAGAAGGGTTTCTCTATGGTACCAACATATTTAATGAAGGGGCAGCAAATGTTTCCAAATGTAAATATTGTTGGCTTTCTTTGGCAGATTTTGGAGTTGCCCACTCTAGTACAGATTTAACCATGTCTTGATCCATGATGTTGCCGTCTTTGGAAATGCAAAATCCTAAAAAGATGGCCTAGGGCTTTTCAAAAAACATTGCTCTGCTTTTCCATTTATAGAGAGCTTTCTCTGTCTTGAAAGAACTTCTCATGCATACTGGTGATGCTATCGAAGAGTGTTAGAATAGATTAGGATATTTTCTAAATAAATGATCATGAATGTATCCAGCACTTTCCTCAAAATATTAATAACAGAATGCTGAAAGGTGACGGGTCATTACATTTACTAAATTGTATTACTATGTACTTATAATGACCATAGCAAATATAAAATTATGCTTTCCACTCATTACCCTCACATATTCTGAATAGATTGTATGCTTCTCTTAGGTATAGTTTGAAAAAGATCTTGACATCTTTTATTTGATCCACAAGGACAGATAAAAGGCAGCCATGATAGTAATTTCTGACTTTAATGACTTTTACACTCAGTATTCTGTAAATTGCTGACATTCCCCTTTTAGTTTAGGATTAAAAAAGAGTGAGACCCGTTGCCACTTAAGTGGAATGTCTAATAAACCCCTTGTCTAAGTTTCCATGTAACTATTACTTCAGCACTTTGTATTCTTTTGAGCTCCAGGTAATAGCACATATTGGTGGTATGGAGGAAAGGTATCTGCTCCTTTTAGGCTTTAGATGTCTTCGAAATCTTGTTATGCTTCAGGAATCTTTTCTTCTGCTAATTCTTCCTCCTCTTTCACCAGAGTCTGGGTTGAACTATCTACATTTAAATAGGTGAAATTCTGCTTACTATTGACAGCTTTGTGGGGAACACAATGTTACATACAATAATTCAACATAAAGCTAATGGTGGGAGGTTTGGCTTGGGAGCTTGTTCTTTTGGTTATACCTTCTATACTGGAATTAGCATTGGAAGAAGAAACACTGGTGTTCCCTGATGTGGGGAGTACTAACTGATTATATTGGCTTGAAAGAAAAGCTTACTCATGTTGAGTGGTATTAAGCTCATTTTGAACCTTTGAAATGGCTTGCAGCATTATCTGTAATGGATAGGTCACTGACTCTATAATGGGGAGGATAGTAGGCCGGGAATACTGTCAGAATTTCAGGGTAAAATATCATCCTGAAGAGGAGTAGAGTCAACAATCTATAGCGTGCGCTATACCAAAGGTGTCATAAGGCTTATCTCTCTCTCAGCAATCAAAGTCTGTTCTGCCAAGAATGAGTTCTAAAGCTGAATAGCCCAGAAGAGGCACCTGGACCACTGGGATGGAAGAAGGCTGCTCAGTGGAGCAGCAGAAGGTTATTGGATACAGTTGCAGAAAGATGTAACACCCCAAGGGAGAGGCACAAAGATGGTGAATGGCGGCACTTGCAGCAGAGCAGAGAACACTGTAGTGTAGCTCCTATTTCCCTAATAGGCTCTGCGCATTGGAATAATATACCCTATAGTCTTGACATAGGACTGAGGTCGGTATGTCCCTATCGAGTATATTAAACTTAATTACTTGTGCCAGCTAGCTCAGAGGCCACTAGAAACTCCTTGACAAACAAGAAGGGAGTAGTTTCTGGCAGCCGCAAAACATGACAACTTTGTTTCCCTTTAGAATCAGAACGTGTCCCAGAGTCGTGGAAACAATAGATAACCGTTTCACTCAGCTCAATCGTGCATGCTTAGTTTTCCTCAAAGTTACACAGAAAGAATAGACGGGCGTTTCAATAAAAGGATTTATTGAACAGTCTTGTTTCTCGTGTAGGTGATATGTGCTGTTACGATCACAAGACAGTATGCAAGATAAATAATGTACAGCGTAAGCAGTAGAAATAAATAGTATTGCGTTAGCATTATCTTTTAGCGTATATTCACATACATAAATACCATGAGCTAAAAATGCGAGTACTCATATGATGCGTTTCTAAGCTAGTTCTACCCCAATGTTCCTAACCTAACCTAGGTGTAGGGAGAGGTATGAAGTAGGTGAAGTATTCTCTAGTATGCCTAGTATGCCTAGTATGCCAAGAGTCCCTCTAGGTTCTAGTCGGCTCCATACCTTAAGAATGAGAGAGGTGGGAATCTCTTGCCAGACTCGAACTCCAACACCCCGCAAGGGAAGTCAGATCACTGGAAGCTGGACTCTCTGCGTGCAGGGATGACAGCGTCTTCTCAGTGCGTCAGGCCGGGAAACAGGCTCCTCTGAAGTCGAGGTCTCCTCTAGATTACAAGGGCTAGGGAAGGTATATTTATACCTGAGAGGTACCTCAGAATGTTAGCATTGACGTGAATCGGACAGCGGAAGACGTCATGAATGAACCACTAAGGTATAACGGTTCATGCATAATAGATGAGTCCTTGAAGAAATCAATAGTCCTGTGCTAGGGAAACTCCCGAAGCCTAAGGGTCTGTTCTTCAAGAACTCGTTGTGACGTTAGGGTGGACGGATGTCGGAGACCATGCCTGTATTTGGAGTGCACGGTTTAATGCCTAAATAAGGACTGGGATTTTATGCCTATATAGGGGCAGGGCGAATTGTGCCTATATAAGGACATGATACAGGAAAACCTATATACGGACACCCTAAGAGGAATACAACACCCACTCCACTTTCGTGTGTACGATAATAATATAAATGCTAAACATTTAAAATGCTAAACATAAAATGGAGTACCGCATATTGCTAAAACATTTCTTAAAAGCATTTTAAAAAACCTATTAGAATGCAAAAAGTACTGTACATTTTAAGCATTGCATCTCATTTCAGGCATATATTTGAAAATAAAAATGCAATTGGAATGAAATAAGCAGTAATAATTACATGTGACAAAAAAATGTTCGATAAGTTGTTCAAAAATCAAAGTCATTTCATGTCATGGAAATTAATGAACTTTTTAGACTAACAAGATGACTAAGTGTCTGTGGATGTACCGCGAAGTCCGTACTATAAGAATAGTTCTACTTCAAGCAGATTGTTGTGCCATTTGTTTTTAAAAAACGGAAAAAAGTTCAATTTGGGAAGAGTTCCAAGTTTTTGAAATATGAAGGCCAAATTGTTACTGCATCTCTGGAACACTGTGGGCTGAATCAGAGTCAGTGTACGGGTCTGGTGTACACATGAGATCATCTATTTCTGTAGACAAAATATCGTCCACTGTAGTTGGTGACATTCGGAACACCTCGTGTAGTAGATTTAATTGCACAGAGATGTGAAGCATCGCTTTCAGCATTGGATGCTGCAGCAATGTTCGCGTCCGTTGTTACCTGTGTGCCTGTTGATCCATCTCGTACCTCAGCAGCAGCAGGAAGCGTCTGTGAGATCTCAATGAATGCCGTCATCAGGATTGGTAGCCTCTGAGGACAACACAGAGCATGGGCCATTATCGGGTCCAGCAGAGTATCGATATCCGTTGGCGTAGCTGATGGAAATGTTAGACAGGTGTCCAACACGCATTCTTCACCGCATAGCAGGCATCGTAGAACAGGTAAGATGCAATCTTGCCAGATTGGTCTGAACGACAGGAACCACGTGGTATTAAGTTCCCGTAGACGATTCATGCCCAAAAGCTGTACTATTCGCTCACGGCACTTTCGTTCAAGGAGAGCTTTCTCCATTTCGCTCAGAGTGATGTCTGCGAATAGGCTGGCCATAGCGTAATAGCAGGAAGAGAAATAGAATTCCGGCAACAAGTGCGAGAATTAATGGTATGCCACCAAACACCGAATGTGCAAAATTTGGGATGATTCCGAGTATTGCCTGGAAAGGTGTTAACAGTCCGGAACAGATGCTATTAAATACATGTACAATTCCGCTTGTATCAGACATGTTAAAGATACGTCCTATCATTTCCACGAAATGTATAGGGCAGTTTGTACGTATTAAAGTTTGTATCTCAGCTGAAGTCCTTGCAATTTGTAGATCATAGGTTTCTTTGGCCGAGGTCAAAGGCACTGTTTGTTGTAAAAGCATGGCTTTCATTCTGCTTAAAGTATCAAATCTTATAAAAGAGACGTTCAGCGAAGGCCACAAAGGCGACTCCCTGACTGTGTCTATTGGGGCAAACAATACTTGCATACAGCAAGTGACCCTGGAGTTCACCGTTACTAGATATGGGATGCCTGGCAACATTCCGCAGCAACTCTGATCATTCAACATGAGGTAACTTCCATTAGAAAGTTGTCCAAACGTTGGATTAATCACAGCAGCTGGTGTACCCTGCTGGTGGCAAGACAAATTTGCCACAGAACCATTACAAGCCCCGTGTAAAGAAATGTCCTGACATATTAGTGAACCGCTCAGTGCATTTTTACAGTGTGTACCGCTCAGAAACACTTCACGATCCCCACTCCAACATCTATATGTGTATGGTAAATTCCAAGATGTCTTAATGTATTCCTTACCCAACCTTTAATATTTGCCTGCTTGCATTTGTTTGAGGCAATACTGAAACTGAAAAGTAGTCACAGGTAGTGTGATTTTGCCATGAATAAGCCATTCTGTAGCTGGTTTTTCTGCCACTGTGAATGGTAACTTTTCCAGTTTTTCAATGCTCAGCACTGTATACTTTGCTCCTCTTTGTGCCAGTTCGATCTGTTTATCAGTGAGATTGTATTCTGCAAACAGAGCCGTCGTGTTGATAAAACGCCAAGCCACATAGCCCGCTCGCAAAGATTGCAGCGTCCAGCTTAATAACACAATAGAACGTAATTGAGATTGGCCTTGTTGTAACATCGCCAAATCTTGTTCTAGTATGTCGATAGCAGAGGATACAATGCCATCCAATGAATATATTCTGGAGGACAAAGTTGTTAACCCATTGTCGACCACAGAGAGTGTTTTCTCTAAATTAATACGATCAAGTTCACGTATTCGTTCTGCGGCCTCCATCTGTGACACTTTCCATGCTTCATTATAGGCACCATAAATGCCGGCATATATGAAACGTTTTTGACGCGGTTTTCTTGGTCCATGCAAGAATTCCCTAAGGTCTGCGTCTTCTTTAAGTAAGGATAAGTGTTGTTTCACATCCTTAAGTGTAGATTTTTGTAGCCAATCGATGCAAACTTTTCCTACACTGTATGTTGTTACTACCCCCGGATGCTGTCTTTGGACGTATCTTGGGTCTGGCCTATAAATAGTAAAGCCCTGAGTTTTATTCAGGAATCTTTCCTGACAGTTGTTCGTGTCTGTGGGCCAGATCAACCATTTTCTCCAATCAGGATTAGATCTGTTGAGTTGTAGTATTTTGTCAACTGTAACCGCTGCCTGTGTATTGTTTAAGCCTGGGCGTAGTTCGCGAAGTAGTGGGAAATTCCAAGTTAGATAAGATATGTATAAAAGCACTACCACTTGGCCACTTGTCAGGAGAGGTCCTTTGCCCCAGATTATTGCACAAGACACTACCAGAGAAGAACCTGTCTGCCAGAGAGGCTGCTGTCTCACATTTTCTATTGAAAGTTGATAATGAACCTGAGTTCGGGAGGAGCTGATCCTGATGCCACACATGTTTACCTTTCCCAGGGAGCACGAACTCTCTGAATACTGATAATTATGGTGTTTGGCATTAAATAGGTATGCAGTGCGCACATGCTCCCTAAGAAGATCTAGATGCACCTTATGCTACTCCATGCTCTCCTAGAGTAGTGCATAGAATTAGATTTTAGGTGTTAGGTTTTTAGAATACATGTTGCCATGTTAGAAATGTTCATTTTTTTCCGTTGTTAGCAAATATGCATTTATACTGTTTTAATTGTATTCTGAGTGGGTATCTTAGATGTGCTGAGCAAAAGGGTGCACCTGTTGAAATAAGCGCACTTTTTAGTTAAAGTGTCTATTTCTTAGCGCAGTTTGTGTGTGTGGTATTGCATTAAAAAAGGTTTGTTTCTAATCGCCACGGTGGCCCTGGATCGATGTTTAGGGACTGTTAGTACTCCAAAAGCATTGACCACACTTCAACTATGTATAGGGCGGGGTTCTGTGGGGATGCAAAAACCTTTCTTTCATAATCAAGCTTTGGTATATGGAACTAAGTTCACTCGTGTAACCCTTGGATGTGGAAACAAACCTTTTAGAGCTGAGCCAGAAGCCTAGTTTACACAACAGCACCATTCCATGACTTTTTGTTACAATTTTGAAAGAGGCAAAATACCATATTTTTCTGTTACAAAAGAGAAGCCACTCTCTTCCTATCTCTTAAATTCGTTTGTAACCATTGCTCTCCATTGATAATTTCTTGTCTGGCTTGTACTTGGCTTAAAAGTTTGTTTATTAAATCAGAGTCTTGTGATATGTCCTATAAGAAATTAGGAATAGGCACTGGTTCTTCCTGTTCTTCTCCTTCTCTTGAGAGAGCATCCACCTTGAAAGGGGCTTCAAGTAAGGCCTCTTTTAAATAGTATTGCCATTATGTGAAGGTCCCCTTAATCGCTAGCAACTGCCTATCATAAATTATATAGTTTCATTCGGAAGTGGAAAGTCTCTTTGAAAACTGAGCCTCTAGATGTACTGCAACAATACCACACCAATAGCTAATAATCCATCAGTCTCTACTCTGAAGGACATTTACATATTCATGTAATTGAAAAAGTACTAATGTAAATGTGGTTTTTAGAAAGTATGAAGAGGCTATCTGTTCTTGGCCTCACACAAGAGGGTGACCTTTCTGAATCAGTTCTAAGAAGGGTTTCTCTATGGTACCAACATATTTAATGAAGGGGCAGCAAATGTTTCCAAATGTAAATATTGTTGGCTTTCTTTGGCAGATTTTGGAGTTGCCCACTCTAGTACAGATTTAACCATGTCTTGATCCATGATGTTGCCGTCTTTGGAAATGCAAAATCCTAAAAAGATGGCCTAGGGCTTTTCAAAAACATTGCTCTGCTTTTCCATTTATAGAGAGCTTTCTCTGTCTTGAAAGAACTTCTCATGCATACTGGTGATGCTATCGAAGAGTGTTAGAATAGATTAGGATATTTTCTAAATAAATGATCATGAATGTATCCAGCACTTTCCTCAAAATATTAATAACAGAATGCTGAAAGGTGACGGGTCATTACATTTACTAAATTGTATTACTATGTACTTATAATGACCATAGCAAATATAAAATTATGCTTTCCACTCATTACCCTCACATATTCTGAATAGATTGTATGCTTCTCTTAGGTATAGTTTGAAAAAGATCTTGACATCTTTTATTTGATCCACAAGAACAGATAAAAGGCAGCCATGATAGTAATTTCTGACTTTAATGACTTTTACACTCAGTATTCTGTAAATTGCTGACATTCCCTTTTAGTTTAGGATTAAAAAGAGTGAGACCCGTTGCCACTTAAGTGGAATGTCTAATAAACCCCTTGTCTAAGTTTCCATGTAACTATTACTTCAGCACTTTGTATTCTTTTGAGCTCCAGGTAATAGCACATATTGGTGGTATGGAGGAAAGGTATCTGCTCCTTTTAGGCTTTAGATGTCTTCGAAATCTTGTTATGCTTCAGGAATCTTTTCTTCTGCTAATTCTTCCTCCTCTTTCACCAGAGTCTGGGTTGAACTATCTACATTTAAATAGGTGAAATTCTGCTTACTATTGACAGCTTTGTGGGGAACACAATGTTACATACAATAATTCAACATAAAGCTAATGGTGGGAGGTTTGGCTTGGGAGCTTGTTCTTTTGGTTATACCTTCTATACTGGAATTAGCATTGGAAGAAGAAACACTGGTGTTCCCTGATGTGGGGAGTACTAACTGATTATATTGGCTTGAAAGAAAAGCTTACTCATGTTGAGTGGTATTAAGCTCATTTTGAACCTTTGAAATGGCTTGCAGCATTATTTGTAATGGATAGGTCACTGACTCTATAATGGGGAGGATAGTAGGCCGGGAATACTGTCAGAATTTCAGGGTAAAATATCATCCTGAAGAGGAGTAGAGTCAACAATCTATAGCGTGCGCTATACCAAAGGTGTCATAAGGCTTATCTCTCTCTCAGCAATCAAAGTCTGTTCTGCCAAGAATGAGTTCTAAAGCTGAATAGCCCAGAAGAGGCTCCTGGACCACTGGGATGGAAGAAGGCTGCTCAGTGGAGCAGCAGAAGGTTATTGGATACAGTTGCAGAAAGATGTAACACCCCAAGGGAGAGGCACAAAGATGGTGAATGGCGGCACTTGCAGCAGAGCAGAGAACACTGTAGTGTAGCTCCTATTTCCCTAATAGGCTCTGCGCATTGGAATAATATACCCTATAGTCTTGACATAGGACTGAGGTCGGTATGTCCCTATCGAGTATATTAAACTTAATTACTTGTGCCAGCTAGCTCAGAGGCCACTAGAAACTCCTTGACAAACAAGAAGGGAGTAGTTTCTGGCAGCCGCAAAACATGACAACTTTGTTTCCCTTTAGAATCAGAACGTGTCCCAGAGTCGTGGAAACAATAGATAACCGTTTCACTCAGCTCAATCGTGCATGCTTAGTTTTCCTCAAAGTTACACAGAAAGAATAGACGGGCGTTTCAATAAAAGGATTTATTGAACAGTCTTGTTTCTCGTGTAGGTGATATGTGCTGTTACGATCACAAGACAGTATGCAAGATAAATAATGTACAGCGTAAGCAGTAGAAATAAATAGTATTGCGTTAGCATTATCTTTTAGCGTATATTCACATACATAAATACCATGAGCTAAAAATGCGAGTACTCATATGATGCGTTTCTAAGCTAGTTCTACCCCAATGTTCCTAACCTAACCTAGGTGTAGGGAGAGGTATGAAGTAGGTGAAGTATTCTCTAGTATGCCTAGTATGCCTAGTATGCCAAGAGTCCCTCTAGGTTCTAGTCGGCTCCATACCTTAAGAATGAGAGAGGTGGGAATCTCTTGCCAGACTCGAACTCCAACACCCCGCAAGGGAAGTCAGATCACTGGAAGCTGGACTCTCTGCGTGCAGGGATGACAGCGTCTTCTCAGTGCGTCAGGCCGGGAAACAGGCTCCTCTGAAGTCGAGGTCTCCTCTAGATTACAAGGGCTAGGGAAGGTATATTTATACCTGAGAGGTACCTCAGAATGTTAGCATTGACGTGAATCGGACAGCGGAAGACGTCATGAATGAACCACTAAGGTATAACGGTTCATGCATAATAGATGAGTCCTTGAAGAAATCAATAGTCCTGTGCTAGGGAAACTCCCGAAGCCTAAGGGTCTGTTCTTCAAGAACTCGTTGTGACGTTAGGGTGGACGGATGTCGGAGACCATGCCTGTATTTGGAGTGCACGGTTTAATGCCTAAATAAGGACTGGGATTTTATACCTATATAGGGGCAGGGCGAATTGTGCCTATATAAGGACATGATACAGGAAAACCTATATACGGACACCCTAAGAGGAATACAACACCCACTCCACTTTCGTGTGTACGATAATAATATAAATGCTAAACATTTAAAATGCTAAACATAAAATGGAGTACCGCATATTGCTAAAACATTTCTTAAAAGCATTTTAAAAACCTATTAGAATGCAAAAAGTACTGTACATTTTAAGCATTGCATCTCATTTCAGGCATATATTTGAAAATAAAAATGCAATTGGAATGAAATAAGCAGTAATAATTACATGTGACAAAAAAATGTTCGATAAGTTGTTCAAAAATCAAAGTCATTTCATGTCATGGAAATTAATGAACTTTTTAGACTAACAAGATGACTAAGTGTCTGTGGAAGTACCGCGAAGTCCGTACTATAAGAATAGTTCTACTTCAAGCAGATTGTTGTGCCATTTGTTTTTTAAAAAACGGAAAAAAGTTCAATTTGGGAAGAGTTCCAAGTTTTTGAAATATGAAGGCCAAATTGTTACTGCATCTCTGGAACACTGTGGGCTGAATCAGAGTCAGTGTACGGGTCTGGTGTACACATGAGATCATCTATTTCTGTAGACAAAATATCGTCCACTGTAGTTGGTGACATTCGGAACACCTCGTGTAGTAGATTTAATTGCACAGAGATGTGAAGCATCGCTTTCAGCATTGGATGCTGCAGCAATGTTCGCGTCCGTTGTTACCTGTGTGCCTGTTGATCCATCTCGTACCTCAGCAGCAGCAGGAAGCGTCTGTGAGATCTCAATGAATGCCGTCATCAGGATTGGTAGCCTCTGAGGACAACACAGAGCATGGGCCATTATCGGGTCCAGCAGAGTATCGATATCCGTTGGCGTAGCTGATGGAAATGTTAGACAGGTGTCCAACACGCATTCTTCACCGCATAGCAGGCATCGTAGAACAGGTAAGATGCAATCTTGCCAGATTGGTCTGAACGACAGGAACCACGTAGTATTAAGTTCCCGTAGACGATTCATGCCCAAAAAGCTGTACTATTCGCTCACGGCACTTTCGTTCAAGGAGAGCTTTCTCCATTTCGCTCAGAGTGATGTCTGCGAATAGGCTGGCCATAGCGTAATAGCAGGAAGAGAACTAGAATTCCGGCAACAAGTGCGAGAATTAATGGTATGCCACCAAACACCGAATGTGCAAAATTTGGGATGATTCCGAGTATTGCCTGGAAAGGTGTTAACAGTCCGGAACAGATGCTCTTAAATACATGTACAATTCCGCTTGTATCAGACATGTTAAAGATACGTCCTATCATTTCCACGAAATGTATAGGGCAGTTTGTACGTATTAAAGTTTGTATCTCAGCTGAAGTCCTTGCAATTTGTAGATCATAGGTTTCTTTGGCCGAGGTCAAAGGCACTGTTTGTTGTAAAAGCATGGCTTTCATTCTGCTTAAAGTATCAAATCTTATAAAAGAGACGTTCAGCGAAGGCCACAAAGGCGACTCCCTGACTGTGTCTATTGGGGCAAACAATACTTGCATACAGCAAGTGACCCTGGAGTTCACCGTTACTAGATATGGGATGCCTGGCAACATTCCGCAGCAACTCTGATCATTCAACATGAGGTAACTTCCATTAGAAAGTTGTCCAAACGTTGGATTAATCACAGCAGCTGGTGTACCCTGCTGGTGGCAAGACAAATTTGCCACAGAACCATTACAAGCCCCGTGTAAAGAAATGTCCTGACATATTAGTGAACCGCTCAGTGCATTTTTACAGTGTGTACCGCTCAGAAACACTTCACGATCCCCACTCCAACATCTATATGTGTATGGTAAATTCCAAGATGTCTTAATGTATTCCTTACCCAACCTTTAATATTTGCCTGCTTGCATTTGTTTGAGGCAATACTGAAACTGAAAAGTAGTCACAGGTAGTGTGATTTTGCCATGAATAAGCCATTCTGTAGCTGGTTTTTCTGCCACTGTGAATGGTAACTTTTCCAGTTTTTCAATGCTCAGCACTGTATACTTTGCTCCTCTTTGTGCCAGTTCGATCTGTTTATCAGTGAGATTGTATTCTGCAAACAGAGCCGTCGTGTTGATAAAACGCCAAGCCACATAGCCCGCTCGCAAAGATTGCAGCGTCCAGCTTAATAACACAATAGAACGTAATTGAGATTGGCCTTGTTGTAACATCGCCAAATCTTGTTCTAGTATGTCGATAGCAGAGGATACAATGCCATCCAATGAATATATTCTGGAGGACAAAGTTGTTAACCCATTTTCGACCACAGAGAGTGTTTTCTCTAAATTAATACGATCAAGTTCACGTATTCATTCTGCGGCCTCCATCTGTGACACTTTCCATGCTTCATTATAGGCAGCATAAATGCCGGCATATATGAAACGTTTTTGACGCGGTTTTCTTGGTCCATGCAAGAATTCCCTAAGGTCTGCGTCTTCTTTAAGTAAGGATAAGTGTTGTTTCACATCCTTAAGTGTAGATTTTTGTAGCCAATCGATGCAAACTTTTCCTACACTGTATGTTGTTACTACCCCCGGATGCTGTCTTTGGACGTATCTTGGGTCTGGCCTATAAATAGTAAAGCCCTGAGTTTTATTCAGGAATCTTTCCTGACAGTTGTTCGTGTCTGTGGGCCAGATCAACCATTTTCTCCAATCAGGATTAGATCTGTTGAGTTGTAGTATTTTGTCAACTGTAACCGCTGCCTGTGTATTGTTTAAGCCTGGGCGTAGTTCGCGAAGTAGCGGTACGCGAAGCTACACAAAGTGCAGTTCGCACTACGCGAGCTACGCGTAGCACTACGCGAACTGCGTAGTGCGCTGTTCGCGATGATTGCACAGTGCCGGATGCTTGTCTGCACTGTGCAATCATTGAAAACGGCATCTTGCACAGTGCGAGCTGTCTTTTACTGCCGCTCGAGTAGATTTTTACTCGAGCGGCAGCTTTCTCAATGCCGACTGGTAGTTTCTCATCGCGAGCGGTCGCGAGCATACGCGACCACTCGCAATGAGAAACCTGACCTCCCCGCGTTGAGAATCTCGCCGGGAGGTTTATTTTCCACGCTCGCGATCGGCAACTTGATGTTGCTGATCGCGAACGAGGAAAAAGTCTCGCCGGGATGTCATTTTACTTGCTCGCGGTCGCCAACTTGACGTTGAGGACCGTGAGCAAGCAAAAAATGACCGCTGCACTACGCTACGCTACGCGTGTTTGCACTGTGCTACGTGCAATTCGCGTTGTGCGAAGTAGCGCAAACTTCGCAAACTACGCGAGCGTAGCGTAGTGCTTTGCCCAGGGTTAGTATTGTTATCACTTGCAGGTGTTGGTACGGAAGGTGTTTTCATCTCTTTGATCTTGGCTAGTCCAAGACAAGATGTTTGTTGGATAGTTTCATTCAAAAACATGATTTGTTCAGGGATGATGCAGGCTTTAAATAAAGCTTCTATCCCCTGCACTTGCCAATCTTTAGTACCCCAGACAGTTTTTGTGTCTATTGTGTCTTTCCAAAAGTCAAAACCCTGTCTAGACAGTTGGGCAATAAATGCTGCAGAATAAATCTGTTTTGTATTTGTTAACATAATTTTCAGTCCTGTTTTGTTTACATTTTTATAGTAAACCGTTTCTGGATCAGATGTATTGTAACCTGAAAAATGTGGAAACTTATTAGCAAATGTTTTTGAACTACCTTTTGGTGGTGTAGGACAATGCTCCCATTGGTTAAACATAAACACATTTCTAGGGTATGCAGATTTATGCAAATAATGATGACCATAGTGGTTATAGCAATACAGATGTTCATAGTCTGATGAACCCTCTAAATATTCACTTTTAGAAAATGCAGCAGATTTTTCTAGGTCAAACATCATGTCATTAACAGTCTCAAAGTCCCAATCATCAGAATAGGTACTGGACAAAATGAGATCACTTAGTGAAATTTTAAACAAATGTGGAATGTTCAATTGTTCCGTCGAGCCAAAAATATCAAAATCTGTTTTGTCCCACACTATACCATCCTGTATAGGAACGGCTGTGATGTTCACTGTTGACAAGTCTCTTGCTTCACGATGGGAAGATTTATGAGGTTTCAAAAGTAAGTTCACATCTTTTATTTCAGTGTTCACATGGATGTATCTGCCATTTATAAGCACGCTCATAGTCATAACCAAAGCTAGCCAAAGCAGGAAAACAAATATTCCAGAAATAATCCAGAGTTCAATCCATGGTGAAACCAGATAAGTTTTTTCCAGAAAGTGAAGAAAGTCTTCTACTTGCTGCTTGAATGTTAATGATGCTGGCGTCATTTCAGGTTCACTCGGCTCTTCTGAGAACGTATCAAAGTTAATGAAATAGCCAGAAGCAGTTCTGTCAATTGTTGAAATTGCATCAGGATTTGTAGAAATCGCTGGAACCAGTTGATCACTTGCTACATTGGTGTAGACAGGTGTATTTGGACGAACTGTTACTTGATTTTCAAGAGGGATGAGTTCCATTGCATTGTTGATTATTCCTTCATCTGTTACTGCTGAAGTCTCGATGGTTATCAGTCTTTCAGTCTGAACCTCTTGGATAGTAGCGAGAGGAGTGCGTCTGCTACTAGGTCGGAGTCCACGAGGCCTACTATTTAGTATTGGCCACATACTGTGGTTTGATGAGGTCGATGGACACAAATCTTTTCTCCTTTTTTCCAGCAAGGGGCGGCAGTAGTACTGTTCTTGTTCCTTGAACAGCTAGGACAGGTACTGGTTGTCTGTAAGAAGGTCCAAATTCCTTCTTGTCCGCAATCTTTTCTCTGACTAGATCCCCAACTTTTGGAATCCAGACAGGCCTTGCTGGGACAGCCGGTTGATCCCCAGTGGTGGTTGGCTGCAGGAATACGTTGCTTTGTTTCGTTCTTAATTTGTTTAAGTCCTGTAAAACAGCCAAACGATCTTTGATATCAAAGGGTTTATTTTCCACCACTGTGCCTACGTGATCGAGGTCTGGTACCCACATTCTTGTCCCAAATAGGACCTTATATGGAGTGACCCCCCCTAGAGAACTTCTTGGCAAATTATTTAATAAGCGTTGGACCCCATAAAGATGTTTGACCCACCCATCACCCGAACCTAATACCCTAGCTGTTATAGACTGCTTTATGTCCCGGTTTTTCCTTTCCACAACCGAATTTCCCTCAGGATGGAATGGAGAGGAGTACCGCAATCCAACGCCCAGACTGGCCATGGCTTCTTTGTAAGCCCGAGAGCTAAACACAGGGCCCTGGTCAGAATGTAGCATGCCTATTGCGTATGTGCCGGTAAAGACTCGCAAATCTTTTATAACAGTTCGAGCGTCAGCCGAGCGCTGAGGCCATATCCATAGGAACCTTGATTTAGTATTTGTGGGATTGCACTTGTCCATGAGGACGCCTGTGCATAGATAGTCTAATGCTGTCTAATAATGGTGTCTGTGCAGGGCAGCAACATTCGTAGCATGGTGTCTGGTGGCTTTCTCGCTGTAATTTACAGTCTATGCAGTTATTGATGAATATGTGTATTTCTGTATTCATCCCAGGCCACCAGTACATCTCTTTTAATGCCAATATTGTTTTAGAGATCCCTTGATGTGACAGAACCTCCCCCAAATGCGTTTCATAAATTAAAGCTGCTCTACGTTCCT
Organism: Calotriton arnoldi; assembly: GCA_963921515.1. Taxonomy (NCBI): domain Eukaryota; kingdom Metazoa; phylum Chordata; class Amphibia; order Caudata; family Salamandridae; genus Calotriton; species Calotriton arnoldi. The sequence continues at coordinate 337,443 of CAWUFW010010191.1, read as the reverse complement.
TGTTTGGGATTACCCTATCCCCCACTCCAGGGATTCGAGCAAAAGGAACATTGTTCGCATCAATTATATAAGAGTACTTGAGTGGAAACTTTTTTGGTAACGCTGCACCACTGCCTTTGCTTGTAGCATTGACAGCCAACATTATCTCACTGTCTATTTTTGTTTTTGAACGAGTGATCGCAGCTACAGAAGCCGTCTGAACAGCCCCCTTTGTGGCTTCGTCAGCCAATGAATTCCCTGCAACGTGAATGCCATCACGTTGATGACTCAGTGTGTGGATCACGTGAGCCTTTGGTAGTTCGTTTTTTAACTGAACTACTTGTTCCCAAAGCGTTTTATGCTTTATTGTGCCACCTTTCTCATCTTTGAATCCATTTTCAAGCCAGTTTTGTATATATTCATTATACGACTGAATACAGTAAAAGGAATCGCACTATTAGTGTGGGGAATTCTCGATCTGTACTTTCAAGTGCCAGTTTGAATGCTTGTAGTTCAGCTCGCTGAGCTGTACAATCTCCTAGAGATTGAGTTTTTGTGACCATAGGTCTGAAGATGCCATCTCACATGCGACCTTTAACGATTGCACACGCTGCACTGTAAGCTTGCTTACCCCCTGTTGCGGGTTGTGCGGATCCATCAGTGTAAATTATGAATTCGTACTGATCGAGAGGCAGAATTTCAGTGGGCAGAGGACATTCATGTTCATATTGCAGGAACGCTTGGGTTTTTAAATCAGGATCAAAAACATATTCAACATCTGTTGCAGCAAGAGAATTAACCCATTGTATCCATCTTGGATGTAATGCTTTAGCATTTGGAATGCTTGCTTTTGTGACCGCTTCTAAAGCCGGTACTGGGGTAACGACAATAATGCGTTTCCCTTGGGCTAGAGCTCTTTCTTTTCCCACAGCGGTTTGAACTGCTGTCAGAATTTTTTCAGTTGAAGTGAAGCGCATTTCCGCTTGTGTGTACAAATGAGATTTGTCTGCGATTGGTATTTTCTCACCCTCATTAAATGTTAAGTAGGTGAATCCGCATTGACCTGAAATTATTCGGATCACCAAATTGCGTTGACTTACGCGTGTTTGTAAGTGATTTGTTGCTAACATGTTAGCCTGGAGTGAACGCAAGATTTCTGTGTCTTCTTGTGTCCAATTCTTGATAGAAAAATCAGGTTTGATTAATGCGTAGTGAGGTTTAACCCTTTCTGCGTAATTTAGAATGTATGTTCTTCCAAAGTTTAGGAAACCCAGGATGGATTGTAAGTTTTTTTGCGTTTTTGGAGGTTGGAGCAGCGCACACTTTTCTAAAAAGTTGGCTGCCAAGCTCTTGCCTTCACTTGAAAGCTCATATCCTAGAAATAGGACATTGAGATGTGCAATTCGGGATTTTTTCAAGTTGAACTTGTAGCCCTCAGAGACGAAGCCCAGTATAATGGTGCTTACCCTGTTCAAGTGTTTGTCCAGGTCATCGTCCGTCAGATAGATGTCATCGACATAGGACAATGCCTCATTGTCATAAATTTGTAGTAACTCTGTTACTCTCGCTGAGAATAACCCCGGGCTGTTCTTGAACCCTTGTGGGAGTCGACAAAATTGACGCTGGGTCCCCATTATGGAGAATGCTGTTAAGTACCTGCTTTCAGGTGCTATGTTTTGACAAAAGAAACCATTTGAGATGTCCAATGTGGTTTTGTATTTTTACGCACAATGTTATTCATTAATGCTGTGCTATGTGCATTTTGCACTGCAAATGTTTTACAACAAGTGTTTAAGTGTCTGTAATCCAAAACTAGACGATAGGTGTTGTCTGGTTTGGAGACAGGAAACAAAGGATTGTTCATTGAGGAGGTGCATGTTTCAATCACCCCTTGGTATTCAAGTTGATCTAAGATCTCCCTGACCTGTTTTTTAGCTTCTTGCTTTATTGGATACTGCCTTTGTGCAGTTGGTTCATGTTTCAGATGTATTTTATGGTGAGGTGAGTCCTCATCCCATCCTACATGATTTTTATATAATGCTGGGGCCTGGGCTACTGCCCATTTCCTGGCATATGTATATTTTAGATGAATTGGAATATGGTTGGAGAAGGCAGGCATAATAATGTCCTCGCCATGTGGGCACTCCCTGACAAATTGTGGTGGCCAGTCTTTTTCTGCTAGAAGTATGTCATAGCCCCTTGAAAGTTTTTCCCAAAAGAGTGCTTTCACCTGTCTAGGTATGTCTCCCTCCATTCGGAGTGTTATTTCATATAACCTTTGTGGAGTACTAACCCTGGTGTCTACAGTCTCAACTGTAATGTACTCATTCAAGTCCACTATCTCCAGAAGTTCCTTCAGGTTCTGGCGAACTATTGTGATTTCTGCTGCACTGTCCAGCATTGTCTGGGCCCATTCTCCGTTCTTGAGTTGTGTTCTCAGTATTCTCGGCACGTCTGATCTTTAGACCTGCTACTTTCTTTTTGGAGAATTGAGGTTTTGTTTTATTTTTTGGAGCGTGTTTATCTTCTTTGGATTTCACGCGTTCTTCTCTATTTTCTGATCGTCCTCTTCTTTCCGAAGTCCGTGACAAGATCTGAAAGGTACGAGAGGAACGTGTATCAGTATCTTGATACCTGTCAGGTTTTCTCAAATTATCCCTATTCCTGAGGTTATACCTCCTTTCAGAGGGCTCCTTTTGAGGAGACCTACCTCGGGATTGAGAACGTTTCTCGTTTGAGTTTTGTTTAGTAGTTTCCCACTTCTTTTTAGAAGATGTAGGAGTTTGTTTAACAGAGTCCTTCTCAGGACTTTCAGATAGTTTTGGTTTCACTGGTCTTCCACCCAAACTATCTCTGCCTAATTCTGCATATGATTGTTCAATTATTCTGGGTAGCTCAGTTTGTAACACCCTCCTCGGTTTCATTTAAACCTGTAAAGTTAAAAGCTGTTACGACTGGGTCAGCCGCAGCTACACCGTTCTCGGTGTCATTGTCCCCGCGTGTGGACATTTTTGTTTTTTGAAAAATGTAGAACAAGTTTCAAGGAAACAAAGATAAGGTGCACAATATTTTGGAACATGGTATCCTTCAACGTTGAGCAAACCAAACAGCTAATATATAGGGTGTTTCCCTATGTAGCCGTTGTGGATACTTAACCCTGCCCACTCCAGACGTCTTTTGGAGTATATGGGCAGGGGTCTCTGAGAGAAAAAAGCACAGCTGAGTTACTCAGTATCTAACGTTAAATTACCGCCTTACCAAACCGTTGGGCGCCATGTTGTGTAGCTCCTATTTCCCTAATAGGCTCTGCGCATTGGAATAATATACCCTATAGGCTTGACATAGGACTGAGGTCGGTATGTCCCTATCGAGTATATTAATAGATAACCGTTTCACTCAGCTCAATCGTGCATGCTTAGTTTTCCTCAAAGTTACACAGAAAGAATAGACGGGCGTTTCAATAAAAGGATTTATTGAACAGTCTTGTTTCTCGTGTAGGTGATATGTGCTGTTACGATCACAAGACAGTATGCAAGATAAATAATGTACAGCGTAAGCAGTAGAAATAAATAGTACTGCGTTAGCATTATCTTTTAGCGTATATTCACATACATAAATAACATGAGCTAAAAATGCGAGTACTCATACGATGCGTTTCTAAGCTAGTTCTACCCCAATGTTCCTAACCTAGGTGTAGGGAGAGGTATGAAGAAGGTGAAGTATTCTCTAGTATGCCTAGTATGCCTAGTATGCCAAGAGTCCCTCTAGGTTCTAGTCAGCTCCATACCTTAAGAATGAGAGAGGTGGGAATCTCTTGCCAGATTCGAACTCCAACACCCCGCAAGGGAAGTCAGATCACTGGAAGCTGGACTCTCTGCGTGCAGGGATGACAGCGTCTTCTCAGTGCGTCAGGCCGGGAAACGGGCTCCTCTGAAGTCGAGGTCTCCTCTAGTTTACAAGGGCTAGGAAAGGTATATTTATACCTGAGAGATACCTCAGAATGTTAGCATTGACGTGTATCGGACAGCGGAAGACGTCATGAATGAACCCCTAAGGTATAACGGTTCATGCATAATAGATGAGTCCTTGAAGAAATCAATAGTCCTGTGCTAGGGAAACTCCCGAAGCCTAAGGGTCTGTTCTTCAAGAACTCGTTGTGACGTTAGGGTGGACGGATGTCGGAGACCATGCCTGTATTTGGAGAGCACGGTTTAATGCCTAAATAAGGACTGGGATTTTATGCCTATATAAGGGCAGGGCGAAATGTGCCTATATAAGGACATGCTACAGGAAAACCTATATACGGACACCCTAAGAGGAATACAACAACACAAGAAGAATGGATCAAGCAAAGGTAAGCTGAGGAGTCACAGGGAGGAAGGTCGAAGGGTCTCGAGAGGCAAGGAACATGCCCTTCATAAGTAAGAACTTTCCCACTAATCCCTACAAGTAAAACTATCAGGCCCAAAAGCAGTTTGGACTATACATGTGGTTGCACTATTGGTGTGTTGTTTTTAGTGAAGTATTCTTGTTTCACATTTCATATGTTCTATTGAAAGTACAGTGTTGCCCTAAAAACAGCTTTCATGAACAATGTCACATGAAATATCAAAATCAGGAGATTACTAAAAACATATCTCAAAGAAGGCATGTGGGAAGCCCAACCCCTGTGGCAGCCTTCTACATCCTCTCTTTGTCCTTAGCCTTCCTGATTAGATGTCTTACATAGCTGTCTATGACGTTTTCATGAGCACCTTGACTCTCTTGACTCTTTCCAAGAGTTCATGTTGTCTCAGCATACAGTACTGAGGACTCCCATTGGATGACCTTCACATTAGTGATTGCTTATTGTTAGTTGGCCCATCCTGTTGGACTACTATACTTCTTCATCCTCTATTTACAGGCTCTCTGAGTCTACCACAAGATGGTTTGTAGTGCTTTACAAAAACAACAAATAAACAATACATACATAAATACACATATTTATTCTGATGATCTCTTTTGGTAAAATAAGAAATCAAGCTGGCCGTAAAATCATGAGGATGTAGAAAGCAAACTTTGCATTCTCTTTTTTGATTGTTTATTATTTAGCTCTGGCACTTATCCTTAATTTAATTTTTTTCTACAGAACTTCAGATTCCTTGGCAAGTGCACTTTTTAAAAAATCACCTGAATATTTTCTCACACCTGTTGTGCTTCCTCATATGAGATAGAAAAATCATTCCATTAAGCAAACAGAACCACCAAAAGGAAACAACATTCTTTTGCACGAGGTGAAATACTGTATTGACAGCTGTCAAAATAGTCTAGCAGCAATGAGGGCATTAACTGGAATAGACACATTAATTACATTTCATGACTGCTGGAATGAGTTGAAGGCTGCCCCATGGCTGTGGACATCTGCAATGCTGACATTGTGTGGACAGGCTGCCCAACAAAGTCTCTCAGTCACTTGATTGAGACCCTCTTCAAATATACGGAACAGGTGAATGTGCTTCACTCCTTTATTCACTGAAATTGGCTGTGAATGCTAGCTCTGGAAATAAGGGAGAGATATTGATGAGTGACACTGAGAAACTGGCATTAAATAACAGTGAGATTGATTACATTTACTATTGAATCTTAACGACAAGGAAAGTAGTGTTGGGAGCAGAAATATGTAGAGTGCGGACATTTTTCTATATATTGAGAGACCCAGGAAACGTATGCCGATACAATTCTTGCCTCTACATCCTCTCCACTACATCACCTGTCATTACGTGGAGTTAGGAGAGGACCTTAGCCCCTCTTAGCTCTTACAGGCCCCCCTTTTTAAAGTTAGGTTATATCTAAACTAATTTCAATTAAATAACTCTTACCATTAACTTGTTTTGTATGATGTAGCTTGGATGATGCAATGTCGGGTGTTGTAGTGGAGGTTAAAAACTGGTTAGGTGATGTGGTGGAGGTGAAGTAGTTGGGGTTTACCATGTCACTGGAGGTTTCAGCCGTTCTTGGCTTTCCTCAGTGCCGCACCTGCCTGGGAGGATGCTCTCGTGATACAGGTACACCTTTAATTGGAGGAGGGGTCGAATACCACTTGACTGGGAGCGGTCAACTTATCCACTGCATTCTGCTTGACCCCCTGAGAGACTATGGAGTCCGTGAGACCGGCACTGAGGAAAGCCAAGAATGGCTGAAACGCGTCTGCCTAAGCGTTTCAGGGACTGCCAGCACCACGCAAGTGTAACTTTTAAATAAAGCCTTTGAAAGACCCCGGAGTGTGTCGAGCCTTTATCTTATCTGTCGAGCCTTTATCTTACCTGGGAGAAGGCACTGGTTGTTGTGTTTGGTCAGCAAGCAGGTCGCTGACGTGCGGCACACCCTCTCGGTTAGGAGCACCGGCACTGAGGAAAGCCAAGAATGGGTGAAATGCGTCTGCCTAAGCGTTTCAGGGACTGCCAGCACCACGGAAGTGAAACTTTTAAATAAAGAGTTTGAAAGACCCCGGAGTGTGTTGAGCCTTTATCTTATCTGGGAGAAGGCACTGGTCATTGTGTTTGGTCAGCAAGCAGGTCGCTGACGTGCGGCACACCCTCTCGGTTAGGAGCACTGCGGAAGACCAGCAACCTTGGACGTTTGCACTGGAATGCAAAAACGCGGAGCCCCCCCCAGCAGCTGGTAACACCACCTGGTCGTATTTGCTGCAAAGGGGAGAGAGGAGGCAATATCTAATACCTGAGTAAGGGGACGGCAGGAGGCTTTGTTTCATCCAACTGGGCACTCAAGCTGGACTATAGCTCAGGTCCAACGAGTTTGGGGCATCACATGGTGTTTGGAGTGACCCTGCCACTGTGCAGACATCCACCTGGACTACATTACCCAGCATGCACCTGCCTGGGAGGATGCTCTCGTGATGCAGGTACACCTTTAATTGGAGGAGGGGTCAAATACCACTTGACTGGGAGCGGTCAACTTATCAACTGCATTCTGCTTAACCCCCAGAGAGACGATGGAGTCCGTGAGACCGGCACTGAGGAAAGCCAAGAATGGCTGAAACGCGTCTGCCTAAGCGTTTCAGGGACTGCCAGCACCACGCAAGTGTAACTTTTAAATAAAGCCTTTGAAAGACTCCGGAGTGTGTCGAGCCTTTATCTTACCTGGGAGAAGGCACTGGTTGTTGTGTTTGGTCAGCAAGCAGGTCGCTGACGTGCGGCACACCCTCTCGGTTAGGAGCACCGCGGAAGACCAGCAACCTTGGACGTTTGCACTGGAATGCAAAAACGCGGAGCCCCCCCAGCAGCTGGTAACACCACCTGGTCGTATTTGCTGCAAAGGGGAGAGAGGAGGCAATATCTAATGCCTGAGTAAGGGGACGGCAGGAGGCTTTGTTTCATCCAACTGGGCACTCAAGCTGGACTGTAGCTCAGGTCCAACGAGCTTGGGGCATCCCATGGTGTTTGGAGTGACCCTGCCACTGTGCAGACATCCACCTGGACTACATTACCCAGCATGCACCTGCCTGGGAGGATGCTCTTGTGATGCAGGTATACCTTTAATTGGAGAAGGGGTCGAATACCACTTGACTGGGAGCGGTCAACTTATCAACTGCATTCTGCTTGACCCCCAGAGAGACTATGGAGTCCGTGAGACTGGCACTGAGGAAAGCCAAGAATGGCTGAAACGCGTCTCCCTAAGTGTTTCAGGGACTGCCAGCACCACGCAAGTGTAACTTTTAAATAAAGCCTTTGAAAGACCCCGGAGTATGTCGAGCCTTTATCTTACCTGGGAGAAGGCACTGGTTGTTATATATATATATATATATATATATATTCACTGAAAAAACCATAGGTTTCAGGGACGTTATAGTTAGTTGGACATTTCACTCATACAAAACCATAGAAATTCCACCGTTATAATTAGTTCAGCTAACTATAACTCGCGCCCCCGCAATGCACTGCTGAAGACGTCACATATTACATCATTCATGACATGGTCAGTGACATCACTGATTACATCACAGATGACATCTCAAATGACATCACTGATGACATCACTGATGACATCATCCAGTGAATGTAGCTTTCTTTAAAATTTAAATATGTATTATATATATATACCAAGCTGTATTGAAGAATGAATGGATGTATAAGTGTCTGGATGGAGGATTTAGTAGGTGTGTGACTGACTGTTTAAGTGAATGATTAAATGTATCTTGCTGAATACATGGGTTAGTGTCTAAAGTGTGTGAATGTCTGTATCACTCTGTCTGTTGTTGTGTAAGCTGCTGCATGGGTTGGTCAGTAGCTACATCAATGTCTATATGGGTTATTGATTAGTTGCCTGCGTATTTGTATAAGAGACTGAGTGTGTGTGTGGTTGGGTAGGGGGTTTGTGACTCTGTGCATAGATGTGTGAGTGGTTGATTGACAGTGTATGAGTTTAAGAGTGCATGTGGAAACAGTTGTATGGGTGGGTAAGTGTGTGTATGGGCGTCTTTGTGAGTGAATCGATGTCTCAGTGCACATGTCCAACTAAGTACATATATAAAAGGCAGTGTATGTGAGAGTTGGTGTATAGAAATGACTATACGTGAGAGTCAGTGATTGTGAGAGTGGCTGTATGTATGAGTGTATAGTTGTATTAGTGATTATATAAGAGACTAAGTATGCGTTACTATCTGTATGAATAAATGAGGTGGTGTGTGTATAACTGTGTAGGTGAGTAAATGGAACTGTGATTGATTCTTTGCATGAGTGACTAGGATGAGTACATAACTGACTAGGATGAGTGCTGGTGTGTCAATGTCTATATAGGTGTATGAGTGCATTTGATAGTGTTCTATTGATCAGTGACTGCATGTATGACTGATTGTATGGGTGAATGGGTAGATGTGTGTCTAGACCTAGGAATCACTGAGTGGGTATGTAGTAACTGGTATTAGTGTGTCAATGGTATCGAAAATGGTAGTCTGTATTTTACAGTGAGTGTATCAAAGGTTATATTAGTGTATGACGAGGTACATCAGATTGTCACATGGATGATGTCATCAGTGATGTCATTTGAGATGTCATCAGTGATGTCATCAGTGATGTCACTGACCATGTCATGAATGATGTAATATGTGATGTCATCAGCAGTGCATTGCGGGGGCGCGAGTTATAGTTAGCTGAACTAACTATAACGGTGGAATTTCTATGGTTTTGTATGAGTGAAATGTCCAACTAACTATAACGTCCCTGAAACCTATGGTTTTTTCAGTGAATTTGTAAGGTTTTTGAAATGCTAATTTCTGACTGTAACGTGCCTGAAACCTATGGTTTTTTCAGTGAATTTCAAAGGTTTTTTTAAATGCCAATTTCTAACTATAACGTGCCTGAAATTTATGGTTTTTTCAGTGAATTTCAAAGGTTTTTTAAATACTAATTTCTATCTATAACATCCCTGAAACGTATGGTTTTTTCAGTGAATTTCAATGTTTTTTTCAATGCTAACTTCTAATTATAATGTTTATTTAACCTATAGTTTTTTCCGACACCCAAGAAGGACACAACACCCACTGCCACAACCCTCAGGACCTCCCCCCGTACCACCCCTCTCCCTACTGTAGTTTTTTTATTTGTTATTTAAACTATATAATGTCTTCTTGTTTTTTACATATTAAACAACTACATACAGTATGAAAGGGAGCCCAGCCCAGAGCCACATCTGAAGACCAACACATGTCATAGACCTACTGATCAAGCAGCTCCGACACCCAAGAACGCCACAACACCCACCACCACCCCCAGGCCCCCCCCTCTACCACCGAGGCAGCGCAGAACAAGACAGCAAACTTTCCGAAAACGGCATGGCCCCTCAGCCACACAATAGCTGAATATTGGGACAGGTGTGAACAAACTATATGTGAAGGAAGCAATTCACCCATGTTTAACAATGCACACAATGCAAAGTGTAGCGGTGATGTGCTGGACACATCTCAGTATGCAGAACACACACCTCTCCATGTGCACAAATACTACTGGTGCTTGTAGTGTTGTGGACAATGGACCTAACCATGTTACGTCAAACACTAGGGAAGATCTCAGTCATGTAGCTGTGTCGTCCCCCCTGTAGGCATAAGCGTAACCGGAGTGGGCTAGTCCGATGTACGCCACTTCAGCGTAGGAGTGTGAATAAATAGGCCGGAGCTCTGGGCGAGGTTCACTTGTGGGAAGGCCAAAGCATCTGCCAGGGCGGCGCCCCTCACCCTGCCACGAGGCCGCCAACATGACCGCCAGCCTCCTCAGCCGATCGCTGGCTTCCGCCACACAGGCCCCCAGCAGCACAGCACCGCAGACTTATGTCTGTACAAACTACTGCCTTCGATATACACTGCAGACAGCAAGGCTCACAATTCAGATCGAGTCGCGATTGCAGATGACGCAGTCCCGTAGGCAAGAGACATTGCTGAAGTCAACAACACATGGCTGTGGGCCCTTCCTGACCGCTGCCTCAGGCCTACACTGCGGTCAGTAGGGCTCACAATTCAGATGGAGTCGAGATTGCAGATGACGCAGTCCAGTAGGCAAGAGACATTGCTCAAGTCAACAACACGTGCCTGTGGGCCCTTCCTCACCGCTGCCTCCTACCTCCTACCTCCACTGCGGTGAGTAGGGCTCACAATTCAGAGCGACTCGCGATTGCAGATGACGCAGTCCAGTAGGCAACAGACATTGCTACCAGTGCGGCCAGCCCGGACCACGCATCATCGCTGACTGCGCACACGCTAAGTGCTTCAAGTACCACTAACTCTGTGCAGCTCAAGTCAACGCCACATGGCTGTGGGCCCTTGATGACCGCTGACTCCGGCCTACAATGCGGTTAGCGGGGCTAACAATTCAAGATTAGTGCCGATGCTAATTGTGTAAGAGAGTATAATCGGTTAAGAAGACTGTATGCTCCCAATCTGTGCAGCTCAAGTCAACGTCACATGGCTGTGGGCCCTTGCTGACCGCTACTTCTGGCCTACACTGCGGTCATCAGGACTCACAATTAAAATTAAGTCTTGATTCATTAATTACAGAGTCCAGTAGGCAAGTAACTATCACAGGCCTAAAACCTACATAATATCCTTTTAGTATCCTTGCTTCAAGAACTTTTTTTATATCAGTTATAGCTTTAGTACAATGACCAAATTCATCTTCAAGTGCAAACGAACACTCATTAGCAGTCTACACTGCGGGCAGCAGAGCTCGCAATTCTAATTTTGGACATGTGGTGCCACTAACCCTGTTCAACACAAGCCGCCACACGTGGTGCCACTAACCCTGTTCAACACAAGCCGGCGACACGTGGTGCCACTAACCCTGTTCAACACAAGCCGATCCCACATGTGTAACTGTGTCCTGAGTCCTGAATGGCAGTGACCACAAGTCTGTGGCAGCGACCACAGCACCCGACTCCCTTCGATCAGTGAGGCATATTTCCATATGGAAGGCCGGCAACATGTGGTGCCACTAACCCTGTTCAACACAAGCCAATCCCACATGTGTAACTGTGTCCTGAGTCCTGAGTGGCAGTGACCCCAAGTCCGTGGCAGCAACCACAGCACCAGACTCCCTTCGATCAGTAAGGCATATTTCCATATAGAAGGCCGGCGACACGTGGTGCCACTAACCCTGTTCAACACAAGCCGATCCCACATGTGTAACTGTGTCCTGAGTCCTGAATGACAGTGACCCCAACTCCGTGAGAGAACCACAGCAGCAGACTCCCTTCGATTAGTGAGGCGTATTTGCATATGGAAGGCCGGCAACACATGGTTGCCACTAACCCTGTTCAACACAAGCCGATCGCACATGTGTAACTGTGTCCTGAGTCCTGAATGGCAGTGACCCCAAGTCCGTGCAGCGACCACAGCACCAGACTCCCTTCGATCAGTGAGGCATATTTCCATATGGAAGGCCGGCAACACGTGGTGCCACTAACCCTGTTCAACACAAGCCGATCCCACATGTGTAACTCTGTCCTGAGTCCTGAATTGGAGTGAGCCCAAGTCCGTGGCAGCAACCACAGCACCAGACTCCCTTCGATCAGTGAGGCATATTTCCATATGGAAGGCCGGCGACACGTGGTGCCACTAACCCTGTTCAACACAAGCCGATCCCACATGTGTAACTGTGTCCTGAGTCCTGAATGGCAGTGACCCCAACTCCGTGAGAGAACCACAGCAGCTGACTCCCTTTGATTAGTGAGGCGTATTTGCATATGGAAGGCCAGCGACACATGGTGCTACTAACCCTGTTCAACACAAGCCAATCCCACATGTGTAACTGTGTCCTGAGTCCTGAATGGCAGTGACCCAAAGTCCGTGGCAGCAACCACACCACCAGACTCCCTTCGATCAGTGAGGCATATTTCCATATGGAAGGCCGGCAACACCTGGTGCCACTAACCCTGTTCAACACAAGCCGATCCCACATGTGTAACTGTATCCTGAGTCCTGAATGGCAGTGACCCCAAGTCCGTGGCAGCGACCACAGCACCAGACTCCCTTCGATTAGTGACGGGTATTTGCATATGGAAGGCCGGCGACACGTGGTGCCACTGAACCTGAACTACGCAGGCCGGTGGGGCCCTAACCTATGCACGTGGCTGTGGGCCCTTGCTCACCGCTACCTCTGGCCTACACTACGGTCAGCAGGCCTCACAATTCACATAGAGTCCCGATTGCACATGACGCAGACCAGTAGGCAAGACACATTGCTCCCAGTGCGGCCCGTCCGCACCAAGCATCATCACAGGCTCATACAGTCTCAATGCTTCTGGTGCCACTAACTGTGAACCTCAACTCAACGCCACGTGGCTATGGGCCCTTCCTGACTGCTACCTCTGGCCTACACTGCGGTCATCAGGGCTCACAATTAAAATTATTTCTTGATTCATTAACTATAGAGTCCAGTAGGCAAGTAACTATCACAGTCCTAAACCCTACATAATATCCTTTTAGTATCCTTGCTCCAAGAACTTTTTTTATATCAGTTATAGTTTAGTACAATCACCAAATTCATCTTCAAGTGCAAACGAACACTCAATAGCAGTCTACACTGCGGGCTGCAGAGCTCGCAATTCGATTTTTAAATGCTAATTTCTAACAAGAAGATTGCACTCAGAAAATACAACACTTCGTCCGTGTATTCTATACTTATTTCATCTTTTCATGATACACCTACACTGCGGTCAGTAGGGCTCACAATTAAAATTAAGTATTGATTCATTAATTACAGAGTCCACTAGGCAAGTAACTATCACAGGCCTAAAATCTACATAATATCCTTTTAGTATCCTTTCTTCAAGAACATTTTTTATATCAGTTATAGCTTTAGTACAATCACCAAATTCATTTTCAAGTGCAAACGAACACTCATTAGCAGGCTACACTGCGGGCAGCAGAGCTCGCAATTCCAACTTTGGACACGTGGTGCCACTAACCCTGTTCAACACAAGCCGCGTCACGTGGTGCCACTAACCCTGTTCAACACAAGCCAAACCCACATGTGGAACTGTGTCCTGAGTCCTGAATGGCAGTGACCCCAAGTCCGTGGCAGCGACCACAGCACCAGACTCCCTTTGGTTAGTGAGGCATACTTCCATATGCAAGGCCGGCGACACGTGGTGCCACTAACCCTGTACAACACAAGGCGCGACACGTGGTGCCACTAACCCTGTTCAATACAAGCCGATCCCACATGTGGAACTGTGTCCTGAGTCCTGAATGGCAGTGACCCCAACTTTGTGGCAGCAACCACAGCACCAGACTCCCTTCAGTTTTATTTGTTGTTGTTCTCTTTAAATAAAATGTTTTATATGTAAACCTATACATGACTAAGATTCTTGTTTGTCCAACCGCACAGGGACACTTCCGGGCCCAAGAAGGTTGTTGGGGGTATGTTGGTAATGTGGGAAGAGGGTGCGTTACCTGCTGATGTGGGGAGAGGCAGCGTGAAAGGGGTATCTCTCACAGAAAGAACTCCGATATGTTTTCAGAAATGCCTCGGACAGATGCCAGCTGACGGACTGAATCACAAAATGGTTTTTCAATGCTTATGTAGTGTGAGTTATGAACAGTTCGCACCCAGGCTCGCAGAGGGACAACTGCGGCCCGTCCGCTCGACTCACACATGCAGTACTATGACCCGTCCGCTCCTAAAGGAACAGCAGCGTAGTACCTCGCAGAGGTACAGGCACAGTAGCGTACTAGCTCGCAAACGTAGAGAGCTGCGAGCCGACGGACTGGCTTCTAACGGCATAGCTGCGAAGTGGTGATGTTGGGCAGACGGAGCGTGAAAGAGTTATCTTGCAGAAACAGAGCTCCAGTATATTAAATTGCCCCTGAGACCTTTCTTTTATATTTTCACTCGATGCGAGAAAGCGCGCTTTCTGGACCAAGACCTTTCTCCCTGCCAAATTTGGCGTAATTCCGTTCAGCAGTTTGACCTGTAGCCTTGTCTAAAGTTTCCTATGGAAAATCCATTGAGAAAACACGTTTTCACACCCCCACATAGCTACCTGTCGCAGGCGTACTCGCTGTTGGTGTGCAGGTCAGTGGTCTAGTTGTCAACATGTCACGGCCACTCCCTGAGGGCAGGTTTGCACACACACCACACCCATCCGGCACATGAGTCACAGGCCATGTGACCACGCAAATATAATGGATCAACAACGTCTCATCCTTTATTGCCGGTGGTGACTGGATGGCAGACGCTCCACGGGTCGCAATCATAAAGACTCATGAAAAGTTGCGCAGAGGGTTAGTCGCACCCTGAGTTCTATGGCCGTCAGGGGCCTACTACCACGTGGCGCGGACTTGAGTTCCACAGGGTTATTGCCACCCGAAGCTGATGTGGCCATCACGGGCCTACCACCACATGGCGCGGACTTGAGTTGCACAGGGTTACTGCCACCCAAAGCTAATGTGGCCGTCAGGGGCCTACCACCACGTGGCGCGAACTTGAGTTGCACAGGGTTAGTGCCACCCGAAGCTGATGTGGCCGTCAGGGGCCTTCGACCACGTGGCGCGGACTTGAGTTGCACAGGGTTAGTCGCACCCTAAATTGTATGGCCTTCAGCGGCCTACCACCATGTGGCACTGACTTGCGTTGCACAGGGTTAGCGGCACCAAAAGCTGATGAGGTCTCCGCCATTGATGACTCAGGACTCAGCGACATCTGTGAGATCTGCCGGGCCGCGGAGAAGCTGATGTGGTCTCTGCCATTCATGACTCAGGACTCAGCGACATCTGTGAGATCTGCCGGGCCGCGGAGCTTTGACGAGCACGTGGAGTGCCCACTGGTAGACACTTCGGTGGCAGCAGGTAATTATTTGGTCATGGATGCGCAGGGGCGGCAGTATCTCTCTCTCTCTCTCTCTCTACTTCCCTCTCTTCACTCTCTCTCACTCTCTTCCTTCCTTTTCTTCTCTTTCTCTATCTCCCTTCTCCCTTTCTCACTCCCTTTCTTTCCTTCCCTCTCTTTTTCTCTCTGGCTTTTTTTTCCTTCTCTGTGTGTCACTCCTTTGATATGCGCATTACACACGTCCTTATTTTGTGCTTTATTTTCCAGGCTGTGTCGTCGACATTCATGGTTCCAACAGGAGTCTTCCGCCTTGTTGGTTTGTGTTCAGTTTGTTAAATTTAGTTTATCCTTTATATATACGTTTACGAAAAAATAAAGTTTGATAAAAAAAAATAAAAAAAATTCAATAAAGTTTTTGGTTGTTACTTAAGTGCTGTGTGACTCTTTTTCGTTCTTATTACTGTTATTTCGTGGTGTCCACCATGGTGTTACATTTTGGGGCAGTTATCACGGGAATACTGGTGATGTCTGCAGTTTGCACCAGCTTCTGAATAGTGTGTTATATTTATCTCAACTTTAGTTGCATTAAAGTGCTGATAATGAAATGCAGAGTAGGCGTTCCCGTGCAAAAAGACACGAGGTGCACCTTTGCGATTTATTCTAAATAATAAAATCCTGTATTGAATTGCACTGAGGTAGTGGTCTAACTCGCAAAGGGACACCAACGGGCCAACCGCCCTGCTAGCAGACACACACCTATCACCTAACAGACTCACTCGGACATGTACAGCTAGGGACACGACGGCTCGCAGACGCACAGCTGCAAGCCGACGGTCTGCTACTGTTTTATGCTTTAGGGTAGTACAGTGGTGTTTGGGTAGTGTAGGGGGTTGTGCTGGTGGTAGTATTTTAGGGTTTAGGGTAGTGCAGTGGTGTTTGGGTAGGGGTCGTGCTGGGGGTAGATTTAGGGTTTAGGGTAGTGCACTGGTGTTTGGGTAGTGTAGGGGATCGTGCTGGGGTAGTGTTTTCGAGTTTACGACAGTGCAGTGGTGTTTGGGTAGTCTTTGGGTAGTGTAGGGGGATGTGCTGACAGACTGACTCACAGAGCTCCGAGCAGACGGACGGGCTTCTAAAGACATAGCCGCGACCTGGTGATATGAGGAGAGGCAGCCTGAAAGGCATATCTCACACAGACACAGATGCCAGTGTTGCCTCGCAGAGATAAAACTACAAACCTGATGGCTTCTACACGGAGAGATGCGAGCTGACGGAGTAAATCACAAAATGGCTGCCAACACTTCCTGGTTTCAACTATTCACAGCCAATAAGCCGCGAGCTGCTGCTTGTAACCCCTCAGCCAATCACATGTCAGAATTCTCAAATATCGATATCTGTAAAATTTGATATTTCTCAAAAACTACTGAACGGATTTACACCATTTAAACAAAAGCGTGCTTTCTGGACCATCACCTTTCTCCCTGCCAAATTTGGTGTAATTCCGTTCAGCAGTTTCACCTGTAGTCTTCTGTAAAGTTTCTTATGGAAATTGCATGGAGAAAACACGTTTTAGGACCCTCTTTTTTCTCAGCCCCTTCTACACCATTCACCCCCAAACTTTCAATATAAGAGCTAATACAAAAAAGAGAAACTTTTTGGATAATTTCATAAAGATTCGTCAAACGACGCCAAAGTTACAAGCACATACAAGGCTCCAGAAGGGGGCCGCGCAACCCCTCCCAACATAAGTGAAGCCCCGGGGCTGCGCGGACCCCAGCGGCCCCCCGCCACCCCTGCTAGCCCCTGCTATTATTTTTTAAGAAATACCCCCACAACCTAGCCCACCCAAGGGCCTCATTAAAATAAAACGCGAGAACCCGCGACACCAGCCCGATTTTTTTTTTTTTTTTTTTTAGATTATTTTTTGGGCCCTGGGGGTCCTCCTGGGACCCCCTGAGCAGACCTAGTGGGTCAGGGTTTTTCTACCCTGCCCCCTTCTCTTGTTTTATACCTTTGTTTCTCCGTTTTCAGGTGACTAGCTTCTACTGAGCCACAAGATGGCTGCCAACACTTCCTGGTTTGGAGTGCTAGCAGCCAATCACAGTGAAGCTTGCGCACGTGACTTAGGCTCCGCCCAGATATCAACATTTTTATTTTTCTAATTTCTCAGCAACTACTGAACGGATTTACACCATTTTTAAAAAGGTCGCTTTCTGACCCAAGCACTACCTTTCTACCAAATTTGGAGTAATTCCGTTCAGTAGTTTCGGCTGTAGCCCTGCACAAAGTTTCCTATGGGAAATTGATTTTTTGACTCTTATTTTTTGAATTTCTCAAAAACTACTGAACGGATTTACACCATTTAAAAAGAAGGTCGCTTTCTGCACCAAGCTCTACCGTTCTGCCAAATTTGGGGTAATTCTGTTCAGCAGTTCGAGCTGTAGCTCGTCACAAAATTTCCTATGGAAATTAATATGGAGAAAACGAGTTTTGGGACCCCCCTTTTTTCTCAGCCCCTGCTTGATGAATCACCCCCAAACTATCAGGATAGGAGCTGACCTAGATAGACTTTTATTTTGGAGAATTTCAGGAAGATTCGTCAAACGACGCCAAAGTTATTAGCAAATCAAAAAATGCTTTTCCTATGGAAACTAGGTTCTAACTATAACTACCTACTGGCGACCGCCAGTAGGTAATATATATATGTATGTGTGTGTATATATATACAACAGTCAAAAAAGGCGCGAGCCGAAACGCGTCCTGTTGGTTTGTCTCGGTAAATAAAAAACGAGTTTTCCACCCTTCCATTGAGTGCGGTCTCTTCACTTGGTGAAGTTTGGAGCATAATATATGATGTGGGAACACTGCCACGTTTAAGACCGGCACCCGTTACGGAGTGCTCAGCGCATTCTGTGGTGGACTTGAGCTGAACTATATATATATATATATATATATATATATATGTATATCAGTAAATTTACTCTGAATTTTTATATAGGACAACTAGGTCTTCCACAGTAAAAATAACTTTTCGGGTCTTGTCACTGGAGGTATACTGCAATATAAATTTGCTAATATTTAAAAGGGAGTTCTTTCGATATCAAAAAGGGATATTTTTTCAGGTCGCACTGCAGGATTTTTGACTGCAGCATTCAAGCTACATAGGCTAGGCATGTAGACAAATTTGCATTCACACCGTAGTGGTTGGCACAATAGGTGCTAAGGTCGTCAAATGACATTTCTTTTCCAGGCCCTGGGTGCATTTTCCACACCGCACAAAAGGGTCTTACAGGCAAGTTAAATGTGCCAATCACGAATAAGTACATTTAACTATGTTTAAAGGGGAATACAAACTCTTTACTCCTTGTTAGCACGGGTAAAGAGCATTGAGTTCCAAAGCCAGCAAAAATAGTGTCCAGAAAAAGATGAAATGTCTGAGGTTATGTCATGTTTTAGTACATATGTACATATCACAGTATATCCTCTTTGCCCTTCCTTTTCCACTCCCATGTTCCCTTCCTCCCTTTCTCCCACCCTTTTCCCCTCCTGCGTACCTATTGGTTTCTTGGCTTGTGCCCTGAATGTTTATATCTTGGGGGTTCTGTGGGTTGACAATTGAATGTGACAGTTGATTATTATGACTGTATGAGGCGTGGAGATCAGAGGCTAAATAAAGACACTCCTGCTACATATGAGACCTACTGACTTCTTCATTTTAATTTGCCTGCATTACCACAGGTGACCATGCAAAAAAACAGATTTCCTAGAGGGTTAAGCACTGTATTTGGAATGGGGGAGGCGTTGCCTGTTTTGCTGCTAAAACACTCTTGTCGCTGCTGAACCCATGGCTGACAAAGCAACAAAAAAAACCTCTGGATCTAATGGCTTAATGGATGAATTGGGCTACTGGGCCACGAGATCCAGTGCCAATGTAGATGAGTAGCATTCAGTTGTGTACCAATATCCATCTGGTATTTATTTATTTATTTATTTGGGAAGTTTTATATAGCGCAAACATGATCTGTCCGGGTATCAGAGCGCTGTACAGAGAAGCAGACATGATAAACAAGTGGACATGCATATAAAAAATACTGTACATAAAGCAACAGGTTAGGTAAACAAAATGAGAAAAGGAACAACAAGAAACAAAGTAGATATAAAGTAACAACATTTTCCAGTACCAAGATGCCCCTCTGTGTGAATGGACCCTGTAAAATACTTATGTTAAGTAGGGAAAGCCTTCTGCCACCATGCCAGCTCTTTTTTCGGTCTACCAGAAGGGAGCAAGAAATAATCTTCTTTATGTGCTGAGTCTTTGCTATCTGCACGGAGCATCATTGGGGCATATTCACAAGCCCCTATCGCCACGGGAACGTCACTTTTACTGACGTTCCCGTGGCGATAGGGTCAGCGCCTTATTCACAAGGCAGCGTTAAGCCACTTAACGTGACTTTAAGCCACGTTAAGTGGCTTAACGCTGCCTTGTGAATAAGGCCCCTTTCACGCTAAACTTAGCGTAAAAGGGGCGTGCAGTGGGTGTTGCGGTGGGCGTTCCACTGCAACACCCATTGAATTCGACGCTGCCACCTATTCTCTAGGGCGGTGTTAATAGGTGGCAGCGCCGAACTTAAGAGCAGGAAAATCCTGGTCTTAAGTTGGCGAAACGAGGAAAAATGCTTTATTTCTGCTCGTTTTTGCTTTTCCATGTGTGCTGCCTTTTGCAGCACACATGGAAAAAGCAAAATGCCATGGTTTGTTCATGTACAGGAAGGTGTCCCTTCCTGTACATGAACAAACCTTTTTAAAAATGCCATTTTGTAACTTTCATGTGTGCTGCACGAAGCAGCACAGCACACATGAAAGTTACAAAATGGTATTTTGGGATTGTTTATGCACAGGAAGGGGCACCTTCCTGTACATAAACAACCCTCCCCTGCACACAGACACCCTTGCACTCTGGTGCAAGGGTGCCTGTGTTGGTGCTAAGTTGTGAAACTTTGCGCCATCGCAGGGGGAAACGCCAGGCTGCACCACATTCTTGAGAATAGGGTGCAGCCTCGCGTTTCCGAAGTGGCGGTGAGAGCCGTTAAGCCAAGGAGGCTAACGCCTCTCACTGCCACTTCATTGAGAATATCCCGCATTGTCTTTTACCTCGGAAAACATACGTCTGCTTGGAGGCAGATGCATAGCTTTAAATGGTGCCGGAGGTGCAATGACACCGGGCTCAGAGGCCTGGGGGGTGGGGGGTGGCGGTGTCACTGAACCCTGATTATTGGCGTATTTTACCATTGTAACGGCAGACAGGGGTCATTATTTCTTCCTTGCATTAGCGAACATGACATACTATGCCACTGCTTGGAGCGCTCATTTTTGCTGAATAAGATGAATGCTGAACAGCTCACAGTATTGGTAGTTGCCATGGCAACGTATCTGTTTGGCAGAAGTTCAGAGAGAATGTACATTTCGCAAAAAATTACAGACAATCTGGCAAACCTGAGGGTTGGTCAGCATCCTCTGGCTTGCAAGTCAGATGTAGTGTCTCTACCACTCCAACCACTTCGTGTCCCTCCCTTCAGACTCTGAATGAGGTCCTAAACCTCTGTTGGCAGGCTGCATCGATGAGATAAAAAAAAGAGGTTAGAAGAACAGAGCTCTACAAAAATAGTTATACATTTACACTGGGAAAATGTGGGTAATCTGGGGAGGGGGGCAGAATTTGTTTAAAATGTCTGTTCAGATGACCACTTCAAAGAAAAGTTGTCCCTTATTTAAGAAGTGGCTTAGGAAATCATGAATGTCTTATAACCACGAAGACAGACATTACCAATGGACTAAAGAAGGATAGAGATCTGTGATTAGCAGTTTAGTTATGAAAATGAGGGGTGCCTTTTACACGAACTGATGAGCTGCCAAAAACATTCGAAGGAAGGAGAGGATTGAATGAAGTCTACACTTCGGAAAGTCGACTGAGAACTGTGAAAGAAACTGTTGTATTTCAAATGACAGGGTCAGATGCCAATTTAACTGCTCAAAATGCAGGTTTTATTTAAAAACAATTTATAATTATTGGGAAACTATTAAGAGAAATGGCCTGTAATCCTTTCCTTGATATATAGATGTTCTTTTGTTATTTTTTAGAGTCTGCACTGTTTGATGGAAATGACGACTCTGCACTGTCTAATATAAATGGTGAAAATCCTATAAAAGCTGTTTCAACTACAAGCAGAGTGCGGGAAAGAGAGAAAGCGGGAGTGTGTGAGAGAGGGAGACAGAGACATGCATGGGTATATACAAGACGGGAAGGGGAGCTATATGTGTTCTCAGAGGCAAGAGACAATGTAGGGGGAGAGGCAAGGGGGTTGGATGCGATTTCTGGGATGTCTCCCTTTCCATAGTACAAGAACAGCCGGCATGGGCGAGAATTTGTCTCAAAAGGAGGCGGAGGCATTGACGTCAGGCCTCAAGGAGACTGAGGACAGGTGTATGACGTGAACATGGATGCTGGCAGTAGTGCAAAGAGGCCCTCGTCTAGATGGAAGTAGTGATTGAAGAAATGTAGTGTATTCGCGTTACTGCACACATTTCAAACGCTAATGTGGATTCTCAATGATGCAGTAATACCACATTCGAAATTCAGTAGTTACCACAATACCTCACTGTAAATTTGAGTCTAATTTCTTGAGTAGAACACATAGATTCAAGGCACTCAAAAAGGCACAACAAAATGCAGACATTCTGGGCATGTTTACCAAACTTTCATGCACTGCAACACAATGCACCAAGCCACCTTGCGGCACTGTGCTGTGTGACAGGGTAAGGGCAGGAATGCACCGTATTTAACATCATACGGCATATTCCTGTCCTTTCCATGTGCTGGCGCACTTTTGGCTGCCTAGCGCCAACACAGGTGAGAAAGTTGAAAAGTTATTTCAAAATTTATTAACCAAAGCTTATAATTTGCCTTAGATATTAATGCAAAAACTCACTGTAAAATGACACGCAGAGAAAATGTGCAAAATACTACGCAGTTATATTCACTGGTAGGCCGCTGTTATATTTCCCCTTTAACAAATAAAGCCTTTAGAAATTGCTGAGCTATGCACAAATGTATCTGATAGTTTGACCTTAATGCGACTTAGAATTGTTGTCATAACTGCAAAATGTTCCAGTTTTATAAAATGTATTATTTTCTTAAGCTGCATGTCCAAATTGCACCAAGCTGGAACTTCCTGTCTATCTCTGTTCATATAATACTGAATAGAAAGTTGCATTTTTTAACAATAACACTCACTTACATGAAATCCAAAAAGCATTACTTAGTTCATTGTTAGGCAGTGAAACATTGAATTAATGATAGAATAGATTCTGTATTAAGCTTCCCTGGGAACCAAGGTTAATGCTTCTACAAGAGCAAATGCTTAGTGATGTCTGTTACATATTTTGATGACAGTCGACTTCATGCTTTTTCCATGGGAAAGGAAGAATGTAGACTGCTC
Source organism: Calotriton arnoldi (assembly GCA_963921515.1). Lineage (NCBI taxonomy): Eukaryota > Metazoa > Chordata > Amphibia > Caudata > Salamandridae > Calotriton > Calotriton arnoldi. The sequence goes on along the minus strand of CAWUFW010010191.1, from coordinate 314,657 downwards.
ACCATCGAAAGATGTCTTCCCATTGGACCAAAGTGATCGAACCTGCAACCATGTTGTATACATGTGTTCTTGTCTTTTATATTAGTGGATGTTTCCAGTTGACGTTAGGACATGCTCCAAGACTCAGAGACTCACTTGGAGGGATCCTTTTCTTGTCCGCCTTCCCTGATGGTTGTTGCTATTGTTGCACCTGTCATCATTTTCATTTTGAGGCTGGATTTGGATACTGAGACTCGGCTGAGTTTCATGAACTACTCTTTATGGGGAGTTCACTTACTTAATTTATTGTTGAACTTTGAAAGCTCCTTTGATCTTACTCTTTTCCTGACCTCCTTATGAGTTCGATTAACTTTTAATTTCAGCACTTTATTTAGATTAGGGCTTAATTCCTTTATGGAACATGCTTGTAATTTTGCATATTAATTGATTCTAACCTTATTTTTTTGGGACAAAATTTCTGTAAACAAACTTGACTTACTAATTAAATAAAAAGAAGATTACTAATCTCTTTATGAGAATAACGTTTTTCAAAACCAATCTAATACTGGCATTATTGACTGAACTTAAGAACTGTTGCATTATGATGTTGATTGATATGATTTGATTTAGCTTCCATTCAAAAATTGTGGCAAATCTGTCACCTAGAAGATAAATTTAGCATCGAGTTGGAGGCCCTTCTTGTAAGTCACAGGTTGAACTGGTACTGGACACCTACATTTGGACTCTTTCTGTGCTATCACAGGCACCCTTGCACCATGATTTAAGGAAGCCTGTGCAGTTAGCAGGATTTTTATTGTGCAGGAAGAGACACCTTCCTTTACAAAACAATCCTGAGAGTCATTTTCCATTTTCTATGTGTGTTGCAGAATGCAGCACACATAGAAAGCGCAACAACTAGGAGAAATAAAAATATTTCTCCTCATTATACCTCCCCTGGGGAGGCGTGGCATTTTGATGCATTCTCAGGTCTACCACTAATGGTAAATCCGGGAAAGTGTCATAATCCATGGGTGGATGTGTGGTAATACCCATGCTCCCCCCATGGAATGCCTCCCGGGGGCAAAATAATGCAAGGCAGCGATTTGTGCTGCCTTGCGTTACTCCAGATTTTTCAAGCCACGCAAGGTGACCTAGTGTGGCTTGATAAATCTGACTTTGTTGTTGCGTCGCCCTTGCGCCCCCTTGCGTGGTTTAACAGCAACACCAACTCTGTCTCTGCAAGCTGGTACTCGTTTAGTGAGGAAAACTCAGTCATACTGCCTAACTGTTACTTATAGGTATTGGTCTTTCATAATTGAGGACCACAGAGGAAGCAATTTGGAGATATATAAAGTGGAGGTGTGGTACCAGAGAACACAACCTGGAACAGAGGCGAGAACTCAGTGAGGACTACACAATCCCTCATATCAGGGTTAGCTAGAGCATTTCAAGTTTGCTGGTAAATACGAGAAAACTTCCCTAACCCTATTGGTGCATTTTGGAGGTGTTTTGCTACCCTTAATTCACCTCCTACTGCACCACTAAGTGCTAATAAATGCTGGTAAAAACAGTGGTTGACAATATTGCACTTGAATGTTGTCTGCGACTGTCATCAAGTGTAGATATTGAAGTACATAGAAACTAGTACACCTGACTGGCTAACCCTGATGTAATGTGCAATAACAGTTGCACTGACTTTAAGTATAGGGTACAATAGTATATATTTCTGTAGAACAACACATTTAAGGAGACATGATTGCAGGGCACAAATCCTAAAATCAGAAGTGAGGGGACTAACTAAGTTAGACAGTATGCAAATGACATCACAGCGTGTGACATCACTGAATGGGACATTGCATGTGGCATCACAGGAAGTGGCATCTGTAAAATAATTAAATAAATAAATGGGTAGATAAATGGCTATCCATGGTGAACCAAGTCAAAATCTTGCTTCCAAATCGTAGCTTCTCTTAAATGCTTGTGAAGTGATAACAAGCTGTGTGCCTTTGTTTCCCCACCACTGCTCTGGCACCTAGGTGTGAGGCTGTAGATAGCTCTTAGACAGGATTGTACATGCACAAACTGAGAGCTGATGGCGTTTAAATCAGTTCTTTGTGTTGGGCCCAGGTGGGGGGGAAAACAATAAAGCCTCATCCTGCCTGCAGGTTGCTGCTCAGGGGAAAGCAGTGAACAGTTCAAGCACTGCTGAATGTTTGTCGTGTTGGAAAGTTACACAGGGATAAGTTCAGCCACTTCACTGGGGCCCAACTTAGCAGGAAGGGATGCCGTACACCCTGTGAATAGTGGGTAGACTCAGTCTACCTGCTTGTACCCCCGACTTGTGCCCTGCTTGTTCAAGAGAAATGCTTTCAACAAACATGTTTCTTTCAAATTTTTCAAATGAATATCACTGCCAGGAATCCATCCTAGTTAATGCTCTTCATCTCAAAACATTCCCTGAATTACACAGTTTCCTTGTGTCTCTGTTACCTCTAAGTCTAGCCTTCTCCCCCCACGTAGTCTTTCTCCTTCTTCCTTGCTTCATTGACCTTATTATGCCCACTGGTTTCCCCCCTTCACCCTCAACAGTTTTTTTCTTCATCCATGTCCTCTATCCCTGCTTATACCTTTGGACATCTAGCACTATCTGTGCAATTGTGCCCCTAATCCTACCTACACCCTAGTACCACTGCCCCTTACTATCCTCTTGTTTTGCTACATCTGCCTACGAACCTCTAAGACTGCTCATACCCTAATTTCTCTATCACAACTGATACCAGCGTAACTCCACAACTGTCTATACCATGGTGCATTTACTTCTACCCATTTCCTTATACCAAAAGAACTTTGTACCCTATACATGCAGCCCTATCTACACTATAATTTTTCTTCCCCTTCCTTTACCCATGAATCATCAACCTTACAAAACGGATAGACGTTTAACCTGTCACAGTTAACCCTAGCTATAGTCTGGAACCCTTACTCTTACCTATATCATAGCGGGATAACCCTCGCCTATACTATATTACTGTTAGCTCTACCTACACTCTTTTTACTGCCATCCTTCCTGCCATCCTCACCTATAACCTTTCACATCAACTCCTATATATACAATAGCACCTTTAACCCTACCTAGACCCCAGATTCTTTATCACCTCATCTACCTCTACCTATACTTAATGACTTTGCCCCTACAGATACCACTGGACCCCTATAACTGCTTATAACCTAGCACTTCTACTCCTACCTACACACTAGTATTCCTACACCTACCTATACCCTAGAATGCCTACCCATTTATATAGTCTCTGCTCCACCCCTATACCTTAGTAACACTAGCATTACCTTTACTCTGGCAACTCTTCCTATACCATAATACCTCTTCTCCTATCCCTGTACCTCTGACCCAGTCAATATCCCAGTTCTTCTAGCCCTAGTAATTCCCTAGTATTTCAGTCCATGCTAATTTGCTAATGCTCTTACCCACATTAAATACCATTTTATGCAATTACTCAATTACCTTGTTTCCTAATTTTTGACATTAATCCAAAAAATAGTTACAATTTACAATCTTTTTTACATATTTTAGGATTTTTTTTACAGACTGCAACTTTTTACCCTTAAGGAAGTGAAAATATATTAAGTAGAGTGGAATACATGTATCTGCTGATTGAAGCTGCCTATAATAATATGACCTTCAAATAGAAATTCACAGCTTATTCCTTCCTCTAGTGTGTGAAAATGTAATTCCGAACTTTATTATCTATGATTCTTCCTCCGCTACAGACAGTGTCTTTGTTCAGTGTATTTTTACATTGTCTTGCTGTAGTGGACCTCAGACAAGAGGCTGGTGTTCAAATATAGGCGATATAGCCATTCTATCAAGGCCCAGATGAAATTTCAAGTACACTGGTGTAATTTGCATAATCTCGGGAAATTCGTGTTACGCTTGTAATTTGGAATTCCTGAAATGACCACATTGCGCATCATCATGTAACTATGCTGCTTTCATTGCAACATTGTAGTGTGATAACAACGCAAATGATTATAACATGGATGGCTATTTGAACTAATTGTATTTTGCAACTATGTTTTTGAGAAGAAAACCTTCCTCTCATGATTTAATTTGTTTCCTGCATGGAGGGAGAAGGACGTCAGTGTGTGTGCGCGTATGTGTATGTGGGCATGTATAAGTCACGCTGAGGGGCCCGGCTCGGTCCTCACAGCGTGGGTTTACCTTGTCAGAACCTAACAAACACTATCTTTGTGAGGTCCGGTGCATTGTGAGGACCAGTCCCAGTAGTGTGTTTTATGGCACTTTCGAGCGAGTGCATCAAAAAACTAAAAGCGCAGTTAGATTTGCCTCGGTCCGCTTTATAACCTACCCTACGATCAAAGAATGCGTGGAGTATTAATAGTAATGACATATTACATACTTCATAATGGTCAATGGCCAGTCCTCATAATAATAGGTATGTTATGGTGTGTGTGTGTGTTTGTGTGTTTGTTTGACGGAATGCCAGTACAAACTAATCTGTAACTAATCACCTCCAAGTTCACTTGAGGCAGGCCACACATGAAGGGCAGTGTCCTTGAACATGCAGGAAATATTCTGTCACTATAGCTACGGTGACCTGTTTGTTGACCGTTTTCATCATTGTGCATATTAAAGATGTGATTCGCGTCCTTTTAAGATTTATTTCTACATTTGGTGCTGGTTGACAGAGTAAGATGTGTGTTTATCTATGCCAGCTATTACATCAAATAAACTAGTTAAAACAAGAATCACTCCTTGTCAAGTTGCAACTCAGCTAATGGATAAATTGATTGAAATATTATAGAGACAAAATCTTAGTCAGTGCATTGCAATTGCCACTGTTAGTTGGTACTGGCTGAAAACAGCAGATGTAGGGAACAAAAACATCTTTACATGTATTGGGAGTGATTAACTGTGCTCTCTGCCCTGCCTACAAAGTGGATCACTGTCTAGCATCAACTACCTATGGACTCAGGGCCATCTTTAGCAAATTGTAATGCAGCACAACAAGTCTTGTGCTGTGTTACAGAGAAAGGACAAGAATGCACTGTATTTATCCCAATACAGAGCATTCCTGCCTTTTTCCAGCACTAGTGCACAATGAGCTACCTAGCGCAAACGCAGGCCCCCTTGCACCATGATGCAAGAGATCCTGCGTTGTAGGCAGGATTGTTTTTGTGCAGGAACGGGAACCTTCCTGAATAAAAGCAATTCCCTGAGGCATTTTCCTCTTTCTATGTGTGCTGCAGAATGAAGAAAGAGGAAAACAAGAGGAGAAATTAAGCGTTTTCTCCTCATTATGCCTCCCCTGGGAAGACGTAGCATTTTGGCGCATTCTCAGGTCAACCAGTATGGTAAATCTGTGAAGGCATCAAAATCTATGGATTTTGCGTGCATCACCCATTGAACGTCTCCCAATTTGCACTGCATTGCATTACATTGGATTTATCAAGCCACTCAGGGCTACGGAGGGTGACCTTCTGTGGCTTCATAAATCACAGTTTAGGGTTGCGTTGCGCATGCACTATGTTGCGTGGTGCAAAAGTGACACAAGCCCCACATAAATATGACCATATATATCAATATGTCACACCAAGCAGGAAGTCACCTTGCTGCTCTGCATGACAGGGAAACGGCAGGAATGCGCTGTATTTCACACAATACAGCGTACTACTGCCTTTTCCTAGTGCTGGTACACAATGTGCTGCCTAGAACCAATGTAGGCACTCTTGCACTATGGTTCAGGGGTGCCTGCATTGTAAGCAGGATTGTTTTCATACAGGAAGGGACACCCTATAATTTACCCACATGTTTTATTGTTACGCATTAAGCGCTTATTTTGCCATGCCCAGCCCACTTGGAAAGGAATTTAAACCAAGCTCGAGAGCGTCTACGCCGCTGGCGTGCCTAAGGCAAACCCGTCTCTGCCCGTCCATGCTCGGACCGTGTTCAGCGGCAGCCCCCCTGGCCATTTTATATCAGACCTGATGGTTTCACTCTGCTACTCCAGTGCCCAACTTCATATCATGAACTCCAATGGCAAGAAAGGTAAGTACATGTGCATAGATGTTAGTCGAAGGGCAAGTATACCCCAAACATGCTGTCAGGAATGTCACTCAATCATGCCTATACTACTTTGGTCGACCGTTAACAATTATCCATCAGCAACTACAGCCGATAACAAACTTAATCGAGCTAACGTGTTACATGGCGCGCTTTTTAATGCCAGATCATTAGCTAAACACAGTTTGAATTGTTCTGCTCTCCAGGAGGATCAGCATTTAGACTTTGCTTTTATTACAGAAAACTGGTTGCACGATAGTTCGGGCCCCATTTTAACTGAGTCTGTTCCGCCGGGATTTAAATATTATATATTAAACAGGCCCAAGAAGAGCGGAGGAGGTCTAGCAGTCTTTTATAGAGAATCTTTCACAGCCTCTTTCAATATGGCCCAGTCATAGGTTTGCGAAGCATTATGTTTTAAGTTAGAACTATCTAGGCAGCACTCCTTCAATAGAATATTACTTTATCGCCCCCAAGTAATAGACACCCTTTTACAGAAAACCTAGGTTACCTGTTAGAAGATGGGCTAGTGATGAATAATTTCATTGTTTTATGTGATTTTAACTATCACATTGAAAATACTACTGACCCAGACACAGCAGGACTTTTAGACATAACGACCAGCCTAAAACAAGTGGTATTAGAACCTACTCATGGAGCTGGGCATACCTTAGATGGTATTTTCACCAACCACTCTGCTCTTATGTTCCTAGGCTTGCTCCCTCTTACATGGTCTGACCACCACGCAGTCTTATTTGATTTAACTCTGCCTTCAAAAAGTGTTACAGCAATTTCTGCTCCCAGGACACTGAAAGTTCGTGCCTGGAACAAAGTTAATCCTGACCTACTTGCCCATCAGCTTTCAATATCACAGCCCAACTTTCCTGACGAATTAGAAGCCGCCATTCCTCTCTACAATAGATGGCTCAATACGGCTGCCAACAATCTAGCTCCTGAAAAATGCATGTAATCAAAATGCTGTCTCCCCTCAGTACTTTGGTACTCTGATGCCTCAGAGACCAAAATAAACTATGTAAGCACCAAGAGCATATTTGGAGGAGAAATACAGCGACCTAGAAAAACTGAAATAGAAACAATGTCTTACAGATTGAAACGATCTTTTAATTAACCCCTTCGATGCTCATGACGAGCTCAGCTCGTCATGCTGCGCGGTGGGCATGTGCGCATGACTAGCTGAGCTCGTCACAACCACGCCCGCAATCGGAATGTCCAGCACCTGGGCGGAATTCCGATCGCGGCGAAGGTGTTAAAGAAAAATCTAAATACCATACTGATCGGATTAATCTGGCTAAAAACTCTTCGAAAGAACTGTTTGAAACAGTTGCTAATCTTACTAATTCCCCAGGATGTAGTCTGCTAAATCATAGTCACCTACTCTGCAGTAATATTGTTAGGTTTTTCCTAAAGAAATTTGAGGATATCATCAATGCATTTAATGGAACAAAGGATAAAACTGGGGATTTACCTCTTTCTTCGTCCTTGGAAATCGAACAGGCTACCATCCAAACTCAAGCCATCTTTTCAGAGTTTGCCGCTCTCTCGATGAACTCTGTTCTCGGCTTAATTCAAACAGTTAAGTAAGGTTCCCCAATGGAGCCATGTCCACCTCTAATCCTTAAGTTGGCCCCCAAAATGCTGGCTGAAAAGCTCACTATGAATTTCAACTTGATGTTTAAATCAGGTCAATTCCCATCAGACTGGAAGATGGCATCCATTTTTCCCCTTTTGAAAAAACCCAATCTAAACCCTGAGGACCCTAATAATTACTGTCCCATCTCTAGGCTCCTGTTTCCAGCTACGTTAGTGGAAAAAGCTATGAATACTCAACTCTCCGAGTTTATCTTGGCTAACCAACTGCTCGATGCCATGCAGTATGGATTCCGGAGCGGGCACAGCATGGAGTCAAGAAATCCTCGGAAGAAATCAGACTAGCCATGGATGCTGGGGGAAATGTTGCTTTGGTACTTATGGAATTCCCTGCCCCTTTCGACGCGGTCCATCATGAAATTTTGATGGACCGGCAAGCTGCAATAGGGGTGCCATGAACTGCACTAACTCTCCTACATTACTTTCTTATTGGCAGAAGATAGGTTGTTGCTCTGGGCTCATCTGTCTCTAAACTTTTTTCTCTTCCCTGTGGGGTTCCACAGGGATCAGTGCTCAGCCCGACGCTGTTTAATATTTATGTATCCTCTCATGCCATTCTGATCAGGTCATTTCGCTTCTTACTCACGTTCTATGCAGACGACACTCATATTGATGTCTCCCTCTCTAATCATGATTGTGACACAGGAAATAGATTTTGTAACTGTATGAGGGTGGTTAGCACCTGGATGAACAACAACTGTTTGAAACTAAATGTGGGAAAAACAGAGGTTGTTCTGTTTGGAAATAACACCTCTTTCTGGACACCACTGGTGGCCTGGCCAACTAGGCTCTCCATCTATGCCAGTAAGGAAAGCCAAAAATCTAGGAGTCCTCATGGACAACAAGCTCTCCTTTGGAGATCAGATCAATGTAGTTACCTTCTCCACATATTATACCCTTAGGGTGATCTGAAAAATTCTTAGTTTCTCGTTTTCGAGGCACAAAAAAAACTGGTGACCTCGTTAATGATGTTGATGCTAGATTATTGTAATGGGCTTTACCTTACTATCCAGAAACATCATCTAAAAAAATTGCAGACGCTGAAAAATGCAGCAGCCAGGCTACTTCTTGGACTACCCAGGTTCAAATCTGTTACCGCCAAAATTCATAAGCTACATTGGCTTCTGATTAGGCACTGTATCACCTTAAAAACTCTGGGGCATATTCACAAGGAGCTATCGCCGAATTAATGGCACTTTATCGCAGCCAAAGTCGTGATAAATTTACCCCCCCATTCACAAGCCGGTGTGAACAGCCCACAGCACCAGTTTACCCGCGATAGCAGCCGCAAAAAACATCGCCACAGAGGACCCCCGCAAATATCGCTAATGAGATGCAGAGTAGGCGTTCCCGTGACAAAAGCCGAGACAACAGCACACCTCAACATTCACAACGACCAGCCACATCCGCGATAAAAACACAAAACAGGCGATAAGGCACGTTAGCACCAGGAAATCTACACCTGCTCTGACCTGGTGTAAAGTCGGACGGCAGCCAGCACCACAAAAGGGAGCACAGCCCAGGGCCACATCCGAAGGGCAAGAGATGCCATGGAGCCACCCATCATGCGGCCCGGACACCCAAGAGGGCCACAACACCCACCGACACCACCCCAGGACCCCAACCCAGACCCGGAACACCCCCCCCGCCGGACCACCACAGATGCAGCGCAGACAAAGACAGCGGAACCCCAGGAAACGTACCAGCCGCACAGACCCAACATCTGACAATGTCACCGTCCACTACAGGCTGAAAGGGACAACCAACCTACGCATCCTGACCATCATCGCCCAACAGGCCTACGGCAACAACACAACGGACAACCAACATCCCACCCCACACAAAGTTGATGGTGTGGCTGCACCTGTTGGCCCCTGGGACCCCCCCATCCAACACCCGCCAGAGTCGGAGGAGTCTCACAGCCAGCCACATCCAAGTCCCCCACACCTGTCCTGGGCATCACCATCACCCTGGTACCCCAGTCCCCATACGTACAACACAATGAGCAGGATCCGCTGGAGACCAAGCAAGGACCATACGCCATAGCAGGATGCACGCACGTGTTGGGGGCAATACACAGCACACATGTACTACCTGTGCCCCCTGGTGACACAGCACACAATCACCGCAACAGGAAGCACACGTCTCACACCAATGTGCAGGCAACAACAGAACCCCGTGGAACACCCAACAATGTCGCCTTCAAATACACAGCCAGTGTGCATGATACCTTCATCCTCCGACAGTCCATCATCAACCAGCGTTCCCAGGATGGCAATAAGGGAAATGCACAGCCCCTTGGCAATATACAAATGAACACCCCACACACCTCAACTCCACAACCATGCAACTCACAACGCTGGCAATGCACACGTCACAAAATCACATACAACAGGCACAACAATATGCCCACCCACCAGACATGACAGAACAACTTACAATGTCCACATGGGCAAGCCCTGAACATGAGCCAGCAACGGCATGGCACCTCAGCCCCATAATAGCCAAATGTGGGGAGAGGTGGCAACCAGGCATGTGTGAAGGATGCAGTAGAACCATGATTGGGAAAGTACACAATGCCAAGAGTGCCGGAGATGTGCTGGACACTCCGCAGTATGCAGAACACACCCATATCCATGGCGACATACACCGCTGGTGTATGGAGTGTAGTGGACAGTGGACGCCACCATGTCACCCCAGCCAGTGGGGGACCTTGTGGTAATGTTGCCTGTTACGCCCCCCCCTAAGCGTCAGCGGAGTGGGATGGCCCGGCGTATGCCATGCCAGCGTAGGGGTGTGAATAAAAAGCACGTAGGCCTGGGCGTGGTCCTCTTCCAGAAAGACCCACGTCTCTGCCAGGGCGCCGTCTCTCACCTCGCCACGGGGCCGATGCCATCCTCGTGAGCGGAGTTGCCTGCGATGCCGTGCGCCTGCCGGACCCCGGCACGCTGGACAACGAACCCGTCAGGCCAGCCCCTGCGCAGCCAGGCCACACTGATCACCTTCCGACACCGGTGTGTGTCAAGGAGGGCCCACCACGTGCCAGCGCAAGCCCCAAGCCCGAGGCCCGAGACCTTGGCAGCCACCTCAGACCATCACGGCCTCCACGACACCGGCCCGCTTTATTCCTTTTTCGTTGACGTACCCCACTGCTGCCCCCGGCCTACTCTTCGGACCAGTAGGTCCCATATGTGAAACTGTGTCCTGAGTCATGAATGGCAGTGACCCCAAATCCGGGCCAGCGGCCACAGCACCAGACCCCCCCCGATCAGTGAGGCATAGTTCCATATGGGCATCTTGCGACACGTGGTGCCACTAACCCTGTTCAACGTCAGCCGGCTACACGTGGTGCCACTAACCCTGTTCAACATCAGCCGGCTACACGTGGTGCCACTAACCCTGTTCAATGCCAGCCGGCTACACGTGGTCCACTAACCCTGTTCAACGCCAGCCAGCTACATGTGATGCCACTGAACCGGAACTACGCAGGCCGGTGGGGCCATCCATCCTATGCCGGTGACACTCGGCGAATGGGCCGTGCTGACCGCTGTCTCAGGCCTACACCACGGACAGGTAGGTCACACATTTGGAACTGAGTCTTGATTACACCATGGCAGTGACCGGATGCCTACTGCAGGGGTGATATCACTGTACTCCCTGCTTTCAGTGAAGCAAACCAATGCATCACAGGCACACAACACGTGTCTGTGGGCCCATGCTGACCGCTGCCTCCGGCCTACACTGCGGTCCAGTAGGTCACAGAGTCTTGATTTGGCAATGTTGGAGTTCACATCTGTGTACTGGCATCATCGCAGACTGCATCCCCTCTCAGCACCTGTGCCACTAAGTGTGTTCAATGACATTCATGGACACTCACTGGTCGCACATTGGTGGCGTTTGAGTCTATGGACTAGGGGCTAGTATTTATCCTCATGTAGCTGATACCGAATTGTTGGTGGAAACAAGGGTTGCGTTTTCCACTCCTCCATTTGCTGCTTCCAGATAACATCAGACCTTCCGCATCATGCCCTGGAGGACACCTTCCACTGTCCCCCGAAACCCTTCGCAACATACACCTCGGACATTGATGGGGACCCGCTCAGGTCGCATGGCCCATCTGGCTGCACCGCAAGTCACCGTCGCGTGGCTGGGTGCCTGTGCCGGCCGCAGTGCATCCGGGGCCACTAACTCTGTGCTGCTCAGGCCTGGGACCCTCCTTCTGGGACATTGAATGGCCTCTGTAGCGATGGTCTTGGGGTCATCAACGCCATGTGTCTGTGGCCCTGCGCTGTCTGCATCCTCCGGCCTCAACTGCGGGCCACCAGGGACCACACAAAGCATCGAGTCTTGACCGGCCTGGACGTCGCATCACCGCAGGAGGCACACGTCACCACCGCAAGGACCACCTCCAACCGCCATCTGCCAGAGTCGAAACGGTGGTCCTGACAGACCTAAGGAGTTGCTCAGACCTGTCGTGGATGCCATCATCGGCCTGATACCCTGCTCAGCACTCCAGGTGCCAGTGACTCAGTGCACCGCAAGCCATTGTCCGTTACTGATTGAGTTTTGTGCTGTTGTGAGGTTGCGCAGCAATGTCACCTCATGCAGTGGGGAAGACCTGGGACCATGATGAGGAGGATGTGTCAAGTGTGCGGATGGGAGAAGGCACAGACATTGGGAGGGCAGGTGGCAACAGCCCCAAGGCAGGCATGCAGACTGGTAGCGGTAGTCAAGCTACACACCCGGATCTAATACTGGGTATTGCGCTGTGGACTGCGGACGCAACTGTCACCTCAGGCAGTGAGGGAGACCTGGGACGTTGATGAGGAAGTTGATGCAGGTGTAACACACCCCACTGCATCTGCATCAGGACTAACCCGAAGGGACACAATCCTAGCAATTTCTTCGCATGAGTGCGCTCTTCTCTAGTGCCCCTACCTCAGTGCACTGCAACTCACGGAACCTCATGACTGAATATTGGGTGACCTCTGTCCTTACTCCGGATCCCTCCATGTTGCTCTGCGTTTGACTCTGTTATGCTGGTGTTTTCTATTTCCATTACACTGGTGTCCACTGTTCAGGTTGTTGGCAGCACCAAGCACTCCGTGCGGGCTGGATTATACTCACCCCACACACATCCAGCACAGGCGTCACTGTACATGTGGCCCTGCCAATAAAGGGGCCGGGCGCACGTGCCCGTAGCCAGTTCAACTTGATATGTACATGTGTCTCTGTGGAGGTGTGGGTCTCCTTTGTGGGGTGTAGGTGGTCCCTGAAGGGTATTGGACACCCACGTCTGTGTTCTAGTTTGCATTCCATGGGTTCAGCAACACCCTCACCTGTTGGGACACCTCCTTATGGCGTTCTGCCACCTGGCATTGGGGTGCCATGTGTGGGTGGGTGAAGTGTTGTGAGGCAGCCGTGATTGCGGGTGCTTCATGCTGTGTGGTCTGTTACAGGGGCTGGTTTCTCCTCTGAGTAGCTTGTCTGCCCTGGTGCTGGTGGTGGGTTGTGTGGGATGTCCATGGGCTGTTGTAGGACGTCGGTGTCGGGGTGTGGTGTTCATCTCGGGCATCACTGATGGGTTGTCTGTTCTGACCTGCTGGAGGTGTTGTTTGTCCCTCTGCATTGTGAAGGGGAGGTGCATGTTGGCATTGTGTAGGCGCCTTGTTCTTGTCGACATGCAGACTGTGTGACAATGTACATTGTGACTGTTTGGGCGGTGGTGGCTATTTGAGTTGGGACAGTGTACATTTGGCCTACATGGCTGATGTGGGGTTGTAGGGGTATATGTGCATCTCACAGTTCCCTGCTCTGTCCAATGTGATTGTTCTGTTTCTGCGCCTGGGTGGACCCAGTTGTGTCCCCTGTTCTGCAGTGTGGGTGTTGCACTTTGTGCCACATTGTCATGGTATGTGGTGTGATTGCTATGTGTGTGTGCTGCAGTGTGCCAGGGGGATGGGGGACATGTCCCTGGGTAATTGTGGGTGTGCAGTGTGTTACATCTCATTGTGCATGTGTGGCATTGTGCCCATCACCCCCCGTCCTCCCAGTCCCTGTTGGATCCTCACCCTGTTGTTGTTGTGTCAGGTCCTCTCGAGCTGTGTCCGTACTCCCTACTCCTTGCACCCTCTCCACACTGATGACTGTGGCCTGGGTTTCCTCCAGCTCCTCCTGTGGCGCTGGACTGCCACCTCCTGTCACCGTTGCTGCCTTCCTGTTGGCAGCAGGTTTGTACCTGGTTTAGGTTGTCACGTCCTGCCGGCGCCTCTTGGCCCCCTGGATTGGCCTCCGGGGCACTCCGACTGCATTCCAGGTGGTCTGCTTGTGGGTCAGTTGCTGGTAGTGTTCTGTCGCCTCCGTGGCCTTGGTCTTGTTTTCCTGCGGTCTGCACCCCGTCTTCCTCTCCCTTTTCTCCTTGGCCTTCCCCGAGCCAGTAGTTCCTTGCTGGTGGTCTGTGGGGGTTTCGGGGTTCGCGTTGCCCTCTGCGCTGGGTCAGGGTGCATCCATGTTGCTAGGTGCTTTGGCTTGTTTCTGGTGTGTTGTGTCTGTGGTTTTTATGGTGCAATTTCCCGCCAGACGCGTGGGATTTGCAGGCCTGAGGCTGCTTTTCGCTACTTTTTGTACCGCGATTGGCCTCATTGCATAATTTCTCGCGTTCGCGTTTCGCTTTTCTTCGGCGTTGCGTTGATTTTCACGCTGACATTTGACGCGTTATCTGGTGACTATCGCATGGTACCGCCTTGTTGTGAATTCCACGTTGACACGAGGTTATTTTCCCGTGATAGGCTGCGTTATTGAAAGTTGCGTTACGCTACTCTTGTGGTAGTTATCACACGTTCTTGTGAATATACCCCACAGTGTACTTCTTTTAAAGCCCTTCACAATACTGGACCTGACCATCTCAGACAGAGTATCAAATGGTACTTACCAAACAGAGTACTCCGCTCCTCAAATGCAAAAACCCTAGTGGTTTCCAAGTTCAAGAAAGTGAATTGGGATGGAAAAAGCTTTATTTTGGGCACTGCAAAAGCTTGTAATACACTGCCTATCTATATCAGATCGTCTCCCAGTCTCTCCATCTTTAGAAAGGAACTAAACACCTGGTTATTCAACCTCTAGAAACTCTCAGGGACCGTACTGCTGTTGTCTAAGAGTCAGCGTCGGACATCTTAGAGTAGCTGTGCGCTATACAACCCTATTTAACATAACATAACAGGGCAGCACTCAGGAGGGATTAAGAGGGTCCCATGGGCTGCCATACATCCCTCAGCAGGTAGGTGTAGTCACTCACTGTACCCGCTTGCAGAGAGATCTTTGCACCCTCTTTAAAGTGCAGGCAAGTTCCCGCCTGGACAGAGAAACAGAGCAGCTTGGAATCAGCCCCTCTGTATTTCACTGAATGTACTGTCTGCAGAGCTGCTCGAGTTAACGGCTGCCCTCACGGCACCTCATTTATCACAACATGGTGCATGATCTTGGTCTGAACAAGTTGCACCTTTTGAAAGGTGCCCAGTGCCGTAAACAGGGAATGTGTACCCTTTGTATAATACAAGAAATCTGCAGTATTTTGTATTTGACATAAATTAGGCTTCCATAGACCAAAATAGACCGATACATATGGGAAAGTGATCGAAAGTCAAAAAACTCTTTTAATATATCCAAACATCCCTTTATATTCGTATTTAAGAAACATCTGGTATTTGTTCATTGATTTATGTTTTGCCGTCTTACATAATGAGTTTTAATATCCGTGATCTACTTCAGATCTTTGATAGGTTGAGGTGGAATTTTCAATTCTGCCAGTGGAATCTGAGTAATTCTGGTAATTGTGAGTTACTCTTGTAATTACTGAATTACTCATAAATTAAAATTCTGCCACTCCGCAGGTGGAATAAAAATGTATGCAGTGGATTCTAAAATTGGAAACCACTGCATAACATTCAGCGCCCTTGCATACTCTGCAGTAATTAAAATGTTTTAATCACTGCAGAGTATGTAAGGGCTAGGCACCGAGTGACATGCAGTGGTTTCTAATGTTTAGAAACCACTGCATGCCACTCAACACCCATATGTACTCTGCAGTGAATAAACATTTTGATCACTGCCAAGTGTGCAAGGGCGCCAAGGGGAAACATCCTTTAACCCGCAGTCACAACAAGGACCTGCCTTTACAACGCAGTCACTATCCTGACTGTGACGTTACCATGCATAAGTTTACCATGGAAGCTGCTACAACAACTTGCTTTAATGGGCGCATTGCTGAATTGGTGTGAAGTTTTTAAGTCCAACACATTCCCTACTGTTGAGTAGACTAGAGTTGGAATAGTAATTTATACTATTCCAAAGTCCAGCGCCCCCAAAAGCAAGTCGTGGTAACGACTTGCATAGTAAAGTAACGTGTGGTAACGTTGCAGTCGGGGTAGTGACTGCATTGTAAAGGCATGCTGGGTTAATGTATGCGGGGTTCAGTCATACAACCGCACCAAGTGGTCTTTGGTTGTGCATTTTCTTAGTGGAAAATGCATCCATTTTTGGATGCGAGTGAGCATTTTGTGCTAAGAAAATAGCGCCAAATGCCCACCCCACCCCGGTGCAGAATTCCGCTGAATCTAATGGAATTTTAATGTAATTCCAAGTGATATTGCGGAATCAAACTCTGTGAATTCTGTCCACCCCTAATCATTGATGTAATATTGTTTATTTCTTTGTGTTACTTAGTTCTATAGCTCCAAGTGGCCGGCACCAGATCACAATACAAACACATTCACTCATGGGCATAAATGTGCCCACACACACACGCACCCACACACCACTCAATGTGTTTGATAACTTTAATAAACTTTGAATTGCAGACAAACCTATTACTCCATAAATGTGACTCATGCCATCTGACATCTAAGTGGATCGTTAGTCCCCATGTGGTTTAGTACTGTTCCACCTAAGCCAACTACACAGCAGGCTCTCAGTGCATCACCTAGCGAATGCACAGTGGGCCCTGAAGCTGAGATATTGCAGATATTGTACCAAGCCCATATTCAACCAAAGCAGCAAAAGTTTACAGACGTCTATGGCCACAGAGTGGGCTGAAGTTACAATACTGCCAATTGATTACCCCTAAGATATTTTTCAAACCTTCTACATCACTCTTTCCACCTTAAAAAATTATTTTCCAAGCTCCACCACTGACTGTTGTGCTGCTGCCGCCCTTGGGGGACTCTAAGACCCAGAATCCTTTGCTCTCCCAGGAGGGAGGAGTCTTCCTGCGCTTAAAAAGCGCCACTGATCACTGCAGCGCTGGACGCTGTTGTGCTGCTGCCACCGTTGGGGGACTCTAAGCCCCAGAATCCTTTGCTCTCCCAGGAGGGAGGAGTCTTCCTGCGCTTAAAAAGTGCCAACAATCATCGCAGCGCGGGACGCTGCTGTGCTGATGCCGCGGTTGGGGGACTCAAAGACCCAGAATGCTTTGCTCTCTCAGGAGGGAGGAGTCTTCCCGCGCTTAAAAAGCACCAACAATCACTGCAGCGCGGGACGCTGTTGTGCTGCTGCCGCCGTTGGGGGACTCTAAGCCCCAGAATCCTTTGCTCTCCCAGGAGATTGGAGTCTTCCTGCACTTCAAAAAGCGCCAACGATCACCGCAGCACAGTACGCGCACCTGCCACTCCTGGGTGAAGCCCTGGCCAAGGGCGGGCCTGTCAGCAACAGGAAGAGGCAGGGCAGGGCCACCCCCCTTGGTTCTACTACACGACTCAGGGACTTGAAGTAGTCTGTCTACATATACCTTGTTGCAATCGATCCTCGACCCTGACACCTGGGGACTGGTAGTGGGCTTGTTGCTAATTCTTGAATTCTTTTTTAAAGCAGATGCATTTATTATATTTTTAAGGTCCACGTGTATACGACATTCTATCTATCTTGTCTTTTGACTAACTTTGGACATGGTAAAAAGGAAACACCTGGGGGGGGCGGCCAAGTCGCCGAGCAACACCCGGCCCTCCTCCTCCATTCTGAACTATATTACAGGCGCAATGGGGGTGTTGGAAAAACAGATTATGAGTGTGGAGGAGTCTCTAACTAATTGCACCAATAACATCTCTGGTTCAATTCCAACTGAAGCAGTTGCAACCCCCACTCCTACACCTGACAGCTTATTAGTAAATGGGCAGCGGGAAGACAAGGAGTCAGAGAATTGCAACCCAAAATTCCCCTCTATAACCCAACCGGACACTCAACCCCCAAGAAAACGTTTTAAAACTCCATCAGCTGCTGCAAATCAGATCCCTTCTGTGTCTGGGGGAGCAGGTGGGGGAGGCAAATGTCCCAGAAAAATGTCATCCCAAAAACAACCCTCGAATAAAAAGTCTACTAAAACACTGGCTAACTATTCTCTATGCATCCTGTCTGTTCTGGTACAGTCCCTCTCTGATTCAGTTAGTGTTGCATTTAGCTCACTTACGGAGCAATTAAAAGGGATCGAGAGGAACGTCATATCCTGACTGGACCTGCTGGAAAAGAACCAGACGCCATCAGCATGTCCCCTTCAGACCAGGGATAATAAAGTTCTAAACTAACCCCCCTCACTGCCCGACCCTCCTCAAATCACACAAAGCATTCATCAACCTTTTCCCATAGCTTCAGTGAGGACCGGGGATATGATTAGCTCCACTCTGAGCGCTAATCCATCAGGGAGCAGCCCCGATTTTCCTCGGCAGTCTTTACTATCCCGACCTGTTTCTAGAAACCCCCTTTCCACATCCTATAACATTCCTCAAAACCGAACGTTCACTAATTACACAACTACTGATTCACCACATGTCTTTCCCACTCCAAAAATGGATTGTCTGAAGCTTCCGCCTGCAGCTACACCTTATGTGGTAATTCTAGCTAATGTCCCCTGCACTTCTAGCTCAGCACATGAATCATGAGAGGTTCTTTGGAACAAATCTTTAAATTGGTTAAACGCGAGGGTAGGGCTTGGAGGGGCTCTTTTCGCAGATCTGAAAATGATTAGGAGAGTCAAATGGGTGGGTAAAGGGGGTAAAATCTTGGAGGGAGATTGCGTGGTGCTCTCATTCACATCCCCTAATTTAGTGAAACTAATTCTTGAGAGAGCCAGTTCACCATCTTTTACCACGCAGATTGCTGTCCTACCCTTTGGTTTTTTCTACCAGCCTCCCGCCCCTTCCCTAACTCTCCATAAAGCAGTCCGTACACACCACCAGGCACAATTGCCAGAGCCTCAGCCCCCAATCAAAACTTACAATAGGTTTGATTGTCCTTCCACACTATGTGGTGTGGATTGACTGAAGGCTCCTGATAATCTAATCGAGGGTAACCAGAGTGGATCTTCTACATCTCTAGAGGGCGACTGGGTCCTTTGCTTAGACATAGATGAGGTTTGCGAGTCTCCCAAGACTTGTATCGCTGTCGACCCCACAGTTCCGTGGCTATCATTCGTCACGGTTAAGACCTCTGTGACAGCTAATACAGTCCTCTATTGGAATGTTGCTGGCCTACGCCATAAATGCACCACGACCGAGTGGACTGACTTTACGTCCAAATTTCACATTCTTTGCCTTCAGGAAACCTGGTCAGTGGACCCAATCCATCTTAACGGCTTTAAAACATATCACTGCCCAGCGATCCAATCCAACTGTGGGCGTTCTAAAGGGGGCCTGTGTATTTATGTGTCAAACATGTTGGCTCCCCTGAATACTACAGTGACTGTTACCCTTTTTTTTTTTACAAATTGTTACTCTTCAAATTTCTGCGCATTCTACCCTGGCCATTGTAAACTTTTACAATAACGCCTGTACACAGGAAATTATTACAGTCCTTCACCATTTAGACCATGACTTGGAGACAGCTTTCCCCACTGGCTGCAGGGACCCAATCATTTTATGGGGCGGAAATTTTAATATGCGCCTTTGCCTGCAGCCATCTAACAAGGTATGTGGTATGACGTCTCCTGACAATAGTGACATCACCCATTTTTCTCACTCAGAGTATGGGGATACCTTAAACAATCTACTTTTTAAACACAATTTGCATTTTTGCAATGAACTTACCAGTACTCCAGTCACAGTGAGGAGCACCTATAACTGCAGGGATGAGAACAGCGTGATAGATTTTTTATTATTTCCCCAGCGTTACTCTGAGCTGGTTTTAGAATTTCCATCCATGACATTGCGATGAGCGATCATTTCCCCCAAAGCGTTGCTTTGAATACCAACCTTTATACCCAGAGGGGGGATGCATATAGAGTTACCACATTGGAAAAAATCAACATTTCCCGCAGTAACGGGTATGCCTTAAGATGGTCCCTGGTGGAGCGATCCAACTTTTCAGAAAAACGAATCCACAATGAGAGGGAGGCATTTGAAATGTGCCTAGATGAGACTACAGAGGCACATGATTTTATTCTAGCG
Source organism: Calotriton arnoldi (assembly GCA_963921515.1). NCBI lineage: Eukaryota > Metazoa > Chordata > Amphibia > Caudata > Salamandridae > Calotriton > Calotriton arnoldi. The sequence continues at coordinate 294,482 of CAWUFW010010191.1, read as the reverse complement.
TTCAACCTTATAAAAACGGGCATTGGAGAGGGGCTCCGCGCAAATCGGAACAAAGCGAGGACAGGCCATTGTGGTTGGTTTGATTCGGCATGCACTAAAACCCATAGAAATCTAAAATTAGCTCTAGCCAAAAACGGAGATACGCACAGGAGCTCCGGGAATGCAGACTCGCATATAAATTAGCCATTAAACAACGGAAAAAAAGCTTAAAGGAGGAATCCTATATTCAATTATTCGAAGCCAGTCTGTCCAATGATAGCACCACGTTTTGGCGAATTATTAATCCTCCTTCTTATAATACCCCTGACTGACCTCGAGCTGAGATAGCCATTACTGAGGCTGCATGGCTATCCCATTTTACAAACTGTATTCCTCTCTGGAAGATACTGTGATTCCCTCTCCCACTGCATCCTCCCCTAGTGTTCCCACTACGACCCTATTATCGATCAACCAGAATTATCCAGAATTTTCCTTGGATGAAGTAGTCCTGGCACTGAAAGCAAGCAAGGGTGGTAAAGCCCCAGGTCCTGACGGGATCCCTATTGATCTGTTTAAATCCAACACTGACCTTTGGGGCCCCACCCTCACCTTGCTCTTCAGAGCCTGTCGGAACCAAGGATTCTTGCCTACTTGGCCTGAGTCCCTTATTGTCCCTATATTTAAGAAGGGTGATCGTAATAGCCCAGCACAATACAGGCCAATTTCTCTTTTAGATTCTCTAGTAAAGGTGGCTAGTCGTATTCTTCTAGACCAACTGCAAGACTGGGCAGAGTCCAATAATATCCTTTCAGACCTGCAGTACAGCTTTAGGTCTGGGCTGGGGACTACTGAACAGGCCATCAATCTGGACCTACTTATTGGCAAAGATGTGCACATTAAAGAAGGTAACCTATTTTTAATTTTTTTAGACTTATCTTCCTCTTTCGATTGTTGTGGCTCACGATAAATTATGGTCAATTATGGCTAACATGGGCGTTGACTGCACTATTGTAAACTTTATTAGAGATTTGTACGCCCTAGGACGGGGTAGAGTCTGTTACGGCCTCAACGGCAATTGTACTCAGCCATTTAAAATAGGAAGAGGGGTCCGACAAGGCTGCGTACTTGCCCCCTTTCTGTTTAATCTCTACCTTAATAGTGTAGGCGACATATTGGCAAGCAAGTGTGCAGATTTACCACAAGTGGGTCATCGTCCAATCCCGGCACTCTTCTATGCCGACGATGCCGTATTAATGGCCCGCACTCCACTTGGCCTCCAGCGTCTAGTCAACGAATTTGCCCAGTACATGCAGAACCATGGTCTAAAAATTAACATCAGCAAAACTTTTGCAATGAAAATTGGGAATAAAGTCTCTCGCTGACGTGATTTTTTTATTGAGTGCTCTAAAATTCAGTTCACAGCCACGTTTTCATATCTGGGGATTGTGTTTAATCAAGCTGGGAACTGGTCACGGGCAATTAAATTAAGGCGGCTCCATTTGTTAAAACAACAACGGCCTTGTTGAACTTTGCCAGAAAACTATGCAGTAAACACCCAAGGGAATTGATGACCATCTACAAGGCCAAATGTAGACCTACTGCCATGTATGGGTCGGAGCTTTGGGGATATGGGCAGATCGACACTCTCCAACTGGAAGAAAATGCATTTATAAGGAATCTCCTTGCCCTTCCGAAAAGCAGTTCAACTTATGTCTGCCATTCTGAATTAGGAGCCCCTTATATAGCTGACTTGATTAGGATCCAGCCAGTATTACTCTGGCATAAAATCTGGTCATCCGAACACACTACGCTCAACCGATCAATTATTGTTGACTGCATTAGATCTACGTTTGCTCTCAAAATCCCCTGGCTCAAATTTGTGCATAATTTTCTGGCAGACATTGGCCATTTTGAGTATTTTGACCATCCCGAGAGCCTGATCACTGTTCAAAGAAAAGCCCTCAAATTGAAGTGTATATCATTACTAGAGGAAACTAGACTATCTTCTGAAATTATGAAACCTTCTGTTCTGAGGAACCAGATGATCCTGACTAGTTACAACATGCAATTTTATTTAGCCAATGTGTACAACCCGCGCCACAGGTTTCAGTTGACCCGGTTTCGGTTGGATATTTTCCATCAACTAATTAGTTTTCCCACCATTAACAACTGGTCACCCGACCTGATGAAATGCCCTTGTGATGATATCTCCTCGCAGAGTACCATGCACACTGTTCTTTTTGTAAATATTTCTCTGGGCTGAGGAAAAAATATATTAAACCTTTGTTATTGCAGCTGGGTTTTGTACAATGTTGACCGGCTTTTATGTACCTGCAAATGTTACTGAAAATATATATTTGTGCTGTGTTGTCCCGGTTTTTGCTGGCCGTTAATAATTGCAGGAAGCTGTGGTAAAATGTAATTGATTGTGTAGTTGACGACTGGTTTTATGCATGGTAGTTTTTAACGTTCTGTTTTTAACTTTTATACAGGTTTTTTAAACTTTGTTATGTATGTACTTTGTAGCTTTTATGATTCACTTCGTGATTTCGAATACAGCTTATTTTGATTTGACTTGTCTGGAGAGAGTTTTTTGTTCAGCATGCCAAAATCATTATTTTGAATATTGAAAATGTTTTTTTTGCAAAAAAGCATTTTCTAATATTCTGAGGTTGGCACTCTTTACCTGTACTTGTATTATAATGGGCACCCTGCCTTCTCATTTCTGTGCAAAATATTTTTCCACAATGTCAGAATTGCGATTTAGGCTGAATTGTGTGAATTCAGGAGTGTGGAATAAAATAAATTGAAGCTTTTCACAAACCAATCATCTCTCAAACATCCATGCTCATGAGTCTGTTAATGGTAAAAGGCAAAGAATAATACTTCGAGGCAGTGAAGTCGAAATTGCCCACCTGCTCTGGGGTTATGAGCTGCACTCCTTGCCCTCTCGAAACTTCCTCGAGATGGAAGAGCACAAATGAGCCTGTCTATTGCCAGGGCGTGCGCTGATAGGCCAGTGCATGTCCTTTGCAGAGGGTGACTGTTAGAAGGTGGTTCTGACAAGATAGGCCGCCCGGATTTTTCGCTTTTTGAGCACCTATGTGTTAAGTTGTTACTGTGGGAAAGCCTCATAAATTGGGACTCATCCACAGTGAACTCATGATGAAAGAGACTGCATGTGGATTTTACTGGTGTCCCCCTAGCTTGACTAGGCCGCTGCGCAGCAGCTGGAGTAAGGGGCACCGGACTGGTTACATGCAGACACCTGTGTACATGCGTGTGCACACGTGCAGGGGCTGCGCAGGGGAGATTCTTGGCGTGCGCAGTCCAGGAGCAGCTACAAAGTGAATGGTGTGGCAGGACTTATGTAGAATTGGGTGTTGACACGGAATAGGCCTTATACACTAGGAAGGAACATGCCAGGGAAAGTCAGTGTGCTTTACTGTGTTTTTCACTTCATTATTCCCCTATGGGGATGTGGAGCCCATGTGCTAGATTAACTTCCATAAGGCCTACAGATTCCAGACACGCACTAAAGTCCACGGTAGCGGATGTGAAAAGGAGTATTCTGCAGAGTCCCAAGTCATATTTGTACTGCTTTTGGGTCGTCCAGAAATGTCACATTTCTCTGAGTCAGTCATAACCAGGGCCAGGCTGAGGGCTGACCTCAGCTGGATGGATTGATAACCTTTCTTCCACAAGCTAAGGCCTCCTCTCCACGAAGAAGAAGATGGGTGGGGCTACAGGCTCATCCATCAGCAGCTATCACTGGTGCCAGGCACCAGGCTGCACCAAGGAGGGAAGGCCTCCTGTTTCAGAGACCATGTGGCCAGAGACCCTGGACGACGCCATTTTGAACCAGCCCAGAGGCTGGACAAGAAGGAGGGAGCAGGGGCAGGGAAGTGATGTGGCGCTGTTGGATAGGACCAACAGAGACTTCCTGCCAGCCCCCTACTCAGCTTTTAAAAAGTACTGGAACAGGAAGAGAAGCTCTCTCTGGGGTGTGGTCTGCTGAGGCGGAAGGTGCTGGAGCCTGGCAATGGGCAATTGGAAGGAGGTACCCCCTGACTGCCCCCCATTCCCCTATCAGCGCCAGAAGAAGAGCCCAGGACCGGTGCGCAAAAGCAGGGGCCTCTGCGCAGGGAGAAGAGAGGCCCAGGAGGAGAGCCAGGTGAAAGTCTGACGCAGGGAGCCAGTGAAGACCGCTCCCTGCAGTATGCCCCCTCTTGGAGACCCGGAGGGCAAAGGAGAGTGCTCCCCGTGGCTGGAGGCCGCCGCCAGGAGCAAGAGGACGTGAAAATGGGGCAGATCGGACCCCCAGGGGCTGAGATATGGCCCCCGGAAGGTGAGCTACTTTTGACCCCTGGGGAGGAAGGGAAGCCGGGGATCGCCATCGCGCTCCCCGTGAAGGTGACCCAAGAGGGGCCCGGGACCCCATCCCCGGGCCCCGAAGCAAAGCCGGGGAGCGCCGTCGCGCTCCCCGTGAAGATGTCCCCCTACACGGGGTGCCAGGAGCCCACCCTGGCCCCCGCTGAGCAAGTGAAGACGGGGGCAGGGGAGCGCCGTCGCGTCCCCCCCACGAAGAAAGGAGGCGGGGGAGCGCCATCGTGCCCCCCGCAAAGAGTGGCCATAGGGGGCCCGGGACCCCATCCCCGGGCCCCGAAGTCAAGTCGGGGAACGCCGTCACGCTCCCCGTGAAGATATTCCCCCACGGGGGCCAGGAGCCCACCCTGGCCCCCACCGAAGCAGAGCAGCCGGGGAGCGCCGTCGCGCTCCCCGTGACGAGGTGGCAGGGCCCGGGACCCCGTCTCCGGGCCCCGAAGACCGTAAGATGGAGGGGAGCGCCGTCGTGCCCCCCCGAAGATGTCCGGGGGCCCGGGACCCCATCCCCGGGCCCCGAAAAGCAGGCGGAGGCTGGGGGAGTGCAGCCGCACTCCCCCCGAGGTCCGGCACGTCTGCCCACTGGAGCGGGCAGGCCAGAAATGCCCTGCCGGCTCCCGCGCGCAGCACACAAGGGTGCTGGCCGGGCGGGGAGCCGGCGGGGGCAGCCGGGGGTGGGCTGCCCTCCAACGCGGAGGTCCTGCGGGGGTCCCGGGTGGGACCGGGACCCCGTATGAGAGAGGAGGGGCCCGGGTGGGACCGGGCCCCGAAAATTGGCAGGAGCGGCCGGGGGTGGGCTGCCCGAGCCGTATCCCTTACCTGGGGGTCCGGGTGGGACCGGCCCCCCCACGGAGGCCAGAAGATGCGGCGCGAAGCGCCAGATCGATCGCGGCTCTCCCCGGCACAGCGGGAGAGCCGCTCATACGATATTCACGAAGAGGAGCCTGAAGCGCCCCATAATGCCTTGCAAGGCATGGGGAAAACATCGTTTTGGTGCTTGTGGTGGCCCCATGAGGACGGGGTCACCACCAACTTGCTGCAAGGGTGCTGGTGGAGCTGCTGGAGAAGCGCAGTCTCCCCCCAGCACAAAGTTAAGTCCCACCCTAAGTTTCCTAGGGATTTGAACAGGATAACCCCTCAAGGGCTCAGCCTGCTTTATTACACCTTCTGGGCTGGAACTTTTGTTCTACAGCTCAGGGTGTATTGCAAAGTGTTTCATGGAGTGAAGGGCTGAGTTGGGGATGTCTGGAGAAGGGCATCCCCTGGAGGTGAAGAGATGTAATTGCACCAGAACTGCATTTACTAAGCGGTTATTTCTTTTTAGAGGGACTGCAGGTCACATATGTAATGTGAAGTACCTGTGTAAGGTGATGTCATAAGCAAAGTGGGGTTATGCTGCCAGACATTCCTGCTAGGGTGTCTGGCTGTATAGGCGTAACCCTGTGATTTCATCGGTGATGCCTTTAGGGGCTGTAATTGCAATGCATTCTAATGTCCAACAGAGATGATGAGTACTGTCATTCTAAAGTGTGGGTAAACATGTATTTTTGCTGCTGCGCTTAAGTGAGGAACAACCCCGACTGTTAGCCCTGAATATGTAGGGGTGCATACTGTATGGTCAATATAAGATGCTCAGTCAGGGTTATGTGTCACTAGGGCAGGTGAACCTATTTTTAATGCGTGTTGAGGTAATGGGGCGGGTCGCCACTGGGATGGTGCCAGTGCGCCGGGCCCTCGCTCCAGGTTATGCTCAACACACTGCATTAGGGGGCAAGATGATGTGCATACATGGGAGTGGTGGTATTAGACCCCACCCCCTTTTTGGGAGGGGTGGAGATGTTACGCAATGTCACAAAGTAATTCCAACAGCTTATGTATATTTGTAAATTGGTGCATAGTATTGAGTAGTGTGTGTGTTTAATAAATGTACTCTTACTTTCATAAAGCAAAGTACAGGCTGGACAATCAATTATTGAGTATTATTTCGGCGCACCTGCAAATGGCGATTACTAGCCCACACCACCTCCCTTGAGTAAAGCCTCAGACGGCTCTGCAACGCTACCCTCTGAGAGTCAGGCGCTACATTTGGGTGTTTGGTTCCCAGTGAAGGACAAATGTAGTCATGTTATTTGTGCAGGCCTCACAGATACTGCCTCATTTTCCAACAGTGACTTTTACAGCTTTTATGGTTGCCTTGAGGATCATTGGCAATGCTGAGTCAAGTGGGGAATTGTGGTCATCAGATTCCCCACCAGGCTCCTCTTCCTGTTCCCTGATTTGGTCATTGTTGTTTCTCATCGGATATTTCCCTCTACTCCCCGGCTAGTGGCACTTTCTGCCATGCATGGTTCTTATGGCTGCAAAGGGGATTGTAAATGGGGATGTAGCCATGCAGAGGAATCTGGTTATTGGTCTCTCCCATTAAACACTTCCGCCTGCTCCCCGGCTTGCTGCACTTCATTCCACTGAATTTTGTGAAAGAGATTTAGCATCAAGACCTTTCCTTAAATAGTAAAAATGGTGGGAGAAAATAAATACCCAAATTTCTTGACCTCCAAAGTTGAGGTTAAACCTAAGGTGCATTCATAATATTGATTCTTCAGATAATCATTTAAAATGCTTACCCCAGGAAATACACAAGGTACATGATACTTCAAGGTAAGTGGATTAATCTACCTCTTCAAGAATCTGGCCCAACACACATGCAAGAAGGTAGTCTTCAGCTCCTTCACAAACTGCATGACCTACGTTTAAATATTATTAGTTCGAGGTTGATGAGCACTTATAGACTACCAATATCCATAATAAAGCAACAACCCTCAAGGTTGGGTCAGGATTTTACAACCTTTATATATACTTTGCCGTGCAGTACTCCTGACTCCTAGAAAGGTAAAATTATTGTCCCCTAGTATAAAAGTGATGATCGCTGTGATACCGAAAACTATTGCCTTATTGCCCTCTAGTGATGAATTATTCTGTAAACATCTTTTAATCCATATTGAGGAGAGGGTTGTGTAAAGCAATATAATATCTATACATCAAATGTAGAAGAAGACAAAATGAGATGGAAAATGTTTTGATGATTGATTTAATAACATCAGTTATTGTTTTATTAAGTTTGTATACCTGGCATTCATATATTATATGGCACCATTTGATTGAATGAATGGAACCGAAACACTTTAAGGCAAAAAAAAAAAAAATCGTGAATCGCAAATGGCTAGGCTTACAGACCCTAATTATCACAATCCTTGCTAATATCCAATCCAAGGCTTACATGGGCTCAGACTGTAGTTTAACTCAATGAATATCAACGAAAAATGGTTTACGTCAGCATTGTGTCCTGTTCCCAACATTGTTTGCGAACTATGGGGCTCATTACGATGACGGACGGACTTCAGTTCGTACACCATCGTCTCCTATCTGGGACCACCTGCCAACCGCGCGGCAGGCCCACAATAGGAATTAGGATGCGACCACTGTGGCGGTTGCATCACCCACGTTTAACATTGCGGAGGGTGCTGCTGGCTGCAGCACCCACTGCAATGTTAAAAAGGGATGTTTTCAAAATCCCTGTACTATGTGACAGGCACCATGCAGGGCCTGTCACTTGGTACAGGGATATGTAGGGGGGTACCATAGGTGCTACCCAACACACAAAGGAATGGGTCAGGGATAAAGGGGGGCCCACTACGGGCCCCCAATGTCCATACCCACCAGCCTTTTCATGGCGGTTGAACTGGCATGGAAAGGCTGGTGGGGAGGGACCATCCTAATCCCTACGACGGTGCCTGGAAGGCACTGCCATAATTGTAGGGATTGGGAGGCCCTCCGCCACACTGGCGGGCTCCAGGAGCTCGTCAGATTGGTGGCGGTCGGACTTTCCACCCGCCTGCACACCGCCCGCCATCACAATCTGGCGGGCAGAGAAGCTGCTGAGAATGGCGGGGAGACCGCCACCGACAGCCTGTCATTGGCAGTCTCTCCGCTATCCTAATTAGCCCCTATGTATCAAATCTACTAGGGGCACTAAATGGTATTTGATTGTCTCTGAGACTAGGTCAAACTAACTGACCTCTTTTAACGTGTGCTGATTATTTAGTACTTAATGGCATTATATTTCTTCTGAGACTAGTTCCAACTAAATGACCTACTTTAATGTGTGTAGATTATATAGTGAATTGCCTATAAAATTATTGAAATATGAAACAGATGGCAATAAACTAAAATAAAATCAAAATGATGTCATAACTGGCTGCTACAAACCTGCTCTCTGTATGAAATGCCTAGGCAAAATACCAATAAAGAAAGTGGTCGAATACCACTACCTTGGAGTGGTGGTAATGGAATCATAAAAGATGCAACAACCAGTTTTACCAAAGATGTAAAGCAAAAGCATATGACAATGGTTGAATCATTTATTTTCAATCACAGGGAAGAGACTGGTGAAACGACAAAAACTAGTGTACGAAGCCAAAACACTGGCTATTCTTTTGCATGTTATTGATGTAATGAATTATGCACACATTCAAACAATGAGATCAGTGGAAGGAATGATCTGGAATGTTTTTTCTCAATAAGAAAGAGTGCTGCAACCCAGTTGATCAGATTAGTCCTTGGAATAGTTGGGAATGAATTGATAGCTAACCAAAATATAATACTACAGGTGTATGGTCTCTTTAGGGCACCTCGCGAAATCATTGCTTCAAGTCTCTACACTGCCCAAAAGAACTGTGGTTTTCGTAACAGTAAATTTCTTTAGCATGTAAAAAAATGCATCGAAATCTCTGTCACTCAATGAAGAAGAAGTGTGGAAGATACAGAGTTGGAGCACCCTAACAGAATTTTTAAATGTAGAGTCAAAAATATCCTGTTTCAGAAATGAAACTTCTTATCTCACTAAGCACAATTCACATAACAGAATGGAAAATGCGCTTTTATCGAGAGAATATGCAGAATCTAGAAGTAAGACATATGTAACTGATCCTTTGTACAAGGGGATCCTCCATAAAACAATCTTGGCCTGTTGGAAAGAGATTTCAAAAGTAAATCGCAAACATAGTTTATGTGGTGAGTCGATAGGGATGTTAAGCATATAAGTCAAATTTGCCCCCTTTAAAATTTGTAGGCATTTGTTACTTACATAAAATGTATTTGAACTCCCGATGTAAAATATCTACAGTCATTAAGCCTAATTCACTATCCAAATAACTTCATCTAAAGGTTTAATATGTTTTTGTTTGAGTTTATTTAAAGCTAAACTCAATATCTATAAAAAAATGTCGTGAATTGAATAGTAATATCAGTTTATATATCACATGAGGGGCAAGCTTCCACAAGTTGTTCTTTTACCAAAATAATCATTTCATCTGATGATTTCGTCAGTGGGCTGTACCACATAACTAGGGAGTTGGTAAGCCTATTCTAAATGATGCAGTATAGCAAAACAGTTGGTCCTAGACTCGTTTATCACGCAATAAAGTCAAAAAGACGTTTATGATTCGTAATACAATTTTGGCATGCATAAGATCAGTACCAGGTACTAAATACATATAAAGTTTTCAAATGTGCACCTTCAAAGAGAACAACGGCACCCATTGATTCTTCAAGAAACTATCTGTTTTATTCACAGAAACATATTCAGAAGGTAAACACATTACCATGTTATATAGTAGTTATAGAGAGGTTGCTCCAAAGAATAGAATAGTGCTCATGTGTGAAATAGATAAAAGAAAGGGGATTTCACAGAGGAAAGGTAGTTCAAATAGAGAAAAATTACAATAATTCTAATCGGAACTGGTTATAAATAACATTAACACCAGTTCGTTCTAGCCTGTCCTTCATTGATTATTTACGTTGTTACTCTTGGTAATTTTCAAACAATACAGAGAGGTATCATCTGTTGGTTGGACGGGAAAATGGTGGCATAAGGTACAGGCCCACTTGGGGATGAATGCCACTGGATTCAAGCTAGCCTGGCTGATGAGGGCTGTTTGCCCGAAACCGGTCCCAGGATGCTTGTTTCCGGTCCAGGGAAGACATGGCTTGGCAGTTCGGGCTGGACTGTTCCCATGAGGCGCAGGGTCAAGACTGATTTGCATATAGCTGTATCTGAACTTGGGTGGCAAAGTGAGCTAAAGAATGATGATGGATTCAACCCAGATCTTTGACTGGGGGTGAGTGTTTAAAACGTTTCAGCACTCCGTCCATCATCTCCTTGTGTTTGCGACGTTTGTCGAATGCCACCATTTTTCCCGTCCAATCAACAGATGATACCTCTCTGTATTGTTTGAAAAGTTTGCGTTTTATTTTTACTTCTACTGCGGTTTTTGTTCTGTTTTTCTATTACTTGCTTTTTTTTTTTTTTTACTTCCCTACTTCTTATCCTGACTTTATTTTTTATTTCTACATTTTCTTTTCTGCCCCCCGCCCCTCCAGAACCATGGCTAGGAGGAGTGGGACCAGGAGCCGCCTTCCTTGCGGAAGACAGCACCCGGAAGGGGTGCAGGCCCAGGCCTTGTTCTCAGAGGTGGAGGTGGGCGCTGTAGTTTTTTCATGCAGCGCCACCTCCCCTTAACTTTGGCAGCAGGCGGCAGCCCTGGTTCCGGCTATGGGATCCAGGAGCATCACCGCAGGTGGGCCAGGTTGCGCCGGGCAGTGTTTCGCTGATTTGAGGTCCGGAGCACCCTAAACCAGCTGACTCACCGGTGGTCCGACATCCTGGACTGGGAGCAGGATCTGCTGGACCTGCTAGGTGTTGAGGTCGTGGGGCTTGGTGAGTAGCTAATTATATTACTATTGTGTGTTCTGTTCTGTGTTATTGCGAATATTGTTTTTTTTTCCCAAATAGCAAGAATGCTGCTGCTGCTGCTTACATGGAGGTAAGTTACGTTTAAAAATCTTATATTATGTGATTGTTATTCTTGTAGACAGGTGTTCGGCGCTACTAATCTTACTTGTTTGCAACTTTGCGCTCGCTTGGGCTGATTATGTAAGAGAGGTTAGAGAACTTAAGTTAGGTAATGCTAAAGAGACTCCTTTCCTTTGTCCTGTCACTAAGATATTGGTGGTAGGTAGTTATTATAGTTAGTTACTTAGTATTAGTTGGTAATTTTTTAGCGGTCCACGTGATGCGCCCTCCGTCACGTGCTGCTGACTTCAGTCCTTAGTAGAACCTTTTGTAGTTTGATAGTGAGTGAATAATATAGCAAATCAGCACATCAGCAACCAACCAACAATTTGGTGTATGCAATATGAATGCGTCCATCTATGCATTTTTGAGGACTAAAATAAATGGAAATGCAGACTTAGTTAACAATTGGCCCGTCAAAGGGGGTTGATTCATTGATGATTGTGAATAAGATCGGAACTTAGAAGAAGCAAATATAATTTTTGGCAATTCATTACAATGTCTTTGGAATAGGCGGGCTAGGTGATACTTAGGTTTAGGATTCTGGAATCAGAATGGAACACTGGATTAACAAGTAAGGAGATAGGACGGTCCGTGATTGCGATACTACTAGTCGATCAGATTAGATAGGTCAATTTTATTGCAATTGTCGTTTCCTGTCAAAAAATCTTTTTGGAGCTTTTTCAAAATATTTATTATTTGTTTGACACCAATCAATTTTTGTCTCTTTATTATGTCTTACATGATCAGCATCCAGGGGCAAGAAGATGACAGGGTCTGCTGAGGCAGGAGCTGGAGATGCCTCCCAGGGCCAGGATCGCTCCTCTACAGATGGTTCTGATGCTAGCCCCAGTAAGCCCTCCTGTTGTTAATATTAATAATTATATTTCCCTAACTTTTACTGCACCTTATTTTTTTGAACTATTATTTCCTTTTCCTAATTCTATTTTTTACCAAATCTTCTTCGATCTATCTGTTTCTAAAATCTTGTTATCCCTGCATTACCTACCTACTTAGTTATTATATTTCTAGTTTCTGTTTTGTTTTACATCAATCTAACTGCCTCTGACTCTGTACTACTGTTAGTCTGTCTGTAGTTTGCTTTATAATTTATTCTGGTTTTTCAGCCAGATTTCCCTCTCCCCTTATATTTTGTGGACTGCCTAGTGGTGGTACTACTGTAAGACTCAGAGAACACATTGATCCTTTACTACTACAGTACTAGTACTCGGCTGTGCAGATTGCATGCCCAACTAAGGTGTTCTACGCATGTTTGTTGAGATTAGAAGGCTTTCATTTACTTTCTTTCTCATGCTCAATCAGTAAATAAAATGATGGTCACGTTGGACACCCCAAAGTGGTGTATTTTTACTTTTTCTCGTCTAGGCCTCGTACTATTATTATTAGCAGCAGCAGTTGATTGTGAACAACTGATTACCGTGCACCATGGCTGGAAGGAAGTATGAGGAGGAGGAGGGCACAATTATATTTTCCAACCAAGAGAGAGGACTCAAGACTTGAGAGACCTCATGTCCGATTGTCCACCCAGTTGGCCACTCTTTTTCTTTTTAAAAAGTTTTAAAACTCAGATTCACCATAAGCTCTAGCCACTGAGTCCAGTCCTTTGGGTTGTCCTCTTCTTGAAAGGCTTTTCGAAAATTGTCACCAACAAAATGCCTAACCAGATATTTTACTATTTTTGATAGGATAGGACATACTACTGTCTACTCTGATCTAGTACCCTATTTGTACTAGTAATGTGTGTGGTGTATGTATGTATTGCATTTTCAATCTTGCTAGTGAAAAAAAATAAATAGGGGGAGGCGTATATGGCATCTAAAAAATGTGTAATGTTTTATCTAGGTGTACCGACCACTAGTGCCGGGGCCAGCGGCGGGGCAGGCGATGCCAGCCAGGAGGGAGCAGATGGGGCAGCTGCAGGGGTGGGTGAGCCAGCAGCAGTGGCGGGCGGTGGTAAGTTATATTCCTTACTTATTGACAATACACACTCGCTGCAAGGGTGTACACTGTACTGTTGAGAGAGACTAAGTTGTTGTGAACAACGGTTGAAGAAGACACCCTTTACTTAGCATTAGCAATAGCATTAGCGGCGGGAATAAAGTAACTAATGGCCTCTTCTATCTGACTTCAACTCAGCTGGGAAAGTTTTATGAAGAAGACTAAGAGTCAGATGACCTTGATGGATGGGTTGAAAGAAAAGGGAAAGAAGGATGGAAGGAGGAAGGACGGGTGACATGTAATATATGACTGGCAGAGAAGGATGCGTGGGTGAAGGAAAGGGGCCTGGGATGCATAGATGGCTGATAGGAATCGGATGCATGGGTGGTTGAAGGATAGGTGAAAGGTGAAAGAAAGGATGCCTGCCTGGGGGGTGAAACTCTATGGGTGATAGAAATCCTCCCGGGGGTTTGATGGGTCAAACTCAAAGGCAAGCAAGGACGCATGGGTGGTGGTTTAAAAACAAATTACAAATGTATGTTGTTGGTGAAAGGTTTTTTGAGAGATTAAGAAGAATGCTAGCCATGTTTACTTTGAATGGATGGATGCCTGGATGGTATTCAATCATAGCATAGGTGGAGACTGTCACTGGATGAAGAGAATGCAAAAGAAAAATAAACCGTGCCAGAGTAGCAAAGCCAAAGATAAGAATAAGATTAGAATAAAAAAAATATAATGCTAGAAGAACAATGCAATGATAAATGGAAAAATCGCTGGGAAGAGAAACAAGGACCGTTTCTTTCAAGGTTTTTGGTTCAAGGTTGTATTTCTGAATGCTCCCTTGACTCACAGTAGTTTGCAAGCACAACATATATATTGTGTATGTATGTACCCATACCCACCCATTATCAATCGCCTCCCTTCGACTCCGAGGCCCACTCCTCAATCCCTACCTATTTCATTTAGACCGTGTCAGCCATGGGTGGCCTATCGGCTGCATGGTTACACAATCAATAAATAGTACCTCACGTCGTCCCATATATAATCATTCAGATCAGATATCATCTGCCTTGTTGTAGTAGTCAGGGTAAAAGTGAAATTGAGCAGTTGCCATCGATGTAACAGAGTATGGCCATAATAGAAAAATAAGATAATTGTGTAGTTGTAGACTACAGCTGCCTCACCTGCAGACAGTAGTAAATAAAAATAACGTGAGTCTGCGACACAAGTATGTCTGTCTAGGGCACAAGTTGACTGAGCTGGCATGCCTACAAGGTTAATTTAGCTAAACAAGAGAGAGAGAAGAAGACTTGTCTACTCCATAGTGCCTAGTAATACCTGAAACTCCCACAAATGTTAGAGGCCTAAGAATTGGGAGGATACCACAAATGTTATGTACTGTGCTTGCTAGTGCTACTGTGCCACTATAATTTTATGTATATAATTAATTTTGTGTTACTGTTTTGCTAAGAGTATTGGTTACAATTGTCTTTTTTCTTTCTTTTTTTTAAAGATCTTTTTATAACAGCATGCATCCATGAATCAGTACAGCTCATATCAAATAAAACAGCAATGTGTTTCGTTCCCAGTTGATTATACAACGATTTCCCCTCCGCCTCCATAATCACCATCAACTGTATCTGTCAGGTTTCTTAACCACAGTGGTCCCTCTTGTGAAACTGAAGGGGAAGTACAAATATTACCTCTGTGTATGTTCCATTTCCCCCATACCCGGTCACATTTCTGTGGGCACCCCCTGCTTCTATAGACCGTTTTTTCTGTAAACATACACCAATCCATATCTCGCTCCCATTCCTCCCTGGTTGGTGGCTCAGGCACCCCCCATCTCTGGGCTATGTTACTTTTAGCAACCATAAAGCCCAGGGTGGCCCAGAGTTGCTCAGCACCATTCATGTCGGTGGGCTCCCACACATTGAGCAAACACAGTTTGGGAGCCATATGCAAGGTGGTGCCACTAACCTCGCACATTTCCCCCACTACGCTGGTCCAGTACGTCTGGATGACCGGGCATTCCCAAAGTGTGTGGTAGAAGGTCCCCACCCCCCCCACATCTCCGTCTACATTCAGCATCAACACTTCTGCCAATCTTGACCAACGCTGTGCATGAGATGTATGTTCTGTGGAGGATCTTTAACTGGATTAACCTCAGGCGTGATGATATGGCGACTTACCGCGGGGAGGACTATGCCTCCTGCCAGTCCTCATCGTCCAGGTCTCCCATTTCTACCCGCCAGCGCTTATGTAGCTGTTGTAGTGGGTCGGGGTGTTGATGATTATTTTGCGATAGGTGAGTGCGATCATTTTACGGTCTACGGGGCATATTCTCAAGGACTTATCGCCGATTTATCAGCACTTTAGCGCCACAAAAGTGGCGATAGATTTATCGCCCTATTCTCAAGCTGGTGCAAACTGCCGATATTGCTAGTTTTCCAGCGATAGCTGCCGCAAAAAACATCGCCACGGATGAGAGCGACAACTAACGCTAATGATATGCAGAGTAGGCGTTCCGGTGCAAAAACACACGAAAACACCACTTCGCGATATTCTCAACAACCAGCCAGATCGGCGAAGCGATCAAAAAACAGGCGATAAGGCACGTTAGCAGCAAGGATTCAACACCTGCCTATTACTGGTGTTAAGCAGGACGACAACCTGCAGTAGAAAGGGAGCCCAGCCCAGAGCCACATCTGAAGACCAACAGATGCCATGGAGCCAATGATCATGCAGCTTGGAGACCCAAGAGGGCCACAACACCCACCGCCACCACCCCCAGGACCCCCCCCAGACCACCCCCCCCAGACTACCACCTAGGCAGCGCAGAAGAAGACAGCGGACGTTCCTAAAACACACCAGTCTCAGACACTCAACGCCAGAGGATGCCATTGCCCACTACAGGCTCAAAAGGACAACCATCCTCCGCATCCTGGCCCACATTGCCCACAGGCTGACGGTACCAAAACAGCGGAGAACCAACATCCCTCCGCAGACAAAGCTGCTGGCTGTGCTGCACCTGTTGGCCTCTGGTACCTTCCAAACAACAACTGCCAGTCGAAGGAGTCTCACAGCCAGCCCTATCAAACTTCCTCACACATGTCTTGGATGCATGTCCACAAAAGCAACCACGGGCCCCTGTATCCGCACCACACGTTAGTTCCAATTCGTAGTGTTCCTGCGCAACCAACCCCAATGCCAGCCGTTGCTTGACGCCTCTGTGCTCCAGATCCAAGATTGTAGTTACTGAAATGGGGGTGCGCCAGGTCATGAAGTCCAGTAGTCAACAGTAGTGTAAAAACAGTTCTTCATTACAAATACATAAATCAACAATACGAAAAGCTCAGCCAACGTGTTCCATTCCCAATGGGGAACTTCATCAGGGCAACGTGTGGATTCAATTAACTGCATATGCTGCGGGAACTCCCCAATACAATTCCATATTCCGAAAGTCAGTATTCAGAAACCTGTTGGATAAATGGTGACAATGGTCAAGCGTCCGTATAGTCACAAACGTAATCTGGTACAGTGTATTGCACTTGGACAAACCGGAATGCTAACAGGTATGATAAATCCTGCATAAAAAGACGGTAACAGAAGTTCGTGTGGTCGTAACCTTCGTAGGAAAGAAAAGGAAGGTTATGACCACACAAACTTCTGTTACGGTCTTATTATACAGGATTTATCAAACCTGTAAGCATCACGGTTTGTATCAGCTTGATACCCCTGCACCTTCACTTCCCCCACACTGCGCAGGAACAGCTGGAGACCAAGCAAGGGAACTACGCCATAGCTGGCTTCCCGCACGTGTTGGGGGCAATTGACTGCACACATGTACTACTTGTGCCCCCTGCCGACACTGCACACAATAACGGCAACAGAAACCACACGCATTCCATCAATGCACAAGCAATAGTGGACCACCGGGGCCTGTTCACGAATGTCGTCGCAAACTTCCCAGGCAGTGTGCATGATTACTACATCTTCCGCAAGTCCATCACCAACCAGCGCTTTGAGGATGGCACCTATGGAAATGCACTGCTCGTCGGTAAGTACCAACTGAACACACCACACACCTCAACTCCACAATCATACAACTCACAACTGTGGGAATGCACACGTTACAAAATCACATACAACATGTCAATCAACATGCCCATCTCCATTGTGCTTCGCAGTTGTTTTGGTTTTGTTTGTGGGTTTTTTTCTGCTTTTATAGTGATTTTTCCCGCCTGACGTGTGTTAATTGCAGGCCTGGCGCAGCTTATCGCTGATGTTTTTATCGCGGTTGGGCCCATCGCCACTTTTTTCACGTTCGGCTTTAGATTTTTATCCCCGTCCCGGTAATTTTATCGCGGACATTTGACGCGTTATCGGGAAACTATCGCATGTTACTGCCGTGTTGAGAATAAGACGTTAACACAGCGTTATTTTCCCGCGATAGACGGTGATATGAAAAATTGCGTTAACCTATTTTGGCGATGATTATCACACGTTCTTGAGAATATCCCCCAATACGTTCAGTGAGTAACCTGTCCTCCAGATGAGTGGCCTCCAGCACCTCCCCCCCGATTGGAGTGCTGACCTTAAAGCATGTTGTTTTTGTGTATATCTAAACGCCTCCCCGGCAGACAGCTCGTACTCTTGTAGAAGCATGGCGAACATAAATATTTCCTCTTTTTTGACAAGATCCCCCACCGTCGACAGGTCGATAGTATTCCATTTGTCAAAGGCTCGATTCTTGATTAGCTTACCCAGCTTCTAAGCATGCCACAAGGGTGTGCTCAGTGTAAGTCTGCCACCTCAGCCCAGTCTTGTTGTGATGGCATGCCACAGGGACACTGTAAGGGCAGTAAAGCCTGTGAGTTGCTGCCTACCTGGCTTCGTATATAAGGCTTTTCTGAAGCCCCCACTGCCCATTAACCACCTGTCCATTCGGCAGGCCGGGTCCTGCTGGCTGCCGAACACCCATTTATTAACAATCGAGAGCTGTGCAGCCCAATAATAGACTCAAATGTTTGGTAAAGCTATCCCTCCATCGTACCACCCCCGGAACAGCTTAGATGCTGCAATACAGGGCGGTTTCCCATCCCATAATAGTGTCCTGATTTCACCGTCTATCGAGTTAAAGTACATTTCAGGGATGCTGTACGGCATATTCTGTAGGGCGTACAGGAAATGGGGCAGTGCCAATATTTTTTAGAGTGCTGCTCGCCCGAACAGGGATATTGGTAGCGCACGCCAGTGACGGACGTCACCTTGCAGATGTGTCAAAGGGCTCAAAAGATTATGTTCATAAAAGGTTGTTGGGTTGACCGTCACAAATATTCGGAGATAGCGAAAGCTGTCTGTCACTATGTTGGTGCTCCACATCCCACCGGGAGGGCTGGGGCAGGCCCCCATAGCAGGTATATTACCGACTTGGACCAATATGTAGTATAGCCAGAATACCTCCCAAAGTTGGAGCAGATCTGGAGGATCCTGTCAATGGAGACACGAGTGGACACTACATATAATAATATGTCTGCATAAAGTGAGATTCTGTCCTCCCATCCGTCTGTCCATTTTAATCCACGTATCAATGGATCTCCTCGTATCCAGCTCGCCAATGCTCCTAAGATCAATGCGTATATAATGGGTGCAAAGGGCAGCCCTGTCTTATTCCACAGTGCAGCGCAAATGTCTTTGATGTGTGGCCGTTCACCACTACTTGCGCAAGTGATCCGGTATATAATAGCCGGATCCATTCAATAAATTTTTCACCGAGGCCCAAAAGTTCCAGAACAGCAAACATGTAGGGCCATTCCACCATATCAAAGGCCATACGGGCATCCAGGGACAGTATTGCAGCGCTTTCTTTGATGGTATCTTTCCTAGCGAGGACCCCATTCACCCTCAGCAGGTTTAGGGCAGTATTCCGGCCTGGCATAAAACCGGACTGGTGCGGGTGCACTAGTTTAGTAACTATTGGAAGTAAACGGGCCGCCAGTATTTTAGCCAGGATTTTTACCTCAATGTTGAGTAGGGATATGGGGCGGTACGAGGAGAAATCCTCAGCCGGCTTCCCCTTCTTGTGGATAACAACTATGGAGGCCACGCGTTGGTCTCTGGGCAATAATCCCCTTGTTCTGCTCTCGAGATACATATTGAGCAGGTGGGGAGCCACCTTTGTGACGTTTAACTTGAGGAGTTCTACCGGAAGGCCATTCGGGCCCATGGCCTTCCCAGCCTGTATACTGTGTATAGCCGCTGGTATTTCCTCAATACTGAGATCCTCCTTAAGTATTTGTTGGTCCTCCCTGGTTAACGATGGTGTCTCAATGTCTTTAAGTAGTCCCCGTGAGTCATCAATTGTGTATGGGGCCGTAGGGGAGTAGAGCTCACTAAAATAATCTGCAAATCCCTCTGCTATAGCTAGCGGATCCATCATCCATACCCCGTCCCGTCCATGTATGGCCGCGATCCAGTGGTCTGCCCTTTCGCGTCTCTCTAGCCATGCAAGCAGCTTGCCTGCTCGGGCTCCAAGTTCATATATTCTATGCTGTTGTGCCCAGTGTTTGTCTAGAGCAGCCTCAGTAGTTAGCGTGCTATATTCCTCTCGTTTAAGCTCTAAGACACGGGCTCCTGTATCATCTTGTGCATTTATAGCAGCTTGCTCCCTGTCTAGAATATCACGCTCCAATTCTTCCAGTTTTTTTCACTTCTCTCTCTTGTACCCCACCACCAGGGAGAGTGCCTGCTCCTTTATGACTGTTTTATAGGCCTCCCATATGATTTGAGATGATTGAACCGAACCCACATTCTCGGTGAAGTAGTTTGTCTGTGGCTTTGATAAGATTCGATTTAATGTACGGAATTTTGAGGCACCAGGGGTTAATTGAAATTGTTGTACAGGTGCAGGCGGAGCCAACCACATATCGAGCCGATATGGGGGCATGGTCCGAGATGCCCCTAGCAAGATGTTTATTTTCCGTGCTTTGTCAGCCAGCATCAGAATATGGTCTATTCGTGATCTGCTGTTATGCGCTGCGGAGTAAAAGGTGTATAGTCACGTGTGCGGGTGTGCCTCACGCCACACGTCGACCAGGCCCCGAGATGACAGGAAGTCAGCCATAACAGTTTTGCTGAGTGGATTGTTTTTGAGTGGGAATCTATCTAATTGTTCACATGGGGTCATATTACAATCGCAGCCGAAGATGAATTCCCCTTCCGGTAAATCTAATATCATTTTACTCAAGTCTGGAAGAGCCACCCTGTGTAGTACTGGAGGAATGTAGACCAACATGATATTTACACATCTGCTCTCCCAGGTACCTGAGAGGGCCGCCATTCGACTGTATTTATCAGTGCTTGAGTTTTTTCACTAACAAGGGAAAACTTTTTCGCAGCAATATTCCCACCCCTCTGGACCCTGTGGTGAAGCCCGAATGCGCCCCTAATTTGTATCCCCACCGTGCAAGTGCCCTGCATTTATTCCCAACCAGATGAGGTTCCTGCAATAGAACAACATCCACCGCATGCCGCTTAATATATTGAAGAACCACCCCTCTTTTAAGTTTGTTGCCCAACCCATTAACGTTCCAGGAGAGTAAATTGAACGCTGCCCTGGTTGTGCTGAGTGCTGACGTGGCAGGCACCGCTGGTATCCGATCCCCTATGGGGACTGAAGCACGATTATCTGGGACCTTCCAGCTACGTGCTGTTGATATGTCTGCATTCATAGTGGGTGCTAGATTTAAGGGCTGTGCTGTATCCCCACTGTGGGAGGGGGAAACTGACCAAAACTATAGCATGCTTTGATAACCAATACACTGAATGACAAAAAATAAAGACATTCCCTAAAACTTACAAACACCCCCCCCACCCTGCCTCCCTGAATGACGAACTTCTAACTACCCACCTCCCCAACATTTCAGAGTGCCCGTGGCCCTCCCATCCCTGTTTCGGGGAGACATAGTCCCTAGACCCACCCACCCAACCCTCATTGCAATAATTATCAATGCAGCCTGGAGTATATATAAACAAGTTCAACATTGGCATACTCTGCCGGCGTTGGCACTGGAGTCACTCGTCCCAGGCCCCGCTGCTCAACACTGTCCAGCAATTGCCCCATATGGCCTTTTCTGTACCCAGCAGTCATTGATTGGTCGGTATGGAAGGCTCAAATTAGAGTTCCCTTCCTCTTGGGTCGAATAGAAGGTGGCTCAGTGACACAGTTTGTGGTGAAGTCGGCTATGTCCCCGCTGGTGTGTCTTTATTGGTGAGACTCTGCTTTTCTGGGCCAGACACAGTCCACTTCTGGGCATTTACAGTTTTTCTTCTGCGCCTATCGGGATTTCCTGGTTCACTGACCCTCTGCCAGCTGTCCAGCCACTCCCAGGCCGCTTCAGGTTCTGTGAAGAACCACGCTTTGCCCTCTGCCTCGACTCTGAGTTTTGCAGGAAACAGCATAGCATACTTCAGTGCTTTTTCTCTGAGGGCTTTTTTAACGTCGAGGAAGCACCTTGGTTGCTTTTGTACTTTCATGGTAAAGTCAGGGAAGAACGTGACATTATTGTTCTTGATTTTGAGAGGAGGGTCAGAGCGAGCCGTTTGTAAAATCACATCCCTGTCACGGAAATTTAAGACACGTGCAAGTATTGGCCTGGGCGGTTGACCCGGTTTAGGCCGGCCACCCGGAACATGGTGCCCTCTTTCAATGGAGAAGAATTTGGAGAGGTTTTTGGGTCATAGCTGCTGGGTGTTGAGTACCTTGACAAATAGATCCGTGGCAGGACCCTCTGCTCTCTCAGGAACCCCCTGAATTCTGACATTGTTATGTCTGGCCCTGCCCTCATAGTCATCCAGCTGTTCTGCAAGGGCCTTACTGGTGGGTTGCAGTTCATGGACTTGTTTCTCTAAGGTCTTTGTGGTGCCGGCAAGGCCCTGTGTCACCCCCTCCACCTCTTTCCCACGGTCGTCCATCTTCCTGAGGTTGGCACGTAATAAAGAGATTTCAATGGACACTGTGTCAATTCGGGATTCGATCGATGTGTGCACCGCTGTAATCGTTTCTAATATGTCTTGAAGGGAGGGCGAACTTTGCTCCTTGGATGCGTTTTGTGTGTCTTTTTCCATTTCAGGATGGGCATTAGCCCCATCTTGTGCTTTGTTCTAAGAGAATTTATCCAGCTTCGGCTGGTGCGATCCGCTGCCCCCTTTGCTCCCTGACATGGCTGTACTGGTTGGCAGCGCCAGGCTGTGTTGCTGCGAGATGAGGGGGGAAGGGCTGGGGCGTCCCCACCGCCTGCACGGGGAAGAATCCCCACCGGCCTGTCGGATTGCCCCCTGCGGTCCTCCCAACCCCCGAAGTCGCCCGCGTCGCCTGTGCCCCTGGATGGAAGCTGTAGTGGGGTGCCACCCCTGAGTTGCTGCAGCTGGCCGCCTGAAGACTGATTACAATAAATTGATCCCCCACTCACCGCCACTCACGGAAAGCCACCAGTCAGGTGCGGGCCATACAGCCCCTTGTGGACCCTCACTAGTGATTTTAGTACTGGGCTATCCGGTGAGCAAGCGCCGCCACTTCCAGCATGGTGGGGCGTCCCTCCGCCACGCACCGGACCAGCCCGCTCCTCATCGACACTCTGTGCCCCGCGTCCGGAGCCGGTAATACAGTAACTCAACATCCGGGACAGGGCGCCAATCTCCCAGGTCCCGTTTCTGGCAATGATGATATCTCTGCGATCCTAGGGCGCCCAGAAAGGGAGGTATTTTCACGCCACCAGCAGTCTTATTGTCGCCGATTCCTCTCGGCTACACGTACACTTGAGTCCGCAGTCTCTGGCTATGCTCAGGCCGCACCTCTCGGCCGGGTCAGATCCGCAAGTCGGGTCAGTTCTTCTGGGTGAGCCTGGTCGTCAACACCCTCAGCACCCGTCTGGGTCGAGTTACAGCACCCAGGCCACAGAATTAACGGCGGATATTCGAGGGATTAGGCAGTGAGAGCCGGAGCCGCATTAGTGTGCAGCCTTCTTCACCGGCAGTTGGCCATGCCCCCCCCTGTCTTTTTTCTTTCTTGATGTAGCTACTCCTTCCCAACCAAAACAACCAAACAGGAAGGAGTTAGCAGCCATGGCCCGGCAACGGAAGCTGGAGGCCATCCGTACGGAATATCGGCAGCTGGTGGGTTTGGCGGAGGAAGAGGCAGCACCAGCTGCAGCATCCTCCAATGTCCCGGGCCCCAGCCAGGCCCCCCCAGTGCCTCCAGTGGTACGGCGCCGTGGTCTGGCAGCCACCCGCCGCACTTCTTCTTTGAACACTGCTGCCCACTACTGTGCATGCAACTGCAAGGCATTTAAGCGCTGCATGCTCCTCTGGAGGGCGCACCTAGAGGAGCGGATAAATGCCCTGGGGAGTGACAAGATCCGGCAAGCCCGCCGCTGGAACTCTGTCGTCTTGCCCCGTTTTTAATCTTTATTTTGGTGGGTGGGAATTGGGCGTTCGGGAAAAGTTGGGGTTTGTGGACATTGAACTCTTATGATGGACATTGGTTGGGGTTAGGGAGAGTGGGGGTTACTCTCTTACTTCACACGGTTTCCTTTGCTGCAGCAGGGCCGCAGGCAGTTTTTGATTGAATTAATCTGACGATAGTGTAACACACCAACTGATAGATGCAGTATCCTCACTTGTGACTTGTCCTACTAGTACTGTCAATCTCTCCTCCTAGTCTATTCAGTCTGCAACTAAAACCCCTATGGACTCGGAAGGGTGTGGGTGTGTGAATTAGCTAATTAATTTCCATATTTTTATTAATTATGCCTCCCCCAAACTTCTTCTCTTACCTGTGATTGATGTTTATTTATACGTAGGCGTAGCGAAGGCTGCACAGTGATGGTTTGGTTTCCTAAGGAGCCATGGTGGAGGTAGTAGTAGTAATAGACACTGACAGTAGCATTTGCAAAAAAAGAAAATGAGACAGTCAGTCACCTGAGGGAGACTCAGGAACGAGTAGTAGAACTACAGTACACAAGAAACCATGATGATGATAAGCAATGCTAAAGTAAAATAAACCAGAATTCCTGGAGGGCTAGCCTAGTACAAGTTACAAACTGAAGTCGACTCTAGCTATGATGATGAAGTGGACAAGCGGCTTCATAACCTTTGGTGCTGGAACTAGGATGATTGATTGTAGTGTAGTTCCTATTTCCCTAATAGGCTCTGCGCATTGGAATAATATACCCTATAGGTTTGACATAGGACTGAGGTCGGTATGTCCCTATCGAGTATATTAAACTTAATTACTTTGTGCCAGCTAACTCAGAGGCCACTAGAAACTCCTTGTAAACAAGAAGGGAGTAGTTTCCTGCAACCGCATAAACATGACAACTTTGTTTCCTTTAGAATCGGAACACTTCTCAGAATCGTGAAACAATAGTTAACAGTTTCACTCAGCTAATCGTGCATGCTTAGTTTCTTCAGAGTTACACAGAAAGAATAGACGGGCGTTTCAATAAAAGGTTTTATTGAACAGTCTTGTTTCTCGTGTAAGAGATATGAGCTGTTATGATCACAAGACAGTATGCAAGATATATAATGTACAGCGTAAGCAGTAGAAATAAATAATACTGCGCTAGCATTATCTTTCAGCATATATTCACGTACATAAATAACATGAGCTAAAAATGCGAGTACTCATAAGATGCTTCTCCAAGCTAGTTCTACCCCAGTGTACCTAACCTAGTCTAGGTGTAGGGCAAGGTAAGAAGTAGGTGAAGTATTCTCTAGTATGGTATACTAAGAGTATGTTAAGTCTAGTATGCCAAGAGTCCCTCTAGGTTCTAGTCAGCTCCATACCTTGAGAATGAGAGAGGTGGGAATCTCCTGCCGGATCTCAAACTCTAACACCCCGCGAAGGGAGTCAGAACACTGGAAGCTGGATTCTTCTGCGAGCAGGAATGACAGCGTCTTCTCAGTGCGTCAGGCCGGGATACGGGCTCCTCTGAAGTCGAGGTCTCCTCTAACTTGCTTGGGCAAGGGAAGGTATATTTATACCTGGTAGGTGCCTTGGAATGTTAGCATTGACGTGAAGTCGGACAGAGGAAGACGTCAGGAATGAACCCTTATGGTATAGCAGTTCATGCATAATAGATGAGTTCTTGGAGAAATCAATAATCCTGTGCTAGGGGAACTCCCAAGAGCTTACGGGTCTGGTTTCTAAGAACTCGTTGTGACGTTATGGTGGACGGATGTCGGTGACCATGCCTGTATTTGGAGTGCATGGCTAATGCCTAAATAAGGACTGGGATTCTATGCCTATATAAGGGCAATGCGAATTGTGCCTATATAAGGACATGTTTCAGGAAAGCCTATATACGGACACCTAAAGCGGAATACAACATGATGACTCGATGCTGGCAACCAATTATATTATTATGATGGATTATTTATGTTCCTCTGGAAAAAAAAATTGAATATCGAATGCTGTGCATGGGTGGGCAATCTAATATTGCCAGTGTGGGCTAAAGTAAAGTATATATACTTAGAGCAGAAGAAGATCCTCGCCCTGCCTTGAGTTAGTGTTGCTCTCACCTCATCTGCCCCAGCAAGAGTGTGATCGATAATTGTTGTAAATTTAATTTAGTCACACCTCAATATAAATCACACAGCCCGGGGGAAGAGGATTAGGGTTTGATGAATGGTTGTTAAGGGGGGTTTGAGGGAAAGGTTTGACAAAGACAAACACTGCACATGGACAACACACAATTTTGGCAGACAACCATCATAAATCTGTTAAGGGAGAAAAAGGAAATGCATGCATGATGATGACTTGACGAGTAGTACTAGATTAGTTGTACAGGCCAGGCAGCAGTATATTATTAATTATTATTATGCAATTGCCTTGCCTGCCTGCCCCAGAGAGACCCAAGTTATAATACATTGTATGTTCTGTTGTACCGGGCTTCCTGTTAAAGCTAGCAAAGAAAATTAAAAAATATCTGTAGGAGTCAAATATAAGCAAACATATTAAACAACAACACACACAGTCGTAATGATTGAAGAGAAAAAATGAATCAAATGAAATGATACTATAATTATTGTCAAATTGGGAGTTGCATCTTGGCATTCTTCTTGGTCCTTCCTTGGACTGTCCGTCCATAAATCTTGGGTGCTTGCCTGGCGGATGCGGTTTGGTAAGGTAAGTGTGAGTTGTTTTTCCCAGTATAGCACAGTGTAAAGGCCGGCCTGTAAGTGTAGATGGAAAAACAAAAAGAATATTGAAAAATCAAGGAGAAAAGTAAAGTTAAACTGCATAAATTAAGGAGGAGTGCAACAAGAAAACTTTCAGAGGCGGCATGGCTAAATCATATCTACTCTGTTTCCAGCAGTTACCTCTAACAACAGGAGCAGGCCCGCCCACCCAACCTCCACTTAGCTTAGATATTGAGCCAGACAGCACTGAGCACACATACACACATACAGCAACATTGCATTTTCCAAATTAAGTAACAAAATCATAGCACCGCTGTCAGTCATACCCCAAACTCACCTCCACCACTACACAGACATGTAGGTCTGGTGTTGTTGTTGTTGTTTAGCTTTTAGGCCACTTCATGAAACGCCAGAGTTATTCCATCAATCATCTCCGATCCTATTGACTGACTGCGAGTATGGTATGGTCATGGTGTCCAACTCTGTAGTGTCCCGAGTAAGTCCAGAATCAAAAATGCAATAGATCAGCCTGCAGTAGTACAATTTTGTTATTGAACAACAAGAAGGGAAACATTGACTTGAGTCGCCTTTTTGTGTGTAGATTAAATACTAGTCGACATCATGCACAACAGCACAAACTCCAATCACTCAGAGTCAGCGTGCAATGCATGCCATCATTTACCTGTTCTTCCGGGGCAATCTCTAGGCTCGGAAAGGAGGATAGATATATAGTCAGGTTCTTTGGAGGGACTCGAGGCAGGCACACATTTCACATTTGTTGTACTATTCTCCATCCAATGTCTGGCTTGAGGGAAATGGATTTAGGGCGAGTCAGGACTCGGAGGAGTGGACTTATTTCTTCACTGACTGCACACAGTTGCAACTCCAATCCGGCAATAAAAGAGTAAGACGGTGGTGATGGATTTGTTGTGATTCGAACCAGAAAGACAGTGACACACACAAGTAATAAAAGAAAATATTATTCCTTAGCTATATCTTTTTGGGGGGCTTTTTTGGGGCGTCAAAGCAAGAAAGAAAGTAACTCGAAAGCCTAGTTGTCAGGGAAGTAGAGCTCGTCCTCAAACTCTGGTGGTTCATCCAGAAGTAGGTCAGCCAACACACTACTTCCATGACCTGAGTCGCCGTCATCATCTTCCTGCTGTGCTACTTTAGGTATGGTGTAAGCCGGTGGTATAAAGTGCTGATTCATTTTTATCATGGTTAACCTCTCCACGTTTTGGGGTGAGAGACTGGTCCTTCTCACTGTCAGAACGGCTCCAGCAGCACTGAAAATACACTCATAAGAGACACTTGTACAGGGCAAGCCAGATAGTTTATCGCCAGCCTTCTAGGCACTGGCCATTGGCACCTTTTCCCATACCAATACAGCAATGGGTTTTAATCAAAATGGACCTCTGTAGGGTCATCCAGATAGGCCTGGACCATCCGCTCAATGCTCATGGGTGCTCTGCTTTGCTCACCTTGCCTCAGCACTGGATTTAAGCCCTTGCTGTAGAAACCATTCTTGTGCCGATTTTAGGGCTGATGCTCCTGTTCTTGTTGTTGTTGTTGATGTTGTTTTTGGTGGTTGGTGGTTTTGGCTGCTGTGAGCCAACTGCACTGCCCTCAGGCTCTGAAGTTGAACTTGAAGCCGGCTGCCCTGCAGTACTTGTTGTGCCCTGGAGTAGCAGGCCTGTAATTCCCGGACGTTCTTTTTCAAGCTGACTGGCTTCCACAGCTATTCAAGTTTTGTATTTGGCAACATCCCCGTCTGAAAAAGGAATGAAAGTGTGCAGTAATGGTTTGTACAGTGGATCCAGAATTGTGGCACAAATGTAATGGTTTGATGACACAATGCCTCTTTGCACCCTTGTATTTTCAGATAAGCTGAAGGGTTAAGCTCTCCACCAACTCATATGCTTCTTTTTTTCCTCCACACCTGCGCACACGGCAGACACCCCCTTCAGCTGTTCCTGTAGCATGTGCAACAATGGGATAGCTTGGCCCATAGTACAGTCCTCCTTGCTGACTTCACGTGTGAAGATCTCGAAAGGAATTAGCATCTCTGCAAGGCATTTAACTAGGTCCCATTGGTCCATCTCAATGATCATGCCTTTCACAGTAGCATCCCTTCTTTGCATGACATATTCATTGATTGGTCTGTACTTCTCAAACAGATGTTCAAGCATGTAATAAGTTGAGTTCCAACATGTTGTCACCTCCTGGATGAGTGCTTTAACTGGCATTCTATTATCACGTTGAATGATCCTCAGCTGCTTCCGGGCTTTAAAAGAATAGCTGAAATGTGTGCATATTCTTATGCAGGTGGTCAGTAAGTTGCTGACTCGGTTTTCTTTTTTAAGATAGTCTTGAACAATGATGTTAATGCAGTGCGCCAAACACAGGACCCTAAAATAGCCACCATCGTCCATGGCCTTAACTATATTACTGCCATTGTCTGTGGCAACAAAACAAATGTTAAGCCCTCTTGATTGTAGCCATTCAAAGACCTTGCTGTCAAAGTCTTCCAAAATGTTTGCAGCAGTATGAGATTTCTCTATGGCGAACATGGCTACAGTTGCATGTTTCCGAGTGGCATTCAAAATCTCAGCAGTGTCAACACATGCAGATTTCTTTTCTCTAACCCCAACAAAAGAAATCCAGTGTGCAGTGATGCACATGTAATCAGTGGCTTGGCAACTGGTCCACATGTTTGTTGTCAGGTGGATAGTGTGAACAGCACTCTGCTGCAAAGCTTGTCCAAGCAATTCCAGCACGTCATGATGTACTGCTGGAACAGCAACTCTGGCAAAATAGAACCGGCTGGGAACCTACAATTTCGGGCAGATGGCTGCCACAAATTCAAGAAAACCCACCCCTTCCACAAAAGAAAAAGGGAGGAGGTCCAGCGCTAACATTTAAGCCAGCTTCGTGTTGTACAACCATGCCGTTGGGTGGTTGCGTTCGTACTGCCCCTCCGACCTAAACATGCTGAGAATGATAGCCTGGAATTTTTTCTTTTCTGGTGCCACTGATGCAGGTGACTTCTTGACGCCAGATGTTAGGCTCAATGCACATTTTTTCGTTGCAGTACTCTCTTGCCTGGGACCCCTTGGTGTCTCAGGTGGACTCTTTTGCCATTGAGATGTTGCTGATGATGATGTGGGCGGTACCACTGCACTGCTGGGGACAGGGCTGCTTTGTGTAACAGAGAAAATGTCTCCTTCCTTTTTTAGATTAAACCATCTTTATTAACTTTTAACAATTTAATTTCCCTAAGGGCACCCTCCCCCCAACCACAATCCAAGCCATTATACAGATCCAAAACCGCATTGGTTGAGCTGTGCAGCAATTTAAACAAAAACAGATTTATGCAGAACAAACAGAAGTAAGAAAGGGAAAGGAAATGAGGAAACCACAAGCCTAGTGTCTATTGGCCATCATCATGGGACTCCAACCATTCCCTCAAAGGTGCCCAGATTTGCAACCCCTTTTCACGAGCCCAAGAACCTTTTTAAGCATACACAGCCCTTTCAATATGGTACACCAAAATTAAATGGCCCAGCCAATGATTAAACGAAGGAGGAGCAGGATCCAGCCAAGCTGTTGTTAGGCACAGTCTAAACACCGCCATCGCGAGAAACAGAAACATAGAATGTACCATCGGGGAGATTTCCTGTTCATGGACTCCTAAAATAATTAATTGCGATATGACCGAGACCTTCAGTTTCAATTTGACCTTAAAAAAATCATTTAGCTCTCGTCTTAGGCTCGCTAACCCTGGGCAATGTGCCAACATATGAACTAGATCAACCCCGAACATTTGATAGCGGGGATAATTTAAACCGCCAACCCGCCTCCATTTGCTGATCTTTGCCGGAGTTATATATAAATTAAACCAAGTCTTATAGTGTTGAGCTTGTAGGTTAGTGGACAGCAGCGTTGATCGAGCAAGCTCTAACGAGAGAAGGCTGTCCCTCTCTGTAACTTGATTGTTTGCCTGCCACCGGGCCACATGTTTCTCAATGTCATCCCCCAGCCTGCCATTTAACAGTTTATAAATCTCCCCAATCCGATGTTTTTCCTCCCTCAACAACTCCACCAGTTCTACTTTATTAAACTCTTCACCTCCACCCTTTTTCTTCCCAACAACGTCCCTGATTTGCAGAAATTTGAAAAATTCCTTATTCCCTAGAGAAAATGTCCTTTTCACGTCCTCAAATGTGGCAAAACCCTCTTTATTAAAAAAATCTCCAAGGATACAGTGGTCGCTATTCTCCCCCACCGCTTGATGTATGAATCATGAAAAATATCTGGTAGGAGGGATTATCTTGAGAGGAGTGTAAAGCAGAATCGCCCGATCTTGATCTTTTCCGAATACTGGTCCATACCTGAGCTGCATATAATAGGGTCTTGAATCTTACTTTTTTAAAGTAGCTGAATTCAAGCTGTCGAAACAAGGACCCACGGGCCGCTTCTCCAAGGATTAGCTCGAAGCACAATGGTACAATACTGCCCTCCGCCCCTCTCTGACCTGTATCAACAGTAGTGGAGTAAATTGTTGAAGGGCAGAAGGCCAGTAGTACAACCTAAAATGTGGTAAAGCCCAGCCCCCCCGTTCTCTTGATAAACAAAGAAATTTCAATGCCCTCCGTGGTTTGCCATAGGCCCAGAGGAACTTTCCCATCATGCTGTCAAGTATCTTAAACCAATTATTATTTACCTCCAACGGGATGGCTCTGAAAAAATATAAAATCTTAGGGAGAAATATCATTTTTAAAAGATTGCTCCTACCAATCAAAGTTAATCTGAGGTTATTCCATGTATATAGATCAGCTTTAACTTTGTCTATTAATGGTCCCAGGTTCCCCTCAATACTTTTATCCGTGTCTGCCGCAATCTTAACCCCCAAATACACAGCATCTGGCAAAACTCGTGCATCCTCATAGCAAACATTATCATTAATGAGAATCTGGGTTTTATCCCGGTTCAGCTTATATCCCGAGATTCGACCAAATCGACGAGCCTCGGCCTCAATCTGACCAACCGCCAAAGTGGGATCTGAAGTGACAATTGCAAGGTCATCGGCATACGCCAATATTTTAGTCTCCCAGCCCGAGGCGGAGATTGGGCGAATTAGGGGGTTGTTCTTAATTCGAGTAATCAGCGGATCTATATAAAGGGCAAAAAGCAGGGGAGAGCAGGGACAACCTTGCCTTGTCCCCCGCTGAATTTTAACTAGATCTGACTCTCCACCCATTAGAGCGATCCTAGCCGTAGGATTAGTATATAACTTTTTAATCCACCCGATAAACTCGCGCCCCAATCCCTTCTTCTCCAAGATTGACCAAAGATAGGGCCAAGAGACCCTTCCAAAGGCCTTCTCGGCGTCCAGTAACAACAATGCCATGGGCTCCCCTTGGGTTTTAGCTATATCAAATAAGGTGATCACACGCCGGATATGATCTGTTGTTCCAAACCCTGGAATAAAGCCATGTTGAACCGGTGACACAATTTCCGTATGATCCCGGATAACCTTGAGGCCAGAATTTTTGCGAAGATCTTTGTATCACAGTTATTTAACGTGATTCGGCGATATGATCCTAGCTCCTGTACTGGTTTGCCCTTTTTCGGAAAGACCACAATCCTTGCAGAGACCCAGGATTCGGGCGGGGGAGAACCTCCTTGAATATCCAAAAACACATCCAGCATAAATTTACTAAGAGTAGTAGCAAATACTTTATAAAATTCCCCAGGTATTAAATCTACCCCCACAGCCTTAGCCGAAGAGAGCCCTGACATTGTAAGTGCCATCTCTTCTGCAGAGATTGGCTGATCCAGACTACTTCTATCCTCCTCATCCAAACCTTCCCTAATAGAAGACTCTAGATACGACTCTATTTCCCCTAATTCAGAAGTCTCCTCCTTATAGAGTTGCTGGTAGTAACTCTGAAAAGCCGGTCGTATCCCTCCTACATCAGAGATGAGCCCACATTCTGGATCATTGATCTGTTTGATCTCACCAAACACCAACTGTTGTCTTGTACGAAAAGCTAAAGTGCGCCCCACTTTGTCATTGAGTTCATAAGTTTTGTTTTACCAAACGGTGTATTTATCAGCCACCTTCTTGGTAGCTATATCCCCAATTGCAGATTTAGCAAGAATAACCGGGGGCTGGGCCTCCTCAATATCCAATTTAGCCGAGATTGCACCCACCAATCCAGTTTCCGCACAAGAGAGAGCCTGGTATAGCTCCTGTAATTTCTGCTTCTCCTTCTTTTGCCTGCCCCAACTAAACCTCATAGTTTCGCCTCTAATCCCTGCTTTCAGTGCGTCCCATACTATACTCAAGGGGTAGTCCCCGCGTTCTCCATTATGAATCGCGGTATCCACTTCCTCATCTGGTACAGATAATCTTCACCCACCACGAGAACCCATATCCAGAATAGAACACCCGGAAACAAGTCAGCCACCCCCACCCAAAGAGGCAAAGATAAAGAAGAAAAATCAGCATCCCTCCATAAAGAAGAGGGCTATGAAACAACAAAGCCGTCCCAGCCTAGCATTCAGCCCATTCCAGTCTCGTTAGAAATCTCCTTCAGATAGTCTTGTGCTTTGATCTCAGAAAAGAAAGTCCTCGTCTATCCTTTGAATATAATCTTAAGGCGGGCCGGACTCAATAGATATACTTCATACCCAAGTCGTTGAAATGGCAGAAACAGCTGACGGAGCTGCCACCTCCGCTCCACCGTTGCATGACAGAAATCCTGGTGAGCAAAGAAGGTATGGCCCTCAAATGTTCTCTTTGCCTCAGTTCTTGCCTTGTCGAAAATGGCTTGGCGCAGCAGAAAATTGGCAAAATATACCAAAACCGCTCTTGGTTTCTCTTCCTGCTGAGCTTGATTTTTCTTTTTGAGCATCTGAGGAAAGCAGTGAACTCTTTGGACCTCAGATTCCCAGTCCCACTGGGCAAGATCGGGGAAGGCTCCCTTAAGTAATTTCAACATTAAAGATCTAATGTCATTTCCCTCCACCATCTCTGCTATACTGAGGAATCGAAGGTTATTTCTACGCTGGCGATTTTCAAAGTCTTCCAGCTTCCACCTCACATCTGCGAGCTGTGTCTCCTGTACATTTTGCCATTGCTCGACCACCGCCGCCACCTTGGCAGCAGCCTCTACGCGCTCCTCGACCATAGTGATCCGCTCTGCCATCTCTGAACAAATTTTAGATAGCTTCCGTACAGCACCTTGAATCTTTTTAGTGGCCAGGTGAGCTCTTTTATGTTCCACTCTTGCCTCAGACTGCATCTGCTTCAAAGTGGCATAGATTACCTCCATTGAGGGTGCGGCAGACAGATCTGGTGTAGGGGCTCCCTGGGAGGTGCCTGATTTATCTCCCTCATTCTCGCTGTATACCTGGTGAGTTGCTGAGTAGTCCCACTTCAGTTGCCGCGTGATGCCCAATTCCGAACCTGATTCCCTCTCGATTCTTCGTGCTCTCTTGCGGCTTCTTTTAGAGAGGGAGAGTCATTTCTGAGTTAAGGGCTTCGCTTTCCCATCCTTTGAGCTGTCCCCCGATGATCTTTGGGCATATTCGTTGTCTGTCAGCACCTCGCTAAAGCCAGACAAATCTGAATCATCTGTTAAAGAGAAGAATTTCTCCACAGGGGATCCCCCCTCTGATTTGTATCCGTTTGCTCTTGAGTTACTTGATGAACCTGTGGGGGGTCTAGTTCGTTACCAGTACCTTGCCCCGGCGATTCTATATCATTTAAAACCACAGAAGTTGTCTCGTGCCCCTGTAGCCCCTGTGTCCCAGTTCCTACAATCCCCGGGATCCCTCCTACTGCGGCAGATTGCTCCTCGCATTCATTTTCAGGCACATTTTGGACAGGGCATTTAAAGGAGCTAGAGCCCCCCCTTCTTACCCCTTTCCACTACTTTATCCCTATGGCCAAGGGTGTAGTCAGCTCATGAACTAAGGCTATTGCTGCTGCCTTACCCTGATCACTCGGGGGTTGACCACGTACTTTGCCCAAAAATATTTCTGTAATGGAGGGCTGTCTGTCCTTTGGAAGATTCGGACATGTTGGAGACTCTTGTCCGCCTGGCTGCACTGGATTCAGGGCTTCCTTACCCATCTCAGTTTTACCATTCCCCGTTCCTGCCGATTCCTCGGGTTTACGCACTAGTTTCTTCCCGAGTGGAGCAGGGCATGCTGGGAGCGTCCCCGCCGGCTGCTTCGCTTGTTTGGCTCCCTTCGGCTGCATCCCAGGGCTTTGCGTCCCTGGACTCCCCAGAGACCAGCAGCAGTCGCAGTACTCGCCAGACGCACCCACTCTCCTCCCAATGGCAATCCGCGACAGACGAGAGAGGAGGCAGAGCCGGCGCCAGAGAAGCAAACCGGCACGACCCAGCAGCAAGGTAAGCCCAACCATCAGAGTGTGGATCGGGAGCAGGGAGCAGCTAACATGGCGTCTAGGCGACCATCTTGCTTACACCGGACCTACACCAAAAATGTCTCCTTCCAACGTGATCGAATCTTCTTCTTCATCGCCTCCACAAACAAAACGGCAAGTTTTGTTGCCGCTAAGGTGCGCCTCCCACTGGATCATGTGGTGTTTCTAGGGAGGTAAATTTTCTGGCGCTGCTGGTGCCACTTGCAATGTCGGATGAACTGATAGGTGGGCGTGACGTTTGACTCTCTGCAGTACCTACTTCTATTTAGGTGGTTGTGGTGGATGTAGTTCGCTGCCGGGCCTTTGCAAATATGGAAGCTGGAGGTGGTGTTGGTGGTATCTGTGTTGGTGGTATCCGTGCCACATCCCTCACAGCAATTTGGGATGGGGTAATGTCGGTCTCCACTGGGGCGGGACTAATGTCCATGATGACTGGCTCTTCATCATCCTCCTCCTCTACATCTACCTCCATAACTCTAAGGCTTTCCGGAACCTTCCTTTTCCCTAGCCTTGTCTCGTGGGTGTGGCGTGTCTCACTCTCAGACTGAGGCGGGATCCAAGTGGTGTCTAGAGCATCAGAAGGTGTGCTTGGAGAAGAACTTGATGGACTTACCCTCCTTTTCATTGCTGGGGATCTGGAAGACAATGGATCTTCTGAAAGAGTGGCTTGCTCTTCTTCTTCCTCTGCAGGAAACTCGATCTCCTGAACTGCCCCTACTTCGGGAGGAACAACTACTATTGGGGGTGGTTTTTTTTTTTTTTTTGTATTGGGTATACAATTTTTTTTTATTTTTTTTTATTTTGTTTATTAAAATTGCAAAACAAAAGGACACCACAATACAATACAAACAAAATAACCAAAAAGAATACGATACACAAAAATACAACTAATGCATAATCATAATCATACATATCCCTCCTTCAGCATCATCGAAACCTACGTGCATTAAGTTGTAAAAACAAAACAACTAAAAGCCCCCATTCACCCTCAACAATCATCCTAATGCATATCAGAGCCACAAAGCGGTTGCTCGCCTATTTACTTGCAGCCCCTCTGCTAACCGCACCCCGCCCTCCCAAAAGTACCCAGTACAACACAGGCTACTCAGCCTCAGCTGCTTTGGACAATAGGTAGAGCCTCAATGGTCCCCAAATGTCCTTCGGCCTTGAGATGGTAGGCAGACCCTCCGCGTATGTCTCTAGGTTGTCCTTACAATAGACCAAGTCCTGTATCCAATGGTCGACTTTCGGCACTCGCCGCTCCTCCCCATGTGATTGCCACTCGCCGTGCGGCCATGAGCAGGGCCAGCCTCACGAATCTACCAATCACGCCCCGAACATGGGGCACACAGCATAAGAGACAGACCAGCGGAGTGCATTGTAATTCAATCGCAGCCATATTCTTCACTGCGCGCACCACATCCTCCCAGAATTCGGTCACCCTCCCACATCCCCAAGCAAGATGTAAAAAGTCAGTGTTTCCCTGACCACATCGCACACATGCATCAGACTCTCTCAATCCAAACCGCAGGAGGCGGGCAGGGGTGTGGTACACTTGGTGTAAATATTTTAAATGTATAATGCGTAGGTTTCCATTCATAACAAGAGTACCCGTCAATTCGCACACATATGTCCAGTCTTTCTCAGATATGGGCTCGGGCAGACAGGCACTCCATCGCTCCCAACTCCTATCAGGCGGACTCGGGCATTCTTCCCGTACCATCCTATATAAGCGGGATAGCAGTTTTTTGTTGGTGGGAGTAGTGAGCACGAACTGCAGGGACATCAGCGTGGGAGGCTCCAGGGGATAGGTATCATAGTGAGCCCTGACCGCATGCCTGAGTCTGTGCATAGCGAAACTGAATGACAGTGTTTGATTGCTTATATATTGCAAGTCGTCTGTTGTGACAAACGACCCTTCAGGGTAGAGATCCTGCATCTGCTGGAAGCCCGCCTCCCCAAGCAGTCGCATCGATGGGGCTTCATGAGTGACCGACAGCGCTGCATGGTGTGTTATACACAGAGCCGGAGCATTCAGCGGCAGCTTGAGCGCAAGTCGCTCCACCTCCTGCCAGGCAGCTACAGTCGTGCTCACTGTGTTTATCTCCGTTTTTGGAATCCCTCGCGCCCTATGTGTGAACACGCTATGCAATGGTATTGGAGAAGCGTCTCCTTCCTCCACCGCAACATGTGGTGTGTAGGCGTGAGGTCTCACCCAATAAAATGCGTATTGAGCTTGTGCACAAAGATAATAGACATAAAAATCTGGCGCCCCAAAACCACCCTTACCATAATCGCTGGTGAGCACCGACCATCGCACACAAGCACTCTTGCCCCCCCAGACCAGCCGGAGCAGCGTACCTCGGAGCGTAGCAAAAAATCTTTTCGACAGGAGAATAGGGATGTTAGTGAATAAGTACAGATACTGTGGCAGGACCACCATCTTAATAAGTGCGATACGGTCCGCCAAGGAGAGCGGCAGGCCCACCCACTCATCCACCTGCTGTTCCAACTAGACCTGCGCCCTCCCATAATTCTCGCGCACCACTCTGTCCGGGTCTCGGTGGATCCAAACCCCTAGATATTTCACGGGGTCCGCTGACCACATCAAGGGAAACTCCATAGCAGGCTGTGTCGTGGACTCCGTCAGTGGGATGATAATGGACTTATCCCAGTTCACTAGTAGGCCCGATAGGCGACCAAAGCGCACGTATTCCCTCAGCAACTGTACTAGGTACCTATCTGGCTCTCGGACAAAAAGCACCATGTCGTCCGCATAGAGCGAGATGGCGACCGGGCGGTAGTTGAAATTCAGCGCCGTCTCCCTATGACGCTGCCTCATGACACACGCCAGGGGTTCAA
Source organism: Calotriton arnoldi (assembly GCA_963921515.1). Lineage (NCBI taxonomy): Eukaryota > Metazoa > Chordata > Amphibia > Caudata > Salamandridae > Calotriton > Calotriton arnoldi. The sequence goes on along the minus strand of CAWUFW010010191.1, from coordinate 256,725 downwards.
GTATAAGAGCAAAAAGCGACGGGGACAACGGACAGCCCTGTCGAGTGCCCCGCCGGATAGCAAACGAGTCGGATGTCAACCCCCCAACGCGCACCCTTGCGGAGGGACCCGCATATTGCACCGCTATCCATTGTAAAAATAGAGGTGGAAAGCCCATGCGCCGTAGTATAAAAAACATGTAATTCCACTCAACCGAATCAAAAGCTTTGACCGCGTCCAGCATGACCGCCGCAGCCGACATGCTAGGCTCAAGGATGTGGAACATGGAGAAAATTGTCCGGAGGTTGTGTGAGGTAGATCTATCAGGTATAAAACCCGATTGGTCGGGTAGCACCAGACACTGCATCAGTGGTTGCAGTCGAACCGCTAAAATCTTGGACAGTACCTTAGCATCTATATTTATCAGTGACAATGGACGATAGGAGTCACATTGATCAGGAGGTTTGTCCTTTTTCAGTAGTGTAATAATTAACGCCTGCCGCAGCGAAGGGGGCAGCGACCCCGACTCATGGGCCTCAGCGTACATCTCCAATAGATATGGAGCTAATAAGTCAGCATAGGCTTTGTAAAATTCGGCCGTAAGGCCGTCGGGCCCCGGTGCCTTGCCATTAGAAAGGGCTAGTATAGCGGTCTTGACTTCCTCGACAGTGACGGGTAGAGTAAGATAATCCCTTTGCGCGTCCGAGAGCCAGGCACATGCCACGTCCACCAAGTACCCCTCGAGTTCAGCTGCGGACACCCCCCCCTTGGACTCGTACAGCTCAGCATAAAAGTCGCGGAATTGCTTGGTAATGGCACGGGGGTGATAGTGCTCCCCCGTTGGAGTCCGTGATCTTATCGATCGGAGGCTGTTCCATACTATGCCTGATCTTGTTAGCGAGAACATGGCCAGGCCTCCCGCCCACTCCATATCTGCGCACTGTATGTCTGTGTGTGAGGTACCGCACCTCTGTGTCAGCCAGAGTATTGTACTCAAGAATTAACTCATGTATACGAGCCAGGGTTTCAGCCGATGGGGTCGCCTCGTAATCACGTTCCAGCACCCGAAGAGCAGCCTCCGTCTGCCCCAGCCGCTCCCGAATATCCCTCAATATTCCCGCCGCAGTACTAATGCACACCCCCCTGATCGTGGCCTTAAAGGCTTCCCACAACGTGGAGACGGTGTCCACAGTGCCCTTGTTAAGTTCAAAATATTCTTCAATTGCTTTTCGTACCGTGGCCTCATATACCGGATCCAGTAGTGCCTCCGAGCAGAACCGCCACGTAAAGGGGCGGCGCATGGCCGTCGGGATCTGTAGGTCTAGCTGAACCGGGTTGTGGTCCGATAGGGTCCGCGGCAGATGCTCAATCCCCAGTACCCAGTCAGTTGCGCCCCCCCCCCAGTAACCAATAATCAAGGCGCGACCAGGTGTTGTGCAAAGGCGTCGCATGTGTCCCCTCCCGCACCGTGGCATTGCGCACCCTCCAGATATCACTCAAACCAAATTCTGTCACAGCACTCCGCACACACCGGGCCACTCTGGGAGTTCGGTGCGATAGTGGATTGGACTTATCCATCTCAGGGTTCAGGCAAGTATTCAAATCGCCCCCCCACAAGATACTTGCCTCAGGCCAGGCCCTCAATTTAGCATACATCTGCAGGAAGCACTTAGGGTCGTCAGCAATAGGTCCGTACATATTGATGATAGTGACTAGTGATCCCCACAGTGTCCCCTGCACCATCGCGCATCGTCCCCCGTCATCAGTATGAGTCCGGGCAACTACGAAAGGCACTCCCTGTTTAACCAGTATTATCGTGCCTCTGGCATAGGAAGAGAAGGACGACGCCAACCTAAACCCCGCCCATCGCCCTGCCACACTGTGTGCCGAGTGATTAGTGAGGTGTGTCTCCTGTAATAAGGCAACGTGGACATCATGTCGGGTCAAATAGGCCAGAACCTGTCGTGTTTTCCTGGGAGAGTTGAGGCCCCGTATGTTCCAGGTCAACAACCGGTAGCGCTCACCCATAGTCAAACTGTGAGTCTATAGTCAACCAGGCATACTGCGCAACCAACCGCAGAAGGGCAGGGCCAGCAGCACACGCAATCAGCACACCGCAATCATCAGCTCTCACTCCAACCAACATCAGGGCATAACTTAGGCAAAAATAATAAGACACATATCCCCAACTATGCACCCCCTCCCCCACCCACTCCAACCTCCCAATTAGGTCGAGAACGATACCACCCCTCCCTCCCACACATTGATCCCTGCACACATATTTACTCAACAAAAGGGGATCACCCACTGGGGAAGAGGAGACGGCAGCAAACAGTCCCACCTTAGTGAGACGTGCCGGACTTCAATTATGTGACGCACCCATGTGCCCTGATCTAATAACGTGGTCACCGACCACGGCAGTATACCTGAACAGTGGCATACAACTACATAAACACATATATTAACAATAGGCGGGATTCAATCATGGTGCGTAGCACCCCCTCTATGCAGAGGCAGTCCGACAAATGCCTTCAGCTCCTTGATTTCTGAGCTGTCGCGGTACATGCTATCAACACTCGAGAGGAATCGCTAATCTGTATCATCCAGCGTCGGGGAGGCGGAAGGGTCCTCCACCTCGCGTTGTCGGCGTCCCGTCTTACAGATGTGTTTGGAGAACTTCAAAGCAGAGCGAGAGTCTGTGAAAAAATGTGCCTGACCCTCATGAGTAATTTTGAGTTTGGCCGGGTACAGCATGGCGTAGGGCACCGCTGCCGTCTGCAGCAGCTTCTTGACCGGCACAAATTCCCTCCGCGCCGCCTGCACCATTGGTGTATAGTCCGGGAAAAAGGACAGAGTGTCCCCCTTGTAGGTTATAGGGGCCTTGACCCTGGCCTCCCTCAGGATAGCGTCTCTGTCTGCATAGTTTAACAGGTGGGCGATAATCGGGCGGGCCGGCGCTCCCGGTTTAGGCCTAGGGCCGAGCGATCGGTGCGCCCTCTCCACAATCATGACCATGGATAGCACGGGCCCGAACAGGTCTCGCAGCAGACCATCGATGAATGGTTCCATTCTGGCAATGGGAGTGGATTCCGACAGGCCTAGTATGCGGAGGTTATTGCGCCTCGAACGCGCCTCCAAATCCTCATTTTTGGCTTTGATAACCTCCAGGATCTTTTCCATATGCAAAATTTGAGTCCGAGATTCCGCCTGCGAATCGTGTGTGTCTGATAGCCTCTTTTCAAGGACATCTAGCCTGTGCTCGTGTTTCTCCACTTTCTTTTTAACAACATCAAGGCCAGCTGCCATCGCATCTATTTTACTGTCAATAGATTTCATCCCGGTCCGCAATTCGAGTAGGATGGTCCGGGTGTCATCCGCCGGCTCTTCCACGGATCCAGTGGCCTCCTGCGACCCAGGGTGGTCCCCCATGGCTTCGCTCGCTCGTGTACTGCGCTTGTTGTCAAACTGGAGTTTCGGCTGCTCAGGGTCAGTCTTTCCCATAGTGCTAGCTACCACGAAGCAGAACAGTATGCGCTGCACTCCGCTCCAACAAGGCCAAAGCCCCCCAGGCCACCGGGGCCGCGCCCACTCGCCCCAAGGGCACAACTTGACACAATGGGCCGGCGTGAACAGCACCACCAAGGGAAGGCCGCCCTCCGCAGAAGCACCGGTCCACCGCCAGGAATCGCCACTGCAGCGCATCCGTCTCCGCTAGGCCGCCCTGGATGTCACACTGGCGCCGAGGAGTACGCGGGGTCCCCCACCCCGCAGCCCGGAAATCACCTGCAACGCCCCAGGCAGCCCAGCCCACACTGGCAGACCTAAGCCAGCACCAAGGCAGCGCCGCCGGTGTCCCCGCGCCACAGGAGGCGAGCCCACGCGATCCCTGCCCAAGCAAGTAGGAGCAGCCTCGTGCCTCCGCGCCCGATGTAGGCCGCCCGCCTAGGCCACCCCGAGCACCACCATGCAGGGCAGCAGGGGCGCCGGGAACACCCCGCAGGCCAAGCCACAATCCGGCCAGAGCGCAGCTCTCGCCTCACTCACCGCAGTCGAGGTGCAACCCTCAGCAGGATCCAGCCGGGCGCCGCTCACTCCGCGCCGTTCTCAGGGCTCCAGGTATCAAGGCGCCACAGCTCACGGCGTCCCAGCCGCTGCTCCGGTGCGACGGTCTCGCTTCCCCCGCTAGATGTCGTCTCTTGGGTCGCCGCGTAGCGTTCACCGCGATGGACACTCCGGTGTGTGTGCGGCGTCCCATCCCAGTCAGCGGTGGAGCCTCCCGGCCCCGGGGACTCGAGCAGGCGCCATTTTCCCGACGTGCGGGCTCGACCAAACCCTGCCGATGCTGCCGGTACCACCGCCTCGATGGGGCCAGAAGGACTCCCGATCCCGTCCCGCGGTGTGCGGCCCTACTGTAGTTGTCGTTCCGGCATCTCGGGCGGTCATGGAGGATGGTATTTGTCAATTTTCAGGTCCGGCGTGCGGAGCTCCCTCAAGAGGCAGCCATTCCGCTTTGCGCCTTAACCACGCCCCCTATTGGGGGTGGTTGCGGCTGTTGTTGCCCACTTATCTGAGTTTCCTGCATTGATTGGGTACTACTTTGCGATAAGTCAAATTCAACATCACTGCTCGTCGGCGTTGGACTTGTGATTAGACTGGCTGCCTCTGCGACAGACATGGGCTTGGGCCTAGGTTGGTGTGGTTGGTCCACTGATGCGGAGGTGCTGTTCCCAGATTTCTCCCCAGACACCGCTGCTGCAGGCGCAATTTTTGGTTTCCCAAAAAAGGTATTGGGCGACATACCGGTCTTGGTAAGTGACAGTGCCTTCTTCTCCCAGGCAACTTTCTTGGTACTGGACCTGGTACCTTTCTTTTGGGCCATCTTGAAGATGTCAACAGCACGCAGTGGCACAAGTTGAAGAGATGTCTGTGGTCACAAGTCACGTGATGTCGTGTACAGTAGGAATTTTGTTAGGCAGTACAATGGGTGATGTTGTCTCCTCCTCTTTTGTGCACCTAAAAGAAAAAGGAGCAAGAAGAACATCAGTGAAACGTGGCATTCATTGTTGTGGTTCAATTACTACTAGTACAAACAAACACACATATATACAATATATTACTTAGTGTGTGGTCACACTTGTTAGTGTTATTTATATTATTACATTTATTACCTCAGTTATTAAAAAACATAACAATACAGTGTAGCCATGTGTGAGACTTTGACAACAACAAAGGGCTTTCATGGTGTACTGTACAGTACACTTAGGAAGGATAGGAAAGAAGAAGAACAACAACAAAAATACAAATGTATCGGTTTGGCATTGTGCATTACGTGGGATACAGCATTCAGGGAGCTGCAGCTGACAATGGATGGAAGCAATAAGCCAAGAGAAACAAAGGAAAGACATGCAGGCCTATGGCAAAAAGCACAGTAAAGCACACTAACTGCCACCACAAAATGGCCACCAGCCACATGGTCACTCACAAGTCACAACAATAACAAGCAGGAGGCCTGGAAAACAATGAACTCAAGCAGGCCTATATGGACACAGACTTTACAAAATGGCCCCTGGCCACATGGGGAGGCTCAGCCAAGGTAAATGCTGGCCGACTATTATTACAAACACACTCACACACTGGCCAGACAAAGGAGGCATGCTAAACAACACAGCTTTAATGCACCAATGCCAAAAACGAAAATCCACAGGGCTAAAAAAGGTTTGCAAGTTACAACCACACACATCCAACAAAGGCATTTATTTAACACACATGAAAAAAGTGAAATGCCCAAAAAACCATTTTGCATTTCAATCCAATGCCATCCATGCCCTAAATAATGTTTACATTCAACAGACACCACAGAAATTGTTGTTTTATGCACCCATGAGTAGCTCTGGGCCTATTGGTTAGAAAACTCATTGACAGACAAGGCCACATAGTGAATCAATTCAAACCAATACTATTGCAAATTTATTAGAAAATGTAGTGAACTGTGCTACATTTTTTGATGGATAAAAGAAGAAAATATTGCATGAAAACAACAACCATCAAGAAGGCATGGCCACCACAAAGAAGGCTTGCAGGCCTAATGCAGAAGCACACTGGCTGCCCCTTTACAAAATGGCTGCCAGCCACATGGCCAGGCCACAACAAGAAGAAAGGGAAGACAGACAATGCAGGCCTATTGCAAAAGCACACTGGCTGCCTTCACAAAAGGTCCGCCAGCCACATGGCCAGGCCACAACAAGAAAGGGAAGACAGACAATGCAGGCCTATGGCAAAAGCACACTGGCTGCCTTCACAAAATGGCCAACAGCCACATGGCCAGGCCACAACAACAAGAAAGGGAAGACAGACAATGCAGGCCTATGGCAAAAGCACACTGGCTGCCTTCACAAAATGGCCGACAGCCACATGGCCAGGCCACAACAACAAGAAAGGGAAGACAGACAATGCAGGCCTATGGCAAAAGCACTCTGGCTGCCTTCACAAAATGGCCGACAGCCACATGGCCAGTCTACCACAACAAGAAGCAGTAAGCCAAGAGGAACAAAGGAAAGACATGCAGGCCTATGGCAAAAGCACACTAACTACCACCACAAAATGGCCACCAGCCACTTGGTCACTCAAAACGAGCAGGAGGCCTTGAAAACAATGAATTCAAGCAGGCCTATATGGACACAGACTTTACAAAATGGTCCCTGGCCACATGGGGAGGCTCAGCCAAGGCAAATGCTGGCCCACTATTACAAACACACTCACACACTGGCCGGACAAAGGAGGCATGCTAAACAACACAGCTTTAATGCAACAACGCCAAAACTAAAATTTACAGGGCTAAAAATGGTTTGCAAGTTACACAACAACCACACACATTCAACAAAGGCATTTATTTAACACACATGAAAAAAGTGACATTCCAAAAAAACCACATTTTGCATTTCAATCCAATGCCATCCATGCACTAAATGATGTTTAAATTCAACAGACACCACAGAAACAGTTGTTTCATGCACCCATGAGTAGCTCTGGGCCTACAGGCTGAAAGGCCGATTAGCAGACTACTGGGCTAGTGAATTAAATAAATATTGCAAATTGATTTCAAAAGTTGGAGAAAATGTGCAACATGTTTCCTTTATAAAAGAAGAAAAATTACTTACAAAGAAAAAACTAGGCCCCTACTGAAACTACAGGCCATCCACCACAATAAATTATTAAAAAACGATGAAAATTACAAAAAATTTAGGTGCAATGCCCCAATCAAACAAACAACACCAATTTTCAAACTTACTTGTGAAATCTCAAATTCAAAAGTCCTCATATCCAATGATATATATGATGCAGCAGACACAAAGAGTGATCCTTCCAGCTCCAAATCCAAATGAAAATTGAACAGGACATGGACAAAACACTGGGAGGAGCGCTGATGGACAGGAACAGGAAGTTGGAGACTCTGGGGGCACTTGCTTCCTCTTAAAAAAAAAGTAAAAAAAGAAAAAGGACTCCTTACACAAAAAATAGCAGCCAAATGTCAATCTGAGGAGTTTTTTTAATCCAAATTGTCATTTCGAGAAGGTTTTGATGCTGCTCAGTAGAGATCCTTCTCCAGATTGCAGCTTCTGCGTGTTCTGGATCACATTCTTCACAAAACTTCCGCCAGAAGTCTGGTGGCGCGCCCGAATGACATGTTCGCAATCGCAAACTCTCGCAGGACTGTGCGGCCGGCTACCAAATCTTGTGGTGCTCGTGAACGGATGGGAAATCTCGCCATGATCGCAGGCACCCGGTAAGTCACTCCCGCGCACGCGAAAATGCATTTTGTGCGCGCAAACACAAAAAAACCTCCGCTCAGTTGCGGAGTGGGGAGTTTTCCGGCAACTCCGCGTTCTAAGCTGAACGCGGAGTTGCCAAAAATCTGCAAACTCCACGAGCAGAGCGGAGATTTACGCCCAGGGTTAGATGTGACCTATGGTCACATCACAGATTGGATCCCCATTCGCAAGTCAGTCATCTGTAATGTGCACATCCCTGGTTTGTGAATGGCATGGTACATCTGGTCCTTTACCCCCCAATATCAGACTTGAAAAACTTGATCTGTATATCTTAGGTGTTGATAGCACCAAAAGAGTCCAACTTTACTCTCCAGTACAAGTTCAACCTTTTACTTCCAAGAATGGACTGCAACTCCGTGCTATAGTTTCTTCTTTTGCTAGGCGACAGACCTTTGCCACTGTTTATGAATGGAAACAAGCTCAGATCAAGACAATCATTACCATAAAATTACATTAAATTCAGTCAATGATGAGAGTTTGGTGAAAGTTTTCAAAGATTTATTTCTCATTAAGAGATTAGTAAATTATGTTTCTTATTCTTTTTATTTAATTAGTTAATTCTGGTTACAGAAATCATAAAAATATATTTAGAGTCATCAATATATCAAATAACACTGTGTTCTATAAATGAATCAGTCCCTATTCTATCCAAAAGGAACCTAACCAACCCCATAATAAGTTCTTGGAAAAGAGCAAGATTTAAAGGAGCATCACAATCACATTCTAAAATAAGTTAAACTCCCCATAAAGAGTAGTTCTTGAAACTTAGCCAAGTGTCATCCCTCCCAATAGCATTGGTATACAGTCGCAGTAGCAACTGCTAAAAAAACCCTCAATCAAGTAAATTAGGAAAACAGACACAGCAGTAGATGCACCCGTCAGGGCAAGGGGAAATAAATTGTCACCTGCAAAATGTCGGGCAACAGCAATCACCATCAGCAGTAGCTCACAGCAAGTGGGCAAGATTGGGGAAAGTGAGAATGCAAGGGATAATGGCGCTATCTAACTAGAAACGCACTATGATAAAAGATATAAAAACACGTTATTACAATGTTGCATTTCCAGCCGGTCTCATCCATTGGAAAGGCATCTTCCATCTGTAAGAGTCCTCGTTCCTTTTTTTCCACGGCAAACGTGAAGTTTGCAGTCCATTTATCAGAAAAGTATCATCCCATGCTAACATTTGTACAACTGGGGCATGCTAGCCTTGGTTCCCAGGGAAGAACATTGTAGTGTTCAGTCTATTACTTATTATCTTTCACTGACGAACAAGGAACTGCACTAAAGACAGAAACATTTACTTTGCAGATCTCCTGTTATGTAATGGTAGTCAGTCGCTTATAAGCATACGTTTATTGTTAAACACAATTCTCTATTCAATATATGAACACAATGCAAAGAAGGAAGTTCAGTTCTAGTTTATCAAAAATATGTAGATGAAGAAATAATGCATTTTTTCAATGCATAACATTCTACAGTTATGACCGTAGCTAAGCAAGTCACATTGAGGTCAAGCTATTTAATAATCTTGTGAAAAGTGCAGCAGTTTCCTAAAAGCATCTATTTTATAGAAAGGAAAGGCCTAGCTTGACGCTTGGCAATAGGCATGTCAGCTTAGTACATTCTGCACCATTTTCTGCATGTCATTTTTAAATGCATTTCATGTTAAAACCTAAAGCAAATTAACATCATTACTGATTCCTCTTATAGGCAATTTTCTGCGTTATCAGTGTCATTTTCATAATTCAAGTTCAATACGATAATCATCAGGTGATAACAGCAGAATATATCTTCAATGTGTAGTACCAGTTGGCTTCTCCTCGCATCGAATAACTCACTAATTTGACAACACATTGAGTGCACCAGTCTTCTACCTGCACTCAGTTCAATTGAGACAAATACACATTGAGTACATACACAAAAAAGAATGTGAACACTTCACAATGAGATTGGAAACAAATCTAACAAAGCCAAATATTATTTGAGAATATTTAACTTCCCATACTGAGACAGAACACAACTTGGTCGCATCATGTCTAATTTACATGCTCATTGAGAAATTTCTGAAATACTTCAAAAACCAATTTGCAGCTAAGCCCATGTCATTTAAATAGAGAACACATGGACCTCCCTTTGAAAATCCACTCTTTCTTCATGTTCAATATGCCTTTGCAATCTGCTCAGATTTAAAATCACCCTAACCTCTGACAGTTACACATTTTCTGGTCGGATGCTCATTGTTTTGTAGTGTAGCTCCTATTTCCCTAATAGGCTCTGCGCATTGGAATAATATATCCTATAGGCTTGACATAGGACTGAGGTTGGTATGTCCCTATCGAGTATATTAAACTTAATTACTTGTGCCAGATAGCTCAGAGGCCACTAGAAACTCCTTGACAACAAGAAGGGAGTAGTTTCTGGCAGCCGCAAAACATGACCACTTTGTTTCCCTTTAGAATCAGAACGTGTCCCAGAGTCGTGGAAACAATAGATAACCGTTTCACTCAGCTCAATCGTGCATACTTAGTTTTCCTCAAAGTTACACAGAAAGAATAGACGGGCGTTTCAATAAAAGATTTATTGAACAGTCTTGTTTCTTGTATAAGTAAAATGTGCTGTTACGATCACAAAACAGTATGCAAGATAAATAATGTACAGTGTAAGCAGTAGAAATAAATAATACTGCGCTAGCATGATCTTTAGTAGATATTCATTTACATAAATAACATAGACTAAAAATGCGAGTACTCATACGATGCGTTTCTAAGCTAGTTCTACCCCAATGTACCTAAACTAACCTAGGTGTAGGGAGAGGTATGAAGTAGGTGAAGTATTCCTTACTATGGTATACTAAGAGTATGTTAAGTCTAGTATGACTAGTATGCCAAGAGTCCCTCTAGGTTCTAGTCAGCTCCATACCTTAAGAATGAGAGAGGTGGGAATATCTTTCCAGACTCGAACTCCAACACCCCGCAAGGGAAGTCAGATCACTGGAAGCTGGACTCTCTGCGTGCAGGGATGACAGCGTCTTCTCAGTGCGTCAGGCCGGGAAACAGGCTCCTCTGAAGTCGAGGTCTCCTCTAGTTTACAAGGGCTAGGGAAGGTATATTTATACCTGAGAGGTATCTCACAATGTTAGCATTGACGTGAGTCGGACAGCGGAAGACGTCATGAATGAACCCCTAAGGTATAACGGTTCATGCATAATAGATGAGTCCTTGAAGAAATCAATAGTCCTGTGCTAGGGAAACTCCCAAAGCCTAAGGGTCTGTTCTTCAAGAACTCGTTGTGACGTTTAGGGTGGACGGATGTCGGGGACCATGCCTGTATTTGGAGTGCACGGTTTAATGCCTAAATAAGGACTGGGATTTTATGCCTATATAAGGGCAGGGCGAATTGTGCCTATATAAGGACATGATACAGGAAAACCTATATACGGACATCCTAAGAGGAATACAACACCCACTCTACTTTCGTGTGTACGATAATAACATAAATGCTAAACATTTAAAATGCTTAACATAAAATGGAGTACCGCATATTGCTAAAATATTTCTTAAAAGCATTTAAAAACCTATTAGAATGCAAAAAGTACTGTACATTTTAAGCATCGCTTTTCATTTCAGGCATATATTTGAAAATAAAGTGCAATTCGAATGAAATAAGCAGTAATATTTACATGTGACAAAAAAATGATCGACAAGTTGTACCAAATCAAAGTCATTTCATGTCATGGATATTAATGAACTTTTTAGACTAACAAGATGACAAAGTGTCTGTGGAAGTACCGCGAAGTCCGTACTATAAGAATAGTTCTACTTCAAGCAGATTGTTGTGCCATATAATTTGAAAAAACTGAAAAAAGTTCAATTTGGGAAGACTTCCAAGTTTTTGAAATATGAAGGCCAAATTGTTATTGCATCTCTGGAACACTGTGGGCTGAATCAGAGTCAGTGTATGGGTCTGGTGTAAACATGAGATCATCTATTTCTGTAGACAAAATATTGTCCACTGTAGTTGGTGACATTCGGAACACCTCGTGTAGTAGATTAATAGCACAGAGATGTGAAGCATCGCTTTCAGCATAGGATGCTGCAGCAATGTTCGCGTCCGTTGTTACCTGTGTGCCTGTAAATCTTTCTCGTACCTCAGCAGCAGCCCGAAGCGTCTGTGAGATCTCAATGAATGTCATCACGAGGATTGGTAGCCTCTGGGGACAATACAGAGCATGGGCCGTTATCGGGTCCAGCAGAGTATCGATATCCGTTGGCGTAGCTGATGGAAATGTTAGACAGGTATCCAACACGCATTCTTCACCGCATAGCAGGCATCGTAGAACAGGTAAGATGCAATCTTGCCAGATTGGTCTGAACGACAGGAACCACGTGGTATTAAGTTCCCGTAGACGATTCATGCCCAAAACCTGTACTATTCGCTCACTGCACTTTCGTTCAAGGAGAGCTTTCTCCATTTCGCTCGGAGTGATGTCTGCGAATAGGCTGGCCATAGTGTAATAGCAGGAAGAGAAATAGAATTCCGGCAACAAGTGCTAGAATTAATGGTATGCCACCAAACACCGAATGTGAAAAGTTTGGGATGATTCCGAGTATTGCCTGGAAAGGTGTTAACAGGCCGGAAAAGATGCTCTTAAATACATGTACAATTCCACTTGTATCAGACATGTTGAAGATATGTGCTATCATTTCTACGAAATGTATAGGGCAGTTTGTACGTATTAAAGACTGTATCTCAGCCGAAGTCCTTGCTACTTGTAGATCATAGGTTTCTTTGGCTGAGGTCAAAGGCACTGTTTGTTGTAAAAGCATGGCTTTCATTCTGCTTAAAGTATCAAATCTTAAAAAAGAGACGTTCAGCGAAGGCCACAAAGGCGACTCCCTGACTGTGTCTATTGGGGCAAAGAATACTTGCATTCAGCAAGTGACCCTGGAGTTCACCGTTACTAGATATGGGATGCCTGGCAACATGCCACAGCAACTCTGATCATTCAACATGAGGTAACTCCCATTAGAAAGTTGTCCAAACGTTGGATTAATCACAGCAGCTGGTGTACCCTGCTGGTGGCAAGACAAATTTGCCACAGAACCATTACAAGCCCCGTGTAAAGAAATGTCCTGACATATCAGTGAACCGCTCAGTGCATTTTTACAGTGTGTACCGCTCAGAAACACTTCACGATCCCCACTCCAACATCTATATGTGTATGGTAAATTCCAAGATGTCTTGATGTATTCCTTACCCAACCTTTCATATCTGCCTGCTTGCATTTGTTTGAGGCAATACTGAAACTGAAAAGTAGTCACAGGTAGTGTGATTTTGCCATGAATAAGCCATTCTGTAGCTGGTTTTTCTGCCACTGTGAATGGTAACTTTTCCAGTTTTTCAATGCGCAGCACTGTATACTTTGCTCCTCTTTGTGCCAGTTCGATCTGTTTATCAGTGAGATTGCATTCTGCAAACAAAGCCGTTGTGTTGATAAAACGCCAAGGCACATAGCCCGCTCGCAAAGATTGCAGCGTCCAGCTTAATAACACAATAGAACGTAATTGAGACTGGCCTTGTTGTAACATCGCCAAATCTTGTTCTAGTATGTCGATAGCAGAGGATACAATGCCGTCCAGTGAATATATTCTGGAGGACAAAGTTGTTAACCCATTGTCGACTACAGAGAGGGTTTTCTCTAAATTAATACGATCAAGTTCACGTATTCGTTCTGCAGCCTCTATCTGTGACACTTTCCATGCTTCATTATAGGCAGCATAAATGCCGGCATATATGAAACGTTTTTGACGCGGTTTCTTGGTCCAAGCAAGAATTCCCTAAGGTCTGCGTCCTCTTTAAGTAAGGATAAGTGTTGTTTCACATCCTGTAGTGTAGATTTATGCAGCCAATCAAGGCATAATTTTCCTACACTATATGTTGTTACTACCCCCGGATGCTGTCTTTGGATGTATCTTGGGTCTGGCCTATGAATAGTAAAGCCCTGAGTTTTATTCAGGAATCTTTCCTGACAGTTGTTTGTGTCTGTGGGCCAGATCAACCATTTTCTCCAGTCAGGATTAGATCTGTTGAGTTGTAGTATTGTGTCAACTGTCACCGCTGCCTGTGTATTGTTATCACTTGCAGGTGTTGGTACAGAAGGTGTTTTCATCTCTTTGATCTTGGCTAGTCCAAGACAAGATGTTTGTTGGACAGTTTCATTCAAAAACATTATTTGTTCAGGGATGATACAGGCTCTAAATAAAGCTTCTATCCCCTGCACTTGCCAATCTTTAGTACCCCAGACAGTTTTAGTGTCTATTGTGTCCTTCCATAAGTCGAAACCTTGTCTAGACAGTTGGGCAATAAATGCTGCAGAGTAAATCTGTTTTGTATTTGTTAACATCATTTTCAGTCCTGTTTTGTTTACATTTTTATAGTAAAACGTTTCTGGATCAGATGTATTATAATCTGAAAAATATGGAAACTTGTTGTCAAAGGTTTTTGAACTACCTTTTGGTGGTGTAGGACAATGCTCCCATTGGTTAAACATTAACACATTTCTAGGTGTTGCAGATTTATGCAAATAATGATGACCATAGTGGTTATAGCAATACAGCTGTTCATAGTCTGATGAACCCTCTAAATATTCATTTTTAGAAAATGCAGCAGATTTTTCTAGGTCAAACATTATGTCGTTTACAGTCTCAAAGTCCCAATCATCTGAATAGGTACTGGACGAAATGAGATCACTTAGTGAAATTTTAAACAAATGTGGAATGTTCAATTGTTCCGTCGGGCCAAAGATATCAAAATCTGTTTTGTCCCACACTATACCATCCTGTATAGGAACGGCGGTGATGTTCACTGTTGACATGTCTCTTGCTTCACGATGGGAAGATTTATGAGGTTTCAAAAGTAAGTTCACATCTTTTCTTTCAGTGTTCACATGGATGTATCTGCCATTTATAAGCATGCTCATAGTCATAACCAAAGCTAGTCAAAGCAGAAAAAAAAAATATTCCAGAAATAATCCAGAGTTCAATCCATGGTGAAACCAGATAAGTTGTTTTCAGAAAGTGAAGAAAGTCTTGTACTTGCTGCTTGAATGTTAATGATGCTGGCGTCGTTTCAGGTTCACTCGGATCTTCTGAGAACGTATCAAAGTTAATGAAATAGCCAGAAGCAGTTCTGTCAATTGTTGAAATTGCATCAGGATTTGTAGAAATCGCTGGAACCAGTTGATCACTTGCTACATTGGTGTAGACAGGTGTATTTGGACGAATTGTTACTTGATTTTCAAGAGGGATGAGTTCCATTGCATTGTTGCTCAGTCCTTCATCTGTTACTGCTGATTTCTCGATGGTTATCAGTTTTTCAGTTTGAACCTCTTGGATAGTAGCGAGAGGAGTGCGTCTGCTACTAGGTCGGAGTCCACGAGGCCTACTATTTAGTATTGGCCACATACTGTGGTTTGATGAGGTCGATGGACACAAATCTTTCCTCCTTTCTTCCAGCAAGGGGCGGCAGAAGTACTGTTCTTGTTCCTTGAACTGCTAGGACAGGTACTGGTTGTCTGTAAGAAGGTCCAAATTCCTTCTTGTCCGCAATCTTTTCTCTGACTAGATCCCCAACTTTTGGAATCCAGACAGGCCTTGCTGGGACCGCCGGTTTTTCCCCAGTGGTGGTTGGATGCAGGAATACGTTGCTTTGTTTCGATCTCAGTTCATTGAGTTCCTGTAAAACAGCCAAACGATCTTTGATATCAAATGGTTTATTTTCCACCACTGTGCCTACGTGATCGAGGTCTGGTACCCACATTCTTGTCCCACATAGGACCTCATATGGAGTGACCCCCCTAGAGAACTTCTTGGCAAGTTATTTGATGAGCGTTGGACCCCATAAAGATGTTTGACCCACCCATCACCCGAACCTAATACCCTAGCTGTTATAGACTGCTTTATGTCCCGGTTTTTCCTTTCCACAACCGAATTTCCCTCAGGATGGAATGGAGAGGAGTACCGCAATGCAACGCCCAGACTGGCCACGGCTTCTTTGTAAGCCCAAGAGCTAAACGCAGGGCCCTGGTCAGAATGTAGCGTGCCTATTGCGTATGTGCTGATAAAGACTCGCAAATCTTTTATAACAGTTCGAGCGTCAGCCGAGCGCTGAGGCCATATCCATAGGAACCTTGATTCAGTATTTGTGGGATTGCATGTGTCCAGAAGGACGCATGCGCGTAGATAGTCTAATACTGTCTAACAGTGGTGTCTGAACTGGGCAGCTACATTCGTAGCATGGTGTCTGGTGGCGTTCTGCATCAAGCTGTACCTTACAGTCTATGCAGTTATTGAAGAAGATGTGGATTTCTGTATTCATTCCAGACCACCAGTACATCTCTTTTAATGTCAAGATTGTTTTAGAGATCCCTTGATGTGACAGACCCTCCCCCAAATGTTCTTCATAAATCAATGCTGCTCTACGTTCCATGTTTGCAATTACCCTATCCCCCACTCCAGGGATTCGAGCAAAAGGAACGTTGTTCGCATCAATTACATAAGAGTACTTGAGTGGAAACTTTTTTGGTAACGCTGCACCACTGCCTTTGCTTGTAGCATTGACAGCCAACATTATCTCACTGTCTATTTTTGTTTTTGAACGAGTGATCGCAGCTACGGAAGCCGTCTGAACAGCCCCTTTTGCGGCTTCGTCAGCCAATGAATTCCCTGCAACGTGAACGCCATCACGTTGATGACTCAGTGTGTGGATCACGTGAGCCTTTGGTAGTTCGTTTTTCAACTGAACTACTTGTTCCCAAAGCGTTTTATGCTTTATTGTGCCACCTTTCGCATCTTTGAATCCATTTTCAAGCCAGTTTTGTATATATTCATTATATGACTGAACACATTAAAAGGAATCGCACACTATCAGTGTGGGGAATTCTCGATCTGTACTTTCAAGTGCCAGTTTGAATGCTTGTAGTTCAGCTCGCTGAGCTGTACAATCTCCTAGAGATTGAGTTTTTGTGACCATAGGTCTGAAGATGCCATTTCGCATGCGACCTTTAACGATTGCACACGCTGCACTGTAAGCTTGCTTACCCCCTGTTGCGGGTTGTGCGGATCCGTCAGTGTAAATTATGAATTCGTACTGATCGAGAGGCAGAATTTCAGTGGGCAGAGGACATTCTTGTTCATATTGCAGGAATGCTTGTGTTTTTAAATCAGGATCAAAAACATATACAACATCTGTTGCAGCAAGAGAATTAACCCACTGTATCCATCTTGGATGTAATGCTTTAGCATTTGGAATGCTTGCTTTTGTGACTGCTTCTAAAGCTGGTACTGGGGTTACGACAATAATACGTTTCCCTTCTGATAGGGCTCTTTCTTTTGCTACAGCGGTTTGAACTGCTGTCAGAATTTTTTCGGTTGAAGTGAAGCGCATTTCCGCTTGTGTGTACAAATGAGATTTGTATGCGATTGGTATTTTCTCACCCTCATTGAAGGTTAAGTAGGTGAATCCGCATTGACCAAAATTATTCGGATCACCAGGTTGCGTTGACTTACGCATGTTTGTAAGTGATTTGTTGATAACATGTTAGCCTGTAGTGAACGCAAGATTTCTGTGTGTTCTTGTGTCCAATTCTTGATTGAAAAATCAGGTTTGATTAATGCGTAGAGAGGTTTAACCCTTTCTGCGTAGTTTAGAATGTATGTTCTTCCAAAATTTAGGAAACCCAGGATGGATTGTAAGTTTTTTAGCGTTTTTGGAGGTTGGAACAGTGCATACTTTTCTAAAAAGTTAGCTGCCAAGCTCTTGCCTTCACTTGAAAGCTCATATCCTAGAAATAGGACATTGAGATGGGCAATTCGGGACTTTTTAAAGTTGAACTTGTAGCCCTCAGAGGCGAAGCCCAGTATAATGGTGCTTACCCTGTTCAAGTGTTTGTCCAGGTCATCGTCCGTCAGATAGATGTCATCGACATAGGACAATGCCTCATTGTCATAAATTTGTAGTAGCTCTGTTACTCTCGCTGAGAATAACCCCGGGCTGTTCTTGAACCCTTGTGGGAATCGGCAAAATTGACGCTGGGTCCCCATTATGGAGAATGCTGTTAAGTACCTGCTTTCAGGTGCTATGTTTTGACAAAAGAAACCATTTGAGATGTCTAATGTGGTTTTATATTTTTTACGCACAATGTTATTCATTAATGCTGTGCTATGTGCATTTTGCACTGCAAATGTTTTACAACAAGTGTTTAAGTGTCTGTAATCCAAAACTAGACGATAGGTGTTGTCTGGTTTGGAGACAGGAAACAAAGGATTGTTCATTGAGGAGGTGCATGTTTCAATCACCCCTTGGTATTCAAGTTGATCTAAGATCTCCCTGACCTGTTTTTTAGCTTCTTGCTTTATTGGATACTGCCTTTGTGCAGTTGGTTCATGTTTCAGATTTATTTTATGGTGAGGTGAGTCCTCACCCCATCCTACATGATTTTTATATAATGCTGGGGCTGGGCTACTGCCCGTTTCCTGGCATAAGTATATTTTAGATGTATTGGGATATGGTTGGAGAAGGCAGGCATAATAATGCCCTCGCCATGTGGGCACTCCCTGACAAATTGTGGTGGCCAGTCTTTTTCTGCTAGAAGTATGTCATAGCCCCTTGAAAGTTTTTCCCAAAAAAGTGCTTTCACCTGTCTAGGTATGTCTCCCTCCATTCGGAGTGTTATTTCATATAACCTTTGTGGAGTACTAACCCTGGTGTCTACAGTCTCAACTGTAATGTACGCATTCAAGTCCACTATCTCCAGAAGTTCCTTCACGTTCTGGCGAACTATTGTGACTTCTGCTGCACTGTCCAGCATTGTCTGAGCCCATTCTCCGTTCTTGAGTTGTGTTCTCAGTATTCTCGGCATGTCTGATCTTCAGACCTGCTACTTTCTTTTTGGAGAATTGAGGTTTTGTTTTAGTTTTTGGAGCGTGTTTATCTTCTTTGGATTTCACGCATTCTTCTCTATTTTCTGATCGTACTCTTCTTTCCGAAGTCCTTGACGAGATCTGAAAGGTACGAGAGGAACGTGTATCAGTATCTTGATACCTGTCAGGTTTTCTCAAATTATCCCTATTCCTGAGGTTATACCTCCTTTCAGAGGGCTCCTTTTGAGGAGACCTACCTCGGGATTGAGAACGTTTCTCGTTTGATTTTGTTTAGTAGACTCCCACTTCTTTTTAGAAGATGTAGGAGTTTGTTTAATAGAGTCCTTCTCAGGACTTTCAGATAGTTTTGGTTTCACTGGTCTTCCACCCAAACTATCTCTGCCTAATTCTGCATATGATTGTTCAATTATTCTGGGAAGCTCAGTTTGATGTTCTGTAACATCGAATTCCTTAATCGTTGGCGGATCGCCACTGCTGCTGCCTCCCCTTTAATATTAGACAATATTATTGTTGAGACCTGGTAGAAATTTTTCAGTAATTTCATACCTAAATTTAGAGCAGGCTCTGCCCAGTATTCATTTTGAATTTGTTTCAGGACATCTGGTATTACCGCAATTGATGGAATACCATGTGTTTTAGTATAGATGGCAGCAAAGACTGAGCCCCAAGTGGTGCAGTCTTCCAGTTGTGGTGTGATCCCCATCGGTAAACTGATTGTTAGGATTCTGTGTTTCTCATACGGGCTAGTATTTGAAAATACTGCTTCGATTTGAGTAATTTTTTTAGCTATCCAGAATGGAATTTGCTCACGTTTTGTGGGCATTTTACCCATGACTGCGTATAGAGTCTGTGGTGTAATTTTTAGTGTAGTCCCCTGGTGAGGGGTTTGATTTGGAATGGTTAATGGTTGTTGGACTGTGAAAGTCCGCATGACATATTGGACCAATTGTCTGTAGATTTTTATTAACTCTGTAAGTTGAGTAAGTAATTCCTCATTTGACATCTCTTCAATGTCAGGATGAGGTGTGTAGCCGGCTAGAATCGGCCATGTTGCTCCTGGTCTACCTAGTGGACCGAGCCTGGTAATGTTTTTGTGATGTTTTAGGGCGCCTTTAAACCAGAGCTGATGCTCCTGGTATGTTAGTGGAATTTCAATATCCTCGAAAGGAATATATTCCTCTGGTGGATCATCTTCTTTGTAGAAGTGAAACATGTGTGTAACTGGATTGGATTCAGGAAATATTACCCATGAATAGAATACCTCTGTCTGAAAGGATTCGTGTGCCTCTATCACGAAAACTTCTCTACCGCCTCTTGGTGGTAGGCCATGTTTTATGAGTTTTAGAGTGATGGCTCTTCTTAAGTTTGGATGGATGTCTATAACACCCTCCTTGGTTCCATCTAAACCGGTAATGTTTAAAGCTCTTAAAGCTGGTTGACCCGTAACTTCACCGTTTCCGGTCTCAGTGTCGGAGCCAGGCATTTTGAAAAAAAAATTTAGAACAAGTTTCAATGAAACAAAGATAAGGAGCACAATATTTTGGAACACTGTATCCTTCAACGTTGAGCAAACCAAACAGCTAATATATAGGGTGTTTCCCTATGTAGCCGTGGTGGATACCTAACCCTGCCCACTCCAGACGTCTTTTGGAGTATATGGGTAGGGGTCTGAGAGACAAAAGCACGGCTGAGTTACTCAGTATCTAGCGTTGAATTACCGCCTTACCAAACGTTGGGCGACATGTAGTGTAGCTCCTATTTCCCTAATAGGCTCTGCGCATTGGAATAATATATCCTATAGGCTTGACATAGGACTGAGGTTGGTATGTCCCTATCGAGTATATTAAACTTAATTACTTGTGCCAGCTAGCTCAGAGGCCACTAGAAACTCCTTGACAACAAGAAGGGAGTAGTTTCTGGCAGCCGCAAAACATGACCACTTTATTTCCCTTTAGAATCAGAACGTGTCCCAGAGTTGTGGAAACAATAGATAACCGTTTCACTCAGCTCAATCGTGCATACTTAGTTTTCCTCAAAGTTACACAGAAAGAATAGACGGGCGTTTCAATAAAAGATTTATTGAACAGTCTTGTTTCTTGTATAAGTAAAATGTGCTGTTACGATCACAAGACAGTATGCAAGATAAATAATGTACAGTGTAAGCAGTAGAAATAAATAATACTGCGCTAGCATGATCTTTAGTAGATATTCATTTACATAAATAACATAGACTAAAAATGTGAGTACTCATACGATGCGTTTCTAAGCTAGTTCTACCCCAATGTACCTAACCTAACCTAGGTGTAGGGAGAGGTATGAAGTAGGTGAAGTATTCCTTACTATGGTATACTAAGAGTATGTTAAGTCTAGTATGCCTAGTATGCCAAGAGTCCCTCTAGGTTCTAGTCAGCTCCATACCTTAAGAATAAGAGAGGTGGGAATATCTTTCCAGACTCGAACTCCAACACCCCTCAAGGGAAGTCAGATCACTGGAAGCTGGACTCTCTGCGTGCAGGGATGACAGCGTCTTCTCAGTGCGTCAGGCCGGGAAACGGGCTCCTCTGAAGTCGAGGTCTCCTCTAGTTTACAAGGGCTAGGGAAGGTATATTTATACCTGAGAGGTACCTCACAATGTTAGCATTGACGTGAGTCGGACAGCGGAAGACGTCATGAATGAACCCCTAAGGTATAACGGTTCATGCATAATAGATGAGTCCTTGAAGAAATCAATAGTCCTGTGCTAGGGAAACTCCCGAAGCCTAAGGGTCTGTTCTTCAAAAACTTGTTGTGACGTTTAGGGTGGACGGATGTCGGGGACCATGCCTGTATTTGGAGTGCACAGTTTAATGCCTAAATAAGGACTGGGATTTTATGCCTATATGAGGGCAGGGCGAATTGTGCCTATATAAGGACATGATACAGGAAAACCTATATACGGACATCCTAAGAGGAATACAACACCCACTCCACTTTCGTGTGTACAATAATAACATAAATGCTAAACATTTAAAATGCTAAACATAAAATGGAGTACCGCATATTGCTAAAATATTTCTTAAAAGCATTTAAAAAACCTATTAGAATGCAAAAAGTACTGTACATTTTAAGCATCGCTTTTCATTTCAGGCATATATTTGAAAATAAAATGCAATTCGAATGAAATAAGCAGTAATATTTACATGTGACAAAAAATGATCAACAAGTTGTACCAAATCAAAGTCATTTCATGTCATGGAAATTAATGAACTTTTTAGACTAACAAGATGACAAAGTGTCTGTGGAAGTACCGCGAAGTCCGTACTATAAGAATAGTTCTACTTCAAGCAGATTGTTGTGCCATATAATTTGAAAAAACGGAAAAAAGTTCAATTTGGGAAGAGTTCCAAGTTTTTGAAATTTGAAGGCCAAACTGTTATTGCATCTCTGGAACACTGTGGGCTGAATCAGAGTCAGTGTATGGGTCTGGTGTAAACATGAGATCATCTATTTCTGTAGACAAAATATCGTCCACTGTAGTTGGTGACATTCGGAACACCTTGTGTAGTAGATTAATTGCACAGAGATGTGAAGCATCGCTTTCAGCATAGGATGCCGCAGCAATGTTCGCGTCCGTTGATACCTGTGTGCCTGTAGATCTTTCTCGTACCTCAGCAGCAGCCGGAAGCGTCTGTGAGGTCTCAATGAATGCCATCACCAGGATTGGTAGCCTCTGGGGACAACACAGAGCATGGGCCGTTATCGGGTCCAGCAGAGTATCTATATCCGTTGGCGTAGCTGATGGAAATGTTAGACAGGTGTCCAACTCGCATTCTTCACCGCATAGCAGGCATCATAGAACAGGTAAGATGCAATCTTGCCAGATTGGTCTGAACGACAGGAACCACGTGGTATTAATTTTCCCGTAGACGATTCATGCCCAAAAGCTCTACTATTCGCTCACTGCACTTTCGTTCAAGGAGAGCTTTCTCCATTTCGCTCAGAGTCATGTCTGCGAATAGGCTGGCCATAGCGTAATAGCAGGAAGAGAAATAGAATTCCGGCAACAAGTGCTAGAATTAATGGTATGCCACCAAACACCGAATGTGAAAAGTTT
Source organism: Calotriton arnoldi (assembly GCA_963921515.1). Classification (NCBI taxonomy): domain Eukaryota; kingdom Metazoa; phylum Chordata; class Amphibia; order Caudata; family Salamandridae; genus Calotriton; species Calotriton arnoldi. The sequence goes on along the minus strand of CAWUFW010010191.1, from coordinate 233,884 downwards.
GGGATGATTCCGAGTATTGCCTGGAAAGGTGTTAACAGGCCGGAACAGATGCTCTTAAATACATGTACAATTCCACTTGTATCAGACATGTTGAAGATACGTGCTATCATTTCTACGAAATGTATAGGGCAGTTTGTACGTATTAAAGACTGTATCTCAGCCGAAGTCCTTGCTACTTGTAGATCATAGGTTTCTTTGGCCGAGGTCAAAGGCACTGTTTGTTGTAAAAGCATGGCTTTCATTCTGCTTAAAGTATCAAATCTTATAAAAGAGACGTTCAGCGAAGGCCACAAAGGCGACTCCCTGACTGTGTCTATTGGGGCAAACAATACTTGCATACAGCAAGTGACCCTGGAGTTCACCGTTACTAGATATGGGATGCCTGGCAACATGCCACATCAAGCATTCAAACAAAGGGGGCCCCTATCTAGGCAAATAAAGGTAGTGGGATCATAGGGGAAACAAGGAGCAATCAAACAAGCAAAAATCCCCTACCTATTTATTTAATAATATGCTAAACGTCATATGATATAAAAATTTGAACAGTGCTGAAAAGAAGAAAAAACAGAGATATGACAAAATAAATTTATTTTTTCAATGAAAATACAAAATACTCAAATGTAGTACAAAAATAATTATTGGATAAATAAATGTATATAATCCCACCACTCATTCAAACAACTCACAACTACAAACATACTGTCATACTTCTTTCATGCAAACAACCGACCTGCATACACTGACTAAAGCGACACAAAAAAACAATGAATAATAATATATTCGATAAATATCATGAATCTAGTAACACAGCATTCAAATAATCATAGGAGTATCACAAGCACCGACGCGCGTTTCGGTGTGCAACTCTGATCATTCAACATGAGGTAACTCCATTAGAAAGTTGTCCAAACGTTGGATTAATCACAGCAGCTGGTCTACCCTGCTGGTGGCAAGACAAATTTGCCACAGAACCATTACAAGCCCCGTGTAAAGAAATGTCCTGACATATAAGTGAACCGCTCAGTGCATTTTTACAGTGTGTACCGCTCAGAAACACTTCACGATCCCCACTCCAACATCTATATGTGTATGGTAAATTCCAAGATGTCTTGATGTATTCTTTACCCAACCTTTCATATCTGCCTGCTTTCATTTGTTTGAGGCAATACTGAAACTGAAGAGTAGTCACAGGTAGTGTGATTTGGCCATGAATAAGCCATTCTGTAGCTGGTTTTTCTGCCACTGTGAATGGTAACTTTTCCAGTTTTTCAATGCGCAGCACTGTATACTTTGCTCCTCTTTGTGCCAGTTCGATCTGTTTATCACTGAGATTGTATTCTGTAAACAGAGCCGTTGTGTTGATAAAACGCCAAGGCACATAGCCCGCTCGCAAAGATTGCAGAGTCCAGCTTAATAACACAATAGAACGTAATTGAGACTGGCCTTGTTGTCACATCGCCAAATCTTGTTCTAGTATGTCGATAGCAGAGGATACAATGCCGTCCAGTGAATATATTCTGGAGGACAAAGTTGTTAACCCATTGTCGACTACAGAGAGGGTTTTCCTAAATTAATATGATCAAGTTCATGTATTCGTTCTGCAGCCTCTATCTGTGACACTTCCATGCTTCATTATAGGCAGCATAAAAGCCGGCATATATGAAACGTTTTTGACGTGGTTTTCTTGGTCCAAGCAAGAATTCCCTAAGGTCTGCGTCCTGTTTAAGTAAGGATAAGTGTTGTTTCACATCCTGTAGTGTAGATTTATGCAGCCAATCGAGGCATAATTTTCCTACACTATATGTTGTTATTACCCCCAGATGCTGTCTTTGGACGTATCTTGGGTCTGGCCTATGAATAGTAAAGCCCTGAGTTTTATTCAGGAATCTTTCCTGACAGTTGTTTGTGTCTGTGGGCCAGATCAACCATTTTCTCCAATCAGGATTAGATCTGTTGAGTTGTAGTATTGTGTCAACTGTCACCGCTGCCTGTGTATTGTTATCACTTGCAGGTGTTGGTACAGAAGGTGTTTTCATCTCTTTGATCTTGGCTAGTCCAAGACAAGATGTTTGTTGGACAGTTTCATTCAAAAACATTATTTGTTCAGGGATGATACAGGCTCTAAATAAAGCTTCTATCCCCTGCACTTGCCAATCTTTAATACCCCAGACAGTTTTAGTGTCTATTGTGTCCTTCCATAAGTCGAAACCTTGTCTAGACAGTTGGGCAATAAATGCTGCAGAGTAAATCTGTTTTGTATTTGTTAACATCTTTTTCAGTCCTGTTTTGTTTACATTTTTATAGTAAAACGTTTCTGGATCAGATGTATTATAACCTGAAAAATATGGAAACTTGTTGACAAATGTTTTTGAACTACCTTTTGGTGGTGTAGGACAATGCTCCCATTGGTTAAACATAAACACATTTCTAGGTGTTGCAGATTTATGCAAATAATGATGACCATAGTGGTTATAGCAATACAGCTGTTCATAGTCTGATGAACCCTCTAAATATTCATTTTTAGAAAATGCAGCAGATTTTTCTAGGTCAAACATTATGTCGTTTACAGTCTCAAAGTCCCAATCATCTGAATAGGTACTGGACGAAATGAGATCACTTAGTGAAATTTTAAACAAATGTGGAATGTTCAATTGTTCCGTCGGGCCAAAGATATCAAAATCTGTTTTGTCCCACACTATACCATCCTGTATAGGAACGGCGGTGATGTTCACTGTTGACATGTCTCTTGCTTCACGATGGGAAGATTTATGAGGTTTCAAAAGTAAGTTCACATTTTTTCTTTCAGTGTTCACATGGATGTATCTGCCATTTATAAGCACGCTCATAGTCATAACCAAAGCTAGCCAAAGCAGAAAAAAAAAAAATTCCAGAAATAATCCAGAGTTCAATCCATGGTGAAACCAGATAAGTTGTTTTCAGAAAGTGAAGAAAGTCTTGTACTTGCTGCTTGAATGTTAATGATGCTGGCGTCGTTTCAGGTTCACTCGGATCTTCTGAGAACGTATCAAAGTTAATGAAATAGCCAGAAGCAGTTCTGTCAATTGTTGAAATTGCATCAGGATTTGTAGAAAACGCTGGAACCAGTTGATCACTTGCTACATTGGTGTAGACAGGTGTATTTGGACGAACTGTTACTTGATTTTCAAGAGGGATGAGTTCCATTGCATTGTTGCTCAGTCCTTCATCTGTTACTGCTGAATTCTCGATGGTTATCAGTCTTTCAGTCTGAACCTCTTGGATAGTAGCGAGAGGAGTGCGTCTGCTACTAGGTCGGAGTCCACGAGGCCTACTATTTAGTATTGGCCACATACTGTGGTTTGATGAGGTCGATGGACACAAATCTTTTCTCCTTTCTTCCAGCAAGGGGCGGCAGAAGTACTGTTCTTGTTCCTTGAACTGCTAGGACAGGTACTGGTTGTCTGTAAGAAGGTCCAAATTCCTTCTTGTCCGCAATCTTTTCTCTGACTAGATCCCCAACTTTTGGAATCCAGACAGGCCTTGCTGGGACCGCCGGTTTTTCCCCAGTGGTGGTTGGCTGCAGGAATACATTGCTTTGTTTCGATCTCAGTTCATTGAGTTCCTGTAAAAGAGCCAAACGATCTTTGATATCAAATGGTTTATTTTCCACCACTGTGCCTACGTGATCGAGGTCTGGTACCCACATTCTTGTCCCAAATAGGACCTCATATGGAGTGACCCCCCCTAGAGAACTTCTAGGCAAGTTATTTAATGAGCGTTGGACCCCATAAAGATGTTTGACCCACCCATCACCCGAACATAATACCCTAGCTGTTATAGACTGCTTTATGTCCCGGTTTTTCCTTTCCACAACCGAATTTCCCTCAGGATGGAATGGAGAGGAGTACCGCAATGCAACGCCCAGACTGGCCATGGCTTCTTTGTAAGCCCGAGAGCTAAACGCAGGGCCCTGGTCAGAATGTAGCGTGCCTATTGCGTATGTGCCGATAAAGACTCGCAAATCTTTTATAACAGTTCGAGCGTCAGCCGAGCGCTGAGGCCATATCCATAGGAACCTTGATTCAGTATTTGTGGGATTGTATGTGTCCGGAAGGACGCATGCGCGTAGATAGTCTAATGCTGTCTAACAGTGGTGTCTGTACTGGGCAGCTACATTCGTAGCATGGTGTCTGGTGACGTTCTGCATCACGCTGTACCTTACAGTCTATGCAGATATTAAAGAAGATGTGGATTTATGTATTCATTCCAGGCCACCAGTACATCTCTTTTAATGTCAAGATTGTTTTAGAGATCCCTTGATATGGCAGACCCTCCCCCAAATGTGCTTCATAAATCAAAGCTGCTAAACGTTCCATGTTTCTAATTACCCTATCCCCCACTCCAGGGATTCGAGCAAAAGGAACGTTGTTCGCATCAATTACATAAGAGTACTTGAGTGGAAACTTTTTTGGTAACGCTGCACCACTGCCTTTGCTTGTAGCATTGACAGCCAACATTATCTCACTGTCTATTTTTGTTTTTGAACGAGTGATCGCAGCTACGGAAGCTGTCTGAAGAGCCCCCTTTGCGGCTTCGTCAGCCAATGAATTCCCTGCAACGTGAACGCCATCACGTTGATGAATCAGTGTGTGGATCACTTGAGCCTTTGGTAGTTCGTTTTTCAACTGAACTACTTGTTCCCAAAGCGTTTTATGCTTTATTGTGCCACCTTTCGCATCTTTGAATCCATTTTCAAGCCAGTTTTGTATATATTCATTATACGACTGAACACAGTAAAAGGAATCGCACACTATCAGTGTGGGGAATTCTCGATCTGTACTTTCAAGTGCCAGTTTGAATGCTTGTAGTTCAGCTCGCTGAGCTGTACAATCTCCTAGAGATTGAGTTTTTGTGACCATAGGTCTGAAGATGCCATTTCGCATGCGACCTTTAACGATTGCACACGCTGCACTGTAAGCTTGCTTACCCCCTGTTGCGGGTTGTGCGGATCCGTCAGTGTAAATTATGAATTCGTACTGATCGAGAGGTAGAATTTCAGTGGGCAGAGGACATTCTTGTTCATATTGCAGGAATGCTTGTGTTTTTAAATCAGGATCAAAAACATATTCAACATCTGTTGCAGCAAGATACCCACTGTATCCATCTTGGATGTAATGCTTTAGCATTTGGAATGCTTGCTTTTGTGACCGCTTCTAAAGCTGGTACTGGGGTTACGACAATAATGCGCTTCCCTTGTGCTAGGGCTCTTTCTTTTGCTACAGCGGTTTGAACTGCTATCAGAATTTTTTCTGTTGAAGTGAAGCGCATTTCCGCTTGTGTGTACAAATGAGATTTGTATGCGATTGGTATTTTCTCACCCTCATTGAAGGTTAAGTAGGTGAATCCGCATTGACCCGAAATTATTCGGATCACCAGGTTACGTTGACTTACGCGTGTTTGTAAGTGATTTGTTACTAACATGTTAGCCTGTAGTGAACGCAAGATTTCTGTGTGTTCTTGTGTCCAATTCTTGATTGAAAAATCAGGTTTGATTAATGTGTAGAGAGGTTTAACCCTTTCTGCGTAGTTTAGAATGTATGTTCTTCCAAAATTTAGGAAACCCAGGATGGATTGTAAGTTTTTTAGCGTTTTTGGAGGTTGGAGCAGCGCATACTTTTCTAAAAAGTTAGCTGCCAAGCTCTTGCCTTCACTTGAAAGCTCATATCCTAGAAATAGGACATTGAGATGGGCAATTCGGGACTTTTTAAAGTTGAACTTGTAGCCCTCAGAGGCGAAGCCCAGTATGATGGTGCTTACCCTGTTCAAGTGTTTGTCCAGGTCATCGTCCGTCAGATAGATGTCATCAACATAGGACAATGCCTCATTGTCATAAATTTGTAGTAACTCTGTTACTCTCGCTGAGAATAAGCCCGGGCTGTTCTTGAACCCTTGTGGGAGTCGACAAAATTGACGCTGGGTCCCCATTATGGAGAATGCTGTTAAGTACCTGCTTTCAGGTGCTATGTTTTGACAAAAGAAACCATTTGAGATGTCTAATGTGGTTTTATATTTTTCACGCACAATGTTATTCATTAATGCTGTGCTATGTGCATTTTGCACTGCAAATGTTTTACAACAAGTGTTTAAGTGTCTGTAATCCAAAACTAGACGATAGGTGTTGTCTGGTTTGGAGACAGGAAACAAAGGATTGTTCATTGAGGAGGTGCATGTTTCAATCACCCCTTGGTATTCAAGTTGATCTAAGATCTCCCTGACCTGTTTTTTAGCTTCTTGCTTTATTGGATACTGCCTTTGTGCAGTTGGTTCATGTTTCAGATTTATTTTATGGTGAGGTGAGTCCTCATCCCATCCTACATGATTTTTATATAATGCTGGGGCCTGGGCTACTGCCCGTTTCCTGGCATAAATATATTTTAGATGTATTGGAATATGGTTGGTGAAGGCAGGCATAATAATGTCTTCGCCATGTGTGCACTCCCTGACAAATTGTGGTGGCCAGTCTTTTTCTGCTAGAAGTATGTCATAGCCCCTTGAAAGTTTTTCCCAAAAAGTGCTTTCACCTGTCTAGGTATGTCTCCCTCCATTCGGAGTGTTATTTTATATAACCTTTGTGGAGTACTAACCCTGGTGTCTACAGTCTCAACTGTAATGTACTCATTCAAGTCCACTATCTCCAGAAGTTCCTTCACGTTCTGGCGAACTATTGTGACTTCTGCTGCACTGTCCAGCATTGTCTGAGCCCATTCTCCGTTCTTGAGTTGTGTTCTCAGTATTCTCGGCATGTCTGATCTTCAGACCTGCTACTTTCTTTTGGAGAATTGAGGTTTTGTTTTATTTTTTGGAGCGTGTTTATCTTCTTTGGATTTCACGCGTTCTTCTCTATTTTCTGATCGTCCTCTTTTTTCCGAAGTCCTTGACGAGATCTGAAAGGTACGAGAGGAACGTGTATCAGTATCTTGATACCTGTCAGGTTTTCTCAAATTATCCCTATTCCTGAGGTTATACCTCCTTTCAGAGGGCTCCTTTTGAGGAGACCTACCTTGGGATTGAGAACGTTTCTCGTTTGATTTTTGTTTAGTAGACTCCCACTTCTTTTTAGAAGATGTAGGAGTTTGTTTAATAGAGTCCTTCTCAGGACTTTCAGATAGTTTTGGTTTCACTGGTCTTCCACCCAAACTATCTCTGCCTAATTCTGCATATGATTGTTCAAGTATTCTGGGAAGCTCAGTTTGATGTTCTGTAACATCGAATTCCTTAATCGTTGGCGGATCGCCACTGCTGCTGCCTCCCCTTTAATATTAGACAATATTATTGTTGAGACCTGGTCGAAACTTTTCAGTAATTTCATACCTAAATTTAGAGCAGGCTCTGCCCCGTATTCATTTTGAATTTGTTTCAGGACATCTGGTATTACCGCAATTGATGGAATACCATGTGTTTTAGTATAGATGGCAGCAAAGACTGAGCCCCAAGTGGTGCAGTCTTCCAGTTGTGGTGTGATCCCCATCGGTAAACTGATTGTTAGGATTCTGTGTTTCTCATACGGGCTAGTATTTGGAAATACTGCTTCGATTTGAGTAATTTTTTTAGCTATGCAGAATGGAATTTGCTCACGTTTTGTGGGCATTTTACCCATGACTGCGTATAGAGTCTGTGGTGTAATTTTTAGTGTAGTCCCCTGGTGAGGGGTTTGATTTGGAATGGTTAATGGTTGTTGGACTGTGAAAGTCTGCATGACATATTGGACCAATTGTCTGTAGATTTTTATTAACTCTGTAAGTTGAGTAAGTAATTCCTCATCTGACATCTCTTCAATGTCAGGATGAGGTGTGTAGCCGGCTAGAATCGGCCATGTTGCTCCTGGTCTACCTAGTGGACCGAGCCTGGTAATGTTTTTGTGATGTTTTAGGGCGCCTTTAAACCAGAGCTGATGCTCCTGGTATTTTAGTGGAATTTCAATATCCTCGAAAGGAATATATTCCTCTGGTGGATCATCTTCTTTGTAGAAGTGAAACATGTGTGTAATTGGATTGGATTCAGGAAATATTACCCATGCATAGAATACCTCTGTCTGAAAGGATTTGTGTGCCTCTATCACGAAAACTTCTCTACCGCCTCTTGGTGGTAGGCCGTGTTTTATGAGTTTTAGAGTGATGGCTCTTCTTAAGTTTGGATGGATGTCTATAACACCCTCCTTGGTTCCATCTAAACCGGTAATGTTTAAAGCTCTTAAAGCTGGTTGACCCGTAACTTCACCGTTTCCGGTCTCAGTGTCGGAGCCAGGCATTTTGAAAAAAATTTTTTAGAACAAGTTTCAATGAAACAAAGATAAGGAGCACAATATTTTGGAACACTGTATCCTTCAACGTTGAGCAAACCAAACAGCTAATATATAGGGTGTTTCCCTATGTAGCCGTGGTGGATACCTAACCCTGCCCACTCCAGATGTCTTTTGGAGTATATGGGTAGGGGTCTGAGAGAAAAAAGCACGGCTGAGTTACTCAGTATCTAGCGTTGAATTACCGCCTTACCAAACGTTGGGCGACATGTAGTGTAGCTCTTATTTCCCTAATAGGCTCTGCGCATTGGAATAATATATCCTATAGGCTTGACATAGGACTGAGGTCGGTATGTCCCTATCGAGTATATTAAACTTAATTACTTGTGCCAGCTAGCTCAGAGGCCACTAGAAACTCCTTGACAACAAGAAGGGAGTAGTTTCTGGCAGCCGCAAAACATGACCACTTTGTTTCCCTTTAGAATCACAACGTGTCCCAGAGTCGTGGAAACAATAGATAACCGTTTCACTCAGCTCAATCGTGCATACTTAGGGGCATATTTACGTTCCCTGGCGCATCCCTTACATATCAGCAGGGATGCGCCAGGGAAAATGCGTCACGCAAGTTTACCCTTGCGCCACGTCCAATGCGCCGCATTTACAATGCGGCGCATCGTGGCGCAAGGATAAGCAGATGCGTGACGCATCTGCCGGCGGAAGGTTGGCGTAGTGCTGAAGTTGTGTCGCAAGCGCGACGCAACTCCAGCACTGTTCCAACCTTCCCTATCCCTAACATGGTGCGTCAATCCTTACGCCTGCTTGAAGCAGGCGTAAGGATTTGACGCACTAGCGTCGGAAAATTGACTGCGTGAAATCTTGTAGATTTCACTACGTCACTTTTCCGAGGCGTTCCTGCGCCGGAACGCCCCGCCCTGCGCCGGTACGCCCACATGAAACCTGACGCAGGTTTCATGTGGCGCAGGGGTTTACTATGTGACGCATCTCCCTAGATGCGTCACGTTGTAAATATAGCGCAACGCGGCGCATGGTTTGCATCTCCGCTGCGTCACATGCGTGACGCAACGGCGGCGCAAAAGTGGCTCAAGGGGTTTGTAAATATGCCCCTTAGTTTTCCTCAAAGTTACACAGAAAGAATAGACGGGCGTTTCAATAAAAGATTTATTGAACAGTCTTTTTTCTTGTATAAGTAAAATGTGCTGTTACGATCACAAGACAGTATGCAAGATAAATAATGTACAGTGTAAGCAGTAGAAATAAATAATACTGCGCTAGCATGATCTTTAGTAGATATTCATTTACATAAATAACATAGACTAAAAATGCGAGTACTCATACAATGCGTTTCTAAGCTAGTTCTACCCCAATGTACCTAACCTAACCTAGGTGTAGGGAGAGGTATGACGTAGGTGAAGTATTCCTTACTATGGTATACTAAGAGTATGTTAAGTCTAGTATGCCTAGTATGCCAAGAGTCCCTCTAGGTTCTAGTCAGCTCCATACCTTAAGAATGAGAGAGGTGGGAATCTCTTGCCAGACTCGAACTCCAACACCCCGCAAGGGAAGTCAGATCACTGGAAGCTGGACTCTCTGCGTGCAGGGATGACAGCGTCTTCTCAGTGCGTCAGGCCGGGAAACGGGCTCCTCTGAAGTCGAGGTCTCCTCTAGTTTACAAGGGCTAGGGAAGGTATATTTATACCTGAGAGGTACCTCACAATGTTAGCATTGACGTGAGTCGGACAGCGGAAGACGTCATGAATGGACCCCTAAGGTATAACAGTTCATGCATAATAGATGAGTCCTTGAAGAAATCAATAGTCCTGTGCTAGGGAAACTCCCGAAGCCTAAGGGTCTGTTCTTCAAGAACTCGTTGTGACGTTTAGGGTGGACGGATGTCGGGACCATGCCTGTACTTGGAGTGCACGGTTTAATGCCTAAATAAGGACTGGGATTTTATGCCTATATAAGGGCAGGGCGAATTGTGCCTATATAAGGACATGATACAGGAAAACCTATATACGGACATCCTAAGAGGAATACAACAGTTTTAATATGCCTGCAAACCATGCCAAAACAGGCGTAAATATAGGACAATTTATGTATGTAGCCCCATTCTTACAGAGAACTATAGGCATGTTACCATTAGTGACTACCTTAATCTCTTGTTGGCTGTTGCTTTTATACACTGTTCATGAGTGCTTGTCCCTGGATTCAAATGTTTGAGACATTGCGGCTTATAACTTTGTCGTGTATTTTGTGATAAATTTGGCAGGTTTCAAACTGGAAACATTACTGGGTCAGCTCATTGTGTAAATGGTAAATTAAAGTCTTAATACAGAGCCCCAGACTATCACTAACTACCCCAACACTATCATTGTCTTATATGAGTGTAGTTACATCTAAACATTTCAAGAACATAGGGGCATATTAGCAAGACCGGCGATAAAATTATCGCCGTTTTAGCGGCAGGAAACTGCCGCTAAAATAATGGGCTTGCTAATATGCGTTATAGAATTCCAATAGAAGCCCAGGTTAGATGTGCAGGACATCTAACCTGGGCTTCTATTGAATTCTATAACGCATATTATCAAGCCCATTATCGCCGTTTTAGCGGCAGTTTCCTGCCGCTAAAACGGCGATAATTTTATCGCCGGTCTTGCTAATATGCCCCATAGTTCCATATTGAGGTGCCAGATTGTTTCTAATATCACCAAAGAACAGGAGATCAATGCAAATTAACCTCCTTCTCTTCGATGTTTTAGATTTCATTAGTCTATTTGAGATTTTGAGTAGGCCTGGAAAAAATGTAACTTATGCCCTGTAGTTCGCGTAGTTTCCGAATTTTCATGTTAAATTCCTGAAATTTCACCATTACACCACTTCACGTATTACGTCCTAATTGCAGGTAAAATTTAAGTGAATGAGCCATTCATATAAAAATGTACTCAAAAGCATGGAAAAAATAGAAAGGGAGCACCTTCTGTTCCCAGTGCTTTTGTTACCTTGCACTATTTTTTTTTAGCATGAAATACATCCTTGCATAAAAATTTGATGAGAGGATGCTTGCGAGCTAAAATATAGAGCTAAATGATGGATTTGCATTTCGCATGATTAGGTGTAACTTCACACAATTTTGTGAAGTTTCACGTAATTGCACAATAGCAAATTAAGCAATTTTTTAGCCTGATGTGGAGGGCGGTGGTAAAAATCTATAAACGTCTTTGGAAGTATATTAAGTTTATGAAGGACTATTTTTATGTTGCCTTCATTGATCTGCAAGCAGTTTTCGATCTTGTCCCCAGAGCTTGCCTCTTGGACTTTCTCAGGTCAATGGGGGTTCCTCCCACTGTGGTAGGGATTTTGTGAGGCTGCATGAGAACAATTATGCCCAAGTGCAGTGGGGCAAGGATGGGGGGCATTAACCGAGAGGATTCACGTCACTAGGGGGGGTGCGACAGGGATGCGTTCTTGCACCAACACTGTTGTTTTCCACGTATATTAACAATGCGTTGAATTACCTCCATGATTGTATTAATTACACTCTCAAACACTGTGGTGACTTCATCCCCGGCCTGTTGTTTGCCGACGATACGCTGCTCATTTCTAGAACCCCTGTCGGCACCCAGACTCTTCTGACCAAATTTCATGAATTTTGTAATCACAGGGGTCTTGAGATCAACGTTAAAAAAACCAAATGTATGACTCTAAGGCCGCACAGATCCTTTCCTTGAAACTTGGCGCTGGCAACCAAGGAACTTGAGGAAGTTAAGCACTTTGATTATCTGGGTGTAAGAATCAGCAGCTTCTTATCGTTGTCCCCGCACATTGATAAGTCTAGGACTGTTTTACTACACAAATCAGTCGGCATTAGAAGGATGTATAGGGATTCTAGTCAGAGGGCAGTACCTCCAGTAGTTGAGGTCTATAGGGTCACTGTTCAGTCATCTGCACTTTATGGGGCTGAGGTTTGGGGCACAGAATCTTTGGACACCCTTACAGCTAGAGAAATCATTTCATTAGGTCCTTACTTTTTCTTTCGCAATGCACACCACTTGTTCCCTTGTACTTTGATCTAGCTCTTAAGATGATTGGTGTCCTTGCTGCTTTGAGACCGCTGGTTTAATGAGTTAGATTCTGGTCCTGTCCTGGGCTTGAATCATATAGGCAAGGTCTTCGCGAACTTGTCCGATTGGACAAGGATGCGACTATTCCTTGGCTATTTTTCATCAAAAAATGACTCTTTATTTTGGGTCTGAAAAACTTGTGGACCAACCCCTCTGCTATTAATTCTTCAATGAAGGTACTTGTGAAGAAAGTATTCTGAGGTCATATAAGAACAGAATGCATGAGGAAAGTAGACAGTGACAGACTTACTGCCAGGTTTTTACCTGTAAAACCCTTTCCACGGTTTGAATTGTACGTTGATGAGGTCACCCCGGCGGAGTGGGCTAAATCCTTTTTTATTTAATTTAGGGTTGGCACTCTTGTATTGAATGGCTACACATATAAGTGGAACACGGCGAGGGGCCGATGGGAGCAGCAAGCAACTGAGTCATATATGTTGGGATCGGGTGGAAACTACAGAATATATTTTGTTCTGTTTCCCACTGTATTCTTCTGTTACAGATAAATGGCTGAAACCCTACTGCTGGAGATTGGGGCTCCAGCATTATTTACCCGCTCTTCAAATCCTGAGCTCAGACACTAGCAGACTCACTGTGTGAGCAGATTTTTATTGGCGGTGGTACCAGCCAGGAAAACGACTTGGCCTCTACTATGATACTAGAGCACTTGCACTTTACCCAACTTGTAGATTTCAATGCGCCACTTCTATGAGGATTGGATGCGGGGGAATGCCCACCCTGCATACATTATACTGGATGCAGGTATAATGTGGCGCAGGGGTTTACAAGTGACGCATCTGCCTAGATGCGTCCCTTTGTAAATAGGGCGCAACGTGGCGCATATTTTACGCCGCCGCTGCATCACAATAAAGTGATGCAACGGCAGCACAAAAGTGATGCAGGGGCTCATAAATAAGCCCCTGAATACTCCCGGCATCCGCAAACCACCCATTAACCCTCTGTTCTTTCTGAAAGACCCTTAGCTCAGTGGCCGGATACATTCTATGCAAGATCCAAGTGAATAAGATTTGCTGCTGCGGAGAAGCGCAGAGTGGGGGAAACTTGAATCTTTAGTGCAGTGGCAACAAACCTCAGTTGGTATTCAAGGGTGGCAGTAGAAGACCGGCCAGACACAGCCAAGGGTGCAAGACCTCAGGAACATCATATCGGGGTCAGGATTCATTCCAGCTTAGATTAAAAACAGGGTTCAAGGCAGGTCCAGTTGGAAATGGTTAGGTAGGTAGTTGCGGAAATGGCCTCTTGTAGCTTGTTGCATCATCATAGCTTGAACAGGAGGTCAGCCTTATGACCTTTGGAGTCTAATTCTTTGTTTGGGTTACAAGGGGTAGCAGGTCCAGTCCTTCAGGGCTCATCTCAAATCTCAGACTGCAGATCCATTCTCCTTCTGCTCTCCTCTGGTCAATAAAGAGTTCTGAAGAGGGTGCTTGGAGAAAACACATTTATGCCTAACATTATCATGCTTCAGGGGTAACTCCTGGCCCTTCTCTAATCAAATGGAGTAAAGGTTCCCAAGGATAATACTACCCACATTTTTTTAATTTTTTTTATGGAGTTTTATATAGCGCAAACTTGACCCGAAGGTATCGGGTATCAGAGCGCTTTACATAGCACCAGTTGCGTTACATGAGGACACATTAATTTTTGTTAGGCACGGGGAGATTAAGTGATTTGCCCAGAATCACAGGATGCTCAGCGTCATTGCCGAGACTCGAACCTGGTTCCCCAGATTCGAGGTTGACCGCCCTAGCCGTTAGGCCAACTCCTCTCCCCACATTTGAAGCAGTTCCTGTCTACCCTACTACAAACAATCCCACAGTTCCCCTCTCTGCCCAAATCCAAAATGGTGAAACCCTTCTCCCCTTGTGCAGAGCCTGTGTGCTTCCCAGATGAGTGGCCAGGGTAATTAGCAGCCCCTCCGCTGTGGTCACTCCAAACCAGCTGTGGGCCATCTCCCCTCCTACTAAGATTGATTCCTCCCCAATTGGGGTAACAAAGGAAGGGGCCTGTCCAGGTGTCTTTTAACATTTGCCTGTGACAGGGAGGGCCCTGTCAAGTAAATTCAACTTCAGCTCAAATGGTCATTGTACTAGAGGAACAAAAACACCTTGCTGCACCCTGGCCTTTGTCTTTGCTCTAGAAGCAGTTTTTACATCTCATTCAGGCTATTAACCAGCTAGGTGACAGTTGAAAGGCTCATGTAGATGAGCCTTTAGGAGTTTCCAGCATTGAAAATGTAACTTTCTAAAACTTACTTTTCATTAATATTGATCAAAGTTCTTACTTCACCATTAAATTAGTTTTTTGTTAAACATCAAAAAGCATTTTTGAATCTAGATTTTTAGCTGATCCGTACCCTGAGATAGTAGAATTAATATTAAATATTACTTCCCAGTGTTTCATTAAGGGTCAGCCAGCTTTGCAACAGTGAAAATAGCCTTTGAGGTCTAGTCACTGTATGGACATGTTTAACGTTAAAACTTTATATCTCATACTTTTAAGTACCATTCACACTGCCTTATGCGATGTAAAGCCTACATGGGGTTACAGTAATATTTCAAAGGAAGATTTTGACCTGTCAAATGGTTTATTTTGACAGGTCAAGATACCGTTTTAAAACTGTTACAGTCAGGCTACAATGGTATAGCTGAAGCCATGTTTGCACTGTCACTGTAGTAGATGGCACAATAAGTGCTTCTGTCCACTAGTGACAGTTAACCTGCAGACACTGGGTAGACCTTGTACCATATGCTAGGGGCTTACAGGTAAGGTAAATATGCTGAGTTGACTATGTAAACTGAGTGGGAACAAGAAGGGGTAAAGCATAGAGTTATACATCCACCAAAAAATAGGGTTCAACAAAAATGCAAACAATCCAAGGTGATTATGCAGAAAAAGGCAGATTTCCTATAAATGTGGTGTGAGTAAAAAGTGCTAATTTATATAACACATGTCACCTGTCACAAGACCAAATGATTTGGGCTGAGTACCTTTTGCAAAGGATATTGCAATGTTAGCAACAACTTTATTTGGTTATCAACATATTTGATTCACATAGAAAGTTCCAATTGTGTTTACTGCGCAATTGTTTGCTTGAATGTTTACATACCCCCAAAAGCACCATCTTTTGAGGATGAACTAATTTAGTTTGACTCTGATCTGTGTTACATGCTATATCGTTTTCCAACATCAGTATTTCTTATAGCAGGTGATTGTAATCTAAAATAGTCACTTTGTCATTTGGACAAAGTAATGCAAGACCAGCTACTAATGTATGGAATAGCCAATTCAGTGTCTCTTGTATGGAATAGTTCTGGCAGAACCAACAAGACAGCACGTCAATCGTAAATTCAGCACAATTTAAATAATCGTATTGGACGCTTTTTAGGTGATAGCTCAGGTTCAGCAACTTTTAGACATGGCAAGCAAGTAGCTCCTATCGATTATTCATTTGTCCTATTAGATCAGCTTAAATTAATATAAAAGTTCAGGTTGCTTACCTAGGAGCCCGCGATCATTTCACAATGGTGATAAACTTAAGGGAGCAATTCTTAAAGAGAGCAGAGGTTGCTCTGCAATTAAATTTGGTTCATACTTATAGAATGTGTGTTCCAATATCTGAAGATAATCTTTAAGATTACATTAGAAAAGTTCCCGGTAAACCCTTTTCGTTCCTCTCATGTAGAACGGTGTAACCAGCTTATAAAGAAATGATTTCATTGGTCAAAGCTGATTTTATTCCTCAAACAATCTCTAAGATAAATAGAGTGAGGTTTCCATCGGGGTGGTTCAATCAGGAGTGTTCCACTCTGAGAAAGTGCAGAGCAAACTGTATACAGACAAAAGTGACGCTTACAAGGTCAATTGGAATATCCCCCCCCCCCCAAAAAAAAACCAATATCATGCCCTACTCATGCAAAAGAAAAAAAGTTTTATGAATATAACTGGTCTATAATGCACAAAGCTATAGAGTAAGACAATTAAAAAAATTCTGGCATCTGGTAAATAGAAAGTTAACTGTATCAATAGATGGTTTGGAGGCTCGGGTATCTGTAGAACAATGGACCAGATTTATTTCAGCTCTATACAAAACTCCTCTTGTGAAACTTAAAACTGAATTTAATGTTAAATATGTTGCTAATTCTGAGTTCATCGTCTTCATAGAATCTATATTGTATTTTATTAAAAAATCATAAAATTACACAAAACAATCAATCCATCGGTACAACAAGATCACAACATACTTCAAAACATCTTAGTCAGTCATACAATAATACGACTGTGCCACAATGAAGTAAAAAAAAGAGTCAACTTGATAGAACACAAAGGGGCATATTTTCACAACGCTCCTGTGGCGCAATGCCCTGCTCCATATTTACAATGCGGCACTAAGCCACTTTGCATTGTAAATATCGTACTCTTTCACGCAGAGTTTTACATGAAAGGGGCATACAATGGGTGTTGCTGTGGGCTTTCCATCGCAACACCCATTGCTTTTTTGACACTGCCCCAGATTTACAAGGATCTGTAAATCTGAGGCAGCGCCAAAAACTACTACAATTGAAAAGCAGACGTTAGAGTGGTGCAACGAGGAGAAGAAGTTTTATTTCTTGTCATTTTTTGCTCTTTCTATATGTGCTGCATTCTGAAGCACATATAGAAGGAGAAAATTGCCTTTAATGATTGTGTATGTGCAGGAAGGTGTCCCTTCCTTCTCATAAACAAGCATTAGTGAAATGCAGGCATCCTTACACCATGGCGCAAGGGTGTCTGCATTGGTGCTGGGCAGCTTTTTCAGCACCTGCGCAAGGGGGAAACACAGGGGTGCTCCGTATTCTTGTGAATACGGTGCATCCTAGCGTTTTTTAAATAACGCATCACGGCTCTGCTAAATTCATATTCAGACGACCTTAGAAATAAAAAAAGAAACGATTTATTCTTAAGCAACTTAATTTTAATACAGTTTTCATGTCTCAAGCTAGATTGTATTTAAAAATGAAATGAGCCTACATTAAATAGCCTACATTTTTTAAAAAAATCAAGATTTATGACAAGTTTTGGCAAAAAAAGCTCCTACTATGACGAAATGCAGCTTTAATAAAACTGCACACACCTAGGCATACTTCGTTAGAGGATAGGAATTGGGGGAATTTCAGGGCTTCTCTACATTGTGACAGACGCTGCCGCTTCATAATTGGTACCGAATATACTCGTGTGTATGACCACAAAATAAATGCAGTAAAGTTTGTGGGAAGCTCTCATCACAGGGGCACCGACTTATAGTTTACTTCTTAAATTGCTCCAGTGGAACGTTTAACTGCCCTCTTGTGTACCCAAAGCTAAATTTGGTGAGCAGTGTACGCTCCCCGGGATGGATTGGTAAACCATAGTATTCCTCCACACCCAATTCTGGAGAGCCACATACTCCTTTATCAAGGGGTTCTGCAATCCTCTGGCCGGTCTCTCCTCCAGTCTGGCTTATACAAAGGCTTGTTTTAACCAGAACTTATCTTTAACAGACATTTCAGAAGGTGAGGTAAAGGTAACCACTCTGTCCGGTTTTTCTGTGATCATCTTGATGTATTGGAGCCAAAGTATTTTGGCTTCCATGAGCACAGTATAGATTATCTCCATTATTAGAGGTTGAACAGAGAACCCATTAATTGAGAGTAACTAAACATTCTACTTGTTAAGCAGGGTCCCAATTAATTAGCCGCATCAAATGTTACCCCTAATTAAAAGAAGCAATTAACCTTCTCAATTGGCTTCTTTTTGATGTAGTAGCACCATATTTTAAGATATGTGGGACCACAATACTTATGTAGGTTTCAAAAAAGTTACTTTCCAGACCTAACTTTGCCATGAACAAAACAAAAGCCTCTATCAACTTATATAAAACATTTCGAGTGACACTAAAACTGGGTCATCCCTAAATAGAAGAACAGGCACCACTATTTGTCTTAAAACTGGGCAAATCCTGACCATCAGCACTTAAAAAATGAGGCTAGCCTGCTAATATTTAATAAAACAGCTTTTGGGCCAGGACACACCCATGGCACACTCTTGTTCCAATCCACAGGTGTCAGTGCACTCACCATTTTCTCCAAATATCTCTGTAGCTGTCAAATCAAAATATAGGGCTTGCATAAAATCCACCAACTCTTCCACTATGCCCATACTGTATTGTTAGGCCTGGCATCCTTAAGGTGGTCTTCCCCTAGACATGTTGCCTTTTACCTCCTGTTTTTGCTTATTCTTTTTGTTGGCCTTAGGACTCTGAGCACTTTACAATGCTAACCAGTGCGCTAAAGTGCATGTGCTTCTACCCTAGACATGATGACATTGGTGTATACCTGATTGACATGTTTGATATACTGGTAAGTCCCTTGTAAAGTGGGATACCATATACCTAGTGTCTGTACTTCGAAAGCTACTAGTGGGCCTGCAGCACTAATTGTGCCACCCACTGAAGTAGCCTTTACAACCTGTCTCAGGCCTGCCACTACAGTGACTTTGTATGCAGTTTACTGTCACATCGACTTGGCATTTAAAAATACTTGACAAACCTTAAACTTCCCTTTTATTACATATAAGTCACCTCTAAGGTAGGCCCGTAAGTAAACCTCAGAGCAGGGTGCTATGTAAGTAAAAGGTAGGACATGTACCTTTATGTTTTGCATGTCCTGGTAGTGACAAACAGCCTATTTCTTTTTTCACTACTGTGAGGCTACTCCTCTCATAGGCTAGCATTAGGAATTCCTTAATTTACTTTTAAGCTGTAATACTGATAAGAGAGGGGAAGCTTTTTCAAGTTTCATATGTATGGACTGGTAATGATAAATCCTCCTTACTGGTGAAGTTGGATTTAACATTACTGTTTTAAAAATGCTACTTTTTGAAAGCAAACATTTCTCTGCACCTACTGCTTTGTGTGCCTGACAGCCTGTCTCTAATACACGTCTGGGGTGGGTGACAGCTACACTTTGTGCATTCCCTCTGGACAGCCTCAACACAGGAAGGATATGTGTGTCTGAGTGCCCATCAACATACATCTGCTTTCTGATGGCCTCGCCTGGGCAGTATGGAAGGGAGGGGCTAACATTTCACTTGAATAGGCAGTGCCCTGCCCCCACACAAAGGGCTAATTACCCCCACAGACAATCTGGCAGACAGGACTGGGTTGAAAGGGATACTTGTGCACTTCAGAGAGCTGCTTTGAAGTCACCCACCACATCAAAGGCCCTTTTGGTTATAAGTACTGGGTCTCTGGCCCCCTAAAATCAGACACTACTGGACTTGCAATTGAACCTCTGCCAAAAGAACTGCTGTGCTGCTTAAAGGACTCAACTGGACTGCTGATCTGAAAGGCCTACTTTTCTATCTGTTGCCCTGCTGCCTGCTGCTCTCTGACTCTGCTGAAGGAGAGCTGGACTTTGCCTACCCTCCAAGTGATCTGCAAGGGCTTGTTGGCTTGTCTCCGGTTGATATCAAAGTCTCTAACCCTGCTACTGTGTCTGGCCCACTGGAAGTAACCCATATACTTGCAACACAGATTTCAATGCATCTCATGTCTGTGTGTAACAGAACCTGCGCATTGACCCAGTTGCAGGAGAAAAATCAGTGCATCGCATTGGATCCAGCGCTTTGCCTCCAGAGATTAACGCATCAGACAGCGTTTTACTGCCACTGCAGCTTGGTGAGATTGACGCATCCCCTCGCCTGCATTGCAGAATCTGGCGCATTGCTATATGCTTTTTGACTCCAGCACCCATCTTTAGAACTAACGCATTCCCTTTACTACGCAGAGAAGATTGACACATGTTGCTGTTTGCTGCCATCAAAGGTACTTTGTTCATCAGGCCCTGCATGGGTCCTGTAGCCAGCCAGCGCTCCATCGTAGTCCGCCCGAACTTTGACTTTGTCCCAGGTCCAGCATGGCCCAAAGTAACCTTTTTAGCACTACTTACTTCTAAGTGCTTTACTGTATTTAGTTCTTTACATTATAATATTTCAACTTCTGAACAGTGATGTTTTATCATTTTGGTCTTGTTTAGCTCAGAATATAATAATCTATTCTTCCAAACCTGTGTCGAGTCTTTTTATGGTGTATTAATTATGTTACTGTGTGTGTGTTGCACAAATACTTTACAAATTGCCTCTTTAGATAAGCCTGACTGTTCTATGCCAAGCTACCAGAAGATAAGCAAAGGTTATCTTTTAGTGTGTATCTAGCTTACCCTGACTAAAGTGGTGGTTTCTGCCTGGCCTGGGTGCATATCTCAGCCAACCAGGAATCCCAGTTCTAAAACATATATTATGGCCACTTTAGACAAAAGGCTTGAAAAGACCCCCTATTGCTCGCAATTTGCATAATCTGGCACTGCAGTGTTACCCTAAACCATGTTGATAGGACACTCCTCGCCCTTCCCACAGTTGTGGGTAGTACTGGTTCAGTGTAACATACATAGCCCTCAAAATCTAAATGGCTTGTGACATTCTGATTTAGTGTTGCTGCAGGTTGTAGGCATTAAAGTTGAGATCATTAGTAATAAAAAATCATCATAAGTAGCTGGCCTGGACAGTCTACCATCTATACTATTTGAGGCCAATCTCCTGTGAAGGGCGGGAATACAAAGTTCCCATTTTAAATGGGTTACATCTATCAGGGTTAGCCCCGATTCTTGGTGTTGTACTATCAGTTGGAGTTGGAGCGAGGCAGGAAATTATAGATTGATATGAGTGCTTGATAATATGGCAAAGATTTAAGAAGAAAAACTCTTCTCAACAGCTTAGAGTTGGGTGTTTGGGTCCACTATAATATCAAGAGAACAAGGCAGTTTTAGAGAAAATTATTCTACAATTGACCATTGTTTGGTACTCTGGTTGGTGGCCAGGAGATTCATTGCAACAAGTGGAAAAGTATGCTGTTGTTTCATGGAGTTCTGGGCTACATTTGACCTGTTTGATCATAATTTACTATGGAATAAACTCCAGGGTTGTAATATACACCAAGACTTGATATTTGTGATTCAACAGATGCAGTCTAGAAAATGGATGCAGATGGATATGAACACAAATGGAATTTCATTTGAAACAATTCACAAAAGAAAATGACTTTTTGCAGGGGTGTGTTGTAGCACCCCTGTTCTTTACCCTTTTATTTCAGATGTTTCTAGTTTCTTACTGAAGATTAACTCTCTCCAAAAATGGGTGACATTCATATATTGTACCTTATATGCTTGGATGATTTAGTCCTTGTGGACAACATCCCATTGGGTTTAGAAAGAAAAATCAAAGCCCCTGTAATACCAACAGATTAATTATCAATGTAGTGTAAGACTAAAACGCTGATCTTTTCTAAGCGGGCAAAGACGTTTGCCTGGTTTCTTAATGTTGCTTTATTAGAATAGGTCAGTGTCTACAAGTATATTGATCTCCACTTTGCAGAAAAATTTAAATGGGATAAGGATCAATCCATTTAAAAATGCCTTTGCTTGCCACAACTAATGCACTCAAAAGGTTTTTACACAGAACTTGGGGTTTTTTCTTTAGAACCATAATTATGGTCATTGTAGGGAAACTAATCCCTCAGCCACTCTACAACGCACAGTTATTAGCCCTTGTCTCCAGAGTAAACTGTCCACATCTTGAAAGCCTGTGCCTAAATAGTCTTGTGGCATTATCAGCAAACTCTGTGGTACAGGCTTTAAGGTTAGAACTGGGCTTGTCTTCTCGGGGATTTGTGGTGCAATCACATGCCTAAGGTTTCTGAGCTTGCTAACAAGTAACAAGTATTTTGGCAGTGCCTTAATTCAACCTCATTATGACTTGTGCAGGTTGGAAAGTGGAATAATGTGTCAACACTGCACTGTTTTCCATGTTATGAGACAAAAAATTCACAATCTTGGCGTCATGCTCTGCAAAAATGTTGTACTTTGCGAAATCTGTGCAGGAAAAAAGTGCAAAGAAAGGTTATTAGGGCATATTTAAGAATTTTGTCATGCAGGGCAGCTCAGAAAGTCACCTACCCAAGGCAGAGTAACGCAATGCAGCGATTTGCGCTGCATTGCGTTACTCCAGGCTTTTGGAGCCACTCAAAGCCATGCAAAGTGGCTTTGTGTGGCTTCAAAAATCTGACCTAAGGTTCGTATCACACTTGCAACCCGGTGTGTGGTGCAAAACCAATGCAAACCCGGTCATAAATATGGCCCATCATATCTCAGAAGTGCTGTTTTTTTCAATAACAACAAGTGAAGTTTAAAAAAGCTTGTAGCTTAGTATACAGCTCCGTGTACACTTCATTGGAGAAGAGGGTACCATTTTACAAATTAAACACAGAAACCAAGGGGCATATTTATGCGGATTTGTTGCAGGGCACCGCAGCAAGTCACCTTGCTGCGCTGCCCTGCATCAAAATAAAAGGGCAGGAATGTGCCGTATTTATGTCATATGGTGCATTCCTGTCCTTTCCCCTGCGCTGGTGCAGTTTTGCAATATAGGCACCCTTGAACCATGGTGCAATGGTGCCTACGTTGCATGCAGGATTGTTCTTGTGCAGGAAGGGGAACTGTCCTGCACAAAAACAATCCTGGGAGGCTTTATCTCTTTCTATGTGATTGAAAGAGGGCACAATAAGGAGAAAAAAAGTTATTTCTCCTCCTTGCCCCTCCACAGGGGAGGCGTTAGGTTTTCCTGCATTGCCAGGTTTACATGGGCTTGTAAATCTGGGGATGCCTCAAAGATCCATGGATGTTGCATGGGAACACCCACTTCAACGTCCTTTTAATGCCTCCCTGGTACAGAGTAAGGCAGCACCACCATTTGCGTTGCCTTGCCTTACTCCAAATCTATGAGGCCATTCAAAGCCATGCAAAGTGGCTTTGCGTGGACTCACAAATATGATTGGTGGTTTGCGCCGCCATTGCATCATAAAAAGTGATGCAACGACGGCACTCATAAATATGCCCCCAAGTTATTTAGCTCTGCAGACTCTATCACTGAACTTGAAACTATAGGGATTTTTTATGAGAGGCTTGCGCCGACGGAGCATCACTTTTTTTGATGCTCCGCCGGAGCAAGCCTCTCAATCATATCTATGAGGTGACGCAAGGCCACCCTGCATGGATTTACTTGGCCTTATAGATACTAATTAAGACAAAGCAGCAATAGTCGTTCCATTGCCTTACTATGTCAAGGATGCATTCCATGGGCGTTGCCGTGGGTGTTCCCTCTCAACACCAATGGATTTTTATGCTACCCAAGATTTACATATTCATGTAAACCTGGGGCAGCGCCAAAACCTTACACCTCCCCAGAGCAGTGGTAACGAGAAGTATTTTTATTTCTCCTCGTTTTTTCCTCTTTTCATGCATATACATCATTTGGGGGTAGTCAGGCGTCACAGCTGTGACCTCTGGCTTGCTCCCTGCCACTCCTGTCACTTCCTTTGTGACCCCTGGCCTCAGAGGAGGCAAACATTTTGCCCCCTCTGAGGCCAGGGATCGAAAAGGAAGTGCCAGGAGTAGCAGGGAGCAAACTAGACGTCAAAGCTGAGACCCCTGGCTACCCCCAAATGAAGTCCATGTTTCCATGTGTGCTGTATTCTGCAGCACACATAGAAAGAGGAAAACACCTTTTTTCAATTGTTTTTGTGCAGAAAGGTGCCCCTTCCTGCACAAAAACAATCCTGTCTGCAACGGAGGCACCTTTGCACCATGGTGCAAGGGTGCCTATGTTGGCACTAAGCAGAAAATAGGTGCACCAGCACAGGAGGAAAGGACAGGAATGCACCGTATTTCATCAATACGATGCATTCCTGCCCTTTCACATTGGCATAGAGCAGTGTAAAAAGAGGGCTTGCCGCGCTGCCCTACGCCAATTTCTCATAAACGAGGCCCAGGATTTTAAAGTGTTACTGAAGTTACTGTCTTTTACTTCCGAGATTTCATTCTTAGCAATGCCCACCCAGTGATTCATTGTCAGAGAAAGCCATTCCTGTTCTCCATCAAAACCAAACGGTACTATATGTTATTTTCTCTTACCATTTGGCGCTATTTGTATGCATTCCCCTTTTGTTAGCCCTTCCTTTCAGTTGATAGCACTTGAAAGGAAATCAGTAAAGGTTTTTTTTTATTAAAAACAAACTTCTATTTTCACAGTGCTCAACAGTGCATGTCATTATGCGTATGGATATTTCTGTATCCCAGCCTCACTATGAAGCTCACATTGCACAATGGTAACAGTGTTTACTGGATATTTGATGTTGGATATTTTAATGCAACGAAGAAAAAGAAACTCTTTTATGGTTGCCACTCGCCTTTTTATCTAGAGGACATGCCAAGTCTCCTGATGTGGATGAATTTTTGATCCTCCATGACCTTAATTATTTTAACAGATGAATGTCCATCAAAAGATTGAGATCTTTTTTTCTACTTAGGGGTCGATTCCGATTCGGGCCGGAAATTTCGCCGACCGAGCCGGACCCGGAGAGATTTCCGACCGAATCGGACCCGTGCAGTCCGACCGAACGAGTACGATGCGTCCGTATGTTATCGGACTCGAGTCGGTCGGACTCCCATTGATGTCAATGGGAGCCGGTCGTACAACGCGTACGCGGGCTCCCATTGACTCAATGGGTGCGAGTCGGACAAGGGCGCCCCTACAGCGGGTACGCGGCGAAGCGATTCGCGCCGTACACGCACAGGTAGGGGGACCCATGGGTCCCCCCTGTGTGCGACTCCGCGCGGCTACGCGTACAGGGGGTCCGACACGGACCCCCAAAGTACGGCTCCGACAGCTCTTACGAGCCGGAGTGCGCGGCTCGGTCGGACTGCTCGCGGCGCGCATCGTACTTACCCGGCCGGGAAACGTCTCCATTGCGCGGTGCGAGTCGAGTCCGAGCGAGTCGGTCGGAGCGGTTCGAGCCGGGAGCGAGTCGGTCGGAGCGGTCGGGACGCCCGGACGAGTCGGTCGGCGATTTCGCATCGTACTCGCTCGGCCGGACCCGCGTACGGTTCGGTCGGGAAACAGGGCTCCGAATCGGATCCGGTAAAGCCGAATCCGATTCGGAGCCCTACCGGCCGAGATCGGAATCGGCCCCTTAATATTATGTCTTTTCTCGGTGAGGCTTTATTTTCCTTTTCCTTCTTCCTTCCTTTCCTCCGACTAATATTTCTTAAATTGTACAAAATGCTATGCCTGTTACTTGATGTTATTTAGGGTTATGTGCCTTTTTACCATTGGTTGTTTTAATTCTATTCTGTCACACCTTTGAGCATATATAGATTTTATACAAATGTGCTCTGTAATCAATATTGTTATTTCTTGCTGTTTTATTTTGGCATGCTTGAATTGTCTTTAATAAAACATTTTAAAAAGTAGAATAGGAGAAACTCTAACACTGTGGGGCATATTCACAAGAACGTGCGATAAACACCGCCAAAATAGCTTACCGCAACTTCCCACATCGCAGTCCAACGCGGGAAAAGAACGCCGTGTCAACGTGGCATTAACAACGTGGCGATACCGTGCGATATTCACATGACAACGCAGCAAATGTCCGCGAATCAACTTCCGCGACGGCGATAAAAATCCAAACCCAAACGCGGAAAAATACGCGATGCGCCCAATGGCGATGAAACAACCGTGATAACCAGCAGGAGGCCGGCAATACCCATGCGCCTTGCGTGAAGAGGCGCCATAAAAGGAACCAAAAAATACAACAACAAGTAAACGAACTGCGGAGCACCATGGAAGCACCTGGACCGAGTGCTGAGGCCAACTCGAACCCCACAAGCACAACGGAGGACCAGCCCGGGACCACGGGGTCGAGGAAGTGCAAGAAGAAGAGGAAGAGGAAGACGGGGTACCACACCACAGGAAAACCGGATCCACCGCACGGTGTGGACCAAATACCACCAACAACTGTCCGTCACCACCACCGAGTCATTGGCAAGACAAAAGGAAAAATGGCAGTCCAATTAGATGACTGCGTAGGACTGAACTAGCTGTGGGCACATCACCTATGAACAACATACTCGCAACCCCCCAACGTAGCCCCACGTCCATGTAGGAAAGAGGTCTGTGTGAAAAGATGTCAAAGTTGGTAGCAGGCCTGAAGGTGTGTCCACCATCACATGTGACAACAGCACCTACCGTCGCATACCTACCCACACCCACCTGGGCGGACACAGACTGTCCAGAATGATCACAGTGACCCACATGCCGAGAAGTCGGAGCCCATACCCACATTGGTGACGTCACGGAGCTGCACAGGTCTATCAGCAACTATCCCAAACCACCAAGTCGGGCGCACAGAGGTTTACCTGCCAATAGGGACTCACCCCAAATGAAATGCGTCATCCAGTCCCACCCTGTGTACGGACAATGCCCAATGAGGCACACAAATTTCCATCCTACCCAACACCAATCACAGTTGAACACAAGTGTGGCAGTGTAGACTTTATTAGCATGTGCGTGTAAGTACGGGCAAGACAAGGGCCACAACATGCAGACCAAGGCATCAGACAACCACAGGCAGCATAGGAATGCAGCCATGTCCACTGTTGTTGTGGGAAATGTGGACTCATCACCAGCATGCAACAAGGTGTTGGGACCTGTGCCATGGGTTACCATCAGTCGTGGCTGCTGGAACGTCGTTAGTCGTCCATGAAAGCGAGCGCAGCTTCCTGTGCAATCAGTTCCAGGAGTACGTTGTTGTCCAGCTCAAGGAACACGAGGGCGAGCCAATCCATCAACTGGTCCAGACAGATGTGCTCCGTCCACGCCGTCTCACAAATCCGCAAAACAGCCCAAAAGTGGGGCGCCTCAATGTGGTCACTGCACACGAGGAATCGTGCAAACTCCCATGTCCAACTGCCAGCACAAATGCCAAACAACCACGCATCCCATGAACGGGAATCCCGGTTACACTCCTGGTCGTGGGCCAACAGGGGGCGCACACACAAGTCATAATCCAGTTCAGCTACCGTTGCATTGGACAGGCAGACATCCATGGGCCACTCGAATATGCATGTTCGACAGTGGAACCAGGTCTGGCGGCAGGTGACGTACGCAAGACAGAAGCTCAGACGGTAACTGATGCGCAAAACTGCAAGTGGCAGGGCCCCCAACATTTGCAGCATTCGGGCACGGTACAGTCCCACGTGACTGGCGTTGTGCATGTGCCCGTGATGTTCGCCCATTGCGGTGGTGGCACTCGTGGAACCGCCACTCCACTGACCAGCGGCAGTGATGTGGATGAAAAGCCACAGCTCGGAGCAATGAGTCGTATGGGTATGCGATGTCTGGACGTATGTGCTGTTGTGTACGTGAGTGTGAAGGCCATTCCATGCAGGAGTACCCCGGGGAAGGGCCTCTGTGTGTGGGGTGTGGATACGTTGGGCCTTCATCATCACTGTGTGAAGTGTGGGAGTCGTCTACAACTGCTATGATATCTCCCCAAGGGGGTGTCTGCCGCATGCTGTATCCAAGGTCGGAGGTGCAGATGCCCAACCGCCTCCTGTGTGGTGACAAAGGAGCATTCATCCCTCATTCCAGTCTGACTACTGCTTACGATGAAGAAATGTGATGTGGCTAACACGCAGCATATGGGGCCAGGCCTTAGGCCCATGGCGCAAAAAGAACGACACACACGGCAGTTGGACAAACCCAAAAACTTGGAGTGGTGCACTACTTCGGAGCCAAAAGTTTGTCTTTTCAATAATTCAGTTACTCTTGTAAAGTTGTCTCAAAAAATCCTTTATTTTTCATTAAACACCAGCCAACGCGTTTCGTTCATATACGATGAACTTCTTCAGGGCGTAAAATCATGTACGATTATCGTGGGAGGAAGGTCCTGAGTTCCCCTGGTATGCAAGGAGAGCTAAACACGAGCTCTATCCATATTGTGAAGTCGTAGCAGAGTAGTATAAAAAACGTACACAAACTAATGTGACTACGTGGGCCTCCTTGATAAGGGCCAGTTTTTGAAGAATCTGAACAGCTGTAAGCTTCCGTAGGCTCCGTTCACACGGCAGTTGGCATGCATGGGCCAAGAGCACGAGCGGTCTGGCGCACCTTGTACATCCCCACGTGAGCGTGCGACCTCCGTTTGCATGCAACATTGCACATCACAGTCCGTGTTGCGCAGAGACTGCGACAGGGGCACACGCATTTGTACATATCCTGCCAAGCACAGCACAGGACCACGCCCAGAGCCCGGAGATGATACTTCACACCCCTACGCTGGACGTGCATGCGCAAGCCCAGCCCACTCCGTATACGTATGAAGGGTGGGACGACACAGCTACATGGACCAGAACTTACACATTGCCGGAGGGGACAATGCTGCGGACGCCTGCCATGTCACGTGTCCCAATCATGAAGGGGCCATGAATTGCGGGCCACAGAGTAGTACTGCGTGCGGCACGGCCTGCGCAACATGGGATGGTGACTTTTGTTGAACTGGGTTAGTGGCACCCGGAGAATGCCAGCTGGCACGGGCATTCCGCCACGGGTCGGTGACTCGCGGGGCACTGGGGTAGGGCCACCTGTTGTGCTGAGCGGGTGCACAGCCTGCGATGATGCCCCGTCCTGGCTGTCCGGGATAGTGGGGGTTGGTGTGAGCCCTGCTGGACCGCAGTGTGGGCCGGGAACTGCATGCGATGCCGGCCTACCGCCACGTGGCATTGCCTCAAGGTTCACGGAGGTTCACGGAGTTGGTGGCACCTATGATGCTGAGCAGGTGTGCAGCCTGCGTTGATGACGTGTGCACTGTTATGGACTCTCCCATTCCGGAATCAATGCCCAGTTCCAGGTGTGTGGCCTAGTGGCCCGCGGGGCGGGTCCGCGTGGTGTGGAGTCTGCCAAGGTCGCGTGTCCCAGACTCTGAGCATGCACCGGAACGTGGTTGGAGACACACCGTTGGCAGCAGGTGGGCTGTGGGGCATGGGTGCGCAGGGGCGGCTGTCCTTCGCCCTCTCAACCTTTCACTGTCTTTCTCCCCCTCTCTCTCTCCCCCTCTCTCTCTCTCTCCCCCCCCCTCTCTCTCTCCCTTTCTTTATTTCTCTCTCTCTCTGTCCTTTGATGGGCGCATGACACACGTTCTCATCTCGGATTTTGTTTTGCAGGCTGTGGCTTCCAGGTTGTCCGGAGTGGATCGGCAAGGACTAATCCAATTTGTTGTTTTGTGTTGTGTATTAATGAAGTTATGTGATGGTAATTTCGCAGTTGAATGTTTGATTCTCCTCATTCTGAATACACATGTGTGTTCGTTGTTGTATGTGTGCGTCATCAGGGTCTTTCTCATCTCGTGGTTTTGTGAAGTTGCTGTGGCATATCTTTGTCCGGGGTAGGTGGACCGGTGGAGGGCCACAGGATGTGGGGGGTCCTGGGGGTGGTGGCAGTGGGTGTTGTGGGCCTCTGGGGTCTCCGAGCTGCATGGGCAGTGGCTCCATGGCATCTGTTGTTCTTCCGGTGTGGCTGTGGGCTGGACTCCCTTTTGTGGTGCAGGTACTCGTCCTGCTCAACACCAGCAGGAGGCAGGTGTAAAATCCCTGCTGCTAGCGCAGATTATTGCCTGTTTTTGGTTCGCATCGTGGATCTGGCTGTTTGTTGTGAATGTCGCGATGTGGTGTTTTTGTGTGTTTTTGCACGGACACGCCTATTCTGCATCTCATTGGCGTTAGTTGGCGGTGTCGACCGTGGCAATGTTTTTCGCGGCAGCTGTCGCAGGTTATGTGGTGATATGGGCAGTTAGCACCGGCTTGCGAATGGGGCGGTAATTCTATCGCCACTTTTGCTGTGCTAAAGTGGCAATGACTCGGCGATGAGTCCTTGTGAACATGCCCCTGTAATTTTTTGAATACTTGCAAAAACACGTCTTTGCACTGTGCTAGTACATGAGTCAATCTCACTTTGTAAGATGCTGTGGTATACTGACTCAGGGGATTGTCTAAAACGTTAATTACATTTTTCACTTCCGTGCTCAAGCCCTCTCTTTTTTCGTCACCGATTCTATTGGTTGCATTGTCTGTGTTTCTCAGCTGAGCCTCTCACCTTAATTTACCTGGGTCAGAGAGCGTCTAGAAGCCGAGATGACATCGTCTCATGTCGTGTCAGCTGGCCACCAATAACGTATCAAGAATACCGCGCATAACAGCCCCTGGGTGTTAGGCTTTGTGTCCACAGGCAGCGAACAAAGCCGAAGAACTAGCTGTGACGTCCCCTACACACGTCGTTAATGACAGGGTTGGATTGGGATTAAAAATCGGCCGGGCACGCTAAAAAAAGTGGCCCACATTTGCACATTGCCTTTTGGCAAAACACTGCTTCGGTGAAGTTTTATTAAAAAAAAAAGGGGGAGGGGTTAAAAAAAAATGCACGGATTAGTTTACACTGGTGAAACACACCTGAAAACAAGTGAGGCCACTTTTGCTCAGGCCCCCTGCCCCCGCTCAATATGCATATATTAATGGGCATGCCCAAGGAGAGGAAGGGAGTGACACCTCTGCCGTTGATAAGAGGGAGGTAATGGACGCCCAACTACCTCCAGAAAGGCCACTCCGGCACCCACTGGGCCGCTGGCGGCATCGAACAACGCAGAAACCACCCAAATCGGCCCCATAGGCTGCTCAAAAAAGCAGCCCACAGCTGGAATTCGGATACCAGCCCCTCAGGCATTTCCCGAGGGCCCGCATTACCAATCCAACGCTGGTTAATGAGGCCATGCACTTGTTACAGTCCCACCTCTTTTCCAGAAATGAGAAACACGTATTTGCTATTCTCTTGGAAGCTACCATTGTCCATGTTCTGACAGGAAGTGTTGCATCCGTCCTCGTGCTCTGGAGAGTTATCTTGTCTCACTAAGTTATAATTACCTGGTTTACTTCGCCCCATCGAGATTAGTCATTTGTTCGCACCACTAAAAAACCCTCCCAGCAGACCCGGAAGCAAGAAAACCCCTTGGTTCACCAACGAACTCAAGGAATCCAAGAAGAACTGCCGCACTCTCGAGAAAGCCTGGCGACTCGACCAGACCACAGACAACAGGACCGCCCTCAAGCACGCCACCCGCAAACACCACCAGATGATCCGTGCCACCAAGAAGTCGGCACTCAAAGAACGACTGGACAACAACGCCCACGACAGCAAGGAACTTTTCAGCATCGTCAAAGAGTTCTCCAACCCCAGCGCCGGAAACAACGACATCACCCCCTCGCAAGACCTCTGCAACTCACTCGCCGCGTTCTTCCACCGCAAGATCACCGACATACATAACAGCTTCGACGCACAGACCACGCACCCTACCGCCGAACCAACGCCCGCCACCACCACCCTCTGCAACTGGACCCCGATCAGCACTGAAGACACCACCCGCACGATGAACTCCATCCACTCCGGATCACCAACCGACCCCTGCCCACACCACGTCTTCAACAAAGCCGACGCCACCATCGCACCCCATCTCCGGGACATCATCAACTCCTCCTTCCACACCGCCACCTTCCCGGAGAGCTGGAAGCACGCCGAGCTTACCGCCCTCCTGAAGAAACCAACGGCGGACCCCACCGACCTCAAGAACTACCGTCCCATCTCGCTCCTTCCGTTTCCGGCCAAAGTCATCGAGAAGACCGTCAACAGACAGCTTGCCGCCTTCCTCGAGACGAATGGATCCCTCGACCCCTCGCAGTCCGGGTTTCGGGCCAACCACAGCACCGAGACCGCCCTTATTGCAGCCACCGACGACATCAGAACCCTAACCGACAACGGGGAAACAGCAGCCCTCATCCTCTTGGACCTCTCCGCGGCGTTCGACACCGTCTGCCACCGCACCCTAGTGAAGCGCCTCAGCAACATCGGAATCCGAGAGAAAGCACTGGAATGGATCATCTCGTTCCTCGCCGGAAGAACCCAGAGAGTCCGCCTCCCCCGTTCAGATCCGAGGCCACCGAAGTCATCTGCGGCGTTCCACAAGGATCTTCACTCAGTCCAACCCTCTTCAACGTCTACATGAGCCCCCTCGCAGCCATCGCACGCCAACACAACCTCAACATCATCTCCTACGCCGACGACACCCAGCTGATCCTCTCCCTCACCAACGACCCCACCACCGCCAGAGCCAACCTACACGACGGGATGAGAGACGTCGCCGACTGGATGAGGAACAGCCGCCTTAAACTGAACTCAGACAAGACGGAAGTCCTCATCCTGGGCTCATCACCCTCCGCCTGGGACAACTCTTGGTGGCCCCCGGCCCTGGGCACCGCGCCCAAGCCAATGGACCACGCACGCAACCTGGGCTTCATCCTGGACTCCTCCCTGTCGATGACCAGACCAGTCAACGCCGTCTCATCTTCGTGCTTCAACACCCTGCGCATGCTCCGCAAGATCTTCAGATGGATCCCCACTGAAACCAGGAAGACCGTCACCCAGGCACTCGTCACCAGCCGACTGGACTATGGGAACACCCTCTACGCCGGAACCACAGCCAAACTTCAAAAAAGACTCCAGCGCATCCAGAACGCCTCCGCACGACTCATCCTGGACATCCCCCGGCACAGCCACATCACCGGACACCTGAAAGACCTGCACTGGCTCCCCGTCAGCAAGAGAATCACGTTCAGACTCCTCACCCACGCACACAAGGCCCTCCACGACCTGGGCCCCAAGTACCTCAACGACCGCATGACCTTCTACACGCCCACCCGCCAGCTACGATCAACCAGCCACGCCCTCGCCACCGTACCACGCATCCGCAGAGCCACCGCCGGAGGAAGATCCTTCTCCTACCTGGCAGCCAAGACCTGGAACTCCCTCCCCACTCACCTTCGGCGAACCCAGGACCATCTCTCCTTCAGGAAGCAGCTCAAGACCTGGCTGTTCGAGCAGTAACTTACCCCCTCCCCCAGCGCCTTGAGACCCTCCCGGGTGAGTAGCGCGCTCTATAAATGCAGTGATTGATTGATTGATTGATTCTATTTTCCGAAGAAATGAACTTCTTTCTTTGCTCTGGTCGTTTTCTCACAACTCCTTTCTGCTAACATGACCGAGTCATCTTTTATCTTTCTACGGCCCCTTCCTTAGAACAGATTTCACAGTATTTACAGCTGGAAAAATCATGGTCGTGTTATCATGTTGGAAAGGTAAGACAACATAAAATAGCCACATTATATTACAAAATGGCGGTAAAATACAAATCCATCACCAACACATAAAAGATGGTGCTCTGGTGAATCTAGAACACCGTGACCAGCATACACAACACAGTAAAAGTTTCACTTAAGAAATTCGAATATTGCAAACGTAGGCAGTAAGGAGTGCTGTATGCCCATATCAAATGTATTGCTATTGTCAACAAACTATTTTAGGGAGCTATTGCTTTCTGATTTATACTCCATTATTTATGTTTTTACCTAGAACAGCATAAATTAGAGCAAAAGACAATAGGTATATTTAGCAAATATAAAACAGGTTCCAACCACAAAGGTTTGAACTTTACAGAGTTATGTATTCATTTTTAAACCTGTGACTGCCTTTGGACCAATGCAAAACGAATGTGCATCTGGCCCAGGCGTCTTTCTGATATAAAGCCAGTCTCAAGGAGAAAATGACAGAGATTATATCGGAGCATTAGTGGGCTGTTTGTCATACTTAAACTCCACGCAAGATTTATTACTAATGACATAGGCCAACCCCACACCAACACACTAAATTAATGGTAGAACTCCTACATAAAAACACATGGGTAAGAATGAAGGAATGAGTTGTAAGTGACGTCACAGACAATAAAAGCAAAGCTTGAGCTTTCTATGTCATTCGGAAACCCAAAGTGGAAAAAATCCCAGTTATAGGCAAGGACTTCAGGTAGAGGTAGCCAGGGGGCATATTAGCAAGAACGGCGTTAAAATTATCGTCGCTTTAGCGGCAGGAAACTGCTGCTAAAGCGGCGATAATGGGCTTGATAATATGCCCTTGAGAATTCCAATAGAAGCCCAGGATCACAGCAGAACATGGGCTTCTATTGGTATTCTCAAGGGCATATTATCAAGCCCATTATCGCCGCTTTAGCGGCAGTTTCCTGCCGCTAAAGCGACGATAATTTTAACGCCGTTCTTGATAATATGCCCCCAGGTGTTCCCAGTTTTACCCCTGGCTTGCTGCAGCTTGCACTGCCTTTGTTACTCCTGTGGTCGTATTTTGTATCCAGCGCATTTTCCTGGTTAGCGCTGGGTGCACCTTTCAAAAGGTGCACCCATCGCTAACCAGGAAAATGAGACTGATTATTGTGAATGCGCTGCCCCCAGGGCAGACGTGAACTTGTGCTGCCCTGGGAGCAGTGCATCATGTGAAAAATGGAGCAGCTGCTTTGAAGCCGCTCTATGTTTTCACAGTGCAGGCCACGCCCCCATGCAAAAGAAGGAAAGCCCTTTTGAGGAAGCAATGGCACTCTATGTGCGCCAGCGCTTTCAGTATTACAGAAGGGGTGCACAAGCATCTGTGGCCCCTTCTGTAATACCAACGTGCACCCAGGGCGCGCAAAGCGGGTGCAAACACCCATTGCACCACCAGGACGCTTCTATAATATGGCCCCTGGTGGTCAAGAAGGCACTGGCATAGACAGAATGTAAATAGGGTCATAAGTTCATGTTTTCTTTCTGCAGTTTTTACTTCTTGCCCCTCAAAGCAAAGAGGAGGCAGTTGGAGCACTTACGATGAAGCAAGGGTTAAACCAATGATGTTATCAGGGTTAAGGAAAGCCTAATTTTACTGCTGCTACCCCTGACATTTTTGTGAATCTATGTCTAGAGTTATTGATATTTATTATGTAAAACAAGTTGTACATATCACCCTCCTTCCCTCACTACCAGCGCTGTCCTTAAACATAAGCAATATATGGAGAGAAAGAGGTAACGAAAGGAATCCAGAAATATCGTTACATATCTGGAGCTTTATTACGAATAGTGTGCACTTTCCCTGTGTGCGCCATGGTGCATCTTTCAAAATCTTCACCCTATGGAAAAAAGAGAGTGCGCCATATTAGAAAGAATGCTCTGCCCCAAGGGCAGCTGAAAACCCACACTGTTCTGGGGGATGCGCGTTCAAGTGAAATATGGAGCAGCTGTTTAAAACCTGCTAAACGTTTCACTGTGCAGGCAGGCGCCAGCCCGCCTGCAGTTTTAAGGGGGATTAGAGATCCTCTTTCAGGTGAGTGCACTGAGTGACTGCACCCATCTGCAGAAGGATGCCTCACCCCCAGAGGGCTGCCTTTAGGAGGCACACTTAAAGTGTGCCATCTTTTTGTGGCACACTTTCAGTGCGTCTCGTAAAGGCATGTTTGCCTCTGCACCCATGCCGGCAATATGGCACAGGCACAGAGGCAAAGTGATTCCCTCATTTGAATGGGGCCATGCACCCATGCAAATGAGTGAACAACCTCACATGATAGCACTGATGCAACATGTGCGCAGGCGCTATCACTATTACAGAAGGGGATGCACAAGTGTATGCGGCCCCTTCTGTAATACCATTGTGCCCCGGGGGCGCTGAAAGGGGGTGCACATGGCTGTTGCACCTCCAGGGCACAATGTATAATACGGGCCCTGGTACTCTTTTCTCTTCCTCAAACTTTCTAATATCTTTTTATTACCTGTTACTATAAATTGCCACCGTATGTCTTCCAACCTGTCTCTTCACTTTATCCCTGCACTTTGAAAAGAAACAAAATTGCCAGTTTTTTTTTTTAAATTACACATTTTGAAAGCCTCCTCCATATCGTATCCATTCCAGTTTGTAGAAGTGATAGAGCTCAGCATGGGTGCATATCCTCTGTTTTCCTCTGTCTCAATAAAAATTGAGGCAGGTTTGGTTGAGGACATTGGCTATGATGCACGTACCTCTCTTCTTTCTCCTTCATGTTTACAGAAACCTGGAAAAGGGAGCAGAAGATGGCAGATGCATGTATTTCCCTCGTTTCCTGTTCTGTTGGTCGAGGAAAGAAGAGGGAGGTATTGCAATAGGACCTACCACTCCTCTTTTTCCTACATGTCAGTTGAATCACGGGGTAGAAGCAGAATGTGGCTAAATGGTTTCACTTCGGGTGAGGCAGAGGAAAGTGGTGAAGATCATTGTAAATTAAAGTCCTGATTTGCTAATATTTTATACAAAGGAGTGCAGTAACCAAAGTTGCTGCACTGCCTTGTGTCAAAGGGAGAGAGAAAAAATGCACCACGTCTACTAAGATATGGCAAATTTTTCCTCTCGCCCAGCTCAGCACGCTTTTAGTTGCCATATGCCCGCACACACACGCTTGCACCATAGTACATTCTCTTAAGCATATGTTTTGTACTGGAAGGGAACCCTTCCAGTACAAAAACTATCCTTTGAGACGTTTCCCAGTTTGTATGTGTGCTGTACAATTTAGCACCCATGGAAAGTTGGAAAAATAAGGTGAAATGAAAACATTCCTCTGCATTACACCTGCATTGATGAGGCTTAAGGTTTTGGTGCAACACCCGGTCTATGGATCTTTGCATCAAAACCGGTGGTGGCTGCTTGAGAACACACATGTACCAGGCATAGGATGCCCCCTTGATGCAGAATAGCATTACAATGGAGAACTTTACAACGCAAACCCTAGTTTGCACTGGATAGTAAATCGCACCCCAATTCTTTGTGCAGGATTTGGGTTATTTATGTTACACAAAATATAGTGCAAAGTGTTAGTAAATCTCGCCCCATTACTCTGTATTGTTAGCTTCCAAATCTTCTTTTGTAACTTAGCCAAAAAATACGAAAGCCACAGTCTTGCATCTGTGAAACAGATTTCTGTCTGAGAACATATTCATAAAGTCTCTTTCAGCATGGCCTGCCTGCACTTAAAGCCCTCCACTACCCATGGATGATTATGTTTAAGGTCGTGTGCAGCATGCAAAGGGCTTCCTGCAACAAAATTGAGGCCTACCCTAAAGGCTGCCCCCTCACTAAGACCCAGTAAGTAATCTCTTACCATCCACATCACAGAGAGTTTTCAGTGAAATGTTGAGGTGCCTAAATATGAGGGGGTGCTCCCTTGATTTTTAAGACTGGTGGACTTGGCCCTTTCTGCAGGGTCATCCCCATATGTTTTGCCTTCTCCCTCTTGTTTTCTTGTTTTCTGAAACTGTTTTTGTTTGCTTTTAGGACTCTGCAAACTTCACTACAGCTAACCAGTGCTACAGTGCTTGTGCTCTCTCCTTAAATCATAGTGAAATTGGCTTACACCCAATTTGCATATTTAATTTACCTGTAAGTCCCTAGTAAAGTGGTACAATGTGTACCCAGGGCCTGCATTTAAATGCTACTAGTGGACTTGCAGCACTGATTGTGCCACCCACTTGAGTACCCCTTAAAACAGTCTCAGGCCTGCTATGTGTGAAGGCCTTTGTGTCCAGTTTTAAACTACCATTTTGAACTGACAAGAGAAAGCATATTCTACGCCCAAACCTTCCTTTTTAATACATATAAGTCACCCTAGGGTAGACTCTGGACAGCCAAGATGACAGGGTGCAGTGTATATAAAACATTGGACATGTACTTTTAAGTTTTACGTATCCTAGTAGTGAAAAACTCTTTAATTTATTTTTCACTACTGCAAGGTATACCTCTCAGGTAGGATAACATTGGAGTTACCTTATTACATTTAATAAGCTGCAACTTCCAAATGGGAACACGCCACCAGTTCATGTGTGGTGTCTTTGAAATTGTAATGAAAATCCCTCTCATAGTAATGTCTGATTTCAAATTACAGTTTTGAAAATGCCACTTTTAGAAAGTTAGCATTGTCCTGCTTTATCCTTTTAGTGCCTACAGACTATCTCTTGGTCACATGACTGGGTGTAGCTGACAATTAGGCTTTGTGTTTTCCTCCTGGACAGCCACACACAATATAGGGCTTAGGTGTGCCTGGATGGGCCATCACTGGCAGGATCCAGGCACAGCCCTACTTACACTTGAAAAGGCAGTGTCCTGCCTCCACTCAAATGGCCGCATACCCCCATAGTTAGTCTGGAGCGAGGCCAGGGGTTCACTTCAAAGGGAAAACTCTAGAAGCTTCTCCACTTCAAAGGAGGCACCAGGTATAAATATTGGACCTCAGGCATCAACTCTTCAGTACACTTCTGGACCTGTGGAGACTCTGCCAGAAAGAAGGACTTCTGTGCTGCTGAAAGGACTGGCAGTCTTCTGGACTGCTGCCCTGCTGGACTACGGCCTTGCTGGAATGCTGCCTTGCTGTATTGCTGCCTTGCTGCCTTGCTGCCCTGCTGCCCACCAGTGGCGGAGTTTACCGGCACCCACTGACCACCCCTACATTTTATCTTTCCGTACATTAGCACTTAGCCACATTGAACCATGAAAACAAAGAGGCAGGTATGTCTTTTGACTGTACATGGTCACAAAAAAATCCATATTTAACATTGTCTGCTTTCCTGATGGCTGTGTCTAAGCAGCTCTTAGTAAGAAGCAATGGTGCCCAGTCTGAGTAGGCTTTGCTGCATGGCATCGTTGTTTAATGTCTGCTCAGATGGAAACACAAAGAGACCTAGCTCACGTGCTTTCACTGGCATTTTGTGAGTTGCTCTTCCCTCACAAGCGCTCTTCGAAGCATCCATAGCTGTCACCAGACCAAATAATGAGCTTCTAGTGGCACTTGCAACCTTAGCTCTCACTCAGCAGGATAAACAAATCTGAAAGAGGTCACCGAGCGCTCAGTATTTGGGATCACAGACTGCAAGGAAACAGTGACGTGCCAGCCTGTAGGTTTTGTAAGGTTTTTTAGTATCCTATTTATGTAACTGTCCTGTTACTTTCTCCCTAGCTGCTCAGCCAGTGTGAATGTGCTGCGTGGAATGTTGGTGTGATGAGATGAATGGAATGTTTAGATGCCTGTGAAGTGAGGTGTGACAGTTGGAGTAAGGGCTGAGCAGTAGGCAGGCTGCTCATGGTGGGGCTGCTTCACATGAACATAACATCTTGTAACTAAGACTAAATAAATCAACTAGAATTACATCACGGCTACCAGACTTCGTTATTACAGATTTGTTCACATATGGATATGCCCAATGTATTTTATAAAGTTTACAGCAAATAAGCTTGCGACGTGGGTGACAACCTGTGCATGTCTTTCACTGCGAGCCAGCACCTGTGGCCTACCTGCGCGTTTGAGCGAGGCAGACGCCACAGACTGCTATATCCACTTAATATATTGAAATATATGTTTTGTTTGTTGTAGAGCACTTACTCTTTTACTTTAGTGGTTATTGCTTTGAGGTGTAGATTTAATTTAACTTTAGATTTAATTTTCAATATGGGCAAAATGTTTGTTCGCAGCTCAAGTTGGGCTGTTGTCCTTCTTCCATTTCATTGTCACTAACGATATCTGTCACATTTTAGTCCTTCGTTTACCTTCAGACGAGCCCTTCGGTCTTGTAGTAGTCCTTCGTTTACCTTCAGACGAGCGCTTCTGTCCTGTGATGTCTCTGTGGCAGCAGAACAGCACGTGGCATGAGCATTGTGATGTCACTGGCTGGAACACGCTGTGTTATGTGTGTTTTAGTTGCCGGATGCACTGCAAGCTCAGATACATGGCCCGGCCCGTGAGCTGGCCAGCCTCTTGGAGGAACTGGGGGTTCGGAATCATGAATCGTGAGGAGTGCTTCGCTCTGGGTGCAGTCAGCTGACTCACAGCTAGAGACTGGCTGGTTAGACCTGCAGGGCAAGAGCAGGAGAAGGACAGCGCCACACAGGTGCTCCCAGTTGCTGATCAGGTAAGAAACTAAGATACATAATCAAGTGTATTGTAACACCTCGTTCTATAAACCTAAGCCATAAAATGTCAAGTATTCCTACTTTCCCATTGTATTCGAATGTGCATGCACCTGGTAATGTACTACATAGTGATAGTCCCATAACAGCAGCCCTGCACTGGAACTCTGCCCCCTCGCTGATCTCTGCGGAATCTCACTGAGTTTTTCGGTAAATCCGCAGAATTCCGCGAAGTGAAACTCCAGAAGCTCAGCCCAAGCATACTCACAACCACCTGAACTAGCAACCAGATCAAGCTGGAACAAGCCCTTGAACCCCAAGTCGTGTCCCTCAGGATCTTGACCCTTGGTGTGGCCTCGGAGAGGATGAATTGAAGTTTTGTGCAATTCACGACTCAAATGGGTCCGATGGTGCAGAAGCCTTGTCACTCACACTGCGCATCAACATGAAGTGTTGTCAGCCCGATCCTTGTGCTACAGCATTGACCGACTGCGACAAATGCCACTACGAAGCTCCAGCCTGTCCGCTCACTACAACAACAGAATCTTCACACTGCAGCGACGACCATCCGCGATGCCAGGCTCGCTCTTTGTGCTACATCGTCAACCGCTGGCGACACTCCTCTGCTCCTTGTGGCCCCCTCAACCGCTAACAGGTCTCTTTGTGGTGGACTGAGAAGGTAACTTTTCAGCTGGACTAACCTGGCCCCTGCATCTGACCCATGCTTCATCGCGGTTGGCCTGAACTTGTGACTTTCTACCGGTCTTGCATGATCAGATAACTGCGAGCGGCACTTGTGGCTTTTGTGTTATTTTCACTTAAAAATTTAAAATCGCATAGCTCCGGTTCTACTGTTTGGATTTTTGTCATTTTGGTCTAGAGTTATTCATTAAATCGTGCTCTAATTTTCTAACTTTGGATTTTTCTTGTGTTGTGTTTTCACTTTAATACTGTTTGAAGTGCTGCATAAATACTTTGCTCATTGCCTCTAAGTTAAGCCTTGCAACTCTGTGCCAAGCTACCAGGGGGTTGAGCCCAGGTTAATTTGGGGTTTGCTTGTGCTTCACCCTGACAGGGATTGTGGTTGCTGCTTTAATAGGCTTTCACCCCCCTCAGCCAGAAACACAATTTATTACAAAGCCTAATAGCTATACAATACCCTGCACCATTCCATCTTAACATAGATGCTGAAAAAATCGGATTTGATTCA
Source organism: Calotriton arnoldi (assembly GCA_963921515.1). Classification (NCBI taxonomy): domain Eukaryota; kingdom Metazoa; phylum Chordata; class Amphibia; order Caudata; family Salamandridae; genus Calotriton; species Calotriton arnoldi. The sequence continues at coordinate 192,435 of CAWUFW010010191.1, read as the reverse complement.
AATCTGAGAATATATTTTTGGTGACATTGTAGAACTGAGGCCCAAGTTTCAGTTTTACCAGTCAGTGCCTGACACCAATTAAACTTTCCAAGTCATACACCATACTGTGGCTGACCCTGCATCTTCCATTATCTTTCTACATTATCCCAATTGTAGGTTCCGACCGATGAACAAACTCTGCAACTTTCCTCACTAAATTACCAATTAGCTGTTCGGCAACACCCACATTTTTGATTTGTAGTCTTTGACATGCATCTTTTCATAAAGGCAGCACGTTTATGTACCTAGATAACAGCATGCTTGTCACCTTAAGGGAATTCCTTAAATAAATACATATTTGTTGTTGAACTTCACTTCAAATGCCAACATGTTTCAGGGATTATCTGAATATTCTGTGTCACTGTGTCCAGTCCTGAACATTTTTGTGATAGATTAATGCATTCTGGGTGTTGCAGTCTTATTTTGCTTTCATTGGACTGATTTGACTAACACACTTGGAATCAATGATCTGTAGATGAAAACTTCAGGAGTGGTGACAGTGTTCATAATGATCAGGAGTGTGGTGGTATCTTATAGCTGGAAGAGTGTGGACTTGAAAGTAACAAAACAGTGGGAAATGTCCTAGCCATTGCTTGGAGAATAAGAACGAATGCAACTGAAACTAAGTAGATAAATGAAGTCACATTGCTTTTTAAATCCTCTAAAATTCCTTCAGTTCCGATTTCTAGGTTAATCTATATGAAGGTGCCATACTGCAATCTATTTGTAGGCACGGATAGTAATCCAATAAATGTCCTTTTAACAGTCACCTTCCACCCTTATCCTTTTTTTGGTCCACAATAGCCAACCAAAACTAACCATTTGCAAAAAATATTGATACTTAAGCTGCACAATACCAGTTTGATTTATGCTGTGTCAGAGGCAATAAAGGGGTTTACGTTTGGAAAGCCCGCACAAACTGTCAATATTGCAAAGGGAAAAGCCCAAACTGGAATAAAAAGAAGATCACAATGCTAATTGCCCTTGACATTCATTAAACATGTACAAATGAAAGCTGTCAGTGAGGTACAGCTTTCACTGTGAGAGTAGTAGTTGAGGATATTGGGGTGAGCCAAAAGTTTTCCCATGATCCGCTTCATGCTATCCTTGCTGGTCCTTTTACAGTGTGCCAATTCTTTAGTCACTAAAGTCACACCACTGGAACTTTGACAAATCAGATAGTGTCCACTGGGGGCCTCTTCTCTGCACTCATAGGTGTTCATGATAAGTATTGAGGAATAAGCTCTTGTGAACATCATCCTTGTGCTGTGCCAAATTAGTACAGTCAGTAAAGTGTAAAATTAAATCGACCAGAGGCAGAGATGCAGCACAAATACATTTCTGCAACGTGACATGGCCAAGATCATATCTGCAATGTTGGTATTATGTGTCTTTATTATGGCATTTCATGCTTGTTTGTGCAAAGAGAAACTGTTAACCAATGGAATACTCCACATCATGGTACCAATGCAATTCAGTGACTCCAGATCCCCTCTGTCTTCCTGAAATGGCTACAACACTATTAAGAAACAAGCATTGGCAAAGCCTTGGTCGTCTGCTGTAAATAACCAAGTTATTGGGTTTGCCAATGTTTTCACATGCCAGTGGCATGCGTTGTCAGTCCACCAGCAAGTGAATGTATGCTTCAAGATGCACGTGAATGCATTTCCATTTGTCTAGGAGTAATTTTCCTATTAAAGGAAACCCATTCCAAGATGGCCTGCGTGAATCATGGCTCATGTGCACACATGCTCTGAAGTACGTGTGCTCTTGTTTTGTGATGCATGCACACACATTCGTCATGATGCATGTGTGTGCATGAGTCATTACACTGAGGCCATTTCATTGTTATTTTTGTTTACCATTTCAAGATGGTGGACGCTCATCTTGGAGCAGTAATTTAAAAAAAAGAAATACATGTGTACAAAATTACATGTAGATAAAGGGTCATCCTATCAGCAAATTGAAGTTGCTAGGCCCTACAAAAATGAATGACTAAATTAGATAAATTTGAAAAATAGAGGCAATGAGGAGGAGCCATGGAGGAATAGTAGCGTGGGTGGAAGTACTGTTTCAAAGTTATTAGCACAAAAGGGACCCAATGGAGGAACTATATATTTACAAAAAATAATAAATATATTACAAGTAGGAAGGGTGGAGAAAGCAACAGACAAGCTTTGGAGGTGGAGGAATGTGAGGTGAGAAGCAGGACTGGAGAGAGCAATAAAACACATGCACTATTACGTGGTGCTGAAAATAAAAGAGAAAAGTAGTTCCCTGAATGCAAACAATGGTATCAGTGTAAGCATACAAGTGAACAAAACAGAACAATTTGTGACCTAAATGCTGCTCGCTGGAACAAACACAACAATAGAGAGGAAAGACTTTGAATGGAGATCATAGAATTGTGATTTGCAATAAAGCTCTCCAATCATGATAAAGAGACTGTCCCAAGACACACTCATTTTAAGTCAGAAAATGATCAACTTTTTTGTTAGTTTTGTATTCACGTACTGAAACATATTGTCACAGAAAAAGTAAAATTAATAAACACTAAAACGAACATTCTAACAAGGGAGATAAGTAATACACGCAAAATTTTACTTAGTTTACTTAATTTTATTAAGCCAGTATGAATGAATGTGTTTCAAATTAAATGTTGGTGCTTGCTTATAGTATGTATTTTGCACATGTTCACACAGTCAGGCAGGCACTTAAATATCTAGTCACATTCCCAGAAAAACATTTATGTACCCACCACTCTTATAGCCTGACAGTGACTGCAGCACTCAATCACACACCCATGAAACCATTCACACACCCATTTACTCAACTATATGTCTAAGTTTGAGTATTAGTTCACCCTTAGAGCCAGAGAGAACATGCACAGATGCAATCTGCACCACAAAAACAGCTTGAGGAGGACTACTTCAGCACTCTTGAAAATGGAGAACCCTGATTGTAGTTGACCTCAGAATCAGGGCCCCAAAGGGTAGTGGGTTTCAGGAGGAGGGTGGAGGGAGAGGAGTGGAGCAATGAGTGGGTAAAGTCTCCTGGGGAGAGAGGGGATCCCCCAGAGAGAGAGTTCTCTATTGGACACAGGGCAGGAAGTAATGTCTCCTCTCAAACCCAGTCAATTGAGGACCTCAAGGACAGACAGGAGAAATGGGACCTTAGGCCGCAGCTGGCCAAGCTGGGTGCAAAGGAGTAAACAAATGAGGCTAAGAGAACCTTGGAGGAGAAAAGGGTCTTGCTGAGTTGAGTGTTAAGGAGGTGCACTTGAAGGCTTGAATAGCTGCTAGAGTCTAGTGAAAAAGGTGTGAGCACCACTACTGTGTCCAGTGCAGAAGAAAAAGTTCATATATTCAGATACTTGGTGCCTGACTTTAAGGAGGGCTTTGATATAGACATGTTATGTCTGGCATAAGAAGTAGCTGTAGTGCTACAGAGGATATCTGATGAGGATTGAAGAAATTACTTTGAAGTCATATTTGTGGTGATGGGAAAGACAACATGCTGGCTCTAGAGAAGGGGAAGAGGTTGAGGTATCCCACTATGAAGGAGGTCCTTGTCAGTAAGTATGAATTAACCCCAGAGGAGTGCAGGTTGAAATTCAGTGTTGGACAGAAACTGTGTGACTACTACTGGGAGGATTTTGTGGGGTAGTTTTCAAATGTTTGTTAAAAGTACTGTTGTTTTTTAAGAAGGTGTTTCTAACAGTTTTTTACTTTTTCTTTTTTTTCAAATAGGACTGAGAAGAGGCAACTTGAGGAATCTTTTCTTCAGAAACTTATTGGAGTTCTTTTAGCTTCTTTATCTCATACAGTTAAATGGCATCCCCATAATCTCTTTTGAATGTAGTAGATGGATACTGTAATGTTCACATATTTTGTTCAGATCTTCTATCCACTTTTTCAGATGTCCACTTGCAGGCAACATTTCTTCCATCATGTCACTTCCATGTTAGAGAGCATCTACATCTTTATAGTTCACATTATTGTGTTTAAGATATAATGTGACCTTATTTACATCCACCAGTTCCTGCCAGGTTTTGCTATTTTTCGTGGGCACAAAATTCACTGGAATAACAAGTGGTTCTTCCAAATATGTCTCTAGACTCACAGTTTCAATATTATGTTGCACATCTGAAGGAAAATACACAAGTGTACCTTTAAGCCGTTTCCAAAGCTCAGGGGATGATACCTTTAATGATAGGGTTTGCTTCTCTGAGAAAGTACTGTAAGTGATCCCATTAATATTCTGCACAACTCAGGGTTAGAAACCATGTTACTGTTCCTAAATTTCACAACATGTACTTGAGCTCAACATCATGACGATACCAGTACTCATTCATCCCAATTTTTGCAGCGAAAAAGTAAATATACAACATCACTGCAAGTGCATGGGTGGGGTCCTACTGCATCAATTTAATCTTGGCAAATCCTTCAAATACTACTACACTCTCATTTTTACACAGGAGCATGTCTAGACCACCCATGTACCCCTTCACCAATCTCTTGTTCTGCATTTCTAGGGATCATCACTTCTTTTCCTATGGTGCTAGTTTTTGGTGTAAAAGTTCAAGTTTCAGTGTTTATAATTGTAAATAGTTAAATAAGTTAGGTTAATGTTTGTTTGCTAATTGTTTGGTTTAAATTGTATTGTAATATGTTAAAAATTATACTTGTAAAGTTATTAATATATTTATTATTAACTTAATGTAAGGGTCACAAACACACCTATACAGGTACTCATACATGCACTCACACCTATGCAGTCATTCACACAGACTCATTGTTAGTGAAAATAGAGTCAGACAAGACACTTTTAAATCAGCAAACATGTCATATTTTGTACAGTGAGTAATCATCTCACTTAAATATTTACAGACTAACGTTATTCTGATGACTGTAGCTGATGAATGTTCTCCCAAGGGTGCTCTACTGGTAGAATATTCTGTTGCACTTAGTTTCTTGTGCACTATTCAGTTGTGCACCCTTTCATGAATTGCTTTTAAGTGCTTCCAATTGGAACCTGTGCCATGTGAATACTTCTTGGCAGTACTGCTGGGCAACCGTACGCCACAAATATTACACTACACATATTTAGCTGTTACCTTCTTTTCCCCAGAAGGTATAGTAAAGTGGTTCCAAAAATCACTTTCTTTTGTGCTGCTGTAGAGACAGACATGCATGTGTTTGAAAAGATTGTGTAGAAAAGTATATTTGTAAATAGTTAATAATGGCTAATAATAGTTAAGTAAGTTGTGTTAGGTTTTTTTGTAGTGAGGGCAAACCACAGAGTTCCTTAATTGCAAAGACATAGTGTGCACATTTGTTTTTTCCACAATCTTCATGATTGTTTTTTTCCTCACTGTTCTGTGATGTCTACTTAAAAAGTACGTTGTTTGCGGTGTATGTGTAATGAAACTGAGAAAAGTAAAAAAGGGCAAATAAAATGCTTATTTATATTAATATATACCTTTACAGTATAATACATATCTAGTTATTTCTTAGAAGTATGTCTTTATGCATTATTTAAACTGTAAGTTACTTTTGTAATTCCATTAATTGTAAAACTAATGAATAGTTGTTCTTTTTGCTTTTTATGCAGATCAATGGCACCATATATTGGAGTAATGTACTTAACTAATTAGTTCTTGCAGTGCGGATCCATAACTTTAGATTTTGAGGATGCACATCCAAGGACAAATTGCTACAGTTACTAACACACCAGCATAGCAACTCACACACCCAGCTACACACACAGAGAGGTACTAACAGATACAGGCTTGCACTGATAGAGTCACTGATATAACTAAACACACATCGATTCAGTCACTGATACACCCAACGACTTACTGATACAGCCACTGATGCATCCAGCCAAACAGTAATGCATCCAATAAAACACCTAGCCATACACTAATGTTTACATTGATACACCTAGAGACTTACCATTCAGACACTGACACACCCAAGCATACAACAGTTAGGGGAGGGCAAAGAATTCCAATCCACCGGCTGAGTTTGCGCAGTTTTGCGCACTCCGTGTGGAATTCCCCAAAATTCCGCAAAGTGACGCAGAGCAGAGTTTTTTCTATCGAGCGGATCACCAACATTATGTTGGTGAGCGCTCTTAAGAAAAAAATTGCACACTAGACCTCCTTCCGGTGAGATTTCTCACTGAGGAAGATTGTGGCAGGTTGCAACCATTTGCATTAAGAAATCTGCCACTCACGTTGAGAAAGCTGCTGCTCGAGTAGGATGTCCACTCAAGCGGCAGAAGCAGAAGTGCCCTCTGGCACAACGTATAGTGACATTCATGCTGATTTTACAGCATGGGACAAACTCCTGGCACTAAAAATCAGTGCGAGCAGCATAACTTAACAGGCTCCGTCACTGATGGAACTCCATGGAGCGTGGCAGAATTTTTCTGGCACTTCATGGAGTTCAGCGGAATTCCGCAGAGTAAACTCCACAAACTCTGCTTAGGCCTAGCAGAAATGCAGACACCGACCCACCCATCCAACTACTAACGCTTCCAATAACACACCCAGGCAAATACTGATGTATACACTGACACACCCAGGGACATAGCAATATAGACACTGACACACCTAGGCATACTGCAATGCAGGCACTGACACAGCCAGCCAAACATTAATGCATGCAATAGCACACCCAGGCATACACTGATGCATACACTGACACACCCAGGGACATACCAATACAGACACGAACAAACCCAGGCATACACCAATGCAGACACTGACTCACCCTGGCAAACAGTAATGTATCTAACAACAACTATGGCACCAGCTGATGCATGTGCTGGCACACCGAGGCACATTCAGATGCATACACTAACACACCCAGGCACTCACTAGTGCATACACTAACACACCTAGGCATACACTCATGCACATACTGATACACCCACTCTCACACTCATACAGTCAGTGACACATTAAAAACGTTAGATCTTTGTTTGAGTAGATGGTGGTTCTAAAAAGAACCTTTTTTTCTAGAAGTTTTTAATTTTGTTCTTGTTTTTTTAACAAAAAGTAAGCAAAGCGGTAAAAAGATTAAGGATGGGGAAATGCAAAGAAGCAACTGGCTTCACTCTTCAACAAACATTTTGTAGTCTTTGAATGCAAAAAAAACAGTGATGCTTCTTTACTGTATCCTTCTTTAATGCACCCACAGAAGACATTTTTACAGCAACTAGCATGTGGCATTTCATGCAGTGAAGAACCATGTGACTCAATTCCTCACAGGCAGCTGGTATTGTAAGGAGTGCCACTGAAGATGGTTCTCCCAAGGCTACTGCAGAGGCTGTCCGTCCTGTTGCACCTGCTTTCTCTCACATCATCTAGTTATTCAGCCTCTTATGAATTGCTTTTAGGTGCTTCCACATAGAGCTTGTCCCAAGTGAATATTTCTTTGTAGTGCCTCTGGATAACTACTTGCCACTAATTCTGCGCTTGACATATTTTGATGATACCTTCCACTCCCCAGAAAGTAGAGTAGAGTGCTTCCACACATCACTTTCTTTCCTGAGTGGTGGTATGTCTTCTTCTTCATCCTCAAGAGGTTGTGGATCCTCATATTGGATGGACGATGTAGCTTCAGCCATTGTTTAAAAGTACAGCACTCCTGTTTCTTAATCCACCTTCAAGAGACTTCACTGGAGAAGTACAGTTTCCCACACACACTCTGATTCACCTATACATCCACTCATATACATACAGCACTCAGATACCCATTCCCACACTGATACAGTCACACACCCACTCAGATGACATATGTTAGAAACAGCATCACTCATTACTAGTTTAGAAAGAATATTTATTTAATTTGTTCAGTAACTTACTATAGCATTTATGAACCACTTTCACTGACTGGATGATATCATCATGTCATGAGTGATGTTATATGTGAGGTCATAAGCAATGCATTGCAGGGGCATCAGTTATAGTTAGGTGAGGTAACTATAACTGCAGAATGTCTGTGGTTTTGTATGAGTAAAATCTGAGCCTAACTATAACGTCCCTGCAACCTTTGTTTTTTTTTTCAGTGAATAATTAAGGTTTTCTTAATTCTGTTACCAAACTGTAATGTCCCTGTAACCTTTGTTTTTTTCAGTGAATTTCTAAGGATTTTTTTAATTATATTTTCTAACTACAACGTCCCTGTAACCTTTGGTTTTTTAAGTGAATTTCTAAAGTTTTTTACATTTTATTTCCTAAATGTAAGCACTAACTTTTGACAGTGAGTGTGTGAGTGAGTGCATGAGTGCCCCAGTAAGTTTCTGAGTGGGTGTTAGAGTGCCTTGTGGGTCTGTCAGTGGTTGTGTGCATGTCTGAGTAAAACTGTGAGTGAGTGTTTAAGTGGGTCTGTGAGTGGGTGCATGAGTGGGTCTGTGAGTGAGTTCATGAGTCTCTGAGTAGGTCTGTGAGTGAGTGCATGAGTCTCTGAGTGGGTCTGTGACTGGATACGTGAATGTCTGTGAGTGGGTGCATGAGTGTCTCAGTGGGTCTGTGAGCCAGTGGGCGATCTCTGGCTGGGTCTGTGAGGGGGTTCATGAGTGTCTTTGAAGGTCTATGAGTGTATGGATGAGTCTCTGAGTAGGTGAGTGAGTTGGTGCCCGAGTGTCTCAATGGGTCTGTCAGTTGTTGTGTGAGTTTCGAATTGGGTCTGTGAGTGGGTGATTGAGTCTATGAGTGGGTCAGTCAGTGGGTGCGTGACTCTCAGAGGGATCTAAGTGGGTGCATGAGTCTCTGAGTGGGTCTGTGAATGGATGCATGAGTGTGTGAGTGACTCTCTGAATGGGTCTGTGAGTGTGTGTGTGAGTCTCTCTGTGAGTCTATTAGTAGGTGAATGAGTGCTTAAATGGATCTGTGATTGGGTGCATGAGTGTCTGAGTTTGTCAGTGTGGTTTTTGAGTCTCTGAGTTGGTCTGTGAGTGGGTGCGTGAGTGTATGAGTGGGTCTGTTAGTGGGTACATGGTAAAAAAAGTAGGGGACAGACAGGAGCAGGTCCTCATGCCAGTTCCCCCTTTGATGGTCCTCCTATCCAGCTTGCCTGCAGTCCGCTACCCTTTGCTGCCTTCGGTTCTATGACTCCTCGGCTCATTTTCTTCTAGTTTATCTGCCTTTTCTTTCCATGCCCCTGCCCTCTATTTCGCCTCTTTATGCTCATTCTGCCATTATTTTGCCTCTTTCTGATCGATCCTGACCTTTATTCAGCATCTTGCTGCTAATTTCTGACCTCTATTCTGACTCTTGCTGCTCATATCTGCCCGTTATTTTGCCCCCTTCTGACCTTCATTCTGCCTGTTTCTGCTCCGTTCTGTCCTTTATTCTTCCTTTTTCTGCTCGTTTCTGACCTTTTTGCTTCCTCTTTCTGTTTATTTCTGACCTTTATTTTGCCTAATTCTACTCCCTTCCGGCCTTTAGTCTGCCTTTTTCTGCTCGCTTCTGACCTATATTCTTCCTCTTTCTGCTCGTTTCTGACCTTTATTTTGCCTCTTTCTGCTCGCTTCTGACCTTTATTTTGCTTCTTGATCATTTCTGACCATTATTCTGCCTCTTTCTGCTCATTTCTCACCTTTATTCAGCCTCTTTCTGCTTGTTTTTGACCTTTATTTTGCCTCTTTCTGCTCTTTTCCTGTCTGCGGGCAGGGAAAGAGTTGAAACCTCCACTTCCAGTGGGTGGGAGCAGTTTGACAGCCCATGGCCTCCTCCAATATATTAATAAAGCCCTGGGGAGGTGGTGGACCCTGGGGTTCTTAAGAGCCACTGGAGGGGGGCCGTGTGCGCCCCCTCTCTATTTTTAAGCATGTCCCCAGGATCCCTGGGACCTCCCTGCAGCCCCAGAGACCATCAGCTCCCCAGGGCATAAGTTCAATTGAGTGTGGGGGGCACGAGGTCCCCCCGCAGCCCTGGGGACCACCACCTTGTGAGGGCAAAACACAAAAAAGTAGGGGGGCCATGCGACGCCCCCTCCTGGAGCCATAAATGGCCCTGGGGACCTCCACCCCCAGGGCTGGCTAGTGGTATGTCCCGGGGTACCCACCCTCGGGACATAGCTGTTTGCTATGGCTTGGCGGGAGCTTTACCGCTCCCGTCAAGCCATAGCAAACTGTGCTTAATATTTTCACAGCCTCCCTCTTATTTAAACATTAAATCAAATAAAAAGACCAGGCCCCAGGGATTGGGTCCCCGGGCCCAAAATCAGCCTGGGAGGAGGCCAGTCAGCCCCTCTCCCTTTAATTAATAAAATAAATTATAAAGAAAAGGCTAGACCCTGGGAGATGGGGTTTCCCGGGGCCGAAATCAGCCTGAGGAGGAGGGTCGTGCAGCCCCCCATTGAAAAAAGTTTTGGTGCAGGGTTTGGGGTCCTCGGGCCCAAATTGGTCCAGGAAAGGGGGCCACACAGACCCCCTCCCCAAATAAATAAAAACAAAAAAACAAAAGTTGTAAGAGGCCCGCCCTCTTTTGCCACCACTCTGTAAAAATGCTTCCTGGTGCACTACTAGGTGGGGGATGAAGATCCCTTGATTCCAGAGGGTCCTTGAGAGCCAACTATCCTTGCTGTTATCTCCAGTAAGTCCCACACAGTGGATTGCTGAGAGGTTGTTGGAGGCCATGCCCCCTTTCTCTACCACTCTGCAAACATGCCTCCTGGTGTGCTCCTAGATTGGAGATGAAGTTCCCTTGATTCCAGAAGGTCCTTGAGAGCCAACTATCCTTGTTGTTACGTCTAGTAAGTCCCACGCAGTGGGATTGCTGAGAGGTTGTTGGAGGCCATGCCCCCTTTCTCTACCACTCTGCAAACGCACCTCCTGGTGCACTACTATTTGGGGGATGAAGTCCCCTTGGCTCTTAAGGGACCTTGGGGGCTAACTACACCTCCTGTTACCTCTAGTAAGTCCCACACAGTGGGATAGTTGAGAGGTTGTCATCAGCCATGCCCCCTTTCTCCACCACTCTGCAAATGTACTTCCTGGTGCACTGGTGGTTGGGAGATAAAGTGCCCTTGGCTCCAGAGGGTCCTTGGGGTCAACAAGCCCTCCTGTTACCTTTAGAAAGTCCCATAGAGTGCAACTGCTGGGAGAACTTTGGAGGCCACGCCTCCTTTCTCCACCACTGTGCAAATGCACCTCCTCGTGCACTGCTGGTTGGGGATGCCCCTTGGCTCTAGAGTGTCCTTGGGGGCCAACAAGCCCTCCAGTTAGCTGCAGTAAGTCCCACACAGCAGAAATGCTGAGAATTGTTTGGAGGTCATGCCCCTTTTCTCCTCCACTCTGCAAGCACGCCTCCTGGTGCACTGCTGGCTTGAGGATGAAGTCCTCTTGGATGCTGATGGTTTTTGGGGGCCCAGAAGCCCTTCTGTTACCTCCAGTTAGTCCTTCATAGCATAATTCCTGAGAGCTGGTTGAATGCCCCCTTTCTCCACCACTCTGCAAACGTGACTACTAGTTAAAAGAACATCGAAATTCACTTAAAAAAGTGAAAGTTACAGGGACGTTATAGGTAGGTTCAGATTTCACTCATACAAAACCAGTGAAATTCAACAGTAATAGTTACTTGAATTAACTATAACTTACACCCCTCAATGCACTGCTTACGACCTCACATATTACATCACTCATGATATGGTCAGTGATATCACTGAGGACATCACTCATGGCATCTCAATTGACATCACTGATGACATCATCAAGTAAGTGTAAGTGTTTTACAGACTTTATGGGTGTTTAACATATATTCTGAGTGATACTACTTCTAACATATATTAAGTGAGTGGCTGTGTGACTGTATATATCCTTCTGTGTATGGGTATGTAAGTGGCTGTATGGGTGTATAAGTCAGTGTGTGAGTATCTGTGTGTGTGAGTAAGAAGCTGTGAGTGGTGATATTGGTGAGTGAGTGGGTATGTCCGTGTCTGTATGGGTGAGTGAGTGGCAGTTTGAGTGGCTGTATGGGTGGGTAAGTGGGTGTGTAGTGACTGTATGGGTGAGTGAGTGGGTATCTGAATGGCTGTATTAGTCAGTGATTATGTGTGCAAGTGGCTGTGCGGGTGAGTGAATGGCTGTTTGAGAGGGTGTCTGTTTAAATCAGTTGGTGTGGGAGTGGCTGTCTTGGAGAGTAAGTGTCTGTGTGAATGGCAGTATTGGTGAGTGAGCAGTTGTGTGATTGCTTATTTGGTTAAGTGGATGGGTATGGAAGTGGTTGTGTGAATGTGTGAGTGCTTCGGGAGAGGTGTGGCGCAGCGGCCAGGGTGGCTGACTCTAGAGCACAGAGCTCACAGTTCGATCCGGTGTGCCGGAGTCAGATCGGCTCAGCACCATGTGCCTCTGAGCAATGGCTCACTTAATCTCCCCGATGGCCCCCAGCACCTTGAGACCCTTACGGGTGATTAGTTCGCACTTTACAAATACCGAGTTATTATTATTATTATAAGGGTGAGTGGCTGTGTTGAGAGGCTGTATGAGTGAGTGCATGTGTGAGTGACTGTACGGATGAGTGACTGGTTGTATCAGTGGTTTCACTGGTGAGTGAATGGTTGTGTGAGTGGCTGTACGACTGAGTGCGTGGGTGTGTGAGAGCCTCTATGGAAGAGTGAGTGGGTGTGTGAGTACTGGAATGGGTCTGTGAATGGATATATGAGTGGTTGTGTGAGAGTGGGTGTACAAGAGATTGTATGGGTTGCCAGCTGGTGTGTGAGTGGTTCCATGGATGATGTCATCAGTGATGTCATTTGAGATGTCATGAGTGATGTCATCAGCGATGTCACTGACCATGTCATGAGTGATTTATTATGTGAGGTCAAAAGCTGTGCATTGTGGGGCGTAAGGTATGGTCAACTCGGGAAACTATAACTGCTGAATTTCACTGGTTTTATAAGAGTGAAATCTGAGCCTAACTATGACGCCTCTGTAAACTTTGTTTTTCCAGATATATCTATATCTATCTATCTATCTCTATATATATTATATATATATATAAATATCTATATCTATATTAACTATAACCATCAGTAGGTAGCTAATACCTAGTTTTCATAGACAGTGCTAATGCTAATGACTTTGGTGCTGTTTGATGAATCTTAATGAAAATTTAAAAACTAGTTTGTCACTCACTTCAGCTGCTGTCCTGAAAGATTTGGGGTGATTCGTCAAGCAGGAGCCGAGAACAAGGGTAGGTCCCAAAACGTGTTTCCCCCATTTCCATAGGAATTTAAATACGACTACAGCATGAACAACTGAACTGAATTACACCAACTTTGTCAGAAAGGTGCATCTTGGAGCAGGAAATTACCTTTTTGTATTTGGTGTAAATCTGTTCTGTAGTTTTGGAGTTATTAAAGGAAATTGATTTATAGATATCCAGGGACACGGATCCACCATGGACCTGATGAGTTAGATCCGCAAATTCATGTGTCAACAACAATGTCATGATTGGCTGGCTGCAACCTGACAGGAAAGTTGCATCCACCATTTTATAACTCAGGAACCCACTTACAGACCCACACAGCTACTCACACACCCACTCACTCACCCATACAGCCACTCACACACCCATTCTCACACTCATACATCCACTCACACACCCATACAACCACTCACACACCCACTCACACACCTTTACAACCACTATACAACCACTTACACACTCAACCATAGAACCACACACACACACCCACTAGAACACACACAGCTGCTAACACACCCATATAACCACTCATACTTCCATTCACACACCCATGCAAAAATATTGCCCCAGTGTTAGTGCTGCATGCTTCCCCTCCCAATTTAAACCATATACCAGGGCCAAATAGGCCTGCGGAGAGGGGGGCCACATGTCACCCTCCTTCTTAATTTCAATGGCCGGGCCCTTGAACATAGTGTCCCCGGGGCGAAAATAGGGTCAGAAGAGAGGCTGTGTGCCTCCTACTCATTTACTATATTAATGGCCCCCAGCCGCTGAGTTCCTTGAAGTCGTAATTGGCTCAGGAGGGGAGCTCTGTGCCCCATCCTGGGTTGACTGCATGCAGAGGGGGTTGGTCGTAGGGCCTGGCCACAAGCCAGGTCCTGTAGTCCTGCCGCCAACCCCATGTGTGCAGTGTGGAGTTGGGTGCCTGCAGCCAATCCCCCGTCACACACTGCCTTTGGCCGTGAGTGGCCGGGTTGGATTAATGTAAGGTAATTAAATATTACTTAACATTATAAAAACCCTAGAAATTCTCTGAAAAAATGAAAGGTTACAGCGACGTTATAGTTAGGAAATAAGAATAAAAATGTAACCTTAAAAATGCTAAAACAAAGGTTACTGTGACATTATAGTTAGGTTCAGATTTTACATGCACAAAACCATAGAAATTCAGCAGTTAGAGTTATGTCAAGAAACTATAACTTGTGCCCTAAGGTAACTATAGCTCACACCCTTGCCAAGCACTGCTAATTACCCCACATATTACATCACTGATGGCATCTTCTATGTCATCATTGATAATATCAGGGCAGCATTAGCTGTAAAATTATTGTGCATGGCTGTGGCGCAAGTTATAGTTAGCTTCTGGCACAAGGTATAGTTTCTTGCCATAACCCTAACTATAACTGCTGAATTTCTATGGTTTTGTGCATGCAAAATTGGAACCTCACTAAAACGCCCCATATCCTTTGTTTTTTTGTGAATATATACACACACACACCCACACACACACACCCCTTTACATCTATGTCAAAATGATTGAAAAATATCATTAGATATGTCATTTGGGCTGTCATCAGTGATATCAATGATGCCATTTACCATGTCATGTATTATGTGAGTGTATACAAGTGAAGTATGCAGTTACTAAACTAATCAGAAAAGGCAGTAGATAAGTAGAGGTCTGAGTAAGCAGATCGGGGGATCTGTTTGCTCAGAAGTAAGAACCGTCACACACCTAGATGGGTGTCATTCTTCATCATCGGGCAGCTCCTCATTGAACTGGTGCTGCAATGACTAATGGGCATATGTAATATGTGAGGTCATAAGCAATGAATAGCTGAATACATTTTAACTGGTGAATTTCGGTGTTTACTTATCTGTCAGGTTTTATTTAATTTCAACACATAAGTATAATGTCACTTTAACCAGTTTCTTCTTTTTTAACACAAGGTAAGATATTATTACTAAACCTAATTAGAATTTAGTTTTAGCCTTTGTTTTTTTTCAGTGATTTTTAAAAAAAACGGAAGTTCTTCTTATCACTGTTCCTAACTATAACATCTCTTTAACCTTTTTTTCCACTAAATTCCTAGGGTTTTTTGTTCATATTCAGCCAACTCCCTGCTTTGCATGGCCTTCGGCTATGTTCTGCCAGGGGTTGTCCCAGTCCCCTGAAGGTGGCCAACGGCCCACTGTGCACAGCCTTCTAATAGAAACTGACCCCATCTACACATGACTCTGGTTGTATGTAGAGGAGATTGGATGCATATTTTTATTTTTGCTTGTGTGTTGTAATTTGAGTTGTTTTACACAATTTGTTTGTTTGAGTTTTGTTATGTTTGTTGTACAGTTTAGAACTAACAAAGATTGTTATTCATTTTGTTTTTTGCTTCAGGTTTTCATGCTATCTGTGGAGATGGTCTTCTGTGGCCTTAGAAAATATTATCTTATTAGTTTCCCCAGAGGCCACTACTTTGAAACATTTACTGCAGTACGTTCCAAAATGCTGCACCTTCTCATCACTTTCCTCCCATTGTTGATGTAGCACTTCCTGTGGTGCAGTCTGTCTTCCTTCAGGTGCTCTAGTCTTCTGTATCCCATCATATGTTACACTATTGGGATGCACAGCCCTCAGATGCTTGCATATCCCACTGGTTGTCATGGAACTTGTATGGAAGGATTGGACTGTGGAAAAGCATGCTCTGAGGGTGAACAGAGTGCCACAGTTCATGACAAGCAGGGAACTGGTCACAAAGTCACTTGTAAGTTTTTTTCCACCCAAGTTATGATGTCCTGCTTTTTTCTTCATTTATAGTTAACCCTCCCAAAAAAGAAATTTGCAGAAAACATTTTAAAACATTTAAAAAACTACAAAAACTACAAAAAACAAAGGTATTTCTCATCATCAAACTGTTTATTTCGGATACACCAATCCATAAAACAGAATGCATCAAAAATGCAGAGAATTAAAAATTATAGTACATACAATAATTTTCATGTTCAGGTTCTTGTCAAGTGTTATTGCCAGAGATCTTGTGGAGTCAATAATGCGTGGTGAGCAGTTAGAGGATTCACCCATAGTGTGATAGTGAGAGAGTGACTGGGGGGACGATTAGGAGGAATTCCTTTTTGATGGCATTAAGTTTGAGGTGGTTGCAGGTTAGTCAATTTTGGGTTTATAGTAGAGTTTTTTTGAGGGACCTAATATCCTCAGGGGAAGACCTTTTCAAGTACAATTGGGTGTCATCCACATATTTGTGGCAATGAGTATTGGAGGAGTTCAGAATTTAATTTAGAGGCTTCATGAAAAGGTTGAAGAGGGTATGTGAAAGAGAGGACCCTTGTGGGACCCCTAACGTGACCGGTGTGACATTGAACAGGGACAGGTTAACCTTTATTCTTTGAATTCGGTTGTGGAGAAATGAGGTGAACCAGTTTAGCATGAGTCCTGAGAGCCGCCCATCCTCCATTCAAGTAAGTCTAGGAGACTGTCATGTTTAACAGTATCAAAGATGGATGATAAGTCTAGAAGGATTAGAAGGCATTATTCATTCTGATCCAACATTTTTAGCACGTCATCTACTATGTGCGTGAGAGCCTATTCAGTGCTGTGGCCTTGACAGAAGCCAGATTAGAATTGGTCAAGAAGATGGAAATGTTCAATATGGTTGCAAAGTTGGATCTGAATGCATTTTTCAATCAGTTTAGCTAAAGTTGCAATGTTGGAAATAGGGCATAAGTTGTTTGGGTCTGAGCAATCTGCAGTCATTTTTTTCCAAAAAGGGGTTACCTGTCCTACTTTTAGACAGTCCAGGATAGTGCCTTGCTGTAGTAAGGCTTTTACTATCTTGGTCCAAAGTGGGAGTAAGGAGGATTGGATCTCCCTGAAGATATATAATGGTAATGGGCTATTGAAAATGTTTTGAGGGTTTAAGCACTGTCAGGATTTTGTGAATGTCATTTTAGCTGAAAGTTTTGAATGTTTTCCAGGAGGCATTTTTTGGGGGTGCTCCCTGAGGGGCCAGATGAGGCCAGGTGGCTCAGCTATTCTTGAGGGAGGGAGGCTGACTGGTGGTATAACCGGAAGGAGTTCACCCTGCTGTCCGCAGGTCCTTTTCGATTGTACAGTCTATCCCAGGATGAAGGAGACAAATTCCTTACAGTTTGGCAGGAGTATGTACCCAATTATTGCTGGGTTAGCTTGAATATTTGATTGTTATTTGACCAGTTATAAGCGTTTTTTATGAATTTTGTGGCTGGGTCTAGCTGGGTTCTAAAGAAATTTCCTTTCAAACTTCTGATGCTTTTATGATAAGTGTTCTTCACCGATATTAGATGTTTTAGGTGTTCTATGGATGGTGAGAATCTCCATGTTCGTTCAGCTAGTCTTAGATTGCATCTGTCGGGGCATAGACATTCGCCATGCAGACTTCTCTTGTATCCAGTGTGCCAGCTACAATCACATACTGACCTTCCGAATCTATCTTAACCTCCCTCGCCACAAATGGAACCCTGGGTGCCATCCAGATCAAAGCTCCCCTAGCATAACTAGAAAACGTGATCGCAAAGATTTGCCCCCTCCATCTGCGATGGAGGGCAGGCAAACATTCTCCCCATATGTGCGTTTCTTACAGGAAAGGTATTGATACCCCGTATCTGCACAGGTATGAGTGTATTCTCAGCCTCTTGACATATTTACCCAATCCCCGGACATTCCAGGTAATGCATTTCCAATCAGAGGCCATCAGTCCTGTTGTAGGTTATGGGCATCTCGAGGTTCACCCATCCCACCCCTCCCCCATTTGTCTCCTCCCTGCTTCTCGTACATTCTGGATCCTCAACCTGACAGTCAATCTGAGCCACAATTTCCCCTTTAAAACTGTAACAAGCCCCAAAACGTCCCCACCCTCAGGCAGTGTGTCCAAACTGGAGAACCCACCCCAACTTAGCCCTCACGCAGGATGCACCACCCCATACCTGCTGAAGAGGCAACGGCCTCCGTGTAATTTTCCACTATTAGCAGAGGGCTATGGTTCTGGCAAGCCGGTGAGGCTGAGGCACTCAGCCCGCCCAAAGGACCATGGCCCACGTGGAGCAGCCAGCCAATTAGACTACATAATACCCATACTGCAATAATAAGCACCTCCTTGTGAGCTGTCACAGCCTTTAACTTCTCTCCCCTGATTCCAAACGTTGTATGCATACTTATAAAGGTTTTCAAAAACATCATATTAGTAATAATATTTAAGCATTAAAGTAGATGCGCGGCCATACAAGAATGCACAGAAATTCGCTCCCCCAGACCCAGTGAGTCGGCAACCGCTCATTCGCCTTCAGTAGTTTCCCATCCTCTGCCCCTGTTCTCTCGTTATGGCTGCGGAGGCTCATCCGTGTCCGGAATACAGTCAGAATCCTCCAGGGTGCCGTCTGGACAGGCCAGGATCCTGCCGGAACGGCGAATATCATGATTTATCAGTGATTCTGCTGAGTGCCTCCTGGCCCGAGGCCTCCGCCCTAGCCCACCCGATCTGGCCCCTGTTCTCTCCAGGGCAATGTAGTCCCTAGTGTGTCTAGCCAATCATTGGCTGCGGCAGGTGTTGTGAAAAAGTATGCCTTCCCATTGTGCTGGATTTTGAGTTTCGCAGGGAACAAGAGGCTGTATCTCGTATTGTTGTCTCGTAGCCTTTTTTAGTTGCCCAGAAGTCCTTCCGCTAATCCTGTACCTTGCGTTTGTAATCAGGGAATATCATGATCACTTGTCCATTGAACTTTGGGGTGCCATGCGCTCTGGTGTGTTGAAGTATATCATCCCGATCTCTGAAATTAAACAACCGGGCTATTATCGCGCATGGTGGTGCTCCGGGTTTGGGTGGAGGTGCTAGGGCTCTATGCACCTGCTCAATTGTGAAAAAGTTAGATAACTTTTTTGGATGCAATGTATTCAGGATCCAGTCCTCCAGAAAGAGTACCATCGATTGTCCCTCCGCCCTTTCTGGGATCCCAATTATGCAAAGATTATTCCTCCTCAAAAGCCCCTCCATATCTTCAACCTGTTCCTCCAGCTGTGTGGTCTTGGATCTGAGCTCCGTCACCATCTTTTTCAGTGAGGATAGTTCTGATTGTATAGTTTGCACTTCTCCCTCCGTAGCAGTGACCCTGTCTGATATCTTCCGGATGTCTGCGCGAAGCAGCCCTTCTCCTGTGCGACAGTGTCTATCTTGGCTATGGTGAGGTCCCTGGATCCTTTGATCTCAGTCAGTAATTTGGCAAGGGTCTGTGGCCTCCTGTTCCCCGTGTGGGCCTGTGTGTCTACACCCCCGTTGCCCCCTCCGTCTGCAGTGGCATGGCGTAGTTATCTATTTTGTTTGCTTGCACATTCTTGCCTCCTTTATCCTTAGCCATGACCTCCCAATGTCCACACGGTTTGCATGAAGGCCTGATATTATTGAGGCCCAGTAACCCACCAATCACTGACTGCTGTCTCCCTGTATGAGGCCTCACCCCATGGTCCAGGCCCTGGGTGGCTGCCCAGTGTCCACTGTCTCTAACCTGGGCCCTCCTACTCAGGTCTGTCTGGGCCCCCGAGCTGTGTACTCACTGTTGAGATGTGCTGCTGTCTATAACACGCAACCCCAGGGGCCGGGGGATCTCTAGTATGCCACACGCCGTACACCTTGCCAGCCGGCCGGGCCTCAAGAGAACCTCTCTCCTTCCCTTTCGCTCTCAGTCTCGGCCCGGCCGGGGATTTTGCCTCCATGGGGCAAGCTGTGCCACAATCCAGCTCTATTATAGCTGCGTTGGTCTTCCTTCTGTTATCAGCTGAAGGCAGTCCACCGCACACTCAGGGGAGGGAGCCACGCAGTGGACCCCTCGTGCAATATATTGCAAATGACCCCCTCACCTACTTCAGGGAGCTGTGTTCACATCCAATGCACCCAATGATGGGGGACCGCCCCCTTGCAGCCGATTCTTCAGCTCAATTAATTACACCGGGACCTCCGCACCCAGTCTCTAGCTCCATGCAAAGGCAACTCAGGCATGAAGACCATCACATTCCTTTCCTCGGAGGGTGTCTGCGGGTGGCCTACGGATGCCCGCGAGCCTTCTCTCAGGGGAGGGTGGACCGTCGACCCACTGCTCGTTCGTCGCTCACAGCACCCCGGCGCTCAGGCTCATCTGGGGTGTTCTGCCACTCTGGGGCGCCCGCTACGGAGCACCGTCTCCCGCTAATCTCTGGGACCAGCCCGTCACTGCAGCCCGAGGCTTCAGCCACGCCGTGGGCCTCCGGCGCCGATTCCCTTGACAGACGCGGGCCAGATTTTCAAGCAGATGATGGCTCGCAACCTGATCCAGCAAGACAATGCATTGTTCAGGTGGGTTTTAAAAGGATAATGACGGATTTATTCATACCTTGCAGGAGCTCCGGGGCTCTGCGTCTAGATCGCCATCTTGCCTAGCCACGCCCCATCCCAGAAACAAGTTGTTGGTTCATTCTGGTCAAACACTATGGAGGAGTGGGACCTTGACACTCTTTGCAACAACTGGTGGTGAAGCAAGTTGGCCAATAATTGGTGGTTTGTCACTGTCAAATGTTTTAGCTTGAGATGTACCCAAAAGTTTGAAAAGCTTCATCAAGACAGGGATGTAAATTGCAGCCGAACAGAGCTCCACAAGTTCAGATATTTCTTTTTTGCAGCCCCACAGTCTTGAACTTCAAAATTGAAAGCTCAGAGTAGGTCAAACCAATAAGATGAAGCCAATGACCTGGCATGTTTGGCACCTTCAAATAATACTACAGTTGTGAAAAATGTTCAAGCCCTAACTTTCAGAAAAGGTCTGTCACATTTTCACTGGTACTCTAAGAGTTCCTACACTTCCATGGAAGGCTTCTTGAACAGCAGCCCACTTGTTTGAGCACTATGAATGCTAAACGCAGTTCCTGACCAGGTCCACAGCAAAATGTGCCATTGAAACGGATTCCTGGGATTGTTTAGCAGCTTCAGTTCCCTGACTTCACAAAGCTTTCTCCACTCCCATAACACAGGTGGAAGTTTTCACATGAGCAGGCAGAAGAGACGTCCAGTTGTCAGTGGTCTAGTGGTTAATTTCCAGGCAGACACTACTTTGTCTCCAAATCGTTCCTCACTCTCCAGTTGAAGGATAGGCATTCCAACACGGCAAGAAGGCTTTTCTAATAGGTTAGCAAAACCCAGAGGTTTAAGCAAGAGCTAGAGAGAAATATCCCTACAGTTCTCCATCAGCCCTATGGGATTCTAGAAACAGCCCAGGCAGCCTTCTTATTTACCGCTGTAGTGAGCTATTGTTGTTCAGGGAGACATTTTTATGTGGACTCATTCTGTGATTCATGCCAGTTCTTAGGCAAATGAAGCGAAAGTTAATTCTGTTTTACCACAAATCTGTACTTCAAAATAACTCAGTTCATGGTTCAGAAATAACTTTTACAAGTACAGCCATCCCAGTGTCATTTGTACTACAGGAATTCATTATATCAGGGCCTTGATTCCCTTCTGTCCCTCAGCCCTCTCCAAACTCTTCCTAAGTCCCTCTGCTGTCTCCAGTGGATCACAGAATAGTTTCCATTTCCAGATCCCAACTTCCCCTCTGCAATGCTGGGAAGGATTTTGCTGTGGGTAGAATGTCCTTCCTTCCCAAAGAGACCAAGTGAAACACCTACCTTGAAATAGAGATGTTACCTAAGAGTGTCAAAGGCCAATTGTTCCCATTCTGAAGTGCACTGTTCTGCAAGTCTTTAAAGTCAAGAATTTGGACTCTGTTGCTCAGCACTAGATTAGATGTAAGTGAGACAATTAATTATGAGTCTTATCACATCTGCCAGGGATAGGGGCTTAGCCCTTGGCAAACTCTATTGTTAAAGTTCAGACAGGCAATATGACAACTTATACTAGGCGATAAGTATAGCTAATGAAATTTTAATGTATCCATCTTTTCCCTCATATGTATTTATCTACACGTGGAAATTTCACATTGGCACCATTTCTTTAAAAAGTTAGTAAAATAAAGTTGCTGCCTAATAAGTTTAAGCAGAGGCCTCTGCAGACTGTGCAAAGTTCTTTCAGGCATGTTACAGTTCATAGATGTAAGTAGGAAGAACGTCTCCTTTAAACTTACATTCGGATTTAAGGATCATGTGCAAAACCTCAATCAACATTTACAGCAAACTAGCTATACTATGAAATATGCTAGGTTAATAACAATAATATTTACCATGCTTAGGGAATTACATGTACATCTCCCCCCAAGTGTGGACATAAAGATAGTACTCGTAAATGCCATTTGTGAATTCAATTCAAAATGTATTTAAAGATTTGGATCTGCAATGAGGTCCACGTAAAATATACATACAGTTATTACAAAATGAATATAATAAAATATAAGCTCAATTCATTTCTCAGACCATGGAGGTATTTTAAAACAACCAGCATATTTGATTAAACAGTAAAAACAACAAAGCATGAAAGTTAAATATATTCTAATTTTTAAGCAAAAACACTTTAAAATGGAAGCAACTACATGTGCAAAATTCAAAATAGTATACCGCTATGTATAAGAACAGCTTCTTAAGGAAATCAGCTTTTAAATATAAGAAAGAGAGTGGGAGTACAATAAATCCCAAATGTGCAAAGAACAGTTGAATAGCAGCCATAACATGTGCAGGTTTTAAATAGCAGCAGGAGAATGGGAGTACAATAAATCATAAATGTACAAAGAACAGTTGGATAGCAGCCATAACATGTGCAAAATACAATCTAAAAAGAAATGAGTACTAAGGGGGTCGTTAGGATGGCGGGCGGACTTTAGTCCGCCCGCCATCCTAGTGGTAACGGGATCGGCCGCCTGCCATGCGGTGGTCCCGAACCCCTGATTAGGATGCGACCACCACCCTGGCGGTCGCATTCCGCAGATTAACATTGTGGCGGGTGCTGCTCACAGCAGCACCCGCCGCAATATCAAATTGCCATGTTGTGCATTTCCATGCACAACGTGGCAGGCACCGCGCGGTGCCTGCCACCTTGTGCATGGAAATGGAGGGGGGGTACCATGGGTACCCCCCAATCCCCCTGGGGCCCGCAATGGGCCACTTAAGCAATTCCCCACCACCCTTTCCATGGCGGCATCGCCGCCATGGAAAGGCCAAACACCGCACACATCATAATATGGATGGCGGTGCCTAGCAGGCACCGCCACCATATTAGAGTCCCAAGTCCGCCCGGCCGGCAATAGGAACGATTGCCGACCGGCGGAAAAGTGGCGGACGCACTTTGCGTCTGCCGCAATACCCCCGCCATTATAAGATGGCGGGGTATTACTCGTTACGATGGCGTAACGGTCGCCACCCACGCCACCCACTTAAAGACACAGAGGCCCTACAATTAACAACATAATTGGAGGGAGAGCCGTGTATCTAAAAGGAAAACCTATTAAAAAGTTAAAATGCAGAGTAAAATATGTTCATAAACTCTTTAAAAAAGTTCAATAATTTTACACAAGCTGCTTCATTCTTCGGACAAAAGGGAAATTCACGGGCTGATGTTACATTTCTGATACAGTTTTGTAAAAACCTCGGACGAAGCCAACGACGATGACACAGAACCAATGCTGGGCAGACAAACAAGACATGATCTAGGTTCTAAATGCCCGAATCACATAAGCTACAGATTTTTCCATTTTTCATGCAGTGATACCAATTTCCTGTTAGGTCATTTAGAGGTAAAAGGTTCCTGCGACATAGGGTAAGTCATCGTCGAATGCTATGTTCTAGGTTCCAAGTTAGGTATTTCTGAGGAATTCTCGGTGTATTCGACCTGGCTATTATCTTTAGCCTTTCTTTTGAATTGCAAAATGTAATATCTCTATCATAAATAATCTTACAACTTGTAGTTTTTAAAAAGGATTTAAATTCTAGAGGCGGGAGGGTAAACACTGACTCTAACCTGTGCACAAAAAACTTTAAGTGCCAGAGAAAAGTCATGAGAAAAAGAAAATGTACCTATAATACCTCCAAAAATTTCTTGACACATGAAACCTCTTAGTGTGCATAACTCACTATTTTTTAACTGATATCCCCAATGGAGAATCCTGGCTAATCCTTGAATAAAGGAGCTTGTCAAGCCAAATTCCAATCTAACAGCTGCTATTGGGACTAGAGTGTTAAAATTACATAATTTACGTAAAATCTGGCCTTCAGTCATATCTAAAAAACTCCAGTCCTTCACTGGAATTGATTCAATAGCATAAAGCAAAGTCGGAGGAATTTTTGCTTTAAAGACAGTAAGCAGATGTAAAAAATGTCTTCGACCCATTGCGCTATAAAAAATATGCAGGCCATTTGCATGAGATGCCGCTTTACAAGAACTGTGTTTGATATGAGGTTTATTCTTCGTATTGCCCGATATTACTTTCCCTAAATAGAGGAAGGAATCTACCAACTCCAGCTTTTCAGGACCAATTTTCCAATTAAAATTACATAATGTTCTACTTCTGTTACATTTCATAATTAAAACTTTACTTTTAGAAACATTGATCTTCAAGAAGTGTGCCATTGTGTATTTCTGTAATGACATCAGCTTTTTATTCAGCCCATTAGGGGTTAGATCCATCACTGCTATATCATCTGCATACAGGAGGCATGCAAAAGAATGGCTGCCTATCTTCGGTGCATCTCCCTGTAGATGAGAAAAACAATCAGGAAGATCTACTATTTACAAGGTAAAAAGCAGCGGAGCTAATAGACAGCCTTGTTTCAGACCATTTTCTGTAGGTATTACAGGTGATAAGCCTTGATTTCCTCCCATTAATACCTCGCACCATGTTTGAGGGTGTAGGGCAATAGTTAAAGATAACAAAGGAGAAGGCACTACCATTTTATATAATTTTCTCCACAATAGTGGCCGGTCTGCCTTATCAAAGGCCGTTGAAAAACCTATAAAGGCCGTATATATATTTGACCTACACAAAATCGTGTATTTCTCCTCAATTAACTTCAACATTGAGATGTTATACAGGGTGGAGTGATTTTTCCTAAAGCCTGCTTGTTCTATAGGGAGGACCTTCTTCTCCACCACCCATTCAGTGAGGTCATCAAGAATACTACGAGCAAATATTTTTCCCACCGCATCTAATAGAGCTATTTGTCGGTAGTTGCCCGGATGATATCTATGGCCCTTTTTGTACAGAGGGATTAGAATACTTTCAGACCAGGATGGAGGCGTCTCCCCCTGTGAGTAGCAAAAATCAAACAGTGTAGTTAGATAAATAGCCCACAACATAGGTTCCTTTTTAATTACTGTCATGAGAATTTCATCAGGACCCATTGCTCCTGAGGCTCTAATTTTTTTTAATAAATCCTACCACTTCACTCGTTGAGGGTGCATAGCTGAATTCAGGAATATTAAACAAATAGGGTATAGCAGAGGCAAGGCCGATAGGATTAGGGTTCGCAGAGTAAAGATCTACTAGATGGGATTTCCATTCCTCTTCATTAATAGGAATGGGAAGTGATTTTACTCTTGTGTCGCAGCAATCAGCGATTATTCCCCAATACCTTTTAGAGTTATTTTTGAGGCCGCTTCTTTAACTGTACCCAATCGCAATCTTCCTTTATTTGCTTTAAGGAGCGTTTTTTCCTCTGTCTTTTCCTCTTTAGTAGATTTATTAATTTACTACGTTCGAGAGAAAAATTCAGGAACTGAGCCCTCACTAATTTATTTATATCCCTATTTAAAGAGAGTATTGGGTTAGAATGCGGTCTCAGTTTAGCTGGAGCGTACGAGGATTTACATGATGTAGCCAAAGTACTTATATTACGACAAAAGGCTTAAAATAAAATGGATTGAGGAGAATAACATTCAGCCATTATTAAATGCTGCTGATCTTCTATCAGATCTGTTAAATTCTCCTTTAATTTAGAGGTAGCTAGGATATTCCAATGGATTCTACCATTTGTTGCATTAAAGCCTACTGTGCTATCTTTAAAATTCCAGGAACCTACCTTAGCACAAGTAGACTCAAATTTAGAGCAGATCAACATATGATCGCTAAAATCATTTTCCAAAATGTCCATACTTATGAGCTTACAAAAGGAATCTGCAGAGACAATTAGATAATCTATAATAGTTCTCCCAGTAGGCGCCTTATGTGTATACTTTGCTGGTATATCGTTTTCTAGCCTCCCATTGGCAATTATAAAATCCAAACTTCTCAGACCTTCAAGTAATATAGCTCCTCTTTTATCAGTCCGGCTATTGTTCGGGAAGTGAGCGGGGGGGCATGTTTAAAGCTTCATTTTTAGGGGCGTTAGCAAATAGCCTTATGCTATGGGAAGAAAATTTCGAATTCAAATCTCCAACCAACATTAAAAACCTGCAATCTTCATTTTCCAAAGTAGTGGAGATAAAAACAAATAGATCTTTTAATAAATAAGAGTAAGATGCATCGGGAGGTAAATATGCATTTACAATCAGCAGAGTATCTGGATGATCTTGATCACCCTTAAAATCTAGCTTAATCGCCTGCATTAAGTTAGAGGCATGAAAGAATACTTTATATGACCATCTAAGACTTGTACTTAGTAATATAACAATACCTCCTTAAGCATGTCCTCTATTCACAGGGAGCGTGGGATGGCTCAGCACTATATAGTTCTCAATTGACCAGTTCTTTGAGCTCCAGGTCTCTTGTAGACATATTATGTCAGCACTCTGCTCTTTCAAAAATAAGAGTTTATTTTTATTGGTGCTTAAGCCGGCTGCGTTCCAAGAAATCAAGTTGAGACTCTTGCTAGGAAGAGATCCCATATTTTAAGCCTGAGGATCTATTTGTATTTAAGGCCCCTGCTACCCAACTCCACTTCTTATCTTCCTCATCTGGAGACGGAACATAGTGGTTCTTTTTTCCTGTGTGAAGCGAAACTCTCCTTCCCTCTTTACCAAGGGAAACCTGTAATATATTCTCTCTCTCCAGGTGCGGCAGATCCCTTATGGGGATATCTGGAAGGGTATTAAACTGCCGATTATAAATCGCTTTTTTTAAGGCTGGTTCCTCTTGAGGTAACAGAACATCAATGCCACAGCATCGTAATTTATCGCAGTTAGACATTATCAGTTGAGAGATAACATTAGATGCAAACGTTACTCTTGGATTATTATATTTTTTAACCTGAACCAGGGCGAGGTCATTGCCCTGGATCATTTGGAGGTCAGGAATTTCGGCAAAGCAACTCAATAAAAATGACCTGTTCATATACGGTTCATGATCAAAAGTAAAAGAAAAATCTAAAATATGAAGTACAGAAAGTGAGTGACTAGCTTGACAAGTTACCCCAGGAACAATTTCAGTAGAATTATAAATAATATATCTACCTAAGGAGGAAGCAAATAACGGGGCATTGGGATTCAAGTTACTCTGTACTATAGAAAGAACACTTGGATCTAATACGGTTACATTGTGAGAGGATTGAAATGGGGCACGAGGATTTAATAGAGGTGAGCGAGGTCCCAATAAATTAATTTCTGCTTGTCCGTCTTCCTTCTTTAATGTGTTCGGATCAGAGTTCAATGATAAATTTAAAATTAAATTAGGGTCGAAGAGTAGCCGTTTTGCCCTCTTTTATTTATCCTTCGACATTTTTCCCTTTTTTCCTTCTTCTTCTTCCTGCCAACAATGATTTTTTTGTTCTTAATATCTTTTTCTTTAGAAGGGGAGCAACCAGCTTTTATTTCCCCCACTATGGGATGCTCAGGATGTTTTACACCAGTTTTTAGAAAAATAGGAAAAACTTTTCGTATTGAATTCGATATTTCCTTCTTTGGTTGCTGACAGGGCGAAGAAGCAATTACTGGAACGGCGTCCTCAGATTCGAAAAGCTGTTGTAGGGAAGAAAGCTGTAATTCTTCGAATATATCTACATTTTCTTTATCTTTAAATTTATTTTTATTTTTTCTACTAAAAGAGGGCTTACCAGCCTGAGCACCAAAGTCTCGCCCTTTAGCAAAATAGAGAGAGCATGTTTGAGTAGGTTTGACTTGATTGAAATTATCCTTCAAAGGTAGGGAAGAAGGGATCCCCTTTCCGGGATTGGGCTCACAAGAAGGAAGTAGGTTGGCTTTACCATGCGAGGGTCTTTGTTTAGAGTCAAAGAACTTAGTCAACGCCAAAAGTGAATCCAGGATATAATCAGAATTACTTACTGATTTCTCCATTAAGGTTAACATAGAAGACAAAACTCTTTCCAGACAATGTAAGGATTCACACATCAACATTTTTGACTCTGGATTATTGATTAAGGGATGAAAGCTTGAAGACAAATCAGGAGTAGCAGACCCCCTTGAATTTAATGTACTTGTTCCACTGGGTGTGCTACTAAACAACTGCATCTTAATGGGGAGATCCTGAGGGAAATCCCCTGAATTTGGGTACGGCGAGCTGTCACGATTAAGAATCCTGGACGACTCCTAAATAGGGGCCTGGGAGAACTTTGGAGTAAGATTTATATTAATATTAAGGTCTGGGAGCGTAAAGTCTTCCAACATAGGGTCTCCCTCATTTGTGTCTGGACCTTCAGGCTGGGTAACTCTGTTAACAAGGGAGTGGATGGTAAGATTTGCCAGCAAAGAGTCTTCCGCCCTAGATTTAGAACAAGACACATCCCTAAGCCGGGACTCTTCAATTTTAGGAGAAGGGATAGTAGGTATTACTGGAGATGATTTTCCAGGATCCACGTTAACCTCTCCAGGAGGTTTAGGCTCCAGCATCCTTGTGTTTGAACTTATCTCTTTTTAGGGAAGAAGGTGGAGATGGCGTTAAAACCTTTCAAGGTGCTTATTTGTACTGAGTTATTCCTTAGAGGATTAGCTTTCATTTTTTGCACGCTCTTATATATATCAATCTCCCAGAGCGCAATTTCTTTGCGGTCATTTCTTAGTCAAACCTGGAAGGCAGCCGCACTTGCGGTGAAAGCCCCACGCAGGCGCTTGCGTAATCCTTAGGGGGGATGGAGGAAGCAAGTGAAATGTACAATGATACAGTGGTGGTCTAAAAAGGTCTGGAAAGGTGGGGGCGATATAAAGAGTGTTGCACCCACTGGCTCACCCACTGACTCACTGTACCTCCACCATGTCTCTCTCATCCTTGCTTCTACAGCTCCTTTTCAGCCCCTCAGCACCCCTCCGTGCTTATACTTTCCGTTGGGAGGCAGAAGCTGTAGGCAAAAGTTATAAAATCGGGCCTCGATGATCTTTCCAGGTGGGGGGTAGCAGGCAGGCAAGTGGGGACAATACAACACACCTACAGGCCGCTCCCGATCCAAATTGGGGCACCTGCGCAGGCTGCCGGGTCACACGCTTACTGGCCACCCGCTAATGGTGGCTGCGCTTGCTAAAACCTCTGCTCCCAAAAAAAAGCTGCAATGTTGGCCCACCACCATGAAGACTCTCAAAGGATCATAACACGTAGGGGCCAAATCAGTGGTCTCTTCGACAGTCTCTGTGATGTAAGAGCCGCTCCTCTGCGCTGACTCCACCCACTCAAGTCCCAAATCGCATCTCTCACGAGCACTGCCCTGCTCGCTCTGCACTTGCCACTGCAAAACAGAGCTCCAAACGGCAAAGGTGCTCAATGTTCTTTGTTGGTGCAAAGGCTCACAAACACTGTCCTGCTCACTCAAGTAGCACAAGTAGCACAAGCAAACAAAGCAAATAAAGCCCCAAATGATGTCGGTGCTCAGCAGTCTCCGCCAACACAAGTGCTCTTGGTTCCGGTCGCCACAGCCGTGGTCACGGCCGCTGCTGCAGGAGGCTCTGAGAGGCCGAAAGGCTGTGAGCGGCGGTGGCACACCGCGCCTGGCACTGAAATAGACAGCACCGGCAGCACCAGCAGCGGGAGTGTCCAACACGGTCCTCAGAGGAGTTGTGGAGGAGTTACGGCTGCAGTCACGGTGAGGCGAAGTCTGCAATGGCTCTACACCACTTTCCCAACGGCCGCAACACTGCAGCCCCGCTAGCTCGTTCGCTCGCTGGTCCTCAGTCTCTTTTGCATTCATGGTCTCTTGCTTCTTTTAATCGAAAAGATCTTCTGGCTGCAGATAATTTACAGCAAATGTAGAATCGCTGTGTTCGCCACTACTGCTGTGTTCGCCGCTTTTGGCTTGGGCTCGAGGCTCGCAGCTCTTCTGGTGCTCTGCTGGTGCTGTGCTCAGCTCTGCTGCAAGACAGAGCATGGCACAAGGCAGGACGAGATGCGGCGATGATGAAAAGTGGGGCTGACAGGAACACTCTGGGGTGCCGAAACTCAGTCACGCTTGGCCACCCGGCCTCCCGCTGCTGAATGCAGGATCATAGGGGCTCCCACCACAAAAAATCAAGAATCAGCAGGAGCCGGCGGGGGCCAGCGGTGGGGCGCGGTAGAGTACCGTGAGGCAGCAATTCGGCGTCCCTCTCCTCGCTCGCTTGCTCGCTTGCTTGCGGTGTCTCGCAGCGTCGGGAAAACATGGAAAACGTGGAACCGATCAGCACAGTTAAACTGTCTCGTACATTTTGCACTGAAAAACAACATTTGTGAATTCCCAAGTAGTAAACTTAGACGTTTGGTCTAAGTTTAGACCAAAACATCTAATCTTACCTTTGTGAATTTAGCCCTTTCTTTCTATGTGCAAAGTCTCCGCACTTATAAATATACTACTTGTAAAGCCCTTTCTTAATAGCAAAGAATCATATACTTGCACAAAAGTGTACGTTTACCTTTGTGAATCAGGCCCCAAGGGTCTCTACAAAGAACTTTCTACATACAAAAAGGCAGTTATAAAGAGTGCATAAACCACTGTGAGAAGGGTTATGTTAATGTTAAAAATAATTTATAAAGCGCACGTACACCAGGTGGCTTCATGGCGCTATAGAGAGACTTCAATTGCTATCCGATAGACATCAGTCATAGGCCTGTCTAAAAAGCCATGTTTTGAGGGACTTCCTAAACTGCAGAAGGTTTGTGCAAGACCGGATCTCCAGTGGAAAAGAATTCCATAGTTTGGGGGCAAGAACCGCGAATCTGCGGCCTCCTTGACGCACCCGCTTGAATGACGGAGTGGTAAGAAGTGAGAGGTGAGCGGAGCGTAAGTTACGTGTAGGGGTATGCTTGGAAATCAGGCAGTTTATAAATACAGGATTATTGCCTTGTAAAGATTTAAAAATAAGGCAGCCTGTTTTAAAGGCACAGCGCTGGGCAACAGGAAGCCAGTGCAGTTCCTTCAGTAAGGGAGTCGCTGATTGCCATTTCGGTTGTCGAAGGATCAGTCGGGCTGCATGGTTTTGAACCATCTGAAGCCGTTTTAGCAGGTAAAGAGGCATGCCCAGGTACACCGAGTTGGCGTAATCAAGATGTGACAGGACCGTGGCTATTACGACCTGGATCAGGGCTTCCTGAGTAAGGAGGCGGTGTATCTTCCTGATCTTACGCATTTGGAAAAAACACTTAGAGATGACCGCACCGACCTGAGTTTTTAGAGAGAGGTCATTGTTAAGGGATCTTGTTCAAGTGTTTTAGCCGAAGGGGACGGGGAGGGTGGGGGTCCTAGCTCTGGAGGCCAATAATGGGGACCCCAATATTTTTGGCAGTCCCCGGTGAGAACAAGCTCTGTCTTACCAGGGTTCAGTTTAAGATGATTGAGGTCCATCCATTGTTGAATGTGCCGCATTGTAGCCTGAAAGTCTATGACTGATTTGTGTGAGTTGTCGATTCTGAAAAGAAGTTGGAGGTCGTCTGCGTAATTAAAAACAGTTACCTTCATATCTTTGAGGGACTGAATCAGAGGGGCAATATAGAGATTAAATAAATGAGGAGAGAGAGCCGAGCCCTGTGGGACACCGCAGGTAATTTTACGGGGGAGGCTGAGAAGTGACCCTGGCGGACGGCCTGAGAGCGATCTTCCAAAAAGGAAGCGAGCCAGAGAGCCGCTGTACCTTGGATACCAGCATGTTTGACACGGTCGAGCAGAATAGTATGGTCGACCGTGTCAAAGGCGGCAGAAAGGTCCAGTAATACCAGTGCCTGAGGGGAACATCTATCTGAGTTGTCCCGGAGAGTATCCAGGACAGCAAGTATTACCGTTTCAGTAGAATGGGCCGGCCGGAAACCTGCCTGATAAGGGTCCAAATATTTAGATTCCTCCAGAAAGTTAGAGAGACATTTAGCTACATGGGCCTCCAAAATCTTCGCCAAAAAAGGAAGCAAAGAAATCGGGCGGTAGTTAGACAGAAGCACGGGATCCGCTCCAGGTTTTTTTAGGAGGGGTACCACTGTGGCTTTCTTGAAAGCCTGGGGAACTTGGCCAGATGAAAGTGACTCGTTCAGAAGAGCCAGTGCGGGGCCAGGAAAGACTGCAAGGCAGTCCTTTAATATATGTGGCGGGCAACAGTCAGAAGGTGCACCTGATTTGACTTTTATAAGGAGATCCTGGAAAGTCTCCACTCTGATAGCAGGAAAGCAGCTGATACTATAGTTGTTACTATGCACGACGGAAGGGTTTTGGATGGGAGAGTACTTAGGAATACTAGCTTTAATAGTAATAATTTTTTCAATAAAGTAGTCATTTAACGAATCGCATAGTGTTTGGGAGGGTATAGCCTTCAAAAGAATTCTCTCAGGATTGGCTAATTCATTAATGATGGAGAAGATTTCTTTAGAGCTATTGTTGGACTTCACTATGCGCGCAGAGAAATGAGCGGCTTTGGCCATAAGAATGCTCCTCTTAAATTCCTTCCGAGCTGTGATATAGAGGAGTTTTTTATCGAGGGAGTAATTCGATCGCCACTGCCTCTCAAGTTGGCGCACTGCCAATTTCTGGGTTTTAAGTTCAGGGGAGAACCATCGCTGTGCGTCTACACGACGGGCCAACTTAACTTTTTTAAAAGGTGCATGCTTGTCGCTGGCATTAAGTAGCCACTCGGATATGTGCATTTCCGATGCATTAATGTCAGTGCCAGGGGAAGGAGTAGTGCTAGACAGTGTATCAAGAAAATCTTTTTTGTTAACGTTATTCCATTTCCTAGCATAGCTACCCTCGGCCGTGTTGATTTTCTCGGTGGCCGGAAGAGCATATGCAAATTTTATTAAATAGTGGTCAGACCAAATGCAAGGGGCAATTAAAGGAGTAGAAATGGTCAGACCAAAAGTCCAGACTTGATCAAGGACATGCCCTTTTAAATGAGTAGGGGACGAGATTTGTTGAGTAAAATTCAGATTTGTAAGAAGATCAGTCATCTCAGCTGATTGTGCCCCTTCCTGTGGGTCATTGAACCAGTAGTTAAAATCTCCCACAAGAAGGACCTTGGCAAGATCAATCATGAGTTTGGCCATCTGTTCACTGAGTGAGAGAGGGAAGAAGGGCATCTGATAAGGTGGTCTGTAGATTAACACACAGACAAAGGAGTCATTGACAGATTCAAAATGTACTACTATATTCTCTGTCTCTTTAAGGGAAAGACATGTCAGAGAGCAGAACTTAAAATCCGTATGAATGATGGCTGCCACCCCCCAGATTTACCAGGTGGACGGTTGGCAAAAATGATATAGTAATTGGGGGGTAAGGCTGCCAGCATATCAGGGGCAGAGTCGACAGTAAGCCAGGTTTCAGTCAGTAGTAGAACATCAGGTTTATCAGTAGTCAATAGAAGAAATATATCTAACTGATGTCTAACTAGGGAACGGGTGTTAAGGTAATGGATCGATAGAGGCCTAGCTTCGAGTTTAGCCTGGCTATGTAAGATGTGCTTGGGAATGTTAGAGGTCTGTATTTCTGGAAAGATGCTTCGGTTAATAAGAATTCCATGTTTAGATATAAGTGATAGAATTTCACAGGCAGGGTGCAGATGGATGAAATGCAAGGTTTTTAATGTTTCCGAGGAGTAGCTAGTAAGTTGGGCATGGCGAATGGACCCTTGACCCGGATGGGCGCGGACGGGCGCAGACGGGCTTGCCTTTGGCGCGCCTTTGGTGCGCCAACGGCGCGCCCGCTGCGCGCGTCCGCTGCGCTCCCGCGCTGCGAGCTGCATTTAGCTCCGTTCCCCGCTCTCAGCTCCACCCTCTTGCAGCGTGATTGGCTGCTGCCGGGGGAGTCACTAGGAGCCACAAGGGGCCGGAGACAGTCGACTTAGGCGTGGGGGCGATATCAAAGAACGTAGCTCAGCATCAAATTCAAGGTACAATTTTAAAAAAGAGACGAAAATGATTTTAAAAAGACAATATGTTAAAAGTAAACACAGCACTTTAGCCGGTCATGAGCGATACCAGATAGCAGGGAAAGCCTAATGTTGATCTCCCGCGCTGCGAGCTGCATTTAGCTCCGTTCTCCGCTCTCAGCTCCACCCTCTTGCAGCATTGATTGGCTGCTGCCGGGGGAGTCACTAGGAGCCACAAGGGGCCGGAAACAGTCGACTTAGGCGTGGGGGCGATATCAAAGAACGTAGCTCAGCATCAAATTCAAGGTACAATTTTAAAAAAGAGACGAAAATGATTTTAAAAAGACAATATGTTAAAAGTAAACACAGCACTTTAGCCGGTCATGAGCGATACCAGATAGCAGGGAAAGCCTAATGTTGATCTCCCGCGCTGCGAGCTGCATTTAGCTCCGTTCCCCGCTCTCAGCTCCACCCTCTTGCAGCGTGATTGGCTGCTGCCGGGGAGTCACTAGGAGCCACAAGGGGCCGGAAACAGTCGACTTAGGCGTGGGGGCGATATCAAAGAACGTAGCTCAGCATCAAATTCAAGGTACAATTTTAAAAAAGAGACGAAAATGATTTTAAAAAGACAATATGTTAAAAGTAAACACAGCACTTTAGCCGGTCATGAGCGATACCAGATAGCAGGGAAAGCCTAATGTTGATCTCCCGCGCTGCGAGCTGCATTTAGCTCCGTTCCCCGCTCTCAGCTCCACCCTCTTGCAGCGTGATTGGCTGCTGCCGGGGGAGTCACTAGGAGCCACAAGGGGCCGGAAACAGTCGACTTAGGCGTGGGGGCGATATCAAAGAACGTAGCTGAGCATCAAATTCAAGGTACAATTTTAAAAAAGAGACGAAAATGATTTTAAAAAGACAATATGTTAAAAGTAAACACAGCACTTTAGCCGGTCATGAGCGATACCAGATAGCAGGGAAAGCCCAATGTTGATCTCCCGCGCTGCGAGCTGCATTTAGCTCCGTTCCCCGCTCTCAGCTCCACCCTCTTGCAGCGTGATTGGCTGCTGCTGCCGGGGGAGTCACTAGGAGCCACAAGGGGCCGGAAACAGTCGACTTAGGCGTGGGGGCGATATCAAAGAACGTAGCTCAGCATCAAATTCAGGGTATCAAAGGGTATGAGAAGAATCTTGGGCAGTACAATGTGAAACAGAACGCATTGTTTTTCCCAACAGAATACATACAAGCCTAATATACAAGTTTGCAAAGCAGTAGTTTTTTACAGTTGTGCAACATCCTGAGCATTTAGAGCCATGCAGCCCTTTTTGAAGAAATTACACTGTCCACAGAGCATGGACTATGTGGGTAAGACTGCAAAAATGTTCCCTCTCTGTATTTTTCAAGTGGTGATATCTAGCTTATGGTCTAAATTATTTTATTGTAGAGTTAGTGCATATGATGTAGACCGCTCAACGTATTCAACAAGAACTGACAAAGTCAATAGGTCTGGTTACGGCTAGCAGTCTTTTTGGCTTTTTCAATGCTTGTTTTGCATTTTTCATAGTTCTTGCAAAACATTATTTTTGAGAAACTGTTGAGCCCCTGCCAATATAAACAAGCATTGCCAAAGCCAATAGGTCACACCTATGCGCAAGCTATTGCTTTTCCATTGATTTAGGCCATGTTGTACAGTAGCGTGGCTGCTGTTCAGTATGGCTAAAAGCTAGTATAAAGTTGGTATAGAGTGGACAGTCATATATTAGAGTGGTGCAGAATAGAGTGCCAGAGAGCTGAGTGAAGTGGAGTAGAGTGGCGGTAGTAGAGTGGCATGGAGTAGAGTGGGATCAAGTTGCATCGAGTAGAGTGGCATTTAGCGGCATAGAGTGTCATAGAGTGGAGTGATGTGGTGTAGAGTAGAGAGGTGTTGAGGGGAGTGGCACAGAGTCAAGTTGCCTAGAGTGGCATAGAGAAGAGCGGAGTAGAGTTGCATAGAGTAGTGTGGCACAGAATGGAGTAGTGTGGAGTGACATAGAGTGGCATTCTCTGGAATGAAGTGAATTAGAGTAGAATAGAGTAGAGTAGAGTAGAGTGGAGTAGAGTAGAGTAGAGTAGTGTGGAGCAGAGTGGTGTAGAGAAAAGTGGTGTTGAGTGGAGTGATGTTGAGTAGAGTACAGTAGAGTAC
Organism: Calotriton arnoldi; assembly: GCA_963921515.1. Taxonomy (NCBI): domain Eukaryota; kingdom Metazoa; phylum Chordata; class Amphibia; order Caudata; family Salamandridae; genus Calotriton; species Calotriton arnoldi. The sequence goes on along the minus strand of CAWUFW010010191.1, from coordinate 155,792 downwards.
AGTGGCATATAGTAGGTTGGAGTAGAGTAGAGTGGTTTGGAGCAGAGTTGAGTGACATGAAGCACAGTGACGTAGAGTGGTGTGAAGTGGCATAGAGAAGAGTGGAGTGGTTTAGAGTGAAGTGGAGTGGTGTATAGTGATGTAAAGTAGAGTGATGTAGAGTAGAGTGGAGTAGAATGGTGTAGAGTGGTGCAGAGTAGAGTGGAGAAGAGTTCCGTAGAATAGAGTGGCATAGAGTATAGTGGCATAGAGTAGCATTGTGTGGAGTGGAGCAACATAGAGTAGGGTAGAGTGGACTGGCATAGAGTAGAGTAGTAGAGAGTAGAGTAAAATAGCATTGTGTGGAATGGAGTAGAGTGGCATACAGCAGAGTGGCATAGAGTAGAGTGGCATAGAGTGAGGTGTAGTAGAGTGGTGTGGAGTAGAGTAGAGTGGAGTGAAGTGGCATAAAGTGGCATAGAGTAGTGTGGTGTTCAGTGGCATGAAGTGGTGTGGCATAGAGTAGAGTGGCATAGAGTAGCATTGCATAGAGTGAAGTGCAGTGGCATGTAGCAGAATGCACAGAGTGGGTAAGAGTAGAGTGGCATTGAGTGGAGTGGCATAGAGTGCCGTAGAGTGCAATTGCGTGGAGTGAAGTGGCATAGAGTAGTGTGGCACAGAGTAGAGTGGCATAGAGTGGTGTAGAGTGGGGTAGAATGGCATAGAGTAAAAAGGAGTTGCATAGAATAGAGTGGTGTGGAGTGCCGTAAAGTGTAGTGGCGTTGAGTACAGTGGAGTAGCATGGCGTAGAGTGGAGAGGAGTGGTGTAGTGTAGAGTGGCGTAGAGTAAAATGGCATAGAGTGGTGTGTTGTGGAGTAGAGAAGAGGGACTTGAAATACAGTAATGTAGCATGGCTTTGAGTGGTGTAGAGTAGAGTGGAATGGCGAACAGTGGAGTGGAGTGGCATAGAGTAGAATGACAGAGTGGAGTAGAGTGGCATACAGTGGTGTAGAGTAGAGTGTCATGGAGTAGCGTGGTATGCAGTAGAGTGGTGTAGAGTAGCGTAGAATGGCATTGTGTGGAGTAGAGTGGCGTAGAGCAGAGTGGACTGGCATAGAATAGAGTGGAGTAGAGTAGCGTGGAGTAACATAGATTGGAGTGGCATAGAATAGAGTGGCATTGAGTGGTGTTGAGTGGCATAGAGTGGAGTGTGGAAACAGTGGATTGCTGTGGCAGAGAGTGATGTAGAGTGCAATTGTGATGAGTGAAGTGTAGTGGAGTGGCAAAGAGTCGTTTGGCACAGAGCAGAGTGGCATAGAGTGGGGTAGAGTGACATGGAATGGAGTAGAGTGGCATGGAGTAGAATGGAGTGGCATAGAATAGAGTGGTGTGGACTGGTGTAAAGTGTAATGGCGGTGAGTACAGTGGAGTAGCATGGCGTAGAGTGGAGAGGAATGGTGTAGGGTAGAGTGGTGTAGAGTAGAATGGCATAGAGTGTGTGGAGAAGTGTGGCTCAATGGTTAGAGCGGCAGACCCTGATGCAGAGATCTGGCCCGGGACCAGGGTTCAATTCCCGCCTCAGCGGGTCTTGGGCTCAATTTCCTCGGACCTGATAATTCTCGCCTCGGTGCCTATTCTAATCATGGGTCCCACTCTGCAACTCTGGGCAATAGCTTGCTTAATCTCCACAACGGCCCCAACAGCGCTGGGATGCCTGGCTTCACCCTGGGGGTGCCCAGGAGTGGACATTTCACAGGGAAAAGCCAGGAAGGGTTCCACAGCGGTATGCGTACAGCGCCTGGACACCCCTTTGGGGGTATGGGTGCGCTTTACAAGTACAAATTTCATTTCATTTCATTTCATAGAGTGGGATGGAGTGGTGTAGAGTGGTGTGGTGTGGAGTAGAGTGGAGTGACTTTGAATACAGTAGTGTAGCGTGGCTTGGAGTGGTGTAGAGTGGAAAGGTGAACAGAAGAGTAGAGTGCCATAGAGTGAAGTGCAGTGACATAGGGCAGAATGCACAGAGTGGTGTAGAGTGGCATAGAGTTGAGTGAAGTAGAGTGCCATAGAGTGCTGTAGAATGCCATTGTGTGGGGCGGAGTGGAGTGGCACAGAGTAGAATGGCATAGAGTGGAGTAGAGTGGTACAGAATGGAGTAGAGTGGCATAGAGTGGAATGGAGTGGCATAGAATAGAGTGGTGTGGAGTGGCATAAAGTATAGTGGTGTAGAGTACAGTGGAGTAGCATGGCATATAGTGGAGTGACGTAGAGTGGAGTGGTGTAGGGTAGAGTGGCAAAGAGTAGAATAACATAGAGGAGGTGGAGTGGAGTAGAATGGCGTGGAGCAGAGTCGAAAGACTTGGAGTGCAATAGTGTTGAGTGGTGTTCAGTGGTGTAAAGTGGAGTGGAATGGCGAACAGTAGAGTGGAGCAGAGTAGAATGACATAGACTGGAGTGGAGTGACATTCAGCAGTGTAGAGTAGAGTGTCATGGAGTAGAGTGGCATACAGTAGAGGGGCATAGAGTGCTCTAGATAGGTATTGAGCAGAGTACAGTGGCATAGATTAGAGTGGATTGAGTATAATACAGTGGCGTTGAGTATGTGTGGATTTGAGTGGTGTAGAGTGGAGTGTCATAGAGTGGAGCTCATAGAGTGGAGTGAGGCATACAGTGGATTACCGTGGCATAGAGTAAAGTGGCAAAGAAAAGAGTAGACTGATGTACAGAAGGGTGGAGTGACATAGAGTAGAGTGCCCCCAACATCTCGCTTTTGCAACCAGGATAAAGTATTTTTTTTCACCGGGCCTGTGTGAGTTCTTTAGCCGGCCTATGCGCCATCATGCGCCTGAACTACAGAGTTTGCCCCGGTCCAGAGAGACCAGATAACCCTATTGGGGCTTATTGCTTCTAAGCGCTAGAAGTCTTTTTAAATCTTTAAAAATTCATAATTCGACTTCTAATTATTTAATTTTTGTCATTGTGGTCTTGATTTATTTATAAAATTATTGTCTATTTTTCTAAACCTGTATGGAGTCTTTTTGTGGTGTTTTCATTGTGTTACTGTGTGTTGCACAAATACTTTACACATTGCTTCTTTAGATAAGCCTGCCTGCTCTGAGCCAAGCTACCAGAGGGTGATCACAGATTATCTTTTAGTGTGTATCTAGCTCACCCTGACTAGAGTGATGGGCCCGACTAGGACAGGGTGCATACCTCTGCCAACTAGAGGCCACATTTCTAAAATTAGTGATCAGCAGTGAGTATAGGACTTATGTTTGTGCAATACAATATAGCAATTCAGTGTTAACTAGTACTCCATACTCAAAATATATATATTGAATGTCCAGAGCACCACCAATTAGATTGTAAATAGTACGCCACTTAGACAGGTCCCTAGTGGTAAGACAGACTAACGATTGAAGATTTCATTTGTTTATTCCAGTTCTTTATATAAATCAATTTCAACAACAGCCGACACGTGTTTCGTCGTTTCTGACGACTTTTTCAAGGCTGTAAGATTAAACACAACACGATTTTTCTTAAAATATATACATATTTACCAAATGTGATAATAGACTGTTAATACAGCAATAAGAGTGCACTCGAAACAAATTGAGAGAAAATGAGTACTTGAAATACATAGTGACTTTCCAATAAATCTTTGAGGGAACATTAAATATCACAGGGCAAGACTGACACATCAATTGAATGTAAAGAGTGGGACCCAAAGACATGCGAGCAAGGTAAAGATAACAAAAGGAAAAACGCAAAGGAAAGATTTGTATATGTGTTTGGAAAAGTCCAACTGAAAATGTGATATAAGCCCCAATCCAGAGAAAAGTATAAAAAAGAATAAAAGAATGAGGAAGAGGAAGAAGGAAACTACGGAAAGTGGTACGCTAAGGGGCTGATTATGATGGCGGGTGGAAAAGCATTCCGACCACCGTGCTAGCAGGAAATCTCCGCCCGCAGGTACCGCAGCAAATTGCCGGCCAGATTAGGATGCACCGCCAGAAACTCCCTACAGCGGCGGTCGGATTCCAGGATTCAGCGCCGGAAAAGCTGAAAATCCAGCGGTCTGGAACACATGGAGCTATCCACAGTATTGCCACCGCCATCCTCGAATGGCCGGATTCTCCGCAGCGGTGTGGTGGGCTGTTTGAGGCATCGTGATTTGACCGGTGGTCGTGACCGCATTCTGCACGGCGGTACCTCTCTTTTGGCTCCGTCCGCTACTGGTGTGGACGGAGATTTTCAGTGGAACCTGGAACACCGCAGCGGACGGGAAATGGTTTATCTATGCCCATCATAATACGGCGGGCGCAAAGACCGCCGATGGAGTGCGGAAAAGGGCATTTTCCGCCAGCACGGCGGATGTGCCTCCGCCCGCCATCGTAATCAGCCCCTAAGTCTCTAAAAAGTGGGCCTTAACCCAAAACCAGCGTGGGAAGAGCTGAGACCAAAAGTTCTGAATATAACTACCTCCAACAAGTAGTCACTAGACGATATAATCCGTGGGAATGAGAGAATCCGATCTGGGTCCTCGAAGCCAGAGGACCACCAGTACAGACGATCCGTGACAAAAGTACTTCTTACACGGAATCTCACAAATTAATATCCAGACAAAACTGTTCAATAGAAATTAGGTAGCTGCGTGGAAGAAAAAACGAGCAAGGTGAAAAACCAAAATTGCAAAAGCCAAAATAAGGCCAAAAGATGTAACACGTAAAGCGTCAGGTCCAAACTTAAAAACCAACAAAGTTTACATGACCTAAGTAACACGTTTCAATAAAACTCCACGTTATTACGACAGGGGGAAAGTGAAAATAAGCACTTATATAAATAAGAGGCAAGTCTGTAACATAGACTCCTATTGATAACACGTGAGGTGATGAGTGGCATAATTATATGGCCATTCGAGACCTTTGATATGTGTGGCCTTACATCCCTCATTATCTGAATCTTCTATTATATTGAAACGGAAAAATATTATAATGGTAAAATATCAAGTACAGATGTAAGAAAAATAACATTAAATAGTAAAACACCACACCGGAAGCCAAGGCATTCAAGTAGTAAGGTGGTGAGATGCGAATAAAAACACATACGGTTGGTAAGTATTACTAATCCCAATGTCTATTTCGTCGAGACCAAAACCGTACATTTGGCAAGCAACATGTGTCAATTGCGAAAGAGTGTAATCCTATTCCAGTATGAGCCCTAGTAAGCTCATTCCTTCGTATTTCCGAACAATCTAAATGAAAGGGAACAGACGTATCATAAGCAAACGAATAGCCAAAGTACACAACAGAAAGTTCCCAGATCATGACTTCTAAGGGAGCCACATCGGATTGAGGCAACTCGCCGGCCGTCCATAGTCAGGAGATGCATGTGTGTGTTCGCGAACGCCGCTAAGTTGGGCTCCTGATATACGGCGTTTGAAAAACTGGCGCGGGCCATAGACATAGAAAGCGATATTGCATGGTCTGAAGGGCTTCATCGAAAATGAGAAAGGACAGAAGCAAGTAAAACAGCGCCATATTTAAGAAAGTTCATGTTCAAATGACTATAGGTATACAACGTCTTGATCAAAAGGGGATTCTGTATTATATCAAGTGAAGGTGACCGCAAACACAACACAGATAAAAATTCACAGATTAATTCTACTTATGTGTACAAGTAATAATCTATCATACGAGTAAGATATGTAGCAAAAACGAGATCCTAAAAAGCAAAAGGACCCTTTTATATAACGGACATGAGGTCTCTACACTTTCTGCAGTCGCACCAATGGATACTTAGACAAGTTATTTTATTCAAAATTTGAAGGAACAAAGTTAGATCTCCTAAAAGAAATAGGTAAGAGCGGCCTGAAGTAAGTCAGTGTCCTAGTTATGAGTAGACAGAACTGCAGCCTTAGTCACCAGGTGGTCTTTAGAAAATAAAGGACATTTGGGTATTTAGAGAAACCCAGAGATTCCAAGAAGAGATGAGAACACAACATTGCAGCTCAAAAGTTACAGGCTAAATAAGAATCATTCTGTATAGAGTGTTTGATTATGTCCCAATTCATAGTGGGCAGAACCATTATACAGCATAAAATACATTAAATGACATAAAGAGGATAGATTTCTAGAAGTTAGTCTTTCAAAAATACATGTAGTTCACTGTCCACATTTAAACTACATTCTACCGCCCTGAGTTTAGTGATCCATTTGGTGTCCAACTGTCGGAATGCTTTAATTCTATCTCCCCAACCTAGGGTGATCTTGTGCGGTACTAATCCCATGGAATTTCAATAAAGGTAAGTCTGCAGAGCCATGTTTTTCATTAAAATGATTGGCCAGTGGATATTCTTTGTTGGCATTTCTAATTGCCCTGGTGGGTTCCTGTATTCTCTCCTTGACCGGACGAATAGTAATGCCAACATAGATTTGTTAACAGACACATAAAATACAATACACAACAAATTTCGTGTTACAATTTATAAATGTGTTGCTGGTGTATTTGCTAACGATATTGTATTGAAATTCACTGATTTTATCCAAGGTATGTGGACACATATTACAGTGTCCACATTTAAAGAAACCTTTCAGTTACGGAGGCAACCAAAGGGGTCCTGACTGTGTCTTCTTCGGACTGAGAAAGCTGGGACACAGTTTGTTATTCAAACTTGTTCCTTTTTTGTAGATGAACCTTAGTTTGGTTGAAACACATTCAGTCAGATTAGAATCTGTTTATAAAATATGCCAATGTTTGCGTACAATATTGTAGAAAACATGGCTCTGTGTGTGGAAAAGTGTGTTCATAGAGACCCTGTTGTCTCTTGTGATTGCTTTTTTCTTCTTGTCCTTCAGTGTTTGTTTGTGATCAAACTTCAAAATGTTTTGTTTAGCAGCAGATACTACGTTGTGTGGGTAACCCCTAGCCAGAAATCTCTTCTCAGCTTTGTCAATCTCAGAACGGAAGGTCACGTCCTCACTACAGTTGCGCTGTATTCTCATCATTTCACCAAATGGAATAGAAAATACTTGGGACCTTGGATGTGACAAATGTGGATGTAAAACAGAGTTGCATGCTGCAGTCTTTCTATAGAGGGTAGATTTTATGGTATCATTGATAATGTATAGTTTGAGATCTAAAACGGCAATTTCTGTGGAGTGATGTTCATGTGTAAACACAATATTGCACTGATTATTTTTCAAAAAGGAACAGAAATATAACAGAAGTGTCTGACCACCTGTCCAGATCATCAAGACATCGTCGATGTATCGACCCCAGTACACCCCATGGTTCATTAGATCCTCTGGGCAGTTCCTCCAAATGTAGTTCTTTTCCAACCACCCCATGAACAGATTGGCAAACGAGGGGGAGAATTTAGATCCCATGGCAACACCCTGGCATTGGCAAAACCAACAGCCATTGTGTAGGAACACGTTGTTATGCAGTACCAGTCTAATCATTTCCACTAACATTTGAGTATGTTCCCACATTGTGGCGTCACGTGATGATAAGAAGTATTGGCTGGCTAGAATACTTTCTTCTTTGGGTATGGACGTGTACAAGGAAGAGATATCTAATGTGACAAAACAACAATCCTTTGACCAGCCAAAGTTATTAAGTTGGTTTAACAGATGTTAGGTGTCACGAATGTAGGACGGGAGATTCCCCACCAAAGGTTGCAGGAAAACGTCAATTTATTCAGAAATACGTTCTGTTGGAGAGCCGATACCTGAAATGATGGGCCTCCCTGTTGGATAGGGGCCTGGCTTCTGTATTTTCGGTAATACATAAATACATGGAGCTTTAGGGTATGGTACATAGAGTTATCTAAATTCCAGATCATTGATAAGACAACGATCAAGCCAGTACCTAAGTCTTTTCTCAATTGAGCATGTGATAAGTGATAGTGGATTGGAAGTCAATCGTATGTATGCTGAAGTATCAGCCAGTTGTCTGTCTAGTTCGAGAATATAGTCTTGGGTATCCATAAGGACCACATTGCCCCCTTTGTCTGCTTCCTTAATAATGATCTCAGACAAGGTGGATAACTTCATTAGGGCATGTCTCTCTGGTTTGGATAAGTTATCCCTAAAGATTTCCCTCTGTCCTACACTCCTTTCTTCCCAATCGTGGAGTTCTTTGGTTACTAATTGATAGAAAATCTCAATAGCACTATCATTTTGGGCCACAGGTGAAAAGGTTGATTTGGGTCTCAATCCACTATCAATGGAAAAATCAGTTGAGATGCCTAGCTCAGAGAGAATGTGCGACATGGAAGTTACTGGTTATTGGTCACTGTCAAGAGATAATAGTAGTTGTAAGTCCTGAACGTCCTGTATAGTTTTATCACATGTGACATGTGTTGCTTCCACCATGGGAATCATTTTTCTCGGGTTCAAAGCAAATACTTTTTTAAGTTTGAGTTTACATACAAACTGAAAAAGATCTATGTGCATTTCATTGAAATCAGGATTCAAAGCAGGACAGAAACTCAAACATTTCGACAACAGATTTATTTGTGCAGAATTAAGTGTAATGCTAGACAAATTCACAATGGAAATGGCATCAGATTGAGCATTGGTATTAGAGTCACAGTTAGTGCTAGTAATCTGACTGGCCTGATTGACAAAGGTCACTAATTCCTCTGTGCCCTCATGTTTGACCTCGTAGTAACCCCTTCTAGAGATCTATCCTCTTTCTGTCATTTAATGTATTTTATGCTGTATAATGGTTCTGCCCACTATGAATTGGGACATAGTCAAACACTCTATATGGAATGATACTTATTTAGCCTGTAACTTTTGAGCTGCAATGTTGTGTTCTCATCTCTTCTCGGAATCTCTGGGTTTCTCTAAATACCCAAATGTCCTTTATTTTCTAAAGACCACCTGGTGACTAAGGCTGCAGTTCTGTCTACTCATAACTAGGACACTGACATACTTCAGGCCGCTCTTACCTATTTCTTTTAGGAGATCTAACTTTGTTCCTTCAACTTTTGAATAAAATAACTTGTCTAAGTATCCATTGGTGGGACTGCAGAATGTGTAAAGACCGCATGTCTGTTATATAAGAGGCTCCTTTTGCTTTTTGGGATCTCGCTTTCACTACATATGTTACTCTTATGATATATTGTTACTTGTACACATAAGTAGAATTAATCTGTGAATTTTTATCTGCGTTGTGTTTGCGGTCACCTTCACTTGATATAATACCGAATCTTCTTTTGATCAAGACGTTGTATACCTATAGTTATTTGAACACGAACTTGCTTAAATGTGGAGCTGTTTTACTTGCTTCCGTCCTTTCTCCTTTTCGATGAAGCCCTTCAGACCATGCAATACTGCTTTCTATGTCTTTGGCCCCGTGCCAGTTTTTCGAACGCCATACATCAGGAGCCACACTTAGCGTCATTCGCGAACACACACACGTGTCTCCTGACTATGGATGGCCGGTGAGTTGCCTCGATCCGATGTGGCTCCCTTAGAAGTCATGATCTGGAAACTTTCTGTTGTGTACCTTGGCTATCCATTTGCTTATGATACGTCTGCTCCCTTTCATTTAGATTGTTCGGAAATTCTAAGGAATGAGCTTACTAGGGCTCATACTGGAAAAGGATTACACTCTTTCGCAATTGACACATGTTGCTTGCCAAAGGTTTTGGTCTCGACGAAATAGACATTGGGATTAGTAATACTTACCAACCCTATGTGTTTTTATTCGCATCTCACCGCCTTACTACTTGAATGCCTTGGCTTCCGGTGTGGTGTTTTACTATTTAACATCATTTTTCTTACATCTGTACTTGATATTTTATCATTATAATATTTTTCTGTTTCAATATAATACAAGATTCAGATAATGAGGGATGTAAGGCCACACATATCAAAGATCTTGAATGGCCATATACTTATGCCACTCATTACCTCACGTGTTATCAATAGGAGTCTATGTTACAGACTTGCCTCTTATTTATAAATTTATATAAGTGATTTGTTAGAAATGGCATTTCAAGTTGGCTAGGACATGCGCCTAAGCCAGACAGAAACCACCACTCCAGTCAGGGCAAGGGAGTTATACACTGAAGATAACCCCTGCTCACCCCCTTGGTAGCTTGGCACAAGCAGTCAGTCTTATCCCAGAGGAACTATGTAAAGCGTTTGCGCAACAAACTCACACAGCAGTGACACACTAGGCACACCACAAAAGAAACTCCACACAAGGTTATATCAAAAATAGCCTTTGTATTACTCATAAAACACATTAGAACGTAATCACATATATACACTGGGCCACCTGGCACTAGGTATGACTCTACAGGGGATTATATACATTACAGGGCCAATCGGGCCACTGTCATAACCATTAGAACACAAAAGTACTGAAATAAAAACAACCAGTAATTACTGGCAATAGAACACTTAGCATAAACACATTAGACAGAAAAGATCATCAGTAATGCATCATTTCCATAAACGTAGAAGGTCCCTCTTAGGGATAAAACTGCACCCTAGGTGATCCTTACACCATATCCCCTCATCACATCAGACCCCACCTAAACATATGGGTGACCATCAGGCTGACTGGCATTATCCTCGGGGGCCCATCTTGGGCTTCCCCACAATGCCTTTTGTCCAAAACTCAGGGCGCTCCTAGCATGAGGCCTTCACACTGGCCACCTGGCTGCCGATGCAGCAGAGTAATGGCCCCCACAGGCCCATACTAGAATGGGGCGAGGATGCAACGCACCCTTGTCTCTCCTTAGGCAAAAATGCCCCCGACGTTGCAGCTGCCGCAATCTGGCGGCACAGCTGAGAGCATAAACCAGCACCAACAGTGTGCCTGGCGAGCCCCACTCACCGGGGCTTCTCCTCTTCCATTACAGCTGCCCGCAATCTGACGGCGCAGCTGTAAGCGTAAACAGGCACCAATAGTGTGCCTGGCAAGCCCCACTCACCGGGGCTTCTCCTCTTCACAGGGCCAATCGATGAGACGTGGTAGCAGGGAGCACGCGAGGCTCTGGTCCCTCCTCGGCATCCAGTGAGCCTGTGAGGCTCCGTCTCCTTCTGGGCAACACGCGGGGCTCTCACTGGCAACACAGGAGCCCCACCCACACTCAGGCACAGGCTTGCCTGACTTCCGGCTCCGGCGCTGCTTCCTGTGGTAGGACACGCCCCAGGTCAGGCTCTCCTCGCCTAACTTCCGGTTTCACTGAGCGGAGTCTCCGTCAGCTGCTTCTTCCAGCGCTCATGAGCGCGACGAAACACATGAAGGGCTCCACACATGAAGGGCTCCACACGCTCCTTCCCATGACCCGCAACAGTAGGGGAGATGAGCACAGCTCTTCCACACTACCGGCGGCCCCAGCAGCAACCAACCGGTCCACAACACCAAGACCGGGCAGCGCTCTCCTCATGGCAAGGGTACTCAGCCCTCTCAGGGCAGGGGGAAGAATCCAGCAAGTACCCCACGCTGGGTCCGAGGTCACACAGGGCAGAGCTGGGCACAGGCAGGCCAGCACGTAGGGACCCCCAGGAGCCAGCAGCTGGGTCCCACAGCGGTCCATCCTCGTCCAGCAGTCCTTCGGCTTCAGCAGGTAACCCAAAGTTCCTCTTTTCATGGGGTCACAGCCCCAATATTTATACCTCACATGTCTTTGTTTTCCCCCTGGCACAGGGCTCTGTGCCTGGTCTAAGCCAGTTCTGGGTGGCACTTGAAAACACATTTACAGTACACAACAACCTCCTTTGTTTGTGTAGGTTTTGGCCCCAGACACACCACAGGGGGGCGGAGACAGCATTGTGTAAAACATGGACAGTCCTATTCAGGTCCAGGTGCTACTCCTCCCACTACTCTAAATGCAGGTCGGCCTATTCAGCCTAGAGCTGACTCACCTAGCCCCTCTGGAGCCACTGCACCTCCCTAGCCCCTGTCATCAAGAGCCAGACATGCAATACACAACAGGCAGGCACAAAGACACATAGCACACAGAAATGCCTACTTCTAAAAAAGCTTTTGACATGGGAATTTGGCCCAAAGGGAACAAAGGCCAGGTAGGGCCATACAATTGTAAACAAAGAAAGAAGAATGACCTGGACCTCGATGATTCATAAACATAAATGAATTTAGTGTCAAGACCAAACTCTCAATTGTTTGATCAGGTATTTTTATTTTACCTTATTATTCAAACTGTTTTTGTCAATTTTCAAAAAAACTTTTTAGTGAAAAAAGAGCACTGTACAATCATAGCGAGTTTGCATACATAACGACATTGAATATTGTGTATTTACAGTGAAACATAAAACATTCCTCAAATTCAGCAATACATCACAAATACATTTATGAAACATTACAAAAGTGGAAAAGACTACATTACTTTATGCCCCAAATTTCAAGGGTATAATACTATTCCTTGAGCCTAAACACTCTTAAAGGAGTGTAAATACGATCTCGTACTGAACACGGGGAATACTTTACTGTCTACATCAGGGGTTAATGTAGCGACCGTCTGTGTAGAGTGAAATTGAATTCACCATCCCTCAGTGTGTACAAATATTGCCAACGCGTTTCGAGTCCCGGGCAAACAAATACAGGGGCTCTCATCAGGGCTTCTGAATTTTGTAAATACCGATGTTGTCTAAAAAAAGTGCGAAAAAAGTTTGTTAATACTGCACTGTCCACTCTCACCCATTCTTTTTAAGAAAATAAGACTCACATAACTCACGGAACATGTTGGTCTGTTTGTGTGAAAACATGTACCTGACTGAAGATGTTCCTTTAACAGCTTCTAACTTCGTCGAGACACATCACGAGTAAATTCTGTTGATAATAGAAAAAACCCGGAGGCTTTAAATTCCCTACTCAGGGATTTTGTCTACTTTTTTTTAATACATAAAAAGCTCGATACAGGACTGACCTTTATTTTTAGGACATTTCATTTTAACGCTTCAGCTTTGGGTGAGCACTTCGCCACGCACAGCCTCCTCATGCGCAGAACCTCTGCAAAAGACGTGACAGTTCTTAGCTTCTAAACTCGCTACATCTTCGTGTCAATTACCTCACTCGCTATTTCAAACAGACAAACAAGGCATACCTGAACACTGGTTGCTGGTGTCTCAGGGTAAATACTTCTATTGTCGACTTCTAAGTTATTCTCCGTTGCTATAAAAAGAAACGGAAATGAATATGGGATACTCATTTACTTCATGAGCTATAGATTTCGGGAGAACGCATTGGGGCTTACCTCCATTGCTGTTATTCTTCACCAAAATCGCACAACTCACGCTTCCTGTCAGCTGACTCAGTTCAAATACTGATTATGCGGCATTTCCTGCTGTGATGCTTCTCATATAGCTGCATTTTGGCATGCTTGGGTAATGTAGTTTAAACTACTCATGATGTAACCACGATGACCAAACAAGGGCATTATGGGAATTATAGTTTTTTAAAATTTAGACAACTCTGACATACTATTTAACCCAGTTGTAACACTATTAAACTTCAGAATTAAATATGCTTCTTTTCGAAGCAAAGTGCTATCAACATCCACCAAATTCTTAGATGTATTTAAAGACACCAAGACTGTCCATTTGAACTGATTTTCATTATGTGCTTTTTCGATGAAATGTTCCACCATTGGTGCAGTTATAATTTTCTTTTTGATTCTGGACCGATGTTGCGTGATCCTGGTATTTATCTGCTAGTTCGTTTTGCCTATGTATACTTTCGGACACGGACAAACAATCGCATAAACAACATTTTTTGACTTACAATTGGTAAAATCTATGTGTTTCCATTTAACCATGTTGTGGACAAATTCCGTTCCTTCCATCGTTGAATTACAAGCTACCCAGGTTCCACACTTCCGATGTCCCTCGATCGGTTTTAACTGCCACTGCGTCAGCAGGTTGTTTTTTGTTTAGTTGGGGAAGATGTCAGCCCACACGATCTGTTGACCGATGCTTTGGTTTTTCTTCATCGCGAATAGGGGTTTTGGAAAAGGGCATTCCAGATTTTCAAGTAGATGCCAATTTTTCAGTATAATTTGTCTAAATTTATTGGTAGCGGGGCCAAATGTAGATACACATACCAATTTCTCTAATGATGGTTTATCTTTTATTTGAAGCAGATCCTCTCGCGGTGTAAACCTTGCTCTTGTGTTAGAATGTTTAAGAAGTTTTTTAGAGTATCCTCTTTTCACCATTTCCTTACAGAAAATATCCGCATGCTCCTCAAAATCGGTCTTCCTGGAACAGTTCCTCCTGATTCTTAATAACTGACCATAGGGGAGATTCTCTTTGAGGCTCCTCGGATGTGCACTCCTATGGTGCAAGATGGTATTTTTATCTGTCTGCTTTCGGTGAAGAGACACAATCAATTGGTTCTCAAAAGGTGCAACTTCCACATCCAAAAATGTTAACCTGTTCTTGCTTGAATTAACCGAAAATTTTATATCTGAATGGCGTATATTCAACCAGTTGTAAAATGCCATTAGCTCATCCTAGTTTCCCTGCCACAGACACCAGATGTCATCAATGAACCGTAGCCACTGTCGGATTCTTTCATTGAATGGATTATGGTTGTTGATGAATCTCTCCTCGTATTGGGCCATGAAGAGGACCGCCATCTCTGGAGCAAAGGGACATCCCATGGCGGTCCCCTTCACCTGCATGTAGAATTGATCCTCGAATTTGAAATAATTTTTCTTCAATGCAACTTCTGCTAGTTCTAGAATGAAGGATGTAGGTACCCTATGGGGGCGTGTTCTCCTTTCAAGGTACCATTCGATTACCTCCAGAGCTTCTTCCTGTGGTATTTGTGTATACAGGGAAGTTACATCGAATGTCACCATCAATTGGGTCTGATCATCAAAGGTTAATCCTTCTGTTTTTTTAATAAAATCAGTCGTGTCCCTTAAATATGAGGGCACCTCAGCAACAAATGGCTTTAGAAAAAAATCGACATACTTCGAGATCGGCTCCAACACAGAGTCGCACCCCGAGACTATTGGTCTTCCTGGGGGATCATTCAGTCTCTTATGTATTTTCGGTAGAAAATACAATACCGGGGTTCTCGGGAACCTCTTTGTAAGAAAATCAAATTCCTTTGGTCCTAGAATACCTTCTGCCAGACCAGTTGTTAATATCTTGGATATAGTTTCCTGTATTGATCGTGTTGGATCTTCCTTCAACATTCGATACCACTCTTTGTTGTTCACTTGGTTTCTGCCTTCATTCAAGTACATGTCTCTAGGCCAGATGACCACTGCTCCTCCCTTATCCGCCTGTTTGATAACCACCGAGGTATCCTCTTTTAGATCTTTTATGGCGGCTTGCTGTTTCTGAGATATATTCCTCTGTACATAATTGTTCTTTTTCTCAAGTTGGGTAATGGATGATAATACTGTTTGTTCAAATGCATAAATCTCTTTAGGGATATTACTAGTTGGAACAAACTAAACTTATTCTTAAACCCTGTTGCTTCAGTGGAATTTGTAGCTTCTTTATCTTTAAAGAACGCCTTAAGTTTGATTTTACGACAAAACTCTATAGCTTCTAGTTTGAGTTTTGTATAATCAGTTGGTTTATTGGGAACAAACTTCAACCCTAAATTAAGTACAGATTCTTCGTCCTTAGTTAGATGTTTTTGGGACAAGTTGACAATAGCATTTTGTTCTATGATTTGTAAAATCGGTTCCGGGTGCGCATTTCCCATGCTGGTTTGTATCTTGTTTTTGGCTTCTGGGAACCTTTTTCTAAAAAAGACACCTGTTTTTTAGATGTGCCTTCTCTAGGCTGCGTATCTCCTGAGGACTCTGATGATGATGTCTCTGAAAAGGTTGTGAAACGATTTCTAGAGCGACCTTGATATACAGACAGTGCTCTCCGAGATTCAAGGGAAGTGTAATAATCTTCTTTCAAAAGGGATAAACCTGTTCAATATTGAACGTCTTGGTATCTTTTCAAATTTTGCAGTTTTAATATTGATGGTGTTATCTTTAAAAACTTGGATCTCTTTCTCTATTCTTTCTAACAGTAACTTTGCATCTGTTATCGACTGGCTGTTTTTAATAGCCTGGGTCAATTGTTCTAAATCCTCTAGTTCTTTTTTACACAGTCTTTGTGCTGTCTCAATCGTGTGTACCATTAAATCACGGCTACACTTTGTATTAATAAAACTAAATCCATTTTTGTACTCTAGATCATCAATTAATATAACTGGGATGTTTTTCACCTGAAGCCCCCAGGGAATAGTGCCCGCCTTCAGGTGCTGTAGTAGGAAATGTCCGTGCAGTTCTGTACGAATATGCTTCTTATGTAAACGAGTTAATTTCTCAGCCTCGTTTTGCTGTATAGCAGAAGAGCTTAATTTTATTGTAGAAAAAGGAGAGGGGGCAGATATTAACTCCTGAATGTGACTCTCTGAGAAAGACAGTGTATCTTTTTCAGCCATTGTTTCAAGGTGGGTATAAACCCACCTATGTTGACTTAATCACTTAGTTGAACTGCGGCACCTACTTTGTGCCTGTCCACACTCACGCGGATAAACACCCGCTCTAAAGTTTTTGACATGGGAATTTGGCCCAAAGGGAACAAAGGCCAGGTAGGGCCATACAATTGTAAACAAAGAAAGAAGAATGACCTGGACCTCGATGATTCATAAACATAAATGAATTTAGTGTCAAGACCAAACTCTCAATTGTTTGATCAGGTATTTTTATTTTACCTTATTATTCAAACTGTTTTTGTCAATTTTCAAAAAACTTTTTAGTGAAAAAGAGCACTGTACAATCATAGCGAGTTTACATACATAACGACATTGAATAATGTGTATTTTCAGTGAAACATAAAACATTCCTCAAATTCAGCAATACATCACAAATACATTTATAAAACATTACAAAAGTGGAAAAGACAACATTACTTTATGCCCCAAATTTCAAGGGTATTATACTATTCCTTGAGCCTAAACACTCTTAAAGGAGTGTAAATACGATCTCGTACTGAACACGGGGAATACTTTACTGTCTACATCAGGGGTTAATGTAGCGACCCTCTGTGTAGAGTGAAATTGAATTCACCATCCCTCAGTGTGTACAAATATTGACAACGCGTTTCGAGTCCCGGGCAAACAAATACAGGGCTCTCATCAGGGCTTCTGAATTTTGTAAATACCGATGTTGTCTAAAAAAGTGCGAGAAAAGTTTGTTAATACTGCACTGTCCACTCTCACCCATTCTTTTTAAGAAAATAAGACTCACATTCCTCACGGAACATGTTGGTCTGTTTGTGTGAAAACATGTACCTGGCTGAAGATGTTCCTTTAACAGCTTCTAACTTCGTCGAGACACATCACGAGTAAATTCTGTTGATAATAGAAAAAACCCGTGAGGCTTTAAATTCCCTACTTAGCGATTTTGTCTACTTTTTTTTAATACATAAAAAGCTCGATACAGGACTGACCTTTATTTTTAGGACATTTCATTTTAACGCTTCAGCTTTGGGTGAGCGCTTCGCCCCGCACGGCCTCCTCATGCGCAGAACCTCTGCAAAAGACGTGACAGTTCTTAGCTTCTAAACTCGCTACATCTTCGTGTCAGTTACCTCACTCGCTATTTCAAACAGACAAACAAGGCATACCTGAACACTGGTTGCTGGTGTCTCAGGGTAAATACTTCTATTGTAGACTTCTAAGTTATTCTCCGTTGCTATTGCGCGATTTTGGTGAAGAATAACAGCAATGGAGGTAAGCCCCAATGCGTTCTCCCGAAATCTATAGCTCATGAAGTAAATGAGTATCCCATATGCATTTCCGTTTCTTTTTATAGCAACGGAGAATAACTTAGAAGTCTTTTGCAGAGGTTCTGTGCATGAGGAGGCCGTGCGCGGCGAAGCGCTCACCCAAAGCTGAAGCGTTAAAATGAAATGTCCTAAAAATAAAGGTCAGTCCTGTATCGAGCTTTTTATGTATTAAAAAAGTAGACAAAATCCCTAAGTAGGGAATTTAAAGCCTCACGGGTTTTTCTATTATCAACAGAATTTACTCGTGATGTGTCTCGACGAAGTTAGAAGCTGTTAAAGGAACATCCTCAGCCAGGTACATGTTTTCACACAAACAGACCAACATGTTCCGTGAGGAATGTGAGTCTTATTTTCTTAAAAAGAATGGGTGAGAGTGGACAGTGCAGTATTAACAAACTTTTTTCGCACTTTTTTTAGACAACATCGGTATTTACAAAATTCAGAAGCCCTGATGAGAGCCCCTGTATTTGTTTGCCCGGGACTCGAAACGCGTTGGCAATATTTGTACACACTGAGGGATGGTGAATTCAATTTCACTCTACACAGAGGGTCGCTACATTAACCCCTGATGTAGACAGTAAAGTATTCCCGTGTTCAGTACGAGATCGTATTTACACTCCTTTAAGAGTGTTTAGGCTCAAGGAATAGTATTATACCCTTGAAATTTGGGGCATAAAGTAATGTTGTCTTTTCCACTTTTGTAATGTTTCATAAATGTATTTGTGATGTATTGCTGAATTTGAGGAATGTTTTATGTTTCACTGTAAATACACAATATTCAATGTCGTTATGTATGTAAACTCGCTATGATTGTACAGTGCTCTTTTTTCACTAAAAAGTTTTTTTGAAAATTGACAAAAACAGTTTGAATAATAAGGTAAAATAAAAATACCTGATCAAACAATTGAGAGTTTGGTCTTGACACTAAATTCATTTATGTTTATGAATCATTGAGGTCCAGGTCATTCTTCTTTCTTTGTTTACAATTGTATGGCCCTACCTGGCCTTTGTTCCCTTTGGGCCAAATTCCCATGTCAAAAACTTTAGAGCGGGTGTTTATCTGCGTGAGTGTGGACAGGCACAAAGTAGGTGCCGCAGTTCAACTAAGTGATTAAGTCAACATAGGTGGGTTTATACCCACCTTGATACAATGGCTGAAAAAGATACACTGTCTTTCTCAGAGAGTCACATTCAGGAGTTAATATCTGCCCCCTCTCCTTTTTCTACAATAAAATTAAGCTCTTCTGCTATACAGCAAAACGAGGCTGAGAAATTAACTCGTTTACATAAGAAGCATATTCGTACAGAACTGCACGGACATTTCCTACTACAGCACCTAAAGGCGGACACTATTCCCTGGGGGCTTCAGGTCAAAAACATCCCAGTTATATTCATTGATGATCTAGAGTACAAAAAAGGATTTAGTTTCATTAATACAAAGTGTAGCCGTGATTTAATGGTACACACGATTGAGACAGCACAAAGACTGTGTAAAAAAGAACTAGAGGAATTAGAACAATTGACCCAGGATATTAAAGACAGCCAGTCGATAACAGACGCAAAGTTACTGTTAGAAAGAATAGAGAAAGAGATCCAAGTTTTTAAAGATAACACCATCAATATTAAAACTGCAAAATTTGAAAAAGATACCAAGACGTTCAATATTGAACAGGTTTATCCCTTTTTGAAAGAAGATTATTACACTTCCCTTGAATCTCGGAGAGCACTGTCTGTATATCAAGGTCGCTCTAGAAATCGTTTCACAACCTTTTCAGAGACATCATCATCAGAGTCCTCAGGAGATATGGACCCTAGAGAAGGCACATCTAAAAAACAGGTGTCTTTTTTAGAAAAAGGTTCCCAGAAGCCAAAAACAAGATACAAACCAAAATGGGAAATGCGCACCCGGAACCGATTTTACAAATCATAGAACAAAATACTATTGTCAACTTGTCCCAAAAACATCTAAGGACGAAGAATCTGTACTTAATTTAGGGTTGAAGTTTGTTCCCAATAAACCAACTGATTATACAAAACTCAAACTAGAAGCTATAGAGTTTTGTCGTAAAATCAAACTTAAGGCGTTCTTTAAAGATAAAGAAGCTACAAATTCCACTGAAGCAACAGGGTTTAAGAATAAGTTTAGTTTGTTCCAACTAGTAATATCCCTAAAGAGATTTATGCATTTGAACAAACAGTATTATCATCCATTACCCAACTTGAGAAAAGAACAATTATGTACAGAGGAATATATCTCAGAAACAGCAAGCCGCCATAAAAGATCTAAAAGAGGATACCTCGGTGGTTATCAAACAGGCGGATAAGGGAGGAGATGTGGTCATCTGGCCTAGAGACATGTACTTGAATGAAGGCAGAAACCAAGTGAACAACAAAGAGTGGCATCGAATGTTGAAGGAAGATCCAACACGATCAATACAGGAAACTATATCCAAGATATTAACAACTGGTCTGGCAGAAGGTATTCTAGGACCAAAGGAATTTGATTTTCTTACAAAGAAGTTCCCGAGAACTCCGGTATTGTATTTTCTACCGAAAATACATAAGAGACTGAATGATCCCCCAGGAAGACCGATAGTCTCGGGTGCGACTCTGTGTTGGAGCCGATCTCGAAGTATGTCGATTTTTTCTAAAGCCATTTGTTGCTGAGGTGCCCTCATATTTAAGGGACACGACTGATTTTATTAAAAAACAGAAGGATTAACCTTTGATGATCAGACCCAATTGATGGTGACATTCGATGTAACTTCCCTGTATACACAAATACCACAGGAAGAAGCTCTGGAGGTAATCGAATGGTACCTTGAAAGGAGAACACGCCCCCATAGGGTACCTACATCCTTCATTCTAGAACTAGCAGAAGTTGCATTGAAGAAAATTATTTCAAATTCGAGGATCAATTCTACATGCAGGTGAAGGGGACCACCATGGGATGTCCCTTTGCTCCAGAGATGGCGGTCCTCTTCATGGCCCAATACGAGGAGAGATTCATCAACAACCATAATCCATTCAATGAAAGAATCCGACAGTGGCTACGGTTCATTGATGACATCTGGTGTCTGTGGCAGGGAAACCAGGATGAGCTAATGGCATTTTACAACTGGTTGAATACACGCCATTCAGATATAAAATTTTCGGTTAATTCAAGCAAGAACAGGTTAACATTTTTGAATGTGGAAGTTGCACCTTTTGAGAACCAATTGATTGTGTCTCTTCACCGAAAGCAGACGGATAAAAATACCATCTTGCACCATAGGAGTGCACATCCGAGGAGCCTCAAAGAGAATCTCCCCTATGGTCAGTTATTAAGAATCAGGAGGAACTGTTCCAGGAAGTCCGATTTTGAGGAGCATGCGGATATTTTCTGTAAGGAAATGGTGAAAAGAGGATACTCTAAAAAACTTCTTAAACATTCTACCACAAGAGCAAGGTTTACACCGCGAGAGGATCTGCTTCAAATAAAAGATAAACCATCATTAGAGAAATTGGTATGTGTATCTACATTTGGCCCCGCTACCAATAAATTTAGACAAATTATACTGAAAAATTGGCATCTACTTGAAAATCTGGAATGCCCTTTTCCAAAACCCCTATTCGCGATGAAGAAAAACCAAAGCATCGGTCAACAGATCGTGCGGGCTGGTATCTTCCCCAACAAAACAAAAAACAACCTGCTGACGCAGTGGCATTTAAAACCGATCGAGGGACATCGGAAGTGTGGAACCTGTGTAGCTTGTAATTCAACGATGGAAGGAACGGAATTTGTCCTCAACATGGTTAAATGGAAACACATAGATTTTACCAATTGTAAGTAAAAAAACGTCGTTTATGCGATTGTTTGTCCGTGTCCGAAAGTATACATAGGCAAAACGAACTAGCAGATAAATACCAGGATCACGCAACATCGGTCCAGAATCAAAAAGAAAATTATAACTGCACCAATGGTGGAACATTTCATCGAAAAGCACATAATGAAAATCTGTTCAAATGGACAGTCTTTAAATACATCTAAGAATTTGGTGGATGTTGATAGCACTTTGCTTCGAAAAGAAGCATAATTAATTCTGAAGTTTAATAGTGTTACAACTGGGTTAAATAGTATGTCAGAGTTGTCTAAATTTAAAAACTAATTCCCATAATGCCCTTGTTTGGTCATCGTGGTTACATCATGAGTAGTTTAAACTACATTACCCAAGCATACCAAAATGCAGCTATATGAGAAGCATCACAGCAGGAAATGCCGCATAATCAGTATTTGAACTGAGTGAGCTGACAGGAAGCGTGAGTTGCATGATTTTGGTGAAGAATAACAGCAATGGAGGTAAGCCCCAATGCGTTCTCCCGAAATCTATAGCTCATGAAGTAAATGAGTATCCCATAATCATTTCCGTTTCTTTTTATAGCAACGGAGAATAACTTAGAAGTCGACAATAGAAGTATTTACCCTGAGACACCAACAACCAGTGTTCAGGTATGCCTTGTTTGTCTGTTTGAAATAGCGAGTGAGGTAATTGACACGAAGATGTAGCGAGTTTAGAAGCTAAGAACTGTCACGTCTTTTGCAGAGGTTCTGCGCATGAGGAGGCCGTGCGCGGCAAAGCGCTCACCCAAAGCTGAAGCGTTAAATTGAAATGTCCTAAAAATAAAGGTCAGTCCTGTATCGAGCTTTTTATGTATTAAAAAAAAGTAGACAAAATCGCTAAGTAGGGAATTTAAAGCCTCACGGGTTTTTTCTATTATCAACAGAATTTACTCGTGATGTGTCTCGACGAAGTTAGAAGCTGTTAAAGGAACATCTTCAGCCAGGTACATGTTTTCACACAAACAGACCAACATGTTCCGTGAGGAATGTGAGTCTTATTTTCTTAAAAAGAATGGGTGAGAGTGGACAGTGCAGTATTAACAAACTTTTCTCGCACTTTTTTTAGACAACATCGGTATTTACAAAATTCAGAAGCCCTGATGAGAGCCCCTGTATTTGTTTGCCCGGGACTCGAAACGCGTTGTCAATATTTGTACACACTGAGGGATGGTGAATTCAATTTCACTCTACACAGAGGGTCGCTACATTAACCCCTGATGTAGACAGTAAAGTATTCCCCGTGTTCAGTACGAGATCGTATTTACACTCCTTTAAGAGTGTTTAGGCTCAAGGAATAGTATTATACCCTTGAAATTTGGGGCATAAAGTAATGTTGTCTTTTCCACTTTTGTAATGTTTCATAAATGTATTTGTGATGTATTGCTGAATTTGAGGAATGTTTTATGTTTCACTGTAAATACACAATATTCAATGTCGTTATGCATGTAAACTCGCTATGATTGTACAGTGCTCTTTTTTCACTAAAAAGTTTTTTTGAAAATTGACAAAAACAGTTTGAATAATAAGGTAAAATAAAAATACCTGATCAAACAATTGAGAGTTTGGTCTTGACACTAAATTCCTTTATGTTTATGAATCATCGAGGTCCAGGTCATTCTTCTTTCTTTGTTTACAATACTTCTAAAAAGTGGCATTTCTAAAATAGTGATAACAAATCTGCAGACACCATTACGCAGCATTTGTTACCACTATTCCAAACATACCAAACTTGACCACGCTACTCCTCTCATTTCAGGAATTACCACTAAAACACATATCAGGGAATCCCCAATGCATTCCTATGATAGGGCAGCCTCACAGTAGTGAGAAACCAAAATGACTGTTTGTCACTTCCAGGACATGCCACACAGTTAAGGCACATGTCCTACCTATTACCTACATTGCACCCTGCCCATAGGGCTAGCTAGGGCCTACCTTAGGGGTGACTGATATGTATTAAAAGTGGTGTCACAGACGTGGCAACCACTTTATGTGCCACGTCACAGCGGCAGTAAACTGCCTGCGCAGGCCCTGCAATGGCAGAGGCCTAAGACATGTTTGAAAGGCTACTTTGGTGGGTGGCGCAAGCAGCGCTGCAAGCCCACCAGTATCATTTAATTTAGTGGTCCCGGGTATATGAGATACCACTTTACAAGGGACTGATAGGTAAAT
This sequence comes from Calotriton arnoldi, assembly GCA_963921515.1. Taxonomy (NCBI): domain Eukaryota; kingdom Metazoa; phylum Chordata; class Amphibia; order Caudata; family Salamandridae; genus Calotriton; species Calotriton arnoldi. Next base: position 131,959 of record CAWUFW010010191.1, on the reverse strand, counting down.
TAAATACGCCAAACAGGTGTAGACCAATCTTACCACGTTTACCATAGAGAGAACATGCAATTTAACACTGGACAGCAGTGATAAAGTGCCCAGAGTCCTAAAACCACCAACACCAGGTCTGAAAAAATACTAGGAGTAAGGCAAAAAGTTCAGGGATGACCCTGCAAAAAGGGCCAAGTCTAACACAACCCCCTTCCAGCCTAAAGCCAGGGTAGACCAATCAATACCTTGATGGACTTTCCTGCTTGGGGTGATAGAACACAGACGCGGGCCCACAACTACAGGGCCATACTCCAGTTCTATGCTAATCTGAACCCATGTGGTTCCCTCTGTCTAAGCTCTCAGGACCAACTAAGCTACCCCACTGGGACTCCCTAGCTGTCCGCGACCAGGACCAGGCCCTAGGCCATCAAGATGGTCCTTGTCATCTCGCAGATTGGCGGGCAGTAGCCCCAGGTAAATAGTATTCATTCTCCACTCTACCTCTCATCAGTGCAGTCCTATACTGCCACTGTTCGCTCAACCCAGGGTCTGCACCCTCAGGTTGACCAGAGGTCACAGGCGAGGCTCTCCTCCCCTACCTCTCCTTCTGGGGTGCCGCACTCTCCTCCTAGGAGAGGCACCCTCAGAGCACAAAACTGTCAGGGCGCTGGAATCAGCCCTCCCACTCAATTCTCCCACCAGTTCAGGATTTCTACCCTGCAACTGGTCTCCAAACCTAGAGTCTAAACCCTCAGGTTGAAACGGGGTCAGAGGCAAGGACTCCCTTCCTCTGCACCCCCTTACAGAGTTCTGAAACCTCCCACCTGGAGTGGTACCCACAGAAGACAAAACGGTAGGGACACTGCTTACAGATGTCTTTCCCTCCAGGTCAGGCATAACCTGAACCTGACCTCCCAACCCAGGGACTGCACCCTGCGGCTGAGCACCTGCCTGGCACCCCAGGACCTCCTGGGGAGCACGCATGCCCCCCCAAGGGTAACACATAACTCATGTGTTGTGTGACAGTCTGTCTGGTGCTGATCTCCCAACCCCTGTCCATATGACAGTGCACGAAGACCCCCCAAAACGGAAGTGGTGTCACCATGGTCACTCCTAGGAGGCTCAGCCCTTATGGCTGGCCCCTGACCCACTGGTTCTCCCACTGGGGACCGCATCCCCCTCTCACCCCTCCATCTGGACTTCTGCACCCTCCACTTAGGAGTGGCACCGCCAGACACCAGAACTGGTGGAGCTCTGCTAACAGACACTCCAAGTTCTCCTGACACTAGGAGATCCCCCTCAACTGATGGCCTACCAGTATAGCCTAGGCTCCCCACCTCGTGTTCCCTGAAAGAACCCTCCAGGCCCTGAGACTGGGTTTCGGGCACCTTGGGACGCATCCTATTCTCACTCCTTCTCTGCGGAGGCAGGACGTGAGTCCCTACACCCCTCCCACTACACCGGGACCTATCTGGGTTACTAAAAACCTTTCCCACCACTCTTGGTTGGGAAATACCTGAGCAACTCCCCTTAGGGTCACTCCCAAATGCCTTCTCAGACTCTCTGGTACTCACCCAGACGTCTGCCTCCCGTGCAAGCACCCTGGGATCAGAGAACTCACACTCCAACAGGTGTTGGCGTAACCCAGGAAAAAAACAACAGAACATGTGCTCTCTGACAATCAGATTGAACAGCCCTTCAAAATTGTTTGCCGTGCTACCCATCACCCAACCTTCCAGTGCATCACAACATTCATCCACAAACTCCCCCCAAGACTGGTGAAACAGTTTCCTACTACCCCTGAACCTCAACCTATACCCTTCAGGTGTGGCACCCTCTTCCTGGGAACTAGGTAGCATGCTCTGGGATCTGGGAGTGAAACATCCTACAATGGACTCCATATTGCTGCCACCACTGGACCCCACCCTCACTGGTGAATCCAGACCACTAAAACTACACTCAGGGGACATATTTTCAAGAGTTAGCTTTTCTCTGGCAAAGGCCCTCTCTGCCTCCGCCATCCTATCCTGCACTAGGACCCTTTCAGTCTCTAGCTTTTTCTCCTCCACCGCTAGCTGCGCTTGCTCTGCACCCAGCTTGGCATGCTCCAATTTGAGCTTCTCTAACTCCAGCTGGTGCTCCCTTTCCTTCTGCCTGTCCACCAACTACTCTGGGGACCAAGACAGGGATGGGGCACTACCCCTGGCACTAGACCAGCAAGGGACTCCCTCTCTACGGGGTCCTCACTACCTACTGGCATCCCTGCCCTGTCATTTTCTTCCTCCTCTTCAGACTCTTCAGGATCTCCCTCATAACCCCCACTTAAGTATGTGGGTGGGTAATAAACAGGGTCCTCCCTGGTCTCTAAGGCTGCACCCCTGCACTTTCTTTCAAAGCGAAACAGCTCTAGGCGAAAGTTGCCCTCTACTGGTATCCCTTTCTCCCTGCAGAGACCCTTTACATCCTCCACAGTGTAGAAATATAGGTCATCTTCATCATAGACCAACCCCATTCTGGTGAGGTACACAACCAGCAGTGCAACACAAGAGACCTAGGCGTCAGAGCTGAAGCAGGAGTACTCAATTCACAATGACACTTTGAGGAGAAATAAAATAAAATCAGGAGAAATCCCCAAACCATGTAATTGTCTAAATGCAAAGTTTGTAGCGCAACCATGCGTCACTGTGGTACTGCGCAAACGCAAGTCCTATCCTCACGGCTGACTACCAATGTTAGAAATGGGATTTCTGGTTGGTTAGGGCATGCACCTAAGCCAGGCAGAAACCACCACTCCAGTCAGGGCAAGGGAGTTACACGCTGAAGATAACCCCTGCTCTCCCCCTTGGTAGCTTGGCATGAGCAGTCAGGCTTATCCCTGAGGCAATGTGTAAAGCGTTTGCGCAACACACTCACAGCAGTGACACACTAGGCACACCACAAAAGAAACTTCACACAAGGTTATATCAAAAATAACCTTTGTATTACTCATAAAACACATTAGAACGTAATCACATATGTACACTGTGCCACCTGGCACTAGGTATGACTTCACAGGGGATTATATACATTGCAGGGCCAATCGGGCCACTGTCATAACCATTAGAATTCACAAGAGGTGAAATAAAAACAACCAGTAATTACTGGCAATAGTACACTTAGTATAAACACATTAGGCAGAAATGATCATCAGTAATGCATTATTTCCATAAACGTAGCAGGTCCCTCTTAGGGATAAAACTGCACCCTAGGTGATCCTTACACCATATCACCTCATCACATCAGGCCCCACCTAAATATAGGGGCGACCATCTGGCCGACTGGCCTTATCATCAGGGGCCCGTCTTGGTCTTCCCCGCAATGCCCTTTGTCCCCAAGTCAGAGCTCTCCTAGCATGAGGCCTTCAAACTGGCCACCTGGCTGCAGATGCAGCAGAGTAATGGCCCCCACAGGCCCGTACTAGAATGAGGCGAGGGTGCAACTCACCCTTATCTCTCCTTAGACACAAATGCCCCCGACGTTGCAGCTGCCCGCAATCTGGCGGCACAGCTGTGAGCGTAAACCGGCACCAACAGTGTGCCTGGCGAACCCCACTCACCCAGGCCTCTCCTCTTTCATTGCAGCTGCCCGCAATCTGATGGCGCAGCTGTAAGCGTAAACAGGCACCAATAGTGTGCCTGGCAAGCCCCACTCACCGGGGCTTCTCCTCTTCACAGGGCCAATCGATGGGACGCAGCAGCAGGGAGCCTGTAAGGCTCTGGTCCCTCCTTGGCGTCCGGTGAGCCTGCGTGGCTCCATCTCCTTCTGGGCAACACGCGGGGTTCTGCACCAGCAACACGGGAGCCCCGCCCACACTCAGGCACAGGCTTGTCTGACTTCCGGCTACGGCGCTACTTCCTCTGGCCAGCCACGCCCTAGGTCAGGCTCTCCTCACCTGACTTCCGGTTTCACGGAGCGGAGTCTCAATCGGCTACTTCTTCCAGCGCTAACGAGTGCGGCGAAACACATGAAGGGCTCCAGACGCTCCGCCCCACGACCCGCAACAGTAGGGGAGATGAGAACAGCTCTCCCCACACTACCGGCGGCCCCAGCAGCACCCAGCCGGTCCACAACACCAAGACCGGGCAGCGCTCTCCTCAGGGCAAGGATACTCAGCCCTCTCAGGGCAGGGGGAAGAATCCAGCAACAACCCCATGCTGGATCCGAGGTCACACAGGGCAGAGCTGGGCACAGGCAGGCCAGCACGTAGGGGGGCCCAGGAGCCAGCAGCTGGGTCCCACGGCGGTCGCTCCTCGCCCAGCAGTCCTTCGGCTTCAGCAGGTAACCCAGAAGTTCCTCTTTTCATGGGGTCACAGCTCCAATATTTATACCTCACATCTTTGTTATCCCCCTGGCACAGGGCTCTGTGCCCGGTCTAAACCAGTTCTGGGGGGCACTTGAAAACACATTCACAGTGCACAACAACCTCCTTTGTTAGTGTAGGCTCTGGCCTCAGACACACCACAGGGGGGCGGAGCCAGAATTGTGTAAGGCAGGCACAGTCCTATTCAGGTCCAGGTGCTACTCCTCCCACTACTCCAAATGCAGATCGGCCTATTCAGCCTAGCGCTGACTCAACTAGCCCCTCTAGAGCCACTGCACCTCCCCAGCCCCTGTCATCCAGAGCCAGACATGCAATACACAACAGGCAGGCACAAAGACACATAGCACACAGAAATGCCCACTTCTAAAAAGTGGCATTTCTAAAATAGTGATAATAAATCTGCAGACACCATTATGCAGCATTTGTTACCACTATTCCAAACATACCAAACTTTACCACGCTACTCCTCTCATGTCAGGAATTACCACTGAAACACATATCAGGGAATCCTCAATGCATTCCTATGAGAGGGCGGCCCCACAGTAGTGAGAAACCAAAATGGCTGTTTGTCACTACCAGGACACTACCAGGACATGCCACACAGTTAAGGCACATGTCCTACCTTTTACCTACATTGCACCCTGCCAATAGGGGTTGCTAGGGCCTACCTTAGGGGTGACTGATATGTAGTGATATGTAGTAAAAGGGGAGTCACAGACGTGGCAACCACTTTATGTGCCACGTCACAGCGGCAGTATACTGCGCGCGCAGGCCCTGCAATGACAGAGGCCTAAGACAGGTTTGAAAGGCTACATTGGTGGGTGGCGCAAACAGCACTGCAAGCCCACCAGTAGCATTTAATTTACTGGCCCCGGGTATATGAGATACCACTTTACAAGGGACTGATAGGTAAATTAAATACGCTAAACAGGTGTAGACCAATCTTATCACATTTACCATAGAGAGCACATGCACTTTAACACTGGACAGCAGTGATAAAATGCCCAGAGTCCTAAAACCACTAACACCAGGTCAGAAAAAATACTAGGAGGAAGGCAAAAAGTTCAGGGATGACCCTGCAAAGAGGGCCAAGTCTATCATGCTTATTTTCACTTTCCCCCCGTCGTAATAACTTGGAGTTTTATTTTCAATGTGTTACTTAGGTCATGTAAAGTTTGTTGGTTTTTAAGTTTGGACCTTACGTGTTACATCTTTTGGCCTTATTTCGGCTTTTGTAATTTTGGTTTTTCACCTTGCTCATTTTTTCTTCCTCGCAGCTACCTAATTTCTATTGAACACTTTTGTCTGGATATTAATTTGTGAGATTCCGTGTAAGAAGTACTTTTCTCACGGAATGTCTGTACTGGTGGTCCTCGGGGCTCCGAGGACCAGGATCGGATTCTCTTATTCCCAAGGATTATATTGTCTATTGACTACTAGTTGGATGTAGTTATATTCGAATAAACTTTTGGTTTCATCTCTTCCCACTCTGTTTTTGAGTTAAGGCCCCTTTTTTAGAGACTTAGTGTACCACTTTCCATGGTTTCCTTCTTCCTCTTCCTCCTTCTTTTATTCTTTGTTCATAATTTTCTCTGGATTGGGGCTTATATCACCTTTTCGGTTGGACTTTTCCAAACACGTATACAAATCTTTCCTTTACGTTTTTACTTTTGCTATCTTTACCTTTCTCGCAATTCTTTGGGTCCCACTCTTTACATTCAATTGATGTGTCAGGCTTGCCCTGTGATATGGAATGCTCCCTCAAAGATTTATTGGAACGTCACTATGTATTTCAAGTACTCATTGTCTCTCAATTTGTTTCGAGTGCACTCTTATTGCTGTATTAACAGTCTATTATCACATTTGGTGAATATGTATATATTTTATAAATATTTGTGTTTTCTTTCATCTTACAGCCTTGAAAAAGTCATCAGAAATGTCGAAACACGTGTCGGCTTTTGTTCAAATTGATTTATATAAAGAACTGGAATAAACAAATGGAATCTTCAATCGTTAGTCTGTCTTACCACTATGGACCTGTCTAAGTGACGGGCTATTTACAATCCAATTGGTGGTGCTCCGGACATCCAATATATATATTTTGTGTATTTCAGGGGATTTTTTTCTTTGATTTACTCTGCACTATTAGGGGGCATAGTGCTTCATGTACCCTTGAGCACACTTTACTATTAATGTCTTTAAAAAAATTGTTTTCCTGAAAATCATGTATGTGCTAGTAGTTCTATAGGCCACTGCCCCCTTATATATGTTTAGTACTCCATATTATAGACCAATTCGAACCTTTTTCAATTCTCCCTAAATCAGCTTTTTGATTTTTTGCTTAAACCATGTCTCTGTCTAGAAACCCAGTACCTGCATCTGCACCTGGAGACATTGATTTTGAGCTGGCCAGGTTAGAATTCTATAGTTTGACCCAGGTTAAACATTTTTTGAAGGGGTTCTATGTATCTATGAGAGGCTTCACCCGGAAGGTGAAGCTGCAGAAAACCTGGGCAGAGGCCCAGAATGCAAGGGCTGAGGTCCCAGAATAGGAGGAGTAGGAAGTTGAGGAGTAGGATGATGAGCTGATCCTGTGATCTGTTGCGGATTTAGGACTACCTGTGGAGGGGGCCAAAAACCTGCTGGTAGCAGTAGTGGTTCCCAGAGCAGGAAGCACCAATTCATCTAGGAACCTGCCCCGAGAGAAGCTGAAAGACAAGGGGCAGGAGAGAAAGCTTAAGTTGCAGCTTGCTATGCTGGAAAAAGAGCAGTCTCTGGCTGAGAGGGGATTAGCTCTTGAGGAGAAGAAACTATCCCATGTGTTAAGCCTCAGAGAGTTGGACATAAGAGCCCTGGAAGTGGGGTCCAGCAGTAATGGTGGCAGCATACCTGCAGTGTCCACTACTGATGTTCGAGGATTTGGTGCCCAGTTATGTGATGGGGATGACATAAACAACTGGTGGGGTTGCAGCCTATGAAGTGTTCCAAGAGTGTACAATGACCCAGAGAAATTCTGAGGTGGTATGTTTATGGAGATACATGCCCACAGTGGAAGGGACACACTTCTCACACTAGCGATGGGGGACCAAACATACTACACTGCAGTGAAGACCACCTCGGTCAGTAAGTTTGGGATGGCCCCTGAAAAGTATAGGCAATGCTTCAGGGCCAGCCACAAGATCTCAGCACAGACATGGGTGGATTTCTTAGACTATGCTAGCAAGGCACTGAAGGGTTGGGTGAGGGGCAGCAAGGTTGATGATTATTCAAGAATGTACAATTTATTTTAAAGGAGCACATGATTGATACTTGTTTTCCAGAGCTGTGACAACACCTGGTTGATGGCAAGCTTACTAACCCCAGAAGGCTTGCTGAGGAGGCGGACATCTGGGTCAGTACCAGAGTGTTGAGAAAGGTACCTGGGAATGACCCCAAGAAGGGTGGTTTAAGTTCCCCCAATAGAGTGAGGGGGATTTCAAGGAATATCCAGACTGGTCTCAGGGTAAGGGGAATGAAACGGTTCCCCCCGTTCTGAGAAGAAGGAGGGAGGTATGGTGGACAGTGGCCCAGGGCGCAACAATTTCAACTCTGATGCTTTGAGAGGTTTCAACTAGGACACATGCAGAGGGACTCTGTCTAAAGAACCTACCCACTGGTGAGAACTCTACAGGGATGGCCAATGTGGCCTTAGGGGAAAGTAGTCGACAGGAGCAAGTCAAAGACCATGCCATGATCTCCCTCAGCTTGGAAATAGACTCAGAGAGTGAGTTGGTGATCCCTGATGATGGAAGTCATCACTTCCACCAGGTGGGAGTAAATGGAATCCCAATTACTGCTCTGAAGGATGCTGAGGCTAGCTGGACCATGGTTGTTGAAGAGCTAGTCTCCCCATAGCAGTGCACGGGCCAGGTGTGTGGGGAACCCCGGCCCATGAGCAGGGCTTTTTCCGCCATATGGACCTAGTGTCCCTAGAGTGTGGTTGGGTTGTGACCCAGAGAAGGGTCATAGTTAGTCCCCATATGTCCATTGACTGCATTCTTGACAATGGGTTGCCCCCTTTGTCAGGAGAAATGGGAGGGGTGGCCACCATAGGCACCCTGAAAGTTCAGCTTTCTAGGAGTGCCACTCCCCAACGGAGGGTACAAAATGCCAGATGGAGGGGCAGGGAGAGGAAGGACTCACCCCTGACTCCTGTTCAACCCAAGGGTACAGACCCAGGGTTGAAGGACCAATTTCAGGATACTAACACTGAACTGGTGGGAAGTGGAGTTGAGAAAGGATGCAAGGCATCTGGAGCTACTCCCTCCCACTCTGAGAAACCATAGGGGACAGAGACCCCTGGATGGCATTGGGTCTGGTAATTGTCTCTGACAGATGTCAGTGACCTCTTTTAGTTACTGTCCATGTGGACTGAGTTTTGCTTGGGTTGGGGACAGAATTCAGACACAAGGGGTGGATTGGACCACATCACTTTGTTGGCCATAGTGGTACTATCTACCTACTGGGATGCATCTGTGAGCAAATTGAGGTTAGGTGCTGCACAGATGGGGTCCACAGGTGAAGAGAAGGATTCCCATTGGTTATCTTTGTGGCCCCAGAGAGTATAGCCATCGCGGTCCAACTGGGTTCAGAGAGGCAAATAACTGGCAAGTGTCCCTGCAGTGGTGGCCCATTGGCCATGTTCTATCTCCCTAAGCAGGGAAGTCCATCAGGGTATTGATTAGTCTACCCTGGCTTTAGGCTGGAGGGGGGTTGTGTTGTAAAATGGACCTATCTGAAGGTTTTCACCAAATGTTTTGCCTTCCACCTCCTCTTTTTGCTGAATTCTTTTCGTTGGCCCTAGGACTCTGAACACTTTACAACTACTAACCAGTGCTGAAGTGCATGTGCTTCTCCCCTAAACATGGTAACATTTGTGTATACACAATTAGCATATTTAATTTACTTGTAAGTCCCTTCTAAAGTGGTATGCCATATACCCACGGCCTGTAAATTAAATGCTACTAGTGGACCTGCAGCACTGATTGTGCCACCCACATAAGTAGCCCTTTAAACATGTCCCAGACCTGCCACTGCAGAGCCTGTGTGTGCAGTGTTACTGCCACTTCAAGTTGGCATTTAAAACCCTTTGACAAGCCTTAAAATACCCTTTTATTATACATGTTACCCCTAAGGTAGGCCCTACGTAAAAGTTAGGACATGTACTTTTGAGTTTTGCATGTCCTGGTAGTGAAAAACTCCTAAATTCGTATTCAATACCGTGAGGCCTGTTCCTCTCATAGGTTAACACTGGGAATTCCTTAATACACTTTTAAGCTATAAATCCTGATCGTAAAGGAGTTGCTGTGTCCTGTTTTATATCTTTGGAATGCTAAAGATAAATTCTCTTTACTAGTAAAGTTGGAATTAAAATTACTATTTTAGAAATGCCACTTTTAGAAAGTGGGCATTTCACTGCTCTGTGTGCCTGCAGCACGTCTGGTGTAGATGACAGCTACACTTTGTGCATTCTGTCTAGACAGCCACAAACACAGGAAGGTTAGGTGAATCAGAGCACACATCTGCATTCTGATGGCCCTTCCTGGGCAGAAAGGGAGGGAGGAGCTGACACTTGCTCCTGAATAGGTAGTGTCCTGTCCCAACACAAAGGGTTGATTAACCCCTACTGATAGTCTGGAGCCAGGGCTGAATAGAAAGGGCCTTTGTGCACTTCAAAGACCCTTGTTTGAAGTCACCTCCACTTCAAAGGCACAACTGGGTATAAGCCCTGGGTCTCTGTCCCCACCAAATCAGACACACCTGGACCTGCAACTAGACTCTATCAGAAGAACTACTATGCTGCTTCAAGGACAGACACTTTGCTGGACTGCTGACCTGGAAGGCCTGCTTTTCTCTTGTGCTGCTCTGCTGCCTGCTGCTCTCTCACTCTGCTGAGGAGAGCTGAACTCTACTTATGCAGCAAAGTGATCTCCAAGGGCTTGTTGGCTTTCATTCTGTTGCTTGAGACTCAGGGAAATCAAAGTCTCTACTACTTCTCCTGTGCCTGGTTCATTGGAAGTGGACCCACATACTTGCACCAGAGAAATCTGTGCATCTCCAGTCTGCATGAAGCAGAACCGGTGCATCAACCCTGTTGCAGGAGTAGAATCAGCGCATCGCATCAGGAACCAGCACAGAGCCTACAGATCCTGACGCATGAAACCATGCAACACCACTGCAGCAGTCTACAGAAATCAACGCATCCTTCAACTATGTGGAGAAACCAGGTGCATCGCACTCGGAAGCAACACATCTCGACTTTGGGGCTTTGGCTTCAGAACCGATGCATCACCACCACTGCATGGATAAAATCACCTGCGGGATCGATATCGACACATCGCTCGACTGAGGCCCGCATCTCATTGTCATGACCAGGATAAGGTACTTTGTTCACCGGGCCTGTGTGGGTCCTGTAGCCAGCCTGCGCTCTATCGTGGTTAGCCCCAACTATTGATTTTGCCCAGGTCAAGCATGACCAGATAACCCCCATTGGCACCACACACTATTTAAATCTTTATAAATTCATAACTCAACTTCTACTAATTGGATTTTTGTCATTTTGGCCTTGATTTATTTATAAACTTATGATCTATTTTTCTAAACCAGTGCGGAGTCTTCTTGTGGTATTCAAAGGATCCGTGAACCCTCCCGATCTCGAGCCTGTGATCTGATTGACTGCCAACAGTTCCAACCAGGAAGTGTTGGCAGCCATCTTGTGACTCGGTTGAACCGAGTCACAAGGAAAAAGGTTGAAAAACATTAATAATTAAGAGAACGGGGCAGGGTAGAAACACCCTGACCCCCTAGGCCTGCTGAGGGGGTCCCACAAAGATTCTCAGGGATAAAAAAAAGATGTTTTTATTAATTTTCGGCAGGAGTTGCGTTGGGTCCACGAATCCCACCCAAAAATGTTTTAAAAAAACAAAGCGTGGGCTCTGACGCTTTGTTTAATTAGGCCCCCGGGTGGGCCAGGTCCTGGGGGCAACTATCTAAATATATGCGGGGGCCCACATGGGCCCCCGCAGCCCCAGGGACCGCCAACTCCCTGGGGCTATGTTCATTAATTGTGGGGGCCACGCGGGCTCCCTGCAGCCCCGGGGACCGCCACCTCCCTGGGGCTTTATTTTTTTTAAAGCATGGGGGCTCCTGCCTCCTCACACAGCCCTGGTGACTGCCACCTGCCCGTGGCTAATCTTGTTATATGCGGGTGACCACGCGGCCCCCCCACAGCCCCGGGTACCACCACCTCCCCGAGACTACATTGAATAGATGTTTGGGGGGGCTCTAGCCAACAGTGATGTCATCAGTGATGTCACTGACCATGTCATGAGTGATGTAATATGTGATGTCATCAGCAGTGCATTGCCGGGACACGAATTATAGTTAGCTGAGCTAACTATAATGGCTGAATTTCTCTGGTTTTGTACGAGTGAAATGTCAGCCTAACTATACCGTCCCTGTAGCCTGTGTTTTTTTCTGTGAATTTCTAATATTTGTTAAATTCTAATTCCTAACTAAAACGTCCCTGAAACTTGTTGTTTTTTCAGTGAATATATCTATATATATATATATTATCTACTGGCGGTCGCCAGTAGATAGTTATAGTTAGGACCTATTTTCCGCAACATTCTATTGAAATAACTTTGGCGCCGGTTGACGAATCTTCGCGAAATTTGCAAAACTCATGGGGCGCTCCGGTCCGCTCCTATCCTGAAAGTCTCGGGGTGATTTGTCAAGTGGGGGCCGAGAAAAAATGGGGTCCCAAAACGTGTTTTCCCCATGCAATTTTCCATAGGAACCTTTCATCACAGCTACAGCCCGAACTGCTGAACAGAATTACACCAAATTTGGCAAAAAGGTAGCCCTTGGTTCAGAGTCGTGCCTTTTGCTTAAATGGTGTAAATCCGTTCAGTAGTTCCTGAGAAAATCAAAAGTAAAATCACATATATATCTATGGCCGAGTAGGGTCCGCGTACCTCCCGATCACGAGCTGTATGCTAATTGGCTGTCAACACTCCAAATCAGGAAGTGTTGGCAGCCATCTTGTTCCTCAGTAGAACCAAGGCACAAGAAAAGACAAAAACAAGGGCGCAAAACGCAAAAAGGGGGCAGGGTAGAAACACCCTGACCCCCTAGGCCTGTTCAGGGGGTCCTACAAGGACCCCCAGGGCCCAAAAAATGTTTTTTGTTTTTTTTTAAATCGGCAAAAAACGCACTAGGTGCGCGGATCCAGCCGATAAAAAAAAAAATGAAGCGCAGTCTCCCGCGCTTCGTTGTTAATTGGCCCCCCTCCTGGAGCCTGTGATGGCCCTGGGGACCACCACCCCCCAGGGCTGGCTCCTGCAGTGTCCCGGGGTGCCTACCCACGGGACACTGCTGTTTGCTATGACAGGGCGGGAGCCTCGCGGCTCCCGTCCTGTCATAGCAAACTTGCTTTGAATTTTGGAAGAGAGAGCAGGGAAACCTGCCTCTCTTCCAAAATTCAAAGCAAATTGCTTTTCCACACGGGGAGCTGCATCTTAGCAGCTCCCCATGTGGAAAGCAATGCCGGCTCCCGAGGGACGCGGGAGCCGGCGGGACCGTGGGGGATTAGGGACCCCCCACAGTCCCCAACAGAGAGGGCCAGCCCCAGGGGATGGGGTCCCCGGGGCAAGTAGTGGCCCGGGAGGGAGGCCACGCGGCCCCCCTCCCCCAAATTACAAAATTTGAAAAAATAAATAAAAAAAGGCCGGCCCAGGGGGATGGGGTCCCCGGGGCCTAAGGAGGCCTGAGGAGTGGGGCAACGCAGCCCCCCTCCATCAAAAAACAAAAAAGAAAAATGTGGCAATGACCCGGGGGATGGGGTCCCCGGGCCTAAATTGGCCACGGGAGCGGGGCCCACGCGGTCCCCTTCCCGTTCCATTTTTTTTTTTAAATAAAAGGGGGTGAGGCCCTGGGGGATGGGGTCCCCAGGGCCCAAAATAATTAAACAGAAGGCGGGCCACACAGCCCCCTTTTAAAAATAAAAAAAATAAAAAAGACCGGCATCGCGCTGGAGGCCACGCCCCCTCCTTGGCAGCATTCTGCAAACGCGCCCCCTGACGCGTTTGCAGAGGGGGAACGAATTCCCCTTGAATAATGGGGGTCCCTGGGGCCAACTAGCCCACCAGGAACCTCCAGTATGCGCCAGGGGCTGCGTTGCAGAGAGGTGTACAGAGGCCACGCCCCTTTTACACCTCTCTGCAACGCAGCTCTGTGGCGCTTTTGGAGGTACATGGTGGGCTAGTTGGACTCCAGGGACCCTCAGGATTCAAGGGGACTTAATACCCCCAACTTAAAACGCGCCACGGGGTGCGTTTGCACAGTGGTGAAGGGAGGGGTCGGGGCTTCAGGTGACATGTGTGCAAACAGGCCCCGTGGCGCGTTTTAAGATGGGGAATTAAATCCCCTTCAATCCTGAGGGTCCCTGGGGGCCAACTAGCCCACCAGGTACGTCCAGAAAGCACCACAGAGCTGCGTTGCAGAGAGGTGTAAAAAGGGGCATGGCCTCTGAACACCTCTCTGCAACGCAGCTCCCTGGCGCATACTGGAGGTACAGGGTGGGCTAGTTGGACCCCAGGGACCCTCATGATTCAAGGGGACTTAATCCCTCAACTTAAAACGCGCCACGGGGCGCGTTTGCACAGTGGTGAAGGGAGGGGGCGGGGCTTGAGGTGACATGTGTGCAAACAGGCCCAGTGGCGTGTTTTAAGTTGGGGGATTAAGTCCCCTTCAATCCTGAGGGTCCCTGGAGTCCAACTAGCCCACCAGGTACCTTCAGTAAGCACAACAGAGTTGCGTTGCAGAGAGGTGAAAAAAGGTGCCTGGCCTCGGAACGCCTCTCTGCAACTCAGCTCTGTGGTCCTAACTGTAGGTACCTGGGGGGCTAGTTGGGCCCCAGGGACACTCAGGATTCAAGGGGACTTAATCCCGCAACTTTAAACGTGCCATGGGGCACGTTTGCACAAATGTCACCTCAGGCCCCCCCCCTCCCTTCACCACTGTGCAAACGCGCCCTGTAGCGCGTTTTAAAAGGTAGTTTTAATCTCCCTGCCCTATTATGTACTAGGGACTTACAGAGGAGGTCATGCTAATCACAGGGGTACCCCAACGCATAGTGTTCCCTAGTGTATGTAGGTGTTTTAACTGTATTCTAAGTGTGTTTTAGCATAGCACTGGCTCTGGTTAGTCAGAGTCAGTTACCACCAGTACACGTCGGAAAAAGTTGTGGGCACAGGATGATTTTGGAACAAGGCCTCTTTCTGCTCCTCTGTTGGTTCTTTCTGCACATCTTTTGCTTCTTCCTGCACTTTTCTTCGTGTTTATGGACTTCTGTTGCTTCTTTCTGCATTTCTGTTGCTTCTTTCTGTGCGTTTTTTCTTCTTTCTTCACATGTCCTACCTCTGTAGGCATAGTTACAAACTAGCATTTAAAAAAACCTTTGAAATTCACTTAAAAAAACCATAGGTTTCAGGCACGTTATAGTTAGAAATTATCATTTAAAAACCTTTGAAATTCACTGAAAAAACCATAGGTTTCAGACACGTTATAGTTAGAAATTAGCATTTAAAAAACCTTTGAAATTCACTGAAAAAACCATAGGTTTCAGACACGTTATAGTTAGAAATTAGCATTTAAAAAACCTTTGAAATTCACTGAAAAAACCATAGGTTTCAGACACGTTATAGTTAGAAATTAGCATTTAAAAAACCTTTGAAATTCACTGGAAAAAAACCATAGGTTTTAGGGACAGTTATAGTTAGTTGGACATTGCACTCGTACAAAGCCTTGAAATTCCCCCGTTATAGTTAGTTCAGCTGACTATAACTCGCGCCCCCGCAATGCACTGCTGATGACGTCACATATTACATCACTCATGACATCTCAAATGACATCACTGATGACATCACTGATGACATCACTGATGACATCACTGATGACATCACTGATGACATCATCCATGTGATAATTTCATGCATCTTCTCACACCCTAATATAACTTTTGATACACCCACTCTAAATTACAGACTGCCATTCTCAAAACCATCCACACTCCAATACCAATAACTACATACCCACTCACTGATTCTTAGGTCTACACACACACATCTACTCACTCACCCGTACAGTCACTCATACTTACACTCACTCAGTACAGGACTATCATATGCACTCATACACCTATATAAACACTCACACACCGCCACTCATCCATAGAGGTACTCACACACCTAGTCAGTCATGCAAAACATTAATCACACACCCATTTACTCACCTATACAGTTATACACACACCAGCTCACTTACCCATACAAATACTAGCACATTCTTACGCTCTTATACAATAACTGATACAAGCACACACGCATCCATATAGCCACTCTCACAATCACACACTCTCACTTATAGCCATTTAAATACTCTAACACACATATATACTGCCTTTTACATATGTAGTTACTCGCACATGTACCACTGAGATATACATTCACTCACTAACACACCCATACACACACTCATCCACCCAAGCAGTCCATCACAGATGCACTCTTGAAATCATGCACCCAGTGAATCACCCACTCACACATCTATGTACAGTCACACACACCCCACCCACACAAACACTCAGGCAGCCATACAGATACTCAGAGAACCAATCAATAACCCATATAGACACTCATGTAGTTATTCGCAAATCCATGCATCCACTTACACACCCAACAAACAGACAGATACAGACATTCACACAGTTTAGTCACTAACTCATGCATTCAGTAAGATACGTTTAATCACTCACTTGTAGAGTCAGTCACGCACATACTAAATCATCCATTGAGACACTTATACACCCACTCATTCTTCAATACGCCTTTCCCTATATATATTAAACATATTTAAACTTTACAGAAACACACAGTCACTGGATGATGTCATCAGTGATGTCATTTGAGATGTCATCAGTGATGTCACTGACCATGTCATGAGTGATGTAATATGTGACGTCATCAGCAGTGCATTGCGGGGGCGCGAGTTATAGTTAGCTGAACTAACTATAACGGGTGAATTTCACGGGTTTTGTACGAGTGCAATGTCCAACTAACTATAACTGTCCCTAAAACCTATGGTTTTTTCAGTGAATTTGTAAGGTTTTTTAAATGCTAATTTCTAACTATAACGTGCCTGAAACCTATGGTTTTTTCAGTGAATTTCAAAGGTTTTTTAAAATGCTAATTCCTAACTATAACATGTCTGAAACCTATGGTTTTTTTCAGTGAATTTCAAAGGTTTGTAAATGACAATTTTTAAATGTATTAATTGTTATATTTATTTTTTTGATACTGATTTACTACATTTTTTTAAACTCTTTATTTTTAGATATTTTATCTTTTAAATTACATTGTAATTACATTATACATTACAAAATATACTTTCTCAGAATGAATTACTTTAGTTTAAATACTTTGCAAATAGGCAATAGACTTTTAAGTACAGTAGTTACAGTTGTTGCAATGGGCAACACAATTTCAAACACAATGCAACATTGAGCTCAATGTGAATTTTTAGTTAAATGCAATTAGTTACTTTATGGATTACTTTTCTAACCACAGGACTGGATCCTAGATTCAGTCCTGGCACATCTCCTGTAAACAGTTGAGTAAAAGTGTTTTGGTTACAGTAGTGATTTTTAAGGAATATTATTGTATTTTAAAAGTTGACACTTAGAAACTTTTTCACATAGAATCACTAATGTTATCCTATGGGAGGAAATTCACTTAGCAGGTAAGTAGTGTTATCGTTACTTTTTCTTACTCAGTGGTGGATCCTGGATCCAGCACTGGTGCATCTCATGTAAACAGTTGAAAGAATGCGTTTAAGTCATACAGGCGATTTTTAAGGAATATTTGTAGTTTGTGAAAATCGACACTTTGAAACTTTTCTGCTGAAAACCAGACAATGGATTCCTATGGACGGAAATACAAGTTACCGGTAAGTACGGTTAGAATTACTTTTCAGGGTCAGTGCTGGGCTAAAAGATGCAGCACTGTGGTCTCTCCTGATAACAGGTGAGTAAATCGGAATTCGTAGTTCGGTTGATTTTAGAGGAATATTATAAAGTTCCAAAACTCCACACTTAGAAGAATTTCCAAGTGAAACCAGTCAATGTTAGCCTATGGAAGGAAATTCAAGTTACTGTTAAGTACGGTTAGAATTACTTTTCAGGATCAGTACTGGGCTCAAAGATGCAGCACTGAGGTCTCTCCTGATAACAGGTGAGTAAATCGGAATTCGTAGTTCTGCTGATTTTAGAGGAATATTTGTAAGTTTCAAAAATCGACACAGAAACTTTTTCAGCAAAAAGCAGGCAATGATATCCTATGGAAGGAAATTCGTAGTTCAGCTGATTTTAGAGGAATATTTGCACAATGGTGAAGGAAGGGGTGGGGCCTGAGGTGACATGTCTGCAAACACACCCTGTGGCGCGTTTTAAGTTGGAGAATTAATTCCTCCTCAATCCTGAGGGTCCCTAGGGGCCAACTAGCCCACCAGGAACCTCCAGTATGTGCCAGGGGCCTGCGTTGCAGAGAGGTGTACAGAGGCCGCGCCCCTTTTTGCAACACTCTGCAACGCAGCTCCGTGGCGCTTACTGGAGGTACCTGGTGGGCTACTTGGCCCCCAGGGACCCTCAGGATTGAAGAGGATTTAATTCCCCATCTTAAAATGCGCCACGGGGCCTGTTTGCACACATGTCACCTGAAGCCCCGCCCCTCCCTTCACCACTGTGCAAACGCGCCCGTGGCGCATTTTAAGTTGGAGGATTAAGTCCCCTTGAATCCTGAGGGTCCCTGGAGTCCAACTAGCCCACCATGTACCTCCAAAAGCGCCACAGAGCTGCGTTGCAGAGAGGTGTAAAAGGGGCGTGGCCTCTGTACACCTCTCTGCAACGCAGCCCCTGGCGCATACTGGAGGTTCCTGGTGGGCTAGTTGGCCCCCAGGGACCCCCAGTATTCAAGGGAAATTCGTTCCCCATCTGCAAACGCGCCAGGGGGCGCGTTTGCAGACTGCTGCAGGGTGGGGGCGGGGCCTCCGGCACGATGCCGGTCTTTTAAAAAAAAAAAAAATTGTATGGGAGGGGGGCTGCGTGGCCCCCCTTCCCTTGGCCTCTTTTGGCCCCCGGGCATGAGGATTTTCAATTTTTTTTTTAAAATTAAAATAAAATGGGAAGGGGGCCGCGTGGCCCCCCTACCCTGGGCCTATATTGGCCCCGGGGACCCCATCCCCCGGGGCATGCCCTCTTTTTTAAAAATTTTAAATATTTGGAGGGGGGCTGCGTGGCCTCCCTCAGGCCATTTAAGGCCATGGGGACCCCATCCCCCGGGGCCGGCCTTTCCGTTTTTTTTTAATTTTTGGGGGGAGGGGGGCCTCGTGGCCCCCCTCCCGGGCCACTACTTGCCCCGGGGACCCCATCGCCCGGGGCTGGCCCTCTCAGTTGGGGACTGTGGGAGGGTCCCCAATCCCCCCACAGTCCCGCCGGCTCCCCGCGTCCCTCGGAGCCGGCATTGCTTTTCCACATGGGGAGCTGCTAAGATGCAGCTCCCCGTGTGGAAAAGCAATCTGCTCTCTCTTCCAAAAACCAAAGCAGTTTGCTATGACAGGACGGGAGCCGCAAGGCTCCCGCCCTGCCATAGCAAACTACAGTGTCCCGGGGGTAGTCACCCCGGGACACTGCAGGAGCCAGCCCTGGGGGGTGGCGGTCCCCAGGGCCATCAAGTGCTCCAGGAGGGGGGCCGCGCAGCCCCCCTCCCTTCAATTGCACAGCCCCGGGGAGGTGGTGGTCCCCGGGGCTCTGTGGGTCTGTAACGGACCCCCACATTTATTTTCTAAGTGCCCCGGGGAGGTGGCGCTCCCCGGGGCGAGTGGGGGGGCTGGAGCCCCCCACACAGGTAATTTCAAATAAAAAAACAGAAGCCCCGGGGGGTGGCGGTTCCCGGGGCTGCGGGAGGGCGGAGAGCCCTCCCGCACCATTTGTTTTATAAAGCCCCAGGGGGTGGCGGTCCCCGGGGCTTGGGGGGCCTAAGAGGCCCCCCATATAAAACATAAACCCACCCCCGCATGCCCCCGGGACTTGGGCCACCCGGGGGCAAAATACAATCCGCGCACCCTAATCACATCCCGCCGATTTAATTTTTTTTTAAATGCTTTTTTCTGCCCAGGGGGTCCTTGTGGGACCCCCTGAGCAGACCTAGGGGGTCAGGGTGTTTCTACCCTGCCCCCTTTTTGCGCTTTGCACACTTGTTTCTGTCCCTCGGTTCTACCGAGGGACAAAATGGCTGCCAACACTTCCTGATTTGGAGTGTTGACAGTAACCCTGGGCGTAGTTCGCGAAGTAGCGCTACGCGAAGTGCACTTCGCACTACGCGAGCTACGCATAGCACTACGCGAACTGCGTAGTGCGCTGTTCGCGATGATTGCACAGTGCGGACAAGCATACGGCACTGTGCAATCATTGAAAACGGCATCTTGCACAGTGCGAGCTGTCTTTTACTGCCGCTCGAGTAGATTTTTACTCTAGCAGCAGCTTTCTCAACGCGGACTGTTAGTTACTCATCGCGAGCGGTCGCGAGCATACGCGACCACTCGCAATGAGAAACCTGACCTCCCCGCGTTGAGAATCTCGCCGGGAGGTTTATTTTCCACGAGGAAAAAGTCTCACCGGGATGTCATTTTGCTTGCTCCCGGTTGCCAACTTGACGTTGAGGACCGCGAGCAAACAAAAAATGACCGCTACGCATGTTTGCACTGTGCTACGTGCAATTTGCGTAGTGCAAAGAAGCGCAAACTTCGCAAATTACGCGAGCGTAGCGTAGTGCTTTGCCCAGGGTTAGTTGACAGCCACTTGACAGCCAATTAGCATGCAGCTCGTGATCGGGAGGGTACACGGACCCTACTCAGCCATAGATATATATGTGACTTTACTTTTGATTTTCTCAGGAACTACTGAATGGATTTACACCATTTAAGCAAAAGGCACAACACTGAACCAAGGGCTACCTCTTTGCCAAATTTGGTGTAATTCTGTTCAGCAGTTCGGGCTGTAGCTGCGACTAAAGGTTCCTATGGAAAAATGAATGGGGAAAACGCGTTTGGGACCCCCCTTTTTTCTCGGCCCCCGCTTGACGAATCACCCCGAGACTTTCAGGATAGGAGCGGACCGGAGCGCCCCAACAAGTTGGAAGCTTTCGCAAAGATTCGTCAACCGGCGCCAACGTTATTGCAAATAGAATGTTGCGGATTTCCTATGGAAAATAGGTCCTAACTATAACTATCTACTGGCGACCACCAGTAGATAATATATATATATTTAGATAGATAGATAGATAGATAGATAGATAGATAGATAGGCCGAAAATGCGTTTTCTCCATGTTAATTTCCATAGGAAACTTTAGACATGGCTACAGCCCAAACTGCTGAATGGATTTACACCAAATTTGGCAAAAAGGTAGCTCTTGGTTCAGAAAGCACTCTTTGTTAAATGGTGTAAGACCGTTCAGTAGCTCCTGAGAAATTTAAATATTTCTCAGATATCCAAGTGTGGACGTGGAGGATTCGCAAACCCACCTGATCTCATGCCTGCAATCTGATTGGCTGACAACACTTCAAACCTGGAAGTGTTGGCAGCCATCTTGTGACTCGGTTGTACTAAGCCATGAGAAAAAAGGTCAAAACATGTTAAAAATCAAGTAAAGGGGTTCAGGGTAGAAATACCCTGACCCACAAGGCCTACTCGTGAGTCCCACAGGGACCACCAGGGCCCCAAAAAGTATTTTGTTAAAAACATTTAGCTAGATTCACGTTAGATCCGTGAATCCGGCCGCAATTTTTAAAAAAGCAAAGCGTGGGCTCCCATGCTTTGTTTTCTAAAGCACCTGGGTGAGCCAGGTCCTGGGACAGTTAAAAATATTTAGATAAATAATGTGTGGGGGGCTCCTGCCCCCCACTCAGAACCTGGGGACCGCCACCTCCCTGGGGGCCGCCTCTTCCCCGGTGCTAAGATCAAAATAATGTGAGGGGTCTCAAGCTCCCCCACACAGCCCTGGGGACCACCACCTCCCCGGGGCTACTTTCAAAAGTGGAGGGGGACTGCATGGCCCCCCCTCTTGGAGCAGTTAATGGCCCTGGGGACCGCCAACCCCCAGGGCCGGCTCCAGCAATGTCCCAGGGTGCCCACCCCCGGGGCATTGCAGTTTGCTATGGTATGGCATCCTACAGCAACAGTGTGCTCGCTTTGAACACGCAAGAGCACTTTACTCTTGCTTGTTCAAAGCGAGTACACTTTGCTTTCTACCCCCAGGGAGCTGCATGTCAGCAGCTCCCTGGGGGTAAAAAGCCATACCGGCTCCCGCAGGAGGAGGGAGCCAGCTGGGACCACAGGGGCCTTCAGGCTCCCCCCTTCGGTCCCCGACCAGCTGGCCATGCCAAATGGGATCGGGTCCCCAGGGCTGAAAAAGGCCCTGGAGGGGGTCGCTTGGACCCCCTGCTTTTTGGTTTAAAAAAAGCAGGCCGGGCCCTAGGAGATGGGGTGCTTTGGGCCGAAAATGGCCCGGGAGAGGGGCTGCATGGCCCCCTTCCCCTTTTTTACCTGCATTAAAAAAAGAAAGGCCTAGCCCTGGAGGATGGGTCCCTGGGGCCAAAATTGGCATCAGGAGGGGGGCCGTGCAGCCCCTCTCCTTTTTTTATGTAAAAAGAAAATGAGCCAGGCCCTGGGGGATGGGGTCTCCGGGGCCCAAAAAGGATCAAGGAAGGGGGGACACACAACCACAGGGCTGGGTTGCAGAGAGGTGGTCCAGGCCACGCCCCTTTTTACACCTCTCTGCAACGCTGCTCTGTGGCGCTTACTGGAGGTACTTGGTGGGCTAGTTGGTCCCCAGGGACCCTCAGGATTCAAGGGGACTTAATCCCCCAACTTAAAAGGCGCCACGGGGCGCGTTTGCACAGTGGTGAAGGGAGGGGCGGGGCTTCAGGTGACATGTGTGCAAACAGGCCCCGTGGCGCGTTTTAAGATGGGGATTTAAATCCCTTCAATCCTGAGGGTCCCTGGGGCCAACTAGCCCACCAGGTACCTCCAGTAAGCGCCACGGAGCTGCGTTGCAGAGTGTTGTAAAAAGGGGCGTGGCCTCTGAACACCTCTCTGCAACGCAGCTCTCTGGCGCATACTGGAGGTACCTGGTGGGCTAGTTGGCCCCTAGGGACCCTCAGGATTGAGGAGGAATTAATTCTCCAACTTAAAACGCGCCACAGGGTGTGTTTGCAGACATGTCACCTCAGGCCCCACCCCTTCCTTCACCATTGTGCAAATATTCCTCTAAAATCAGCCGAACTACGAATTCCGATTTACTTTCCTGTTATCAGGAGAGACCTCAGTGCTGCATCTTTGAGCCCAGTACTGATCCTGAAAAGTAATTTTAACCGTACTTACCAGTAACTTGAATTTCCTTCCATAGGATATCATTGCCTGCTTTTTGCTGAAAAAGTTTCAGGCGATTTTTGAAACATAAATATTCCTCTAAAATCAGCAGAACTACGAATTCCTATTTACTCACCTGTTATCAGGAGAGACCTCAGTGCTGCATCTTTGAGCCCAGCACTGACCCTGAAAAGTAATTCTAACCGTCAGGTGGGGGCTAGGTGATCAGACACACCACAGGGGGTGGAGCCAGCATTCACTGGGGCAGGCACCATCCTATTCAGAGTCAGGGGATTACTCCTCCCACTACTCCCAGCCCAGGTGTCCTATTCAGCCCAGCGCTGACTCACCCTGCCCCTCCTGGAGCCACACACCCCTCCCAGCCCCTGTCACTCACAAGCCAGACATGCAATTCACATCAGGCAGGCAGACACATAGCACACAGAAATGCCAACTTCTAAAAGTGGCATTTCTCCACCAGTCATCATAAATCTGCGCACACCATTGCGCAGCATTTATTCTCACGAGTTCATACATACTAAACTCGACCCTGCTGCTCCTCTCATACCAGGAATTACCACGGACACACTTTTCCCCAATGCATTCCTATGGGAGGGCAGGCCAACTTCACCAAATGTACCCAGAGTGCACGCACTTTACACTGGACCACAGTGCTAATGTGCCCAGAGGCCTAAAACCACCAACACCATGTCAGAACTTAAGGCAAAAAGTTTAGGGGTGAACCTGCCAAAAAGGGCCAAGTCCAACAATCACCAAAAAGAATTGTACAATGTCTTTATTGATACTTATATATCATGATATAGATGAACTGGCTACAAAATAGCTTGAGTAGTAGATATTGATACAAGCAAACTATGGTTATGACTGTAATAGAAAGGATATGCAATACATTTAAGCCGTAAATTTACATTTACAATTTAAAATCATAAACATGTTATATTATACAACATTTAAGTTATTTAAGTTGAAATGAAAAATTGATTCAAAATGTTTTCGATGTGGACAAGAATATACTGATGTACATATGTTTTTGAATGTATACAATTGAATGAATTCTGGTGTCAATGCACTGAGTCAATTTCAAGGCATGTTCAGTACAATCTAATTTTAATCATAAGAAATATTATGCTTGGCAAAGATGAGGCTGTACCTCGAAAGATTGCATCTTTTGTGTTTATTGCTATAATTGTTTCCAGATTATGTCTCTCAAGAGTGGATTAATACAATACCGCCATGCATTGACAAATGGTGGAAACACTTGTACCGCTTTTATGAAGTTGATGCTTTAATGGGACATTTTGCAAGGACTACGGGATATAAGCATGTTCTTAAGAACTGGGGCTCATTCATAGAACTCAAGGATAATATTAGTTTGACACATCAAGCCAAACTCATTAATTTGATTTATAACAACATGTGTACCTTCTGCATCATTGATCTGCTATGTATGGCAAATATATATATATATATATATATATATCTGCTATCAGTATCCTCGTGCGAGCACGCACAAATAGGACCACAGACTCAGGATATAACTGTTGCCAGTATTAGTGCTTTTATTCCAAAAAGAAAAGGTGCAGCCTCAGACGCGTTTCGGACACGAACTGTGCCCTTGATCACTTGGCGACATATTCCAAAGCGGAAAATTTAAACAGACATAGCACTTCCGGTAACGTGATCGGCATGATGATAAACAGTGAAGACATACTGCACAGTATGATATCATGTTAAAGGAAAAAGCTCTAAACTGATATCCAATGGCCATAAATTGAATACAAGATATTCTAGCACATCAAGACTAAATTTTGAACAATTCAGTTTTCAATAAAGTGCACAAATGCATAAAGTGCAGAAATCTTTCTTTGCATACACGGGTGAACGTGACATCTATATCGTGTGCAAATACGCAAATGTAAACACCGACAGGAAGCTGATGTAAATATTGTACTAAAAGTGCTAAAAATACTCAACGCCTAAATTGTAGACACATGTTAATTACTATAAATATTTTGTCTAAAACAATGTATAAACTAGCAGCAAATATATTATATCACCTCCTATACATAAAATGCATATGTATATAAACACTTATAGCCTGTGTATCATGTGCAAAAATCACAAAAAATACATAGACACTAGACCATACATCAACAAATGATCCAGCATATATATCGTGTGCAAATACGCTTATGTAAACATCGACATGTAACGAATATAAATATATTGCTAAAAATGTTAAAGTGCTGGTTACCGAAATGGCTAGGATACATAAGATATTTCTAATAATGTATAGATTAGCAGCAATATATCGTTACTTCTCCTGTAAACAAAACACCTTGGTATGTAAACATATATATCAGGTTCGATGTGCAAAAACCCCAATAATAAACACAATTGGCCAAATCAGGAAATTTCATGCCTACACGACATTGAGAAGTGCTAAAAGTGTAAAGGGTGCAAACTAAACAATAAATGTGCAAAAGTGCAAAAAGATATAAAACCTAGACTCAAAGGGGATCATGCGGCGGCAGTAGTAATTAACTCGAGTCCACTGTGGCGAATGTAAAGCAAATTATTTCAGTACAAATACTATGTAAAAACATACATTACAATACTGCACCAGTAAGACTCATCGTCGTTTGTACCCACGATGGAAATGAAGAAATATTATGATAAAATAAGTTGAAATGTCATAATATAACACAGTTGGCATAAATGTAGAGGATGTCTGAATTGTTAAGCATGTCAAGCTGAAGTAACTAAAACCACAAAGGGGACAGCAATTGAGAAACAAACACATGGGAATAGAGATAGTAACAGCATCCCCTTTATAAAAAATTTAAGCCGTAAATTTACATTTACAATTTAAAATCATAAACCTGTTATATTATACAACATTTAAGTTATTTAAGTTGAAATGAAAAATCGATTCAAAATGTTTTTGATGTGGACAAGAATATACTGATGTACATATGTTTTTTGAATGTATACAATTGAATGAATTCTGGTGTCAATGCACTGAGTCAATTTCAAGGCATGTTCAGTACAATCTAATTTTAATCATAAGAAATATTATGCTTGGCAAAGATGAGGCTGTACCTCGAAAGATTGCATCTTTTGTGTTTATTGCTATAATTGTTTCCAGATTATGTCTCTCAAGAGTGGATTAATACAATACCGCCATGCATTGACAAATGGTGGAAACATTTGTACCACTTTTATGAAGTTGATGCTGTAATGGGACATTTTGCAAGGACTACGGGATATAAGCATGTTCTTAAGAACTGGGGCTCATTCATAGAACTCAAGGATAATATTAGTTTGACACATCAAGCCAAACTCATTAATTTGATTTATAACAACATGTGCACCTTCTGCATCATTGATCTGCTATGTATGGCAAATATATATATATATTAAAAAAACTTCCTCCCCGCTACCTTAATGTAGAGACTATGCTCAGCAAAACTGGAAAAATAAATCCATTTCAATGAGGTAGGTCCATCTTCACTTTGTGAAACAGAGAGACGTGTTTCGGCTGTTCAACAGACTTTTTCTTTCCGGGGAGTGCCATTTTATACACTTTATGATATAGACATAGAAAATGTACTATGCGTGAACTTAAGCAGAAATAATAAATGCTCACATTACCATAGAGATAAAAGTTACAACTTTTTCCAGCATTAACATGTGTATAAAAGCAGGATTAATTTAAAGGAAAAAATATAAATAACATATTGAGCATTCAAACATGTGCTGTTGTGCAAACTTGCTGAACTCCAGGTTGCATTGTGTGCTCTCTATTAAGACTATAATGGTCTTTGGAACATGCCCAGCATAGTCACCATACAAAACCTGACACATAAATTTGATTCTGTTAAATTTGTTCTTGCAGCATGACATGACTTTGTTCACTGTAGCTGTTGTTATGGTCATAATTTGCGAGACAAAATGTTTTCATGCACAGAGTGCCGATGACAATCACAAACTCTCGAGCTATATTGCTACAATATATCCAAGTGTTTACTAGTGAATGCTGCATTTTCCATTGTGCTAAAACCCACAATTCCTCTCAATGTTCTGAAATGTTTTCTAATTGTCAGCAATGCGAACACTGTTGCTGCGAAAATAAGCAGCACTGAGCAGGCATTCTCTTTTTATCTGCCTACCAAGTTCATTTCATTTTCATTTGTAAACTTGACATAATCCCTGAATATATGCACCGCAACTCAACTTTCATTTTCAAGTAGCAAGATCATAATCAAATCTTGCTGCGAAATCTTAAGGCAGCGTATAAATCAACAAGTCACAAAGTAAAGAATGTCCGTTCTCACCTAAAATATCAAAGTCTCCAGTTTTTATTGCTCAGCAAATGCTTACCACGGTGCCCAGTTCCAGAGTTACAGTGGCATCCAGAGTGAGGCCGCGGGCTTTAAGTAGAGGTGCTAAGAGAGTCCTCAAACTCCCCAGTGCCGAGCCCATTTCACCTCTTTCTTCCCCAGAACCTCGTCTTCCTCTTCCCAAACTGGCTCTGGGGGCTCTCCAGGTAAAGGTTCTGACCTTTGAACAAAGTTAATTGTGATTAAACGGTGTGCACCTGAACACTGGTGGTGCATATACTAACGCCACCGCTGACATTTAAAACATCAAAACTTCCTCCCCACTCCCTTAACGAAGAGAGCATGCACACAGAAATTGGAAAAATGAATCAATTTTAATGAGGTAGGTCCATCTTCACATTGTGACACAGAGAGACGTGTTTCGGCTGTCCAACAGCCTTATTCAATCTGTGGAGTGCCATTTTATACTCTTAATGATATAGACATAGAAAATGTACTATGCGTAAACTAAAGCAGAAATACTAAATACTCACATGACCATAGAGATAAAAGTTAAAACTTTTTGCAGTATTATCATGTGTATAAATGCAGGAATAATTTAAAGGAAACAATATAAATAACATTGTACTTTCAAATATGTGCTGTTGTGCAAACTTGCTGAACTCCAGGTTGCATTGTGTGCTCTCTATTAAGACTATAATGGTCTTTGGAACATGCCAAAATATATTTATATGTATGTATAGATACCTAAATATATATGTATATATGTGTGTCTATATATACATATATCTATATTTTCACTGAAAAAA
Organism: Calotriton arnoldi; assembly: GCA_963921515.1. Classification (NCBI taxonomy): domain Eukaryota; kingdom Metazoa; phylum Chordata; class Amphibia; order Caudata; family Salamandridae; genus Calotriton; species Calotriton arnoldi. The sequence goes on along the minus strand of CAWUFW010010191.1, from coordinate 103,923 downwards.
AACATAGGTTTCAGGACGTTATAGTGAGGAATTAGCATTTAAAAAACCTTAGAAATTCACTGAAAAAACCATAGGTTTCAGGGACGTTATAGTTAGAAATTAGCATTTAAAAAACCTTAGAAATTCATTGAAAAAACCACAGGTTTCAGGGACGTTCTAGTTAGTTGGACAGAAGAGGTGCAGAAAGAAGCAAGAGCAGTGTAGAAAGAACCAACAGAGGTGCAGAAAGAGGCAAGATGGGTACAGAAAGAGGCAAGAGATGTGCAGAAAGAGGCAAGAGGGGTACAGAAAGAAGCAAGAGAACTGCAGAAAAAGGCAAGAGAGCTGCACAAAGAGGAAGGAGAGGTGCACAAAGAGGCAAGAGGGGTACAGAAAGAGGCAAGAGGGGTACAGAAAGAAGCAAGAGAAGTGCAGAAAGAAGCAACAGAGGTGCAGAAAGAGGCAAGAGGCGTGCAGAAAGAGGCAAGAGAAGTGCAGAAAGAAGCAACAGAGGTGCAGAAAGAGGCAAGAGAGGTGCAGAAACAGGCAGGAAAGGTGCAGAAAGAGGGAACAGGGGTGCAGAAAGAGGCAAGAGATACAGAAATTTGCAAAAGAGGTGCAGAAAGAAGCAAGAGCAGTGTAGAAAGAACCAACAGAGGTGCAGAAAGAGGCAAGAGACATGCAGAAAGAAGCAAAAGAGGTACAGAAAGAGGCAAGAGAACTGCAGAAAAAGGCAAGAGAGCTGCACAAAGAGGAAGGAGAGGTGCACAAAGAGGCAAGAGGGGTACAGAAAGATGCAAGAGGGTTGCATATAGAAGCAAGAGAAGTGCAGAAAGAAGCAACAGAGGTGCTGAAAGAGGCAAGAGGGGTGCAGAAATAGGCAAGAGAAGTGCAGAAAGAAGCAACAGAGGTGCAGAAATAGGCAAGAGAGATGCAGAAATAAGCAAGTGAGGAGCAGAAAGAAGAGAGTGAGGTTCATAAAGAGGCAAGAGAAGAGCAGAAAGTAGCAAGTGAGGCGCAGCAAGAAGGGTATAGAAAGAGGCAAGAGAAGTGCAGAAAGAGGCAAGAGAAGTGCAGAAGGAGGCAAAAGAGGTACAGAAGAAAGAGAGTGAGGTGCAGAAAGAGGCAAGAGAGGTGCAGAAAGAGGCAAGAGAGCTGCACAAAGAGGAAGGAGAGGTGCACAAAGAGGCAAGAGGGGTACAGAAAGATGCAAGAGGGTTGCATATAGAAGCAAGAGAAGTGCAGAAAGAAGCAACAGAGGTGCTGAAAGAGGCAAGAGGGGTGCAGAAATAGGCAAGAGAAGTGCAGAAAGAAGCAACAGAGGTGCAGAAATAGGCAAGAGAGATGCAGAAATAAGCAAGTGAGGAGCAGAAAGAAGAGAGTGAGGTTCATAAAGAGGCAAGAGAAGAGCAGAAAGTAGCAAGTGAGGCGCAGCAAGAAGGGTATAGAAAGAGGCAAGAGAAGTGCAGAAAGAGGCAAGAGAAGTGCAGAAGGAGGCAAAAGAGGTACAGAAGAAAGAGAGTGAGGTGCAGAAAGAGGCAAGAGAGGTGCAGAAAGAGGCAAGGGAACTGCAGAAATAGGCAAGTGAGATGTAAAAAGAGGCAAGAGAGGTGCAGAAAGAAGCAAGAGAGGTGCAGAAAGAGGCAAGTGAAGTGCTGAAAGAAGACTGTGAGGTTCAGAAAGAGGAAGAAAGGTGCAGAAAGAAGCAAGAGAAATGCAGAAAGAGGTGAGAGGCCCAGAAAGAAGAAAGGTTCGTGCACCATTAGTACCAGTTTAACACCCACATTTTGTAATAAGTAACACATGACCATTTCAGCTTTGCAAAGGGCTTTCCACCACGCTGTAACACATGACGCTGCATTTTTGGGAACATTTGAGCCGTTTGAGCTAGAAACAAGGCTTTGTTTGTTCAAATCTGCAGATTAGGCAGCAGATGATGGAAAATTTGGCAAATGCGGAAAATGTTTAATTATGTGAAAATTGGTGCAGCCGAACAGTCACATAATTCCAGTGGCCCTGCTCATACCTCCGACTAGATCCAGTAGTGCTCCTCAGTGGTTCCTTCTTTTTTTTTGTGTCTCATTGAGTTTATAGTTTAGCTTCTATGGAAACGAGGAAGACTAAACCTGAGGTTACCACTCCACATAATTACTCTCCAAAACACATAATCCCACTCCACATATTTCCTATGCTCTAAATACCACATACTTTCTATTCACATAATTTCATTACACAACATACCACATAATTCCACTACACACAACGTACATCCACTCTACACCAAAGAATAATAAAAAACTTTTACATTTACAATGCCAATAGCTCTAACTCTCGCAAATGCGAGACCTATTACATTACAAATGCTTCTTTAACTGGTAGTCGCATTTGCAGAGTGGTGCAGAAAGGGGGCTGGGCCTCTGACCAGCGCTCAGGAATTCCACTGCGTAGGACTTACAGGAGGTACCAGGAGGGTTTCTTGGCCCCCAAAGTCCCTCAGGAGTAAAGTGGACTTCATCCCCCAACCAATACTGTGCCAGGAGGCACGGTTGCAGAGTGGTGGAGAAAGAGGGGGCATGGCCTCCGAAGACCTCTTAGCAATCCCACTGTGTGGGACTTAGTGGAAGTAATAGGAGAGGTAGTTGGCCCCCAAGGACAACCTTGGGGGTCAACTACCCCTCCTATTACCTCCAGTAAGTCCAACACAGCGGGATTGCTAAATTGTCATAGCAGGCCAGGCCCCCTTTCCCCCACCACTCTGCAAACGCACTCCCTGGCATGCTCTTGGATGGGGATTAAAGTGCCCTTCACTGCTGGGGGTCCTTAGGGGCCAACTAGCCTACCTGATACCTCCAATATGCCCCGGACAATGGGATTGCTGATTGGTGGACACAGGCCATGCCCCCTTTGTCCACCACTCTGCAAACACACCTCCTGGTGCACTCTTGGTTGGGGGATGAAGTCCCCTTGCTTCCTGAGGGTCCCTGGGGGCCAACTAGCCCACCAGGTACCTCCAGTAAGCCCCACACAGCTGGATTGCTGAGAGTGATCCGAGGCCACGCTCCCTTTTTACACCACTCTGCAAACGCGCCTCCTGGCGCACTGCTCCTCGGGGGATGAAGTCCACTTGTGTCCTGAGGTCCTCAGGGCACAAGAGGAACTTATCGCCCCATCAGCAGTGCACCAAGAGGTGTGTTTGCAGAGTGGTGTAAAAAGGGGCATGGCCTAGGACCACCTCTCAGCAATTCCACTGTGTGGGGCTTACTGGAGGTACCTGGTGGGCTAGTTGGCCCCCAGGGACCCTCAGGATTCAGGGTGACTTAATCCCCCAACTTAGAATGAGCCAGGGGGTGCGTTTTCAGAGTGGTTCAGGGAGGGGGCAGGGCCTCCTTCAAGATGCTGGCTTTTCTTTTTTTATATATATTTTTAGAAGGGGTGCTGTGTGGACCCCCTTCTTTTAGTATTTTTTAGGCCCTGGGCAACCCAGGGCCTGAGCATTTTTTTCTTTAAAAAAAATGGGAAGGGGTCCGCGTGGCCTCCCTTCCCTTGACCACTATTGGCCCCGGGGACCCCATCCCCCTGGACCTGGCCTTGTTTTTATGATTTTTTTTTTGATTTTTTCCGGGAGGGGGGCCACGTGGCCCCCCTCCCCTGGGCTACTTCTGGCCCCGGGGACCCCATCCCCTGGGGCCTGGCCTCGTATTTTTTTTCTTTCCTGGGAGAGGGTCTGCATGGCCCCCCTCCCATGGGCCACTTCTGGCCCCGGGGACCCCATCCCCCGGCCTTCCTTTTTTTTCAAAAATAAATAAAGTAAAGGGGAGGGGGGCTGAGTGGCCACCCTTCCGGGCCACTTCTGGCCCTGGGGACCCCATCCCCTGGGGCATGGCCTCTTTGATGGAAACCGTGCGGGGAGCCCCAATGCCCCCACGGTCCCTGCCTGCTTCCCGCCTTCTGTGGGAGCCGGCATAGCTTTTGGGCAAGGAGAACTGCTCTCGCTGCCAAAAAGCAAAGCAGTGTTTGCTCTGGCAGGGCGGGAGCCATGCTCCCGCCCTGCCATAGCAAACAGCAATGTCCCGGGGGTGGGCACCCCAGGACATTGCAGGACCCGGCCCTGGGGGGTGGTGGTCCCCAGGGCCATCGAGGGCTCCAGGAGGGGGGCTGCGCAGACCCCGTCCCAACATGTAAATAGCCCTGGGGAGGTGGTGGTGGTCCCCGGGGCCGGGGTCCGCCACGGACCCCCATATTTACATATTCAGTGCCCCAGGGAGGTGGTGGTCCCCGGGGCAATGTGGGGGCTCGAGCCCCCCACAATTTGATTTTGAAAATAGCCCTGGGGTCCCCCGCATTTAAATCATGTAGCCCTGGGGAGGTGGTGGTCCCCGGGGCTTAGGGGGGCCAGCGAGGCCCTCCCACCCAAAATAATTTAAAGCACTGGGGAGCTGGTGGTCCCTGGGGCAGCATGGGGGGGCAGGAGCCCCCCCATGCATTTTTAAAAAAAAAGCCCCGGGAGGTGGTGGTCCCCGGGGCTGCGGGGGGGCTGCGTGCCCCCCGCATATATTTATCTAAGCCCCGAGGAGGAGGCGGTCCCCAGGGCTGTGGGGGCCCCTGCAGGCCCCTGCTAATTAGGCATTGCCCCAGGACCTGGCCCACCCGGGGGCTTATAGAAAACGAAGCACAGGAGCCCGCGCTTCATTTTTTTAAAAACAATTCGACTGGATTCACGCACCCAGCACGAATTCAGGCAATTTGTTTTTTTAAAAAATGCTTTATTTGGCCCTGGGGTCCTTGTGGGACCCCCTGAGCAGGCCTAGCGAGTCAGAGTGTTTCTACCCTGCCCCCTTTTCTTCTTTTTTAATGTTTTTTCCACTGTTTCCTTGTGACTCGGTTACCGAGTCACAAGATGGCTGCCAACACATTCTGGTTTGGAGTGTTGAGAGCCAATCAGAATTAAGCTTGTGGTCGGGAGGGTTCGCGAACCCTCCTCCGTGCTCAGATATATACATTTTTATTTTTTGAATTTCTCAGCAACTACTGAACGGATTTACACCATTTAAAACAAAGCACGCTTTCTGGACCAAGACCTACCTTTTTGCAAAATTTAGTGTGATTCCGTTCAGCAGTTCGGGCTGTAGCTTTGTCTAAAGTTCCTAAGAAAATTAACATGGGAAAACGCATTTTGGGACCCCTCTTTTTTCTCGGCCCCTGCTTGACGAATCACCCCGAAACTTTCAGGACAGGAGCTGACCTGAGCAAACCATTTGTTTTGAAACTTTCGCGAAGATTCGTCAAACGGCGCCAAAGATGTTGGCAAGAGAAAAAAAGCTTTTTGAATAGAAACAAGGTCCTAACTATAACTACCTACTGGCGACTGCCAGTAGGTAATATGTATGTATGTATGTATGTATGTATGTATGTATGTATGTATGTATGTATGTATGTATATATATATGTATATATATATATATATATATATATATATATATATATATATATATATATACTTCCCTATTTTGGTTCAGCTGCTGTGTTGAAAGTTTCGGAGTGATCCGTCTAGCGTGGGCTGAGAAAAAAGGGGGGTCCAAAAACACGTTTCCCCCATGTTATGTCTAAGGGAATTTTTTTTTTTTTAACCCGACTACAGCCCAAACTGCTGAACAGAATGACACCAAATTTTGCAGAAAGCTAGATGTTGGTCCAGAAAGCGTGCTTTTTGTGATTTGGTGTAAATACGTTCAGTAGTTTCAGAGATATTTAAGTTTAAAAAATTTAGAACTATGGGAGCCCAAAATCCTACTGAAACCTTACTGAAATCTGATTGGCTGCCAACACTTCAACCAGGAAGTGTTGGCAGCCATCTTGGGACTCGGTTAAACTAAGTTCCACAAAAAATGTAGGGGCATATTATCAAGGGCAGTATCGCCACTTTAGCTGCACTTTTTGCTGCTAAGGCGGCGATATTCTTATCGCCCTATTAACAAGGCGGCGCTAACATGCATTAGCGCATGTTAGCCTCCGTTTTTGTAACGCTTCTCATGTTAGCGATCTACATCGCTAATGAGATGCAAAATAGGCGTTCCTACGAACAACATGTAAAAAGTCGCAAACACGACAACGCTGTATCAACAACGCTGCCCCTGAACAGCGAAGCGATAACAAAACGCATGCTAAGCCCCCATTATCGCATGATTCTAACGCCTGAATAAAACCTGACTTAGCAGTATTGCCTGTGGGAGGTGGATTGTGTGGTTAGGTACACACTCCCCTATTAACAAGCATTTCATTAGCGCTGTGAAATCATCGCAGGATTTCACACGCTAATGATCATTATCGCAGTCTATCGCTGGATTTGACTTCGCCTGTTAGCAAAGCGTTGCTAATACGCCGCTAACACGGCGATGTAATTCAGCGATAGAGGGCGATAATGAAAAACGCAATAAGCGCGATTTGCGATATTTATCGCGTGTTCTTGATAATATGCCCTGTAAAAAGAAAGAACAGCAGGCTGCGTAGAAACACCTTGAACCTCTAGGCCTTGTGGAAGGGGTCCCACTGGGACCCGGCAGGGCCAAAAAAAGCATTTTTTAAAAACATTTTTGGGCTTCATTCATTATTGTTCCCCAGGTGGGCCAGGTCTCAGGGGCATTGTGTTAATAATGGAGGGGAGGCACACAGGCCCCCACTCCTGGGGCTGAATATTGCTCAAGAGACCACCACCATCCCGGGGCTTACATTTTTAATAAGGGGGGCCTCTTGAACCCCCCCAGTCCCAGGTACCGACACATCCTCGGGGCTTTATGTTTGAAGAGAGGAGGATTGCTCCCCCAGGCCTGAGGGCCACCACCTCCTCACAGCTTTATATTTAAATAATGATGTGGGCCACCTGGACCCCCGCAGCCCCTGGGGACCACAACCTCCATGTGGCTTTACAAAAAAGAAGGCTTTTAATATTGATATGGGGGGCCTCAAGGACCCCTCCGGCCCCAGGTACCCCCACCTCAGTGGGGCTAAACTTGTTTTTTGTAAATGTAAGGGGGGCCGCATAGCCCCACTCCTGGGCTGTTTTTGTCCCTGGGGACTGACATCTCCCCACGGCAGGCCCTTAATGAATAAAGGATGGGTGGGCTGCTCACCCCCCCTGCTGGAGCCATAGTTGGCCCTCGGGGGAGCCAACCGCCAAGGCCATCTCCTACAATGTTCCAGGGTGCCCACCCCCAGCACATTGCAGTTTGCTATGGCATGGCAGGAGCTTCACCGCTCCTGCCAAGCCATAGCAAACTCTGCTTCACTTTGTACAAGCGAGAGCATGTAAAATGCTCTTGCTTGCGCGAAGCGGAGCAGAATTGCTTTTGGACAGAGGACGCTTCATGTTTAGCAGCACCCTCTGTACAAAAGCAGTGCCAGCTCTCGCAGAATGCAGTGAGCCAGCAGGGACCATGGGGGCCTTCAGGCTCCCCCTGCAGTCCCCAACATAAGAAACTAGGTGCCCTGGGTGGGACCAGGGCAACTGGTATTGTGGCCAGGCCTGGGGAGACAGGGCCTCTGAAGACCTCTCAGCAATCCCACTGTGTGGGTCTTATTGCAGGTAACAGGAGGGGTAGTTGGCCCCTAGGACCATCAGGAGTAAAGTGGACTTCATCCACAAGCCAGTAGTGCACCAGGAGGCATGTTTGCAGAGTGGTGGAGAAAGGGGCATGGCCACCAAAGACCTCTCAGCAATCCAGCTGTGTAAGACTAAACAGAGGGAACAGGAGGGATAGTTGGCCCCCAAGGACCCTTAAGAGCCAAGGCGACTTCATCCCCCAACAAGTAGTGAGCAAGGAGGCGTGTTTGCAGGGTGGTGGATAAAGGGGGCGTGGTCACTGAAAACATCTCAGCATTCCCACTGTGTTGGACTTATGGAAGGTAACAGGAGGGGTAGTTGGCCATCAAGGACCCTAAATAACCAAGGAGACTTCATCCCCCTACTAGTAGTGCACCTGGAGGCGCGTTCGCAGAGTGGTGGATAAAGGGAACGTGGCCTCTGACAACCTCTCAGCAATCCTGCTGTGTGGGACTTACTGTGGTAACAGGAGGGGTAGTTGGCCCCCAAGGATGTCCTTGGGGCCAACTACCCCTGCTGTTTCCAACAGTTAGTCCCTCACAGCAGGATTGCTAAGAGGTGTTCGGAGGCCAATGACCCCTTCTTCCACAACTCTGCCAACTCACATCCAGGCACACTACTGGTTGGGGGATGAAGACCACTTTACTCCTGAAGGAACTTGGGGGCAAAGAAGCCCTCCTGGTACCTCCTGTAGGTCCTGGGTTTGAGAATGGTAGTGTGGAAGTTGGAGTCGGTGCATGAAAGGTTATATGGGGGTGTGAGTCGGTGCGTCAGAGATTCTGTTGATGATATCATCAGTGATGTCATTTGAGATGCCATCAGTGATATCATCAGTGATATCACTGACCATGTCATGAGTGATGTAATATGTGAGGTCATAAGCAGTGCATTGCGGGGGCATCAGTTATAGTTACCTCACTAACTATAATGGCTGAATTTCACTGGTTGTGTATGAGTGAATCCTGAGCCTAACTACTACGCCCCTGTAACCTCTTGTTTTTTAAGTGAATTTCTTATATATATATATATATATATATATATATATATATATATATATATAAAATGACGATAGTATTATCAAGCCATCTGACAAAGGTGGAAATATCGTCGTGATGGACCGCACTAAGTATCATCAAGAAATCAGGAGACAATTGGGAGATTCCGTAAGCTATGAAAGGTTAAAAAATAATCCTACAAATCAAATCATGTCAACCTTTCATACGAAACTACAACTATGGCATGACCACGGCTTGCTAGACAACGATGAATTGCAATACCTGAAGGTCCGGCATCCAATTGTTCCAACTTTGTATGCATTACCAAAGGTGCATAAAAGTTTAGAGAATCCCCCAGGTCACCTCATTGAGAGTTCCTGTGGCTCCCTCCTTGAGAACACCTCTAGGTTTGTAGACATTTTTTTGTTCCCGTACGTTGCTGACCTACCCTTTTTCATACGGGACTCTATGGATCTCAATCGAATTAATGGCATCCCTTGGAAACCTGGATACGTCATGGCCACAGTCGATGTGGTTTCACTTTACACGTCAATTGTCCACGACGATGGTCTGAGGGCATGTGAACATTTCCTGAGATCATGCTCACTGAACTTACTTAGCCATACAGAAATGCTGTTAGAGATGATGTCCTTTTGTCTGAACAATAATGTTTTTATCTTTGATGGCAGATTCTATAAACAAAGGCAAGGAACTGCCATGGGCACATCTTTGGCTCCAACATACGCGAATCTAACAATGGGCTTCTGGGAGGCAGAATGCCTATGGTCAGAGGACAATAGAGCGAATTTGGAAAAAGTGACTTTATGGGTCCGGTATATAGATGACCTCTTCCTTATATGGGAAGGAGAGGAAGACGAAATGAAAGAATTTTTATCATCATTGATCAATAATCTGCTGAACTTACGATTCACCCATACATACAGCAATAGTTCAATAAATTATCTAGATATCCGGATCTACATTGAAAATGGAAAAATGTGCACCACCCTATACCATAAAATCACTGCATGTAACAGCATCCTGTCAGCAAACAGCGCACATCCCAAAGCTCTCAAATGGAGCATTCCTTACGGAGAATTTTTAAGAGCCTGTAGAAATTGTTCTGAAGATAATGAATACAAGACACAGATCAATGGGATGTTCAATAGGTTCAAGAAACGAGGGTATCCAATAACTGTCCTAGAGGAAGCACGAACAAGAGCCAAGAAACTGAAGAGGGAAAATATAATGATGCCCAAGAAAATGCAAAGATTGCTTGGACAGGATCAAGAAGTTGTTAGGCTCATCACAGATTTTAATAGATCCAATAAAACCGTAAAACAAGCCATTGGTAATCATTGGAATTTGCTCAAACAGGACCAGGAACTCAAACATCTGATAACGGACCATGTGAACATCACTTATAGAAAAGTACCATCCCTGGGAGACAGGCTAACTCAAAGTTATTTTACCAACAAAAATCAACAAAAGTGCAAATTGGCTGTCGTGCAATGGCTTCTTCAAGTGCTCTAAATATAAAGCATGCCGCTATGGCCACAATAGAAGTGAAATAACGAATATACAAGGCATGACCAAAACCATCAAAGGACGGATAACATGTGAGACCACCCATGTAGTCTATCTCCTACAATGTGGCTGTGGAAAACAATATGTGGGGAGCACTGTGAACAAACTTAAGTTGCATATTTTACAACACACAAGGGCCATTACTAATAAAGATTTTACATATGTAATGGCAATTTCCTCTACTCCGGCATTGAACATATACCGTTGAACATCAGGGGAGGAAATAGAGACGCAGCCCTGAAAAGAGCTGAATCGAAGTGGATTATCAATCTGGGGACTGAGATCCCATTGGTTCTGAATACAGATGCTGAACTCTATACTTTTCTTTAAAACTATACCTCTCTTTGATACTTTGTAATACTGTCTTGATCTTATCACAATGCTTTTTGTTTGTTTTTTGTTTGATTTTTCTTTCTTTGTTCTCTCTTTTTTGTCTTTATAATATTCTCTTCAATGTGTTCTCTTTTCCTTGGTTCCTCTTCGTATTTTCCTTGAAGCGCTGTGGCATATCTTGACTTGATCCTGATATAACACATGATTAGGTGTCCGCACATAGGGTGTACATCTCATATATAGGGATTCCCCTATGAGAGGAACATGTGGTCTGTATATAACAAGATCAAGCTAATCGGGCTCTACCTGTGAAATATCGGAGTGATATCAGAAAGTGAAAACTCTACTGGAACTAGCAAGGGTCACCTTTCATGGCTGTTATATAGTCATCTGTTGCACTTTATGTTTTTGAACCAACAGTGTAGAGTCTAGTAGCCCCCTGTCGATTCCTCTGGTAATTTACAGAAACAGCACTATGCACTATAAAACACTGAGAGCAATACTGTAGCTGAACATTGCAGTGCTCTGTTATGTTAAATCAACTCAGTGTTGAGGGCCTAGAATAGAGACATGGAGAACTTCAGCCCCCACTTGTTTTAATATAAATAAGACGGTGCATTTTTAAGGTTTGAGCAGAATAGAGGTATGTGGACACTCTAGGAGGCTGGAATAGGCGTGCCATGGAGCATTTACTACTTGGTGTAGTTTACAGATATATACAGATCCATATATGTAATTTTGATAGATTTCAGAATTTCTCTATCTGTGCTAACTACCTTAAAAATAACTTGTTACAAAAATCCTGTTATAACTTTTGCACTTTATATTCTGCCCTATCTCTGAATTTTTGTATGATATATGTTTTAGTACATTTTATATAATGTTTATTAGATGTATCATATGTATATAATCAGGTAGCAGAAGGGTTATGAACTTTTGATTGTGCGAATTCATACATGTGAAATGCAAAAATATAGAAGAAGGCACTGTGCACTTTACTATACTATATATATTTTACACTTAGGTTTGCACATATACAACATAGAGGCAATATATGTATTCTCTACTGAACAATTTTATATCTTACAAAGTAAATACACTTGGCACTTTATCTCCCCCAATCCTCTCTGTAGTGCACTTTATGATGACTCTCTGGTGACCATCTATGCTACGACAAGTCCTCTTGGGAAATTATTATCCTCCACCTGTTTGTCTTTTGCGAAAACTTTAAAAAACTGTAAAAAATTATAAAATTGTTAATTGGGATTTTGTAATTAACATTGTCTTTTGGAAAGTAGGTTTGCTAGGTGATCTAAATATGTCAGACTATGAGCTATACTTGTGTACTTTACAGTGATATATTTGACTAAGGTTTTGGCAGTGAGGACATATTGTAAATATAAATGAGACTATTATACATGTGTCTTCCCCTTTAAGAACAATACTAAGTTGTTTTAATAGGTGATGGGAAAGGCATTTAAAATGACACTATGCACTAAAAACTTTATGACCCAGTAGAAGGCTACGGCCGAAACGCGTAGGTCTGTCTTGGGAATTTACATGCACTTTTGCACTTTGCTTTTGAACTGCAGAATAAAGCTATGAAAGCAGTTGAACTTCAATAAACTGCTTCTCAAGGATTCTCTGCGTGCCGCCCTTCTGTTTCGCCTTGGATTGAATGCATTGGTATATGCAGGGCGTTCTTCAGGAGCTCTGCTGATATATATATATATATATACATATATATATATATATATACACACGGAAAAACCAATAGGTTTCAGGGACGTTATAGTTAGAAATGATCATTTAAAAAAACCATAGAAATTCACTGAAAAAACCATAGGTTTCAGGGACGTTATAGTTAGAAATTAGCATTCAAAAAACCTTAGAAATTAACTGAAAAAACCACAGGTTTCAAGGACGTTATAGTTAGTTGGACATTTCACTCGTATAAACCCAGAGAAATTCGGCTGTTATAGTTAGTTGAGCTCATTCTTTAATACACCTCGGCGTATTTATAACATTCTTAAACTTTTAAAAACACTCAGTCATTGGATGATGTCATCAGTGGTGTCACTGACATGTCATGAGTGATGTAATATGTGACGTCATCAGCAGTGCAATGTTGGAGCGCGAGTTATAGTTAGCTCAACTAACTATAACAGCCGAATTTCTCTGGGTTTATACGAGTGAAATGTCCAACTAACTATAACGTCCTTGAAACCTGTGTTTTTTTCAGTGAATTTCTAAGGTTTTTTAAATGATAATTTCAAACTATAACGTCCCTGAAACCTATGGTTTTTTCAGTGAATTTCTATGGTTTTTTAAAATGCTAGTTTCAAACTATAACACCCCTGAAAACTATGGTTTTTTTCATTGAATTTCTAAGGTTTTTTAAATGCTTATTTCTAAATATGCCTACATAGGTAGGACATGTGCAGAAAGATGAAGAAAGGCAGAGAAAGAAGCAAGAGAAGTGCAGAAAGAGGCAACATAAGTCCAGAAAGAGGAAGAAAGGTGCAGAAAGAGGCAAGAGGGGTACAGAAAGAGGGAAGAGGGGTGCAGAAAGAGGCACAAGGATTGCAGAAAGAAGGGACAGAAGTGCAGAAAGAAGAAAGAGAAGTGCAGAAAGAAGCAACAGAGATGCAAAAAGAGGGAAGAGGGGTGGAGAAAGTGGTAAGAGGGTTGCAGAAAGAAGCAAGAGAGTTGCAGAAACAGGTAAGAGAGGTACAGAAAGAGGCAAGTGAGGTGCAGAAACAGGCAAGAGAACTGCAGAAAGAGGCAAGAGAGTTGAAGAAACAGGCAAGAGAGGTGCAGAAAGAGGCAAGTGAGGTGCAGAAACAGGCAAGAGAACTGCAGAAAGAGGTAAGATAGTTGAAGAAACAGGCAAGAGAGGTGCAGAAAGAAGGAACAGGGATGCAAAAACAGGCAAGAGAAACACAGAAACAATCAATCAATCAATCACGGCATTTATAGAGCGCGCTACTCACCCGGGAGGGTCTCAAGGCGCTGGGGAGGGGGTAAGTTACTGCTCGAACAGCCAGGTCTTGAGCTGCTTCCTGAAGGAGAGATGGTCCTGGGTTCGCCGAAGGTGAGTGGGGAGGGAGTTCCAGGTCTTGGCTGCCAGGTAGGAGAAGGATCTTCCTCCGGCGGTGGCTCTGCGGATGCGTGGTACGGTGGCGAGGGCGTGGCTGGTTGATCGTAGCTGGCGGGTGGGCGTGTAGAAGGTCATGCGGTCGTTGAGGTACTTGGGGCCCAGGTCGTGGAGGGCCTTGTGTGCGTGGGTGAGGAGTCTGAACGTGATTCTCTTGCTGACGGGGAGCCAGTGCAGGTCTTTCAGGTGTCCGGTGATGTGGCTGTGTCGGGGGATGTCCAGGATGAGTCGTGCGGAGGCGTTCTGGATGCGCTGGAGTCTTTTTTGAAGTTTGGCTGTGGTTCCGGCGTAGAGGGTGTTCCCATAGTCCAGTCGGCTGGTGACGAGTGCCTGGGTGACGGTCTTCCTGGTTTCAGTGGGGATCCATCTGAAGATCTTGCGGAGCATGCGCAGGGTGTTGAAGCACGAAGATGAGACGGCGTTGACTTGTCTGGTCATCGACAGGGAGGAGTCCAGGATGAAGCCCAGGTTGCGTGCGTGGTCCGTTGGCTTGGGCGCGGTGCCCAGGGCCGGGGGCCACCAAGAGTCGTCCCAGGCGGAGGGTGATGAGCCCAGGATGAGGACTTCCGTCTTGTCTGAGTTCAGTTTAAGGCGGCTGTTCCTCATCCAGTTGGCGACGTCTCTCATCCCGTCGTGTAGGTTGGCTCTGGCGGTGGTGGGGTCGTTGGTGAGGGAGAGGATCAGCTGGGTGTCGTCGGCGTAGGAGATGATGTTGAGGTTGTGTTGGCGTGCGATGGCTGCGAGGGGGCTCATGTAGACGTTGAAGAGGGTTGGACTGAGTGAAGATCCTTGTGGAACGCCGCAGATGACTTCGGTGGCCTCGGATCTGAACGGGGGGAGGCGGACTCTCTGGGTTCTTCCGGCGAGGAACGAGATGATCCATTCCAGTGCTTTCTCTCGGATTCCGATGTTGCTGAGGCGCTTCACTAGGGTGCGGTGGCAGACGGTGTCGAACGCCGCGGAGAGGTCCAAGAGGATGAGGGCTGCTGTTTCCCCGTTGTCGGTTAGGGTTCTGATGTCGTCGGTGGCTGCGATAAGGGCGGTCTCGGTGCTGTGGTTGGCCCGAAACCCGGACTGCGAGGGGTCGAGGGATCCATTCGTCTTGAGGAAGGCGGCAAGCTGTCTGTTGACGGTCTTCTCGATGACTTTGGCCGGAAACGGAAGGAGCGAGATGGGACGGTAGTTCTTGAGGTCGGTGGGGTCCGCCGTTGGTTTCTTCAGGAGGGCGGTAAGCTCGGCGTGCTTCCAGCTCTCCGGGAAGGTGGCGGTGTGGAAGGAGGAGTTGATGATGTCCCGGAGATGGGGTGCGATGGTGGCGTCGGCTTTGTTGAAGACGTGGTGTGGGCAGGGGTCGGTTGGTGATCCGGAGTGGATGGAGTTCATCGTGCGGGTGGTGTCTTCGGTGCTGATCGGGGTCCAGTTGCAGAGGGTGGTGGTGGCGGGCGTTGGTTCGGCGGTAGGGTGCGTGGTCTGTGCGTCGAAGCTGTTATGTATGTCGGTGATCTTGCGGTGGAAGAACGCGGCGAGTGAGTTGCAGAGGTCTTGCGAGGGGGTGATGTCGTTGTTTCCGGCGCTGGGGTTGGAGAACTCTTTGACGATGCTGAAAAGTTCCTTGCTGTCGTGGGCGTTGTTGTCCAGTCGTTCTTTGAGTGCCGACTTCTTGGTGGCACGGATCAGCTGGTGGTGTTTGCGGGTGGCGTGCTTGAGGGCGGTCCTGTTGTCTGTGGTCTGGTCGAGTCGCCAGGCTTTCTCGAGAGTGCGGCAGTTCTTCTTGGATTCCTTGAGTTCGTTGGTGAACCAAGGGTTTTCTTGCTTCCGGGTCTGCTGGGAGGGTTTTTTAGTGGTGCGAGGTCGTCGGCGCAGGCGGTCAGCCACTTGGCGAGGTTGCTGGCTGCTTCGTTTGGGTCCGTTGTGTTGGTGGGTGTGTTCTGGCTGAGGGAGGCGGTGAGCTGCTCGGCGGTGATCTTGCTCCAGCTCCGGCGGGGAGCCTGTTGCGGGTGGTGGTGGGTCGCAGTCTTTCTGAAGCTGAAGTGGACGCAGCTGTGGTCGGTCCAGTGGAGTCCGGTGGCGTGGCTGAAGGAGATGTGCTTGCTGGAAGAGAAGACGGGGTCAAGCGTGTGGCCGGCGTAGTGGGTGGGCGTGTTCACCAGTTGCTTGAGTCCGAGGTTGGCGAGGTTGTCCAGCAGGGCGGTGGTGTTTCTGTCGTTGTTGTTCTCCAGGTGGAAGTTGAGGTCCCCTAGGAGGATGTAGTCGGCGGAGGGCATGGCGTGCAGGCTGATGAAGTCTGCGATGTCTTCGCTGAATAGTGTGCGTGGTCCCGGGGGTCTGTAGATGAGGGTGCCTCGGAGGGTGGTCTTGGGGTCAGTGTGTATCTGGAAGAAACAGACAAGAGAGGTGCAGAAAGAGGGAACAGGGGTGCAGAAAGATGCAAGAGAAGTGCAGAAAGAAGCAACAGAGGTGCAGAAAGAGGCCTTTTGACTGTACCTTACAACAGACTCATACAAAGTAGTCTAATTCCTAATCCTTCTCCCAAGATGTCTTAAACCTCACTTTTCTCTTGAAGGTTCACTATTAATCGACTGCTCAGAATGTTAGGCCTACCTACCAAATATAAAACAGCAATCCTAAACATATCACTGTTGTAAGTCTGACCAAGTTTGTGAAGGTATGCATGCGTGTCTCTGCTTTTACCGAGTGACATGTTACATAAAAATAAACATAGAAATACTTGAATACCTGTGTTTCAAACAGCATACTCTGTAAATATGTGTACAAAAAGGTGTATGTATTACTTTCTGCTCATAATACAGGGCACATGGGTATTCAATAGTATATTTGAGGAGCTCTATAACACCTATATACATAAGACATGTCTGCCTGTGCAACTGAATGACAGAGCAGAACTGAGAACATTTAACCACCTATAGAAGAAGCTACCCGCTTTTTAAGCTACCATCTTCAGATGCATAACACATATGAGAATACATATACAAGTAGACATATACCTCAGTCACAAGAGCATGCAGACCTTTGAACTTGACAGCTTTCACTTCCCATTTGAGAACAGAAAGAGGCGAGAGAAGTACAGAAAGAAGCAAGAGATCTGCAGAAAGAAACAAAAGAAGTACAGAAAGAAGCAACAGAGATGCAGAAAGGTACAAGAGGGGTGCAGAAAGAAACAAAAGAAGTGCAGAAAGAAGCAACAGAGGTGCAGAAAGAGGCAATAGGAGTGCAGAAAGAGGCAAGAGGGGTGCAGAAAGAAGCAAGAGAGTTGCAGAATAAAGCAAGAGAAGTGCATAAAGAAGCAACAGATGCAGAAAGGGGGAAGTGGGGTGGAGAACGAGGCAAGAGGGATACAGAAAGAAACAAGAGAGTTGCAGAAAGAAACAAAAGAAGTGCAGAAAGAAGGAACAGAGATGCAGAAAGAGGCAAGAGGGGTGCAAAAAGAGGGAAGAGGGGTGTGAAAGAGGTACGAGGGGTGCAGAAAGAAGCAAGAGGGGTGCAGAAAGAAGCACAAGAGTTGCAGAAATAACCAAAAGAAGAGCAGAAATAACCAAAAGAAGAGCAGAAAGAAGGAACAGAGGTGCAGAAAGAGGCAAGAGGGGCACAGAAAGAGGCACGAGGGGTGCAGAAAGAGGCACGAGGGGCGCAGAAAGAGGCACGAGGGGTGCAGAAAGAGGCACGAGGGGTGCAGAAAGAGGCACGAGGGGTGCAGAAAGAGGCACGAGGGGTGCAGAAAGAGGCACGAGGGGTGCAGAAAGAGGCACGAGGGGTGCAGAAAGAGGCACGAGGGGTGCAGAAAGAGGCACGAGGGGTGCAGAAAGAGGCACGAGGGGTGCAGAAAGAGGCACGAGGGGTGCAGAAAGAAACAACAGAAGTGCAGAAAGAAACAACAGAAGTGTAGAAAGAAGGAACAGAGGTGCAGAAAGAGGCAAGAGGGGTACAGAAAGAGGGAAGAGGGGTGCAGAAAGAGGCACAAGGATTGCAGAAAGAAGTGACAGAAGTGCAGAAAGAAGAAAGAGAAGTGCAGAAAGAAGCAACAGAGATGCAAAAAGAGGGAAGAGGGGTGGAGAAAGTGGTAAGAGGGTTGCAGAAAGAAGCAAGAGAGTTGCAGAAACAGGTAAGAGAGGTACAGAAAGAGGCAAGTGAGGTGCAGAAAGAGGCAAGAGAACTGCAGAAAGAGGCAAGAGAGTTGAAGAAACAGGCAAGAGAGGTGCAGAAAGAGGCAAGTGAGGTGCAGAAAGAGGCAAGAGAGTTGAAGAAACAGGCAAGAGAGGTGCAGAAAGAAGGAACAGGGATGCAAAAGCAGGCAAGAGAAGCACAGAAACAGACAAGAGAGGTGCAGAAAGAGGGAACAGGGGTGCAGAAAAAGGCAAGAAAAGTGCAGAAAGGAGCAACAGATATGCAGAAAGATGCAAGAGAAGTGCAGAAAGAAGCAACAGAGGTGCAGAAAGTTGCAACAGAAGTGCAGAAAGAGGCAAGAGAGGTGCAGAATGAGACAAGAGAGGTGTCCAAAGAGACAAAAGAGGTGCAGCAAGAGGAAAGATGAGTTTAGAAAGAGGCAACAGGGATGCAGAAAGAAGCAAGGGAGGTGCAGAAAGAAGCAAGATAAGTGCAGAAAAAGCAACAGAAACGCAGAAAGAGGCAAGAGAACTGCAGAAAGAGGCAAGAGAGCTGCAGAAAGAGGCAAAAGGGGTACAGAAAGAGGGAACAGGTGTGCAGACAGAGGCAAGAGAAGTGCAGGAAGAGGGAAGAGGGGTACAGAAAGAGGCAAGAGGGATGCAGACATTTGCAACAGAGGTACAGAAAGAAGGAAGAGCAGTGCATAAAGAACCAACAAAGGTGCAGAAAGAGGCAAGAGGGGTACAGAAAGAGGCAAGAGTAGTGCAGAAAGAACCAAAAGATGTGCAGAAAGAGGCAAGAGATGTGCAGAAAAAGGGCAGTAGGGTGCAGAAAGAAGCAAGAGAACTGCAGAAAGAGGCAAGTGAGGTGCAGAAAGAGGCAAGAGAACTGCAGAAAGAGGCAAGAGAGATGCAGAAATAGGCAAAAGGGGTGCTGAATGAGGGAACAGGTTTGCAGACAGAGGCACGAGGGGTGCAGAAAGAGGCACGAGGGGTGCAGAAAGAGGCACGAGGGGTGCAGAAAGAGGCACGAGGGGTGCAGAAAGAGGCACGAGGGGTGCAGAAAGAGGCACGAGGGGTGCAGAAAGAAGCAGGAGATGTGCAGAAAGAAACAACAGAAGTGTAGAAAGAAGGAACAGAGGTGCAGAAAGAGGCAAGAGGGGTACAGAAAGAGGGAAGAGGGGTGCAGAAAGAGGCACAAGGATTGCAGAAAGAAGTGACAGAAGTGCAGAAAGAAGAAAGAGAAGTGCAGAAAGAAGCAACAGAGATGCAAAAAGAGGGAAGAGGGGTGGAGAAAGTGGTAAGAGGGTTGCAGAAAGAAGCAAGAGAGTTGCAGAAACAGGTAAGAGAGGTACAGAAAGAGGCAAGTGAGGTGCAGAAAGAGGCAAGAGAACTGCAGAAAGAGGCAAGAGAGTTGAAGAAACAGGCAAGAGAGGTGCAGAAAGAGGCAAGTGAGGTGCAGAAAGAGGCAAGAGAGTTGAAGAAACAGGCAAGAGAGGTGCAGAAAGAAGGAACAGGGATGCAAAAGCAGGCAAGAGAAGCACAGAAACAGACAAGAGAGGTGCAGAAAGAGGGAACAGGGGTGCAGAAAAAGGCAAGAAAAGTGCAGAAAGGAGCAACAGATATGCAGAAAGATGCAAGAGAAGTGCAGAAAGAAGCAACAGAGGTGCAGAAAGTTGCAACAGAAGTGCAGAAAGAGGCAAGAGAGGTGCAGAATGAGACAAGAGAGGTGTCCAAAGAGACAAAAGAGGTGCAGCAAGAGGAAAGATGAGTTTAGAAAGAGGCAACAGGGATGCAGAAAGAAGCAAGGGAGGTGCAGAAAGAAGCAAGATAAGTGCAGAAAAAACAACAGATTTGCAGAAAGAGGCAAGAGAACTGCAGAAAAAGCAACAGAAACGCAGAAAGAGGCAAGAGAACTGCAGAAAGAGGCAAGAGAGCTGCAGAAAGAGGCAAAAGGGGTACAGAAAGAGGGAACAGGTGTGCAGACAGAGGCAAGAGAAGTGCAGGAAGAGGGAAGAGGGGTACAGAAAGAGGCAAGAGGGATGCAGACATTTGCAACAGAGGTACAGAAAGAAGGAAGAGCAGTGCATAAAGAACCAACAAAGGTGCAGAAAGAGGCAAGAGGGGTACAGAAAGAGGCAAGAGTAGTGCAGAAAGAACCAAAAGATGTGCAGAAAGAGGCAAGAGATGTGCAGAAAAAGGGCAGTAGGGTGCAGAAAGAAGCAAGAGAACTGCAGAAAGAGGCAAGTGAGGTGCAGAAAGAGGCAAGAGAACTGCAGAAAGAGGCAAGAGAGATGCAGAAATAGGCAAAAGGGGTGCTGAATGAGGGAACAGGTTTGCAGACAGAGGCAAGAGAGGTGCAGAAAGAGAGAAGAGGGGTACAGAAAGAGGCAAGAGGAATGCAGAAATTTGCAACAGAGGTGCAGAAAGAGGCAAGAGGGGTACAGAAAGAGGCAAGAGAAGTGCAGAAAAAGGCAAGAGAGGTATTCTGTAGGAGAGGTACACAAGGAGGCAAAAGGGGTACAGAAAGAGAAAAGAGGGATGCAGAAAGAAGCAAGAGAAGTGCTGAAAGAAGCAACAGAGGTGCTGAAAGAGGCAAGAGGGGTGCAGAAAGAAGCAAGAGAAGTGCTGAAAGAAGCAACAGAGGTGCAGAAAGAGGCAAGAAGGGTGCAGAAAGAGGCAAGAGAAGTGCAGAAAGAAGCAACAGAGGTGCCAAAAGAGGTGCAGAAACAGGCAAGAAAGGTGCAGAAAGAGGGAACAGGGGTGCAGAAAGAGGTAAGAGGGATACAGAAATTTGCAAGAGGTACAGAAAGAAGCAAGAGCAGTGAAGAAAGAATCAAGAGAAGTGCAGAAAGAAGCAAGAGAGGTGTAGAAATAGGGAAGAGTGGTGCAGAATGAGGCAAGAGGGATTCAGAACTTTGCAAAAGAGGTGCAGAAAGAAGCAAGAGCAGTGCAGAAAGAACCAACAGAGGTGCAAATAGAGGCAAGAGGCATGCAGAAAGAGGTAGGAGAGGTGCACAAAGAGGCAAGAGAGGTACAGAAAGAGGCAGGAGGGGTGCAGAAAAAAGGAAGAGAAGTGCAGAACGAAGCAACAGAGGTGATGAAAGAGGCACGAAGGGTGCAGAAAGAGGCAATAGAAGTGCAGAAAGAGGCAATAGAAGTGCAGAAAGAAGCAACAGAGGTACAGAAAGAGGCAAGAGAGGTGCAGAAAAAGGCAGAAAAGGTGCATAAAGAGGGAACAGGGGTGCAGAAAGAGGCAAGAGGGGTGCAGAAAGAAGCAAGTGATGTGTAGAAAGGCAACAGAGGTGCAGAAAGACACAAGAGAGGTGCAGAAACAAGCAAGATAAGTGCAGAAAGAGGCAAGAGAATTGCTGAAAGAAGCAACAGAGGTGAAGAAAGAAGCAAAAGAAGTGCAGAAAGAGCCAACTGAGGTGCAGAAAGAGGCAAGAGAGGTACAGAAAATGGCAAGAGCGATGCAAAAAGGGAAGAAGGGTGCAGAAAGAAGCAAGAGAGATGCAGAAAGAAGCAAGAGAAGTGCAGAAAGAAGCAAGAGAGAGGTGCAGAAAGAGGGAAGACGAGTACAGAACGAGACAACAGGGGTGCAGAAAGAAGAAAGAGGGGTGCAGTAAGAGGCAAAAGAAGTGCAGAAAGAAGCAACAGAGGTGCAGAAGGAGGCAGGAGAACTGCAGAAAGAGGCATGAAAGTTGCAGAAACAGGCAAAAGAGGTGCAGAAAGAGGGAACGTTGTGCAGACAGAGGCAAGAGAGGTGCATAAAGTGGGAAGAGGGGTGGAGAAAGAGGTAAGAGGGTGCAGAATTTGCAAGAGAAATACAGAAAGAAGCAAGAGTAGTGCAAAAGAACCAACAGAAGTGCAGAAAGAGGCAAGAGGGGTGCAGAAAGAGGCAAGAGAAGTACAGAAAGAAGGAACAGAAGTGCACAAAGAGGCAAAAGAGGTGCAGAAACAGGCAAGAAAGGTGCAGACAGAGGGAACAGGGGTGCAGAAAGAGGTAAGAGGGATATGGAAATTTGCAAGAGAGGTGCAGAAAGAAGCAAGAGAAGTGCAGAAAGAAGCAAGAGAGGTGTAGAAATAGGGAAGAGGGATGCAGAATGAGGCAAGAGGGATGCAGAAATTTGCAAAAGAGGTGCAGAAAGAAGCAAGAGCAGTGCGGAAAGAACCAACAGAGATGCAAAAAGAGGCAAGAGGGGTGCAGAAAGAGGTAGGAGAGGTGCACAAAGAGGCAAGAGAGGTACAGAAAGAGGCAGATGGGGTGCAGAAAGAAGGAAGAGAAGTGCAGAACGAAGCAACAGAGGTGATTAAAGAGGCACGAAGGGTACAGAAAAGGCAAGAGAAGTGCAGAAAGAAGCAACAGAGGTACAGAAAGAGGCAAGAGAGGTGCAGAAACAGGTAGAAAAGGTGCATGAAGAGGGGTGCAGAAAGAAGCAAGTGAGGTGTAGAAAGAGGCAACAGAGGTGCAGAAAGACATGAGAGGTGCAGAAACAAGCAAGGCAAGTGCAGAAAGAGGCAAGAGAATTGCTGAAAGAAGCAACAGAGGTGAAGAAAGAAGCAAGAGAAGTGCAGAAAGAGGCAACTGAGGTGCAGAAAGAGGCAAGAGAGGTACAGAAAATGGCAGGAGGGATGCAAGAAAGGGAGGAAGGGTGCAGAAAGAAGCAAGAGAGATGCAGAAAGAAGCAAGAGAAGTGCAGAAAGAAGCAAGAGAGAGGTGCAGAAAGAGGGAAGACGAGAACAGAACGAGACAAAAGGGGTGCAGAAAGAAGCAACAGAGGTGCAGGAGGCAAGAGAACTGCAGAAAGAGGCAAGAAAGTTGCAGAAAAAGGCAAAAGAGGTGCAGAAAGAGGGAACGTTGTGCAGACAGAGGCAAGAGAGGTGCATAAAGTGGGAAGAGGGGTGGAGAAAGAGGCAAAAGAGGTTCAGAAAGAGGGAAGAGAAGGTGCAGAAACAGGCAGGAGAGGTGCAGAAAGAGGGAACAGGGGTACAGAAAGAGGCAAAAGAGGTGCAGAAAGAGGGAAGAAGGATGCAGAAAGAGGCAAGAGGGGTACAGAAAAAAGCAAGTGAGGTATGGAAAGAGGCAACAGAGGTGCAGAAAGAGGCAAGAGAGATGCATAAAGTAGAAGAGATGAGCAGAAAGAGGCAAACGAAGTGCAGAAAGAGGCAAGAGAGGCACAGAAAGAAGCAAGAGTGGTTTGCACATAATACCAATTTAATACCCACATTTAGCAATAAGTAACAGGTGACCATTCTAGGTTTGCAAAGGGCCTTCCACCACGCTGTAACACTTGTCGCTGCATTTTTAGTAACGTTTGAGCCGTTTGAGCTAGAAACTAGGTTTTTTTTGTTCAAATCTGCAGATTATGCAGCAGATGATGGATTATGTGGCAAATGCGGAAAATTTACAATTGTGCAAGAGTCGGGGCAGCCAAACAGTTGCATAATTCCAGTGGCCCTGCTCATACCTCTGACTAGGTCCAGAAGTGCTCCTCAGTGGTTCCTTCTTTTTTTTGTCTCATTGAGTTTATAGTTTAGCTTCTATGGAAACGAGGAAGACTAAACCTGAGGTTACCAATCCACAACACAGACTATCATACCACACAATTACTCTCCATAACAAATAATCCCACTCTACATAATTCCCATACACTAAATACCACATACTTTCTATCCACATAATTTCACTGCACAACATACCACATAATTCCACTACACACATACTACATCCACTCCAAGAAACATTAATAAAACACTTTTACATTTACAACGCCAATAGCTCTAACTCTCGCAAATGCGAAACCTATTACATTGCAAATGCTTCTATAACTAGTAGTCGCGTTTGCAGAGAGGTGAAGAAAGGGGGCTGGGCCTCCGACCACTGCTCAGGAATTCCACTGCGTAGGACTTACAGGAGGTACCAGGAGGGCTTCTTGGCCCCCAAAGTCCCTCAGGAGAAAAGTGGACTTCATCCCCCAACCAGTAATGTGCCAGGAGGCGCGTTTGCAGAGTGGTGGAGAAGGGGGCATGGCCTCCGAAGACCTCTTAGCAATCCCACTGTGTGGGACGTACTGGAGGTAATAGGAGGGGTAGTTGGCCTCCAACTACCCCTCCTATTCCCTCCAGTAAGTCGCACACAACAGCATTGGTAAATTCTCATAGCAGGCCATGCCCCCTTTGATCACCAGTCTGCAAACACGCTCCCTGGCACGCTCTTCGATGGGGATTAAAGTCCCCTATGCTCCTGGGGGTGGTTAGGGGCCAACTAGCATACCTGTTTTCTCCAGTAAGCCCCACACAGTGGTATTGCTGAGATGTGGACAAAGACCATGCCCCCTTTGTCCACCACTCTGCAAATGTGCCTGCTGGTGCGCTCTTGATTGGGGGATGAAGTCTCCTTGCCTCCTGAGGGTCCCTGGGGACAACTAGCCCTCCTGTTACCTCCAGTAAGCCCCACACAGCTGGATTGCTGCGAGTGGTCCAAGGCCACGCTCCCTTTTTACACCACTCTGCAAAAGTGCCACCTGGTGCACTGCTGCTCGCTGATGAAGTCCACTTCAGTTCTAAGGTCCTCAGGACCCAAGAGGACCTCATCGCCCCACCAGCAGTGCACCAAGAGACGCGTTCATAGAGTGGTGTAAAAAGGGGCGTGGCCTCGGACCACCTCCCAGCAAACTCACTGTGAGGGGCTTACTGGAGGTACCTGGTGGGCTAGTTGGCCCCCAGGGACCCTTAAGGATCGAGGGGACTCAGTTCCCTAACCCAGAATGCGCCACGAGGAGCATTTGCAGAGTGGTGCAGGGAGGGGGCGGGGCCTCCGGCGAGATGCCGGCTTTTTTTTTAATAGTTAGAAGGGGGCTGTGTGGCCCCCTGTCTCAATATTTTATGGGCCCTGGGACCCCATCCCCCAGGGCCTGTACCATTGCTTTTTAAAAAAAATTAAAAAAACGGAAGGAGGCTGAGCGGCCCCCCTCCATGAGGATGGTTTCGGCCCCAGGGACCCCATCCGCCAGGGCATTGCCTCATTTTTTTTTCTTAATTATAATATTTCACAGGAGGGGGACCACGTGGCCTCCCTTCCTGGGCCACTTTTGGCCCCAGGGACCCCATCCCTCGGGGCCTGGCCTCATGTTTTCAATTTTTACTTTTTTTTCCACGGGAGGGGGCCGCGTGGCCCCCCTTTCCTGGGCCACTTTTGGCCCCGGGGCCCCATCCCCGGGGCCTGGCCAGGCTTGATTTTTTTATTTTGGAGGGGGGCCACGTGGCCCCCCTCCTGAGGCCAATAATGGCCCCAGGGACCCCATCCCTCGGGCCTGGCCTTACGTTGGGGATCGATGGGGAGCTCAAATGCCCCCGCGGTCCCAGCCGACTCCCCGCCTCCTGTGGGAGCCGGAATTGCTTTTGGACAAAGGGAGCTGCTAACATGCAGCTCCCCTTGTCCAAAAGCAATCTGCTTCACTTCATGGAAGTGAGAGCAGGTTTTCTGCTCTCGCTTCTTTGAACCGAACCATAGTTTGCAATGATAGGGCGGGAGCCGTGCTGCTGCCCTGTCATTACAAACTGCAATGTCCTGGGGGTGGGCACCCCGGGACATTGCCGGAGCCAGCCCTGGGGGTGGCGGTCCCCAGGGCCAAGGAGGGCTCCCCGAGAGGGGCCACATGGCCCCCCTCCAACATATTTAAAGCCCCGGGGAGGTGGTGGTCCCCGGGGCTGGGGGTCCACTACGGACCCCAATATTTATTTTAGTCAATGCCCCGGGGAGGTGGTGGTCTCCGGGGCAGTGTGGGGGGGCAGAAGCCCCCCACACTTTTATTTATAGTGAAGCCCCGGCGAGGTGGTCCCCGGGGCTTGGGGGGGGCCCGCAAGGTCCCCCGCACATAATTATACATATGCCCCAGGGAGGTGGTGCTCCCCGGGGCAGCGTGGGGGCAGGAGCCCCCCCACGCATAATTAATACAAGCCCCGGGGAGGTGGCGGTCCCCGGGTCTGTGAGGGGGCCACGTGCCCCCGCATAATATTAATCATGCCCCAGGGAGGTGGAGGTACCCGGGGCTGCAGGGGCCCCCGCTACATATATTTTTTGATTGCCCCCGGGACCTAGCCCACCCGGGGGCTGATTAAAACGAAGCACGGGAGACCACGCTTCGTTTTTTTTTCTTTTTCGGCTGGATTCGCTCACCCAGCATGAATTCTGCTGATTTGTTCTCTAAAAAATGCTTCTTTTGGGCCCGGGGGGTCCCTGTGGGACCCCCTGAGCAGGCATAGGGGGTCAGGATGTTTCTACCCTGCCCTCTTTTTTTGTTTTTTATCTGTTTTCTTTACTGTTTTCTTGTGACTCGGTTTCACAGAGTCACAAGATGGCTGCCAACACATTTTGGTTTGGAGTGTTGACAGCCAATCAAAATGAAGCTCGTGCTTGGGAGGTTTCGCGAATCCTCCTAGGCCACCAGATATCAATATTTTTAGAATTTCTCAGGAACTACTGAATGGATTTACACCATTTAAAAAAAGGTCGCTTTCTGAACCAAGCCAAATTTGGTGTAATTCCGTTCAGCAGTTCGGGCTGTAGCTTTGTCGAAAGTTTCCAATGGAAATTAACATGGAGAAAATGCATTTGGGGACCCCATATTTTCTCAGCCCCCACTCGACGAATCACCCCGAAACTTTCAGGACAGGAGCTGACCTGAGCGAACCATTAGTTTTGAAAATGTCGCGAAGATTCGTCAAACGACGACAAAGATATTGGCAAATCAAAAAACGTTTTTCCTATGGAAACTAGGTCCTAACTATAACTACCTACTGGCGACCACCAGTAGGTAATATATATATATATATATATATATATATTCACTGAAAAAACCATAGATTTCAGGGACGTTATAGTTAGAAATTAGCATTTAAAAAACCTTAGAAATTCACTGAAAAAACACAGGTTTCAGGGACGTTATAGTTAGTTGCACATTTCGCTCATACAAAACCAGAGAAATTCGGCCGTTATAGTTAGTTGAGCTAACTATAACCCGCGCCCCCGCAATGCACTGCTGATGATGTCACATATTACATCATTCATGACATGGTCAGTGACATCACTGATGACATCACTGATGACATCTCAAATGACATCACTGATGACATCATCCAGTGACTGTGTGTGTCTGTAAAGTTTAAATATGTTTTATATATATAAATGCCAAGGTGTATTGAAGAATGAGTGGGTATATGAGTGTCTGAATGGATGATTTAGTAGGTGCGTGACTGACTGTATAAGTGAGTGATTAAACGTGTCTTACTGAATGCATGGGTTAGTGACTAAACTGTATGAATGTCTGTATCAGTCTGTTAGTTGGTGTGTAAGCGGCTTCATGGGTTGGTGAGTAGCTACATGAGTGTCTATATGGGTTATTGATTGGTTGTCTGAGTATCTGTATGGGTGCCTGAGTGTGTGTGGGCGGGTGGGGGGTGTGTGACTCTGTGCATAGATGTGTGAGAGGGTGATTCACTGGGTGTATGGGTTCAAGACTGCATGTGTGAAGAGCTGTAGCGGTGGGTGAGTGTGTGTATGGGTGTGTTGGTGAGTGAATGGATATCTCAGTGGTACATGTGTGAGTAACTACATATGTGAAAGGCAGTATATGTGAGTGTTGGAGTATATAAATGACTATATGTGAGAGTGAGTGATCGTGAGAGCGGCTGTATGGATAATTGTGTGCTTGTATCAGTAATTGTATAAGAGAGTAAGTATGTGTTAGTATCTGTATAAATCAGTGAGATGGTGTGTGTATAACTGTATAGGTGAGTAAATGGGAGTGTGATTGATTCTTTGCATGACTGATTAGGTGTGTGAGTAACTCTATGGATGAGTGGCGGTGTGTGAGTGTCTGTATAGGTGTATGCGTGCATATGATAGTGCTGTGTTGATGAGTGACTGTATGGGTGAATGAGTGGATGTGTGTGTAGACGTAGGAATCAGTGAGTGGGTATGTAGTAACTGGTATTGGTATGTCTTTGGTTTAGAAAATAGTAGTCTGTATTTTAGAGTGGGTGTATCAAAGGTTATATTAGGGTATGAGGAGGTGCATCAGATTATCGTGTGGATAATGTCATCAGTGATGTCATCAGTGTTGTCATTTGAGATGTCATCAGTGATGTCATCAGTGATGTCACTGACCATGTCATGAATGATGTAATATGTGACGTCATCAGCAGTGCATTGCGGGGGCGTGAGTTATAGTTAGCTCAACTAACTATAACGGCTGAATTTCTCTGGTTTTGTACGAGTGAAATGGCCAACTAACTATAACGTCCCTGAAACCTGTGTTTTTTTCAGTGAATTTCAAAGGGTTTTTAAATGCTAATTTCTAACTATAAAGTCCCTGAAACCTGTGATTTTTTCAGTGAATTTCAAAGGTTTTTTAAATGCTAATTTATAACTATAACGTCCCTGAAACCTATGGTTTTTTCATTGAATTTCAAAGGTTTTTTAAATGTTAATTTCTAACTATGCCTACAGAGGTAGGACATGTGCAGAAAGAGGAAGAAAGGCGCAGAAAGAAGCAAGAGAAATGCAGAAAGAAGCAAGAGAAATGCAGAAAGAGGCAACAGAAGTCCAGAAAGACGAAGAAAAGTGCAGAAAGAACCAACAGAGGTGCAAAAAAAGGCCTTGTTGCAAAGTCATCCTGTGCCCCCAACTTTTTGCTGACTGGTACTGGTGGTAACTGACTGACTAACCGGGCCCGGAGCCAGTGCTATGCTGAAAGACACTTAGAATACAGTGAAAACACCTACATACACTAGGGTACACTATGGGTTGGGGTACCCCTGTGATTGGCATGACCTCCCCTGTAAGGCCCTAGTATATAATTGGGCAGGGGGATTAAAACTACCTCTAAGTCCCTAGCATATAAAAGGGCATGGCAGTTTAGAGGCCAGCAGCCCTTTTCTGCACTTGCATGTGTGCACTGCTGAGCCTGAGGTCAGTTTAAAAGTAGCCCTGTGTGTGCAGAAAGAGGCAAGAGAAGAGCAGAAAGAGGCAAGAGAGGTGCAAAAAGAGGGAAGAAAGGTGCAGAAAGAAGCAAGAGAGGTGCAGAAAGAAGCAACAGAGGTACAGAAAGAGGCAAGAGAGGTGTAGAAAGAGGCAAGAGAGTTGCACAAAGAGGGAAGAGGGGTGCACAAAGGCAACAGGGGTGCAGAAAGAAGCAAGTGAGGTGCAGAAAGAGGCAAGAGAGGTGCATAAAGAGGCAAGAGTAGTGCAGAAAGAGGCAAGAGTAGTGCAGAAAGAGTCAAGAGAATTGCTGAAAGAAGCAACAGAGGTGTAGAAAGAAGCAAGAGAAGTGCAGAAAGAGGCAAGTGAGATGCAGAAACAGGCAAGACAGGTACAGAAAGAGGGAAGACGCGTGCAGAAAAAGGCAACAGGGGTGCAGAAAGAAGCAAGACAGGTGCAGAAAGAAGCAGGGGAAGTGCAGAATGATGCAAGATGGGTGCAGAAAGAGGCAAGAGAAGTGCAGAAAGAAGCAACAGAGGTGCAGAAGGAGGCAAGAGAACAGCAGAAAGAGGCAAGAGAGTTGCAGAAACAGGCAAAATGGTGCAGAAAGAGGGAACAGGTGGGCAGACTGAAGCAAGAGAGGTGCAGAAAGAGGGAACATAGGTGCAGACAGAGGCAAGAGAGGTGCAGAAACAGGTAAAAGGGATGCATAAAGAGGCAAGAGGGGTGTAGAAATTTGCAAGAGAGGAGCAGAAAGAAGCAAGAGCAGTGCAAAAGAACCAACAGAGGTGCAAAAAGAGGCAAGTGGGGTGCAGAAGGAGGCAAGAGAACTGCAGAAAGAGGCAAGAGAGTTGCAGAAACAGGCAAAAGGGTGCAGAAAGAGGGAACAGGTGGGCAGACTGAAGCAAGAGAGGTGCAGAAAGAGGGCAGCGGGGTGCAGAAAAAGGCAAGAGGGAGGCAGAAATTTGGAACAGAGGTGCAGGAAGAAGCCAGAGCAGTGCAGAAAGAACCAGAAGAGGTACAGAAAGAGGCAAGAGGGGTACAGAAAGAGGCAAGTGAAATGCAGAATGAAGCAAAAGAGGTATAGAAAGAACCAACAGAGGTGGAAAAATAGGCAAGAGGGGTGCAGAAAGGGGTAGGAGAGGTGCACAAAGAGGCAAGAGGGGTACAGAAAGAGGCAAGAGGGGTACAGAAAGAGGCATGAAGGGTGCAGAAAGAGACAAGACAGGTGAAGAAAGAAGTAACAAAGTTACAGAAAGAGGCAAAAGTGGTGCAGAAAGAGGTAAGAGAAGTGCAGAAAAAGAAAGAAATGTGCAAAAAGAAGCAACAGAAATGCAGAAAGCGGCAAGAGAGGCGCAGAAGGAAGCAAGAGTGGCTTGCACACCATTAGTACCAATTTAACACCCACATTTAGCAATAAGTAACTGGTGACCATCCTAGGTTTGCAAAGTACCTTCCACCACGCTGAAACACTTGTCGCTGCATTTTTGGTATCGTTTGAGCCAGAAACAAGGCTTTTTTTGTTCAAATCTGCAGATTAGGGAACAGATTATGGATTATGTGGCTAATGCGGAAAATGTATAATTGTGCGAAAGTCGGTGCAGCCAAACAGTCGCATAATTCCAGTGGCCCTGCTCATACCTCTGACTAGGTCCACAAGTGCTCCTCAGTGATTCCTTCTTTTTTTGTCTCACTGAGTTCATAGTTCAGCTTCTATGGAAACGAGGAAGACAAAACCTGAGGTTACCACTCCACAACACAGACTACCATACCACATAATTACTCCCCATGACACAATCTCACTCTACATAATTCCTATAAAATAAATACCACATACTTTCTATCCACATAATTTCACTGCACAACTTACCACATAATTCCGCTTACACACAACGTACATCCACTCCACTCCAAAAGACATTAGTAAAAAACTTTTACCTTTACAACGCCAATAGCTCTAACTCTCGCAAATGCGAAATCTATTACATTGCAAACACTTCTTTAACTAGTAGTCGCGTTTGCAGAGTGGTGGAGAAAGGGTGCTGGGCCTCCGACCAGCGCTCAGGAATTCTGCTGCGTAGGACTTACAGGAGGTACCAGGAGGGCTTCTTGGCCCCCAAAGTCCCTCAGGAGTAAATTGGACTTTATCCCCATCCCGTAGTCTGCCAGGAGGCTCGTTTGCAGAGTAGTGGAGAAAGGGGGGCCTGGCCTCCAAAGACGTCTTAGCAATCCCACTGTGTGGGACTTACTGGAGGTAACAAGAGGGATAGTTGGCCCCCAAGGACATCCTTGGGGGCCAACAACCCCTCCTATTACCTCCAGTAAGTCCCAAACAGCAGGAATTGCTAAGTTCTCATACCAGGCCACGCCCCCTTTGCCCACCACTCTGCAAACGCGCTCCCTGGCGTGCTCTTGGATGGGAATTGAAGTCCCCTTCGCTGCTGGGAGTCCTTAGGGGCCAACTAGCCTACCTCTTACTTCCAGTAAGCCCCACACAGTGGGATTCCTGAGAGGTGGACACAAGCCATGCCCCCTTTCTCCACCACTCTGCAAACGTGCCTCCTGGTGCGCTCTTGGTTGGGAGATGAAGTCCCCTTTACTCCTGAGGGTCCCTGGGGGCCAACTAGCCCTCCTATTACCTCCAGTAAGTGCCCAACAGCTGGATTGCTGAGAGTGCTCAAAGGCCACGCCCCCTTTTTACACCACTCTGCAAACACGACTCCTGGCGCACTGCTGCTTGGGGGATGAAGTCCACTTTAGTCCTGAGGTCCTCAGGACACAAGAGGACCTCATCGTCCCACCAGCAATGCGCCAAGAGGCGCGTTTGCAGAGTGATGTAAAAAGGTGCATGGCCTCGGACCACCTCTCAGCAATCCCACTGTGTGGGGCTTACTGGAGGTACCTGGTGGGCTAGTTGGCCCCCAGGGACCCTCAGGAATGAAGGGGACTTCATCCCCCAACTTAGAACGCGCCAGGGGGCGCGTTTGCAGAGTGGTGTGGGGAGGGGGCGGGGCCTCCGGCGAGATTCCGGCTTTTCTATTTTAAAATATTTTTAGAAGGGGGGCTGTGTGGCCCCTCTTCTTTTAGTATGTTTTGGGCCCTGGGGACTCCATCCCCCAGGGCCTGAGCATTTAAAAAAAAATGGAAAGGGGGCCGCGTGGCCTCCCTTCCCTGGCACGCTATTTGCCCCGGGGACCCCATCCCCCGGGGCCTGGCCAGCATTTAAAAAAAAATATATTTTGGAGTGAGGCCGCGTGGCCCCCCTCCTGAGACCTAGAATGGCCCCGGGGACCCCATCCCCTGGAGCATTGCCTCGTTTTTTGTTTTTTTTAAATAAAATAGTACGGGAGGGGGGCCGCGTGGCCCCCCTTCCCTTTGCCACTTCTGGCCTCGGGGACCCTATCCCCCGGGGCCTGGCCAGCCTGGTTTTTTTTGAGGAGGGGGCCGCGTGGCCCCCCTCCTAAGGCCAATTATGGCCCCAGGGACCCCATTCCCCGGGGCCGGCCTTCCGTTTAAAAAAAAGAAAAAATAATAATTAATTAAAAGGGAGGGGGCAGCATGGTCCCCCTCCCAGGCCACTTCTGGCCCTGGGGACCCCATCCCCCGGGCCCGGCCCTCAGCGTTGGGGACCGTGGGGGGAGCCCCAATGCCCCCACGGTCCCTGTCGGCTCCCCGCCTCCTGCGGGAGCCGGCATTGCTTTTAGACAAGGGGAGCTGCTAACATGCAGCTCCCCTTGCCCAAAAGCAATTCTGTTTTGCTTCGTTGCAGCACATATACCACATGGTCACTTCTGCAGTTGAAAAACCGTGGAATCCTCCACGGTTTGTGCATTAGAGGCAACCGTATTTCTTTTGTGTATACTCCGTGTTACAGGCCTTGCACTTAGGGCATTTTTGGAAACCTGGGTTGTCTGCAAGCCAGTTTTTAGATTCGACTATTTCAGGGCTGCTCTTGAACAACTCCTCTCTCATGGATTTGGCTCTCCTGAAAGATATCAGGGGTTTTCTGGAGATTACATCCCCAAGTGTAGGATCCCCTTTGACCAGGTACAAATGCCTATTCATGCAGTCTCTCACACTAGCATGATAGGCATTGTACCCGGTTATCATCCTTATGTCTTGTAATGAATCTTTGGTATTTTTCTTCTTTCTTTTAGTGCCCACTAGGATCTCCCCCCTGGATAATTTGTCAACCTTACTTATGGCTTGGTCTAGTACTGCCTGACTATCCCCTTTCACTGAATCTATCCGTTAAGTTATTCTGGGCTACTTGTAGTGTGCCTGTATCACTGCAGTTTCTTTTCATACGTAATTGTTCGGCATAGGGGATACTGTACTTTAATCTCTGTGGATGAAAGCTGTTACAGTGCAAAATAGAATTCCCAGCTGTGGGCTTCCTGAAAGTACGCATGTGTACTTTACCATTTGTAACAAAAACTTCCAAATTTAGAAAATGTACAATTGACTCACTGATGGAACTTGTGAATTTAAGGTTAAGGCTATTAACATTTAGAGTATCAAGGAAAAGAGAGGCACTTTCTGATGATCCATTCCATATGATGAAAAGGTAATCTATATATCTGACCCAGAACCTGATATTCTCTTCCCATTCTCTTCCAAACTGTCCTCTGAGCACCTGCTCCTCCCACCAGCCGTGAGTAGATTCGCATAGCTGGGGGCGAAGCAGGTGCCCATTGCAGTCTCCCTGAGTTGCCTGTATGTGTCGTTCCCAAAAAGAAAGAGATTGTTGTCCAAACATTATTCAGCCATTTTGATTTATATATGTATATATGTATATATTTTTCTCTTGCACACGCACTTTGCATTTCTAATGAATGTTTTTAACAAAAGCCAAATGTAAAATGAAAAAATGAAAAAAACAAAACAAAACTGACATATGTCACTTATGAGGATTAACTAAGTCTAGTCTTTCTTCTAAAAATAGAAAGTAATGTGGGAATGAGCACTGCGCACTTTAAAAAGACATACTAGGCACTTGGACTCTATGGTCCAGTAGAAGGTTGGGAGCCGAAACGCGTAGACCGTCCTCCCATTTGTAATTTTGCACTATGGTGAAATAAAACATCTTAAACTACCTTTCGACGTGGTGCTGTGATCCTTCGTCGCATCAGGAGGTTTGCAGTGAAGCGAAGGAATCTGGGACATATATATATGTATATGTATGTGTATTATCTACTGGCGGTCGCCAGTAGATAGTTATAGTTAGGACCTATTTTCCATAGGAAATCCGCAACATTCTATTTGAAATAACTTTGGCGCCGGTTGACGAATCTTCGCGAAATTTTCAAACTTGTTGGGGCTCTCCGGTCCGCTCCTATCCTGAAAGTCTCCGGGTGATTCGTCAAGTGGGGGCTGAGAAAAAAGGGGGGTCCCAAAACACGTTTTCCCCATACAATTTTCCATAGGAACGTTTAGTCGCAGCTAGAGCCCGAACTGCTGAACGGAATTACACCAAATTTGGCAAATAGGTAGCCCTTGGTTCAGTGTTGTGCCTTTTGCTTAAATGGTATAAATCCGTTCAGTAGTTCCTGAGAAAATCAAAAGTAAAGTCACATATATATCTATGGCCGAGTAGGGTCTGCGTACCCTCCCGATCACGAGCTGCATGCTAATTGGCTGTCAAGTGGCTGTCAACACTCCAAATAAGGAAGTGTTGGCAGCCATTTTATGCCTCGGTAGAACCGAGGCACAGAAACAACTGCGCAAAACGCACAAAGGGTGCAGGGTAGAAACACCCTGACCCCCTAGGTCTGCTCAGGGGGTCCCACAAGGACCCCCTGGGCAGAAAAAAGCATTTAAAAAAAAAAAAAAAAATCATCGGGATGTGCTTAGGGTGCGCGGATCCCGCCAAAAAAAAAAAAAATCGAAGCGTGGTCTCCCGCGCTCGATGCCATTTGCCCCCGGGTGGCCCAAGTCCCGGGGGCATGCGGAGGGTGGGTTTATATTTTATGTGGGGGCCTCTAAGGCCCCAAGCCCGGGGACTGCCACCCCTGAGGCTTTAAATGAAAAATGGTGCGGGAGGGCTCTCCGCCCTCCCGCAGCCCCGGGGACCGCCACCCCCGGGGTTTCTTTTTAAATATTAATAACCTGTGCGGGGGCTCGAGCCTCCCCACATGCCCTGGGGACCGCCACCTCCCCGGGGCACTAATTAGACAAATGCCCCGGGGACCACCACCTCCCCGGGGCTTTGTAGATGTTGGGAGGGGGGCCGCGCGGCCCCCCTCCTGGAGCCCTTGATGGCCCTGAAGACCACCACCCCCCAGGGCCGGCTCCTGCAGTGTCCCGGGGT
Source organism: Calotriton arnoldi (assembly GCA_963921515.1). Taxonomy (NCBI): domain Eukaryota; kingdom Metazoa; phylum Chordata; class Amphibia; order Caudata; family Salamandridae; genus Calotriton; species Calotriton arnoldi. Next base: position 68,860 of record CAWUFW010010191.1, on the reverse strand, counting down.
GCCTACCCCCGGGACACTGTAGTTTGCTATGACAGGACGGGAGCCTCGCGGCTCCCGTCCTGTCATAGCAAACTGCTTTGGATTTTGGAAGAGAGAGTAGGGAAACCTGCTCTCTCTTCCAAAATTCAAAGCAAATTGCTTTCCATATGGGGAGCTGCATGTTAGCAGCTCCCCATGTGGAAAAGCAATGCCGGCTCCCGCAGGACGCGGGGAGCCGGCGGGACCGTGGGGGAGTTGGGGTCCCCCCACGGTCCCCAAAGGATAGGGCCAGCCCCGGGGGATGGGGTCCCTGGGGCAAATAGTGGCCCAGGAGGGGGGCCACGCGGCCCCCCTCCCCCAAACTAACGTAATTTTTTTTTTTTTTTTTAAAAGGCCGTCACCGGGGGATGGGGTCCCCGGGGCCTAAAGAGGCCTGAGGAGGGGGGCAACGCAGCCCCCATCCATGAACATTTAAAAAAAAAAAAGTGGCAATGACCCGGGGGATGGGGTCCCCGGGCCAAAATAGTCACGGGAGGAGGGCCCACGCGGTCCCCTTCCCGTTACTTTTTAAAAAAATAAATAAAAGGGGGTCAGGCCCTGGGGGATGGGGTCCCCAGGGCCCAAAATAATTAAAAAGGGGGGCCACACAGCCCCCTTTTTAAAAAAAAAATCAACAACAAAAAAAATCCGGCATCGCTGGAGGCCACGCCCCCTCCTTGGCAGCACTCTGCAAACGCGCCCCTGGCGCGTTTGCAAAGAGGGAACAATTCCCCTTGAATACTGGGGGTCCCTGGGGGCCAACTAGCCCACCAGGAACCTCCAGTATGCGCCAGGGGCTGCGCTGCAGAGAGGTGTTCTGAGGTCACGCCCTTTTTACACCTCTCTGCAACGCAGCTCTGTGGCGCTTAATGGAGGTAGCTGGTGGGCTAGTTGCACCCCAGGGACCCTCAGGATTCAAGGGGAGTTAATCCCCTGACTTAAAACGCGCCACGGGGCGCGTTTGCACAGTGGTGAAGGGAGGGGGCGGGGCTTGAGGTGACATGTGTGCAAACAGGCCCCGTGGCGCGTTTTAAGATGGGGAATTAAATCCTCTTCAATCCTGAGGGTCCCTGGGGGCCAACTAGCCCACCAAGGTACGTCCAGAAAGCGCCACAGAGCTGCGTTGCAGAGAGGTGTAAAAAGGGGCGTGGCTTCAGAACACCTCTCTGCAACGCAGCCCCCTGGCGCATGTTGGAGGTTCCTGGTGGGCTAGTTGGGCCCCAGGGACCCTCGGGATTGAGGAGGAATTAATTCTCCAACTTAAAACGCGCCACAGGGCGTGTTTGCAGACATGTCACCTCAGGCCCCACCCCCTTCCTTCACCATTGTGCAAATATTCCTCTAAAATCAGCCAAACTACGAATTCCGATTTACTCACCTGTTATCAGGAGAGACCTCAGTGCTGCATCTTTGAGCCCAGTACTGATCCTGAAAAGTAATTTTAACCGTACTTACCAGTAACTTGAATTTCCTTCCATAGGCTAACATTGACTGGTTTCACTTGGAAATTCTTCTAAGTGTGGAGTTTTGGAACTTTATAATATTCCTCTAAAATCAGCCGAACTACGAATTCCGATTTACTCACCTGTTATCAGGAGAGAACCCAGTGCTGCATCTTTTAGCCCAGCACTGACCCTGAAAAGTAATTCTAACCGTACTTACCAGTAACTTGTATTTCCTTCCATAGGAATCCATTGTCTGGTTTTCAGCAGAAAAGTTTCAAAGTGTCGATTTTCACAAACTACAAATATTCCTTAAAAATCGCCTGTATGACTTAAACGCATTCTTTCAACTGTTTACAGGAAATGCACCAGTGCTGGATCCAGGATCCACCACTGAGTAAGAAAAAGTAACGATAACACTACTTACCTGCTAAGTGAATTTCCTCCCATAGGATAACATTGGTGATTCTATGTGAAAAAGTTTCAAAGTGTCAACTTTTAAAATACAATAATATTCCTTAAAAATCACTACTGTAACCAAAACGCTTTTACTCAACTGTTTACAGGAGATGTCCCAGGACTGAATCTAGGATCCAGTCCTGTGGTTAGAAAAGTAATCCATAAAGTAACTAATTGCATTTAACTAGAAATTCTCATTGAGCTCAATGTTGCATTGTGTTTGAAATTGTGTTGCCCATTGCAACAACTGTAACTACTGTACTTAAAAGTCTATTGCCTATTTGCAAAGTATTTAAACTAAAGTAATTCATTCTGAGAAAGTATATTTTGTAATGTAATGTATAATGTAATTACAATGTAATTTAAAAAATAAAATATGTAAAATTAAATAGTTTAAAAAAATGTAGTAAATCAGTATCAAAAAAATAAATATAACAATTAATACATTTTAAAATTGTCATTTACAAAACCTTTGAAATTCACTGAAAAAAACCATAGATTTCAGACATGTTATAGTTAGGAATTAGCATTTAAAAAACCTTTGAAATTCACTGAAAAAACCATAGGTTTCAGGCACGTTATAGTTAGAAATTAGCATTTAAAAAACCTTACAAATTCACTGAAAAAACCATAGGTTTTAGGGACCGTTATAGTTAGTTGGACATTGCACTCGTCCAAAACCCGTGAAATTCCCCCGTTATAGTTAGTTCAGCTAACTATAACTCGCGCCCCACAATGCACTGCTGATGACGTCACATATTACATCACTCATGACATGGTCAGTGACATCACTGATGACATCACTGATGACATCTCAAATGACATCACTGATGACATCACTGATGACATCATCCACGTGATAATTTCATGCACCTCCTCACACCCTAATATAACCTTTGATACACCCACTCTAAATTACAGACTGCCATTTTCAAAACCATAGACACTCCAACACCAATAATTACATACCCACTCACTGATTCTTAGGTCTACACACACATCCACTCACTCGTACAGTCACTCATACTTACGGTCACTCAGTACAGGACTATCATATGCACTCATACTCCTATATAGACACTCAAACACCGCCACTCATCCATAGAGGTACTCACACACCTAGTCAGTCATGCAAATAATTAAACACACTGCCATTTACTCACCTATACAGTTATACACACACCAGCTCACTTACTCATACAAATACTAGCACATTCTTACGCTCTTATACAATCACTGATACAAGCACACACTCATCCATACAGCCACTCTCACAATCACACACTCTTGCTTATAGCTATTTATATACTCCAACACACATATATACTGCCTTTCACATATGTAGTTACTCACACATGTACCACTGGGACAACCATTCACTCACTAACATACTTTTACACACACTTACCCACCCATACAGTCTATCACAGATGCACTCTTGAAACCATCCACCCAGTGAATCACCCACTCACATCTATGCACAGAGTCGCACACACCCCACCCACACAAACACTCAGGCACCCATACAGATACTCAGACAACCAATCAATAACTCATATAGACACTCATGTAGCTATTCACAAACCCATGCAGCCACTTACACAGCAATAGACAGATGGATACAGACATTCACCCAGTTTAGTCACTAACCCATGCATTCAGTAAGATACGTTTAATCACTCACTTATAGAGTTAGTCACACACCTACTAAATCATCCATACAGACACTTATACACCCACTCATTCTTCAATACGCCTTTCCCTAAATATATTAAAAATATTTAAACTTTACAGAAACACACAGTCACTGGATGATGTCATCAGTGATGTCATTTGAGATGTCATCAGTGATGTCATCAGTGATGTCACTGACCATGTCATGAGTGATGTAATATGTGACGTCATCAGCAGTGCATTGCGGGGCGCGAGTTATAGTTAGCTGAACTAACTATAACGGGGAATTTCACAGATTTTGTACGAGTGCAATGTCCAACTAACTATAACTGTCCCTAAAACCTATGGTTTTTTCAGTGAATATATATATATATATAGTTGAATTTTCGCCAGCCAGTCAGCGAGCAAAAAGAAGACTCGCACTCCAGGGATCGTGATGAACAATTCAAAGTGTTATTGGCGACGCGTTTCGACCGTTACGGTCTTTTTCACAAGCCAGCCATATATATATATTTATACACATTTTTATATATATATATAATGCTTATCATCTTTTCCCTAATAGAAAAAAGGGTCAATGAGGGCTTGGTTGAGGATGATGATGGAGTATGGTAAGCCTTCAAAGTGATCATACAGGGAATGTGTATTGACCATGTTTATGGGGTAGAAAAAGGGTTTCAACAAAGACACAAAAGTTCTGCAGGACAGACACTCCACATTCAAAACTCTTACTCTCACTACACCACCCAGAGGAATTGAAGCATAAAGAATACATGTTGAGAAAACATTTCAAAGGGGGAAAAACTGAATGTTTGCTAGCATGGCTCACTACAATGAACATCCCAAGAACTCCCATACTGGCCTTACACAAAGACGAAAGTTCAATTACACAATCAATCAAGATTAAATAAAACATGTTTGTGAATTATTATACCACCCTAGTCGCAAAAAAAAATTCTGGTACAACCTAGGAGAATGGGATCTTCCTGCACCAAGTGGAAATTTGTGCACTTGCTACATCTCAAAAAGAGGGCCGGATGATACATTTCTGGGATGCTGTGTACATGCAATGGATGTTCGTATGCTTATTAAATCACAAGAAGAGGACCAGGAGAACCCATGTTTGGTCTCTGAGTTTAGGGCTGCCATTAAAGACCTGGATAAGAGCAAAATGTCTGGATCGCATGACCCTCCTTTAGAGTGCAATGCAGAATATCAGGCATTGCTGGCACCCTTACTTCTCAGCTATATACATTGGCATACAAATCTGTCTGCCTTACGCTCACTACTCCATAGTCGATCATTGTGGCTCTATCCAAACAGGGAAGGATCCACCCTTTAAGAGATTATATAGACCTCTATCAAATCAACGATTTGTAGAGCTCTGCTTATCACCCATGATGGTATCCAGGCGCTGGGGCAGAGGTTGCTGGAAATTGTCAGTCAAGTGTTCAAGTTTTTTAGTTTATCTCTGAACTTTTGTAGGGTGGGTGTAGTATGGAGGTGGATTCCAGTTCTTGAGGGCCAGGTAGGAGAAGGCGCCGCTGCCGCTTCTGCTTTTGTGGAAGTGGGGGGTGTGGGTGAGGAAGAGGAAGGCAGAGCTTAGTTGTCTGCCAGGTTGATAGAAGTTCAGTCTCTGGTTGAGGTAGACTGGTCCTTTGCTTTTCAGGGCCTAGTAGGCATGGGTCAGTAGTTTGAACTGGCACATTGTTTGGACAGAGAGCCAGTTGAGCGCTCTGAGGTGGTAGGTGTTGTTGTCTCTTCTTGGGAGGTCAAAGATGAGCCTGGCTTCTATGTTTTGGATGGTTTTCAGTCTGCTCAGTAGTTGTGAGGTGATAGAGGGAGTTTCTGTAGTCCAGGGGGCTGGTGATAAGGGCTTTGGTGATGATGCCTCTGGTGTTAATGGGGAGCCATTTGAATATTTTCCGGAGCATATGGAGGGTGAGGAAGCAGTCTGGAGACAGCGTTTATGTGCTTCTTCATGGTGCTCTTGTTCTTAAGTATGATGCTGAGGCTTCTGGCATGGTCTGTGGGAGTGGGTGAGGGGCCAGTTCCACTGGCCACCAGGAATCATCCCATGGGGAGGTGTTGCTCCGAAAGATGCGTTCCTCTGTTTCGTTGGTGTTGAGTTTAAGGCATTTGTTTTGCATCCAGCTGGCTACCCTGGTCATGCGCCTGTAGAAATTGGTTTTGGTATAAGTGGGGTTTGAGGCTAGGAAGAGGATGAGCGGATTGTCATCAGTATATGATATGATATTCATAGCATAGGATTTGACTAGCATGGCCAGAGGGGCCATGTATGTGTTGAACGGGTGTTGACTCGGTGAGGACCCTTGGGGAACGCTGCAGATGATGTTCTTTGAGCCTGACATGTATGGTGTATCCTCACTGCTCTTTGCTCCTTCAATGGAGCTACTAGGGGAAATGATCTGGAGGGAAGGCCCAATAGAGTAATCACATTAATTTACATTAGCCACAGGATATCTCTTAATTTAGATGACATAATAATATGCATAAGGAAAATGAATGAATATCTAGTGCCACTGCTGGGCATAATTGAACAATATGGCCACCATTCAGTAATTAAATGTAACTGAAGGGAGTCATGCAATTTCCCGTTGGCTACTTGTGCTATGTAGCTGATGGGCCTTAACTTTGTGGAGTTACAATAGGAAGGAAAAACCTTTAAATATTTAGAAATTCTCATCTACGTCAAAGACAAGGACACCCACTCTGGCAGCATAACTAAGACTGTCGCAACACCAATGTGGTTAGCTCTTTGGAAAGGTGTACTGCTATCAGTAATTGGGAGGGTCACGCTCTCTCTCAAATGATTATGCTCCCATGTCATCTTTATTCTTTTTCCAACATACAATTGGTGATCCCCAGCAAACGTTTCCTAGAACTAAATTCCTTGCTATTAGGTTTGACTTAGGCTGGCAAACATAGAAGGGTGGTCATAAAGGATCTTAATTTGCTGTTAGACGAGGGAAGTCTGGTTGCCCTAACTTTGACTTATACTATCTTGCAGCACAGCTCCAGTGAGTGACTCCATGACTAGCAATGAACACAACAGAGGAAGCACTTATTGAATGGAAACTGAGGACCACAACGGTCAAAAAATAGTATGAAGGACTGGAATGGGGATATTTAACTTTCAAACTGGTGCAAACAGTGAGACATTGCAGGAGATGATACCTGGTCCAAGCAATAGCATACACATTGGATCTGCCAATGTAGATTTTTCTCAGATTTCAGAAGGTGGCCCATAAATAAAACACTGACTGGCTGGAGGTCATCAAAGGGACAATGGGTGACCTCTATAAAGAAGGCCCTTTGGGGCATATTTACAAGGAGCTAGCACCGACGCAGCATAATTAATTTTGATGCAGCGGCGGCGCAATCAGTGCTCCACATGGATCCATATTTACAAACTGACACATTGGGCACAATGCATCAGTTTGTAGAGGCCTGCATTGCATTATACCTGCACCAGGTATAATGTATGCAAGGTAGACGTTCCCAGGTTAAGAGCCAAGTAGAACTGATGCAGTGAAATGTACAACTTTTCACTGCGTTACTCCACAACTTGACGGCGTCAAAATCCCTACGCCGTCTCAAACAATGTGTAACGATTGATGCAGGGCTTTTGACATGGGACTTGCCTCTGTGTTCTGATGCTTTGATGGAGTTGCATCAGTCTTACGACCAACTCCAGCAATGCATCACTTTAACATCAAAGGATTTGTCAGAATTTATGAGGCATCCGTGAATCCTTGCTCCATGGAGCACTGTATTGTAAATACAGAGCATCCCTTGTCATTATCTTGTAAATAAGCCCCCTGGTTTCTTCGAAGAGCTCTGTCAGTACTGAGGTGTTTCGGTGAGGCAATTCGTCATGCAACAACCACTAGTCAGAACTGGTAAATTCACACGAGGTTCAGAAAAACACAAACTCGCTATGAAAGAAGTATTCACAACAATGCTGGCACAGTGGATGCACAGGAATAGTTAACTCCCTGTACTCTATAAAGAAAATAACACTAAGCTGAATGAATTACAAACCAAATAATCTGGGATGATTGTTACCAAGATAACAAATGCAGAATGGAAGAAAATATTTCTTCATGGTTGAAGAGTTTTAGGGAATTTCCACTTTAAAAACGTTAATTTTAATTATATGTGTAGGAAGGTGGAATCTGACTATATGGTTGCCCCCACTTTTTTTTATGGTGTTTTGCTGGTTTATGACTTAGTTGGACTGGGATCCTGCTATTCAGGGCCCCAGTCTATCTGCTTCCTCTCTAAAATGGTTTCCATGTGCCTTAGGCACATCCCTGATTGGGATCTGGAGTGCCCTTATAAGTCCCTAGTATATGGTATACTATGTACCAAGGGCATAGGTACCTCAGAGGCCTGCCAGGGGCTGCAGCATGTATTATGCCACCCCTGGAAGGCCATCCAAACTGACACCACAGGTCTGCTACTGCAGCCTGGGTAAGGTGGTGCATGCACCCCTTACTGTGATATAGGTTACCTATATCACTAAATACATACACACATATAAACCTATAAGTCACTCCTAAGGCAGGCCTTATCAATCCTAAAGGCAGAGTGCATGGTTCCTATGTGAGAGGGTGCCCCTGCATGAGCAGGGCCCCTCTGCAGCGTTCGGAGACCATCTCTGATGCTGTTTGTAGTGCAGCCTGACCATATACTCTTAAGCGCATTATATCCTCGCGGTAAAATGCTAACTTTGGAATGGCTGCACCTAAACATGTCATGTTTGGTGTCAAACATCTTGGAATACTACCCCCGCCAATTCTGGCGGCGGGGGTAGCATTCCACCCTTCTAGAGGGAAAGACATGTTAACTCTGACTAACCCGGTAACTTCTCTCCAGAGCCCTGGCATCACAAAATGGATGCTGCTGCCACAGACACGAGTCTGGCCTCCTGCTGCTGGACAAAACTCCGGCAGGGGAGGCCTGGACAATAGGTTTCCTGTTGCAGGGAGGTGTGACCACCTCCCCAGACAGGATAATGTGTATTGGGGCTGGGCGGGAGCACCATCTGTGTGCTTTGAAGTCCTGCACTGGGGGCACATTTGGTGTCCCTGTGCATACCCCAGTTCAAACCGGATCAGGGGCTTGCAGCCCCTGCTTTGGCGCGAACTGGACAAAGGGAAAGGGGTGTAGCCACCCCTCTGCCCTGACCCACCCATAGGTGGGGCCACAGAGTAGTCCAACCCCTATTTTTAGAATAAAGGTAGGAACCCAGTCCTTAGGACTTTAGATTATACCTGGACGAAACTCTGAAACTGAATCCTGGACCTTCGACGCTCTACGACAAGATTAGAGGACTGAAGAATCTCCCTTGGGGTCAAGGAGTGACTCCCCTGCTTGGCAGGCACCAAAGAAGCATCTGTCCGGTTCGCATTTCTGAGGCTCCCGTCGGACGCCAAAGTCATCGCATCACCAGAGGTGGATTCTCAGACTTCCCCGAGGCTACCCTGAGTCCCCAGCAAAGCTGAGGCCCGTGGGTGACTTGAGACCGTGACCCCTGGACACCGAGCACATTTGCAAGTGCACCATCTTCTGGGTCTCTCAAGAAGTCATGCTTTGGGCTCCGAGTAGCCCTAGCCTCCAGCACCACCTGCACCGAAGATCACTGGCCCCCACTCCACGAGTGTCCTGTAAGCCAGCTCCACGTGCGGCGTCACGAGGCTCCTTCGCGGTCGCTAGCCCGTTGGCTAGTAGCCCTTAACAAAGGCCAATCTTTTCTTTACTTGGCATCCTGGTTGCTCCAGGCCTGTCCTCACTTACCCTCGCTGGGTGAGTTCCACAGACCTTGCTGGTCTGCACCATCGACGATCTACATCTTCACCGAGACTTGCCGTTGCCAAGGCTTGTTGGGTCCAATCCGGTCGCCGACACCTCAGCACTCGACAGACATTGTGTACCAGCCCGAATCCTGCTCCTGGTCGCCGACAACGCCTCCTGGACCTCGTGGCTGAAGAGTCAAGACGACCGTCAATGCACCTGAAGCACTCATCATCGGTGGGCATCTGTCCATCGCCTTCCTGGTCACTGGCTAGTGACCCAGACTCTGTCCCCTCTGCTTTCAGGTTCTTCAGAACTCCGATCCACTCTTGGATCCACCCGGACACTTTTCTCTTGGCCGCCAGCAGCACTTTGCAGCAGATCGCCATTCGAATCGACGACGAAACCCGACCCCGAAAGGCACCTATGCACCCGGCTTCCCTGGGTGAGGTAACACGAGTACTCCGGTGCTCCCGTGGGTAGAGACTCTTCAAAGTCCTAGATCTCAAAGGGTTTTGTCCTAGTCCTCTTTTAAGTGTCCCTTTCCTCTATTTTCCCGATCCCGACTTTCTCCATAGAAGTTAACGGCGTATCGCGGTTGTGTATATACACTGCACGCGTCTCCCGTAGGTCCCCTGTGTCACTACCTTGGGTGGTTCCTTGTGGTCCAAGCACTTCTAGAGGCTCTAGGCCTAGTGTCTAGTTCAGTCGTGGTTCGCATACCACTTTATTGGTATATGGTTTGGTACGCCCCTAGGGCCCAAACGTGTATTTGTGCTATTACTGTGATTTGATAACTTATAACTTATGTATTTCGAACTCTAGCCTCATAAAGAGACTAGAGGGGTGTGTTTAGCAATAAATACATATATTTTGAATATATACCTGGTGTGGTGCTCTTTCATTTGGTCACTCAAGAGATTATAGACTGGTAAAACAAGCTGCTTTACATTCCTTCAAGACTTAGCCTGAAGGCTGCTCTCCATAGCTACCACTAGGATAGCTTTCAATAAGGTTGTCTTTAACCTATCTCCAATAAGGGGTTGTTTGGACTGGTGCAAGGTGCCCACTATAATTAGTGGACAGCATATGCCAGGCCAACTTCTCACAATATGCATCAAACATGCTAAAGATCTTGGCCCAGATTTGACGCAGCGCAGAGAGACAGCTTGCTAAGCTGAGGTGCATCAAACGGAGAGAGCAGGAATGCATCATAATTACTAACATATGGCGCATTCCTGCTCTCTCTCTGCGCTGGGGTATTTGTGGCTACAAAGCGCCAAAGCAGGTGCCCTTGCGTCATGGTGCAAGAGGGCCTGTGCTATAGGCAGGATTGTTTTTGTGCAGTAAGGGACACTTTCCTGTACAAAAACAATGCCCAGAGGCATTTTTCTCTTTCTATGTGTGCTTCAGAATTCAGCAAACGTAGAAGGGGAAATAATGAGGCAAAATAAACATATTTCTCCTTGTTATGAATCTATAGAGAAGGCATAGCTTCTAGACACATTCCCAGATTTACTGGTCTTCTACTAGTAAATCTGGTAATGCAAAAAAATCCATTGGTGGATGTTTGGGAACACATCCACCAATGACTTCCAACGCAGAGCAGCTCTAGGAAGTGACTTGGGCTGCCTTGCATTACTCTGGATTTGCTAAGTAAGGAAGAGTCATGCAAGGTGGCTTTGCATGGCTAAGTAAATTTTACTGAAGCCCTTGCATTGCTTTGTGTCTCCTTGCGTGACACAATGGCAACGTAAGGATTCGTAATGGGCCCCAATATATTGCTCAGAATATTCTCCCAGTTTCATGATTTATGCTCTAGATTTAGGTCTAGCGAAGCAGGGTTCTAATACATGTTATGGCACTGTGAGAGGTTGTGGGAGCATCTGGAAGGGTGTGACGGATGCTATTCCATCAATGATGGGCAGAGGTAGCATTCATAACCCAGATGTTTCTGGACCTAAGAACAAGAAATTTGAGACTATTTTCATTGGCATGGCATTGACTCTTGCTCTGATGGTGGTCGGAGCTGATGCAATGAATGAAGACGGAAATGGAAATGATGGTGATACAACCATGTAGAGAGGGGAAGAGCACGGGAACAACATGCCTCATTAAGACATATATACAGTTTATAGTTTGAGGAATTAATGGACAGCTAAGCTGTTTTTTTATAGACAGCTGAGAAATGAATGATGCAGCAGAGCTAATGTATGATGATAGACAGGGTGAAAAGCAGAAAGATTCAGTTGGTTTGGCAATGTGGTTGCTACAGGGCCATAACAGGCCCTTTAAGGCCCTGCAGTGCAAGGGGCCTCCAACCCTTCAGTGGTGCCCCATTCAGCCCAAGATCAATGGATACTGCAAGATGTGGGAGACTAAGGGGCCCCTCTTCACATTTTACAGGGGGGGGTCCCACCTTTTGCATTATGCCAGTGGGTTGCTGTGAGGGACGTGTGTCTCAAAAGTAGGTGTGATAGACAACCTGGCGACACCCCAGCAGCAAACCATGCAGTTACATGCAGGTCTGAACTGCCACGTAGTGGAGACGGATGTAAGCTCAATGATTAACAGAGCCAAGAATAGAATGATCCAATGTTAACGTTTACAACTTAATTTAAATGCAACACATGATGAATATCTTATGTGGTGTTTCTTTATGCATGAAGGCAAAACTGGAAAGCACAAAGGGGCAGATTTACCATTTTTTCATGCAATGCAGCAAGACAGCTTGCTGTGCTGCGTGAAAGGGCAGAAATGTTTCATATTTACATAGATATAGATCATTTCTGCATTTCCTTATGCTCTGGCTCACTATGTGCTGCCTAGCATTAAAGCTGGTTCCCTTGGACATTGTGTAAAGGTTTCTACATGATGTGCAGGATTGTTTTTGTGCAGGAAGAGACACTCCTTAGAGGCATATTACTCTTTCAGTGAGTGCTGGAGAAAGAGGAATTAGGGCAAGATGTACGAAATTCTAATTTTGCATTTCCTAAGTAGTGACTCCGTAGAAATCGCTATTTGGGAAATGCAAAATGATATGTACAAAATTTGCGATTCCCTAATAGCGACTCCTACAGAGTAGGAATCGTTATTAGGGAATCTCAAATAGGAAATGCCATTGCATTCCCGCCTATGGGCAAAATAGGAAATGGTTTGCATTTCCTAAATTGTGATTCCCTAATGGAAATGAGCAATTTAAGAAATGCAAAGCCAAGGTGTGTCTGGGCTTAAGGCCCGCCTGGAGGCACCCCAAATTTCCTAGTGCACATGTAAGTGCACATATGCCCTAGGGGCATATGTGCACTTCATGTCACATTAAAAAAATCCATTTTAAATTTGCACATGGTTACCATCGACTTTGAGTCAATGGTAATTGCATTTTCTAAATGCCCAATTCGCATTTAGGAAATGCTTTGTACATGTGCTGTGGGAATCACAAATAGGTAATCCCTATTTGCGTTTCCCTTAATCGTGGTCGCAATTTGCAATAAACACTGACCAGAAATCGCAAATTGCAACTGCAAGTTGGCCTTTGTACATAGGAAAAGGCCATACAGCATTTCTTAACAGGCCGAAATAGCGATTCAGCCCGTTAAGAAATGCTAAATGACTTTATACATCTGGCCCCAAATGCCTCTGCCGGGTAGGCATACCATTTTGGCGCAAACCCAGGTTTACAAGTGTTGGACCTGTCATCCCTAGGGGGGTCTCCCCCCAATGTTTTGCCTTTTGTCTCCCATTTTTGATAAGCAATTTTATTGGTTTTTAAACAAAAAATACCAGCAGTAATCAAATACAATATATTACAGCAGTTGTAAGACATCTCTACCTTACATATACGGGGGGATGGGTTTGCAATACACGATCCCACAGAGTCCCACGCAGTGCATGCAGGTCCTAGAAGGAAACAAGTTTATTCTATCTGTCCCAGCCATTTGCCCCAAACCTTATGGTGTTTATCCGGACACCCTCTAGCCTCGAACATCGGCTTCTCTTCTGCTGCACACCAGTCTACACCTCTGCGCCATTTTGCTATGCCAGGGGCTAACGGGTTTATCCAACTAGCCGCAATGTCCGGCTTGGCCACCATTATGGCTGTAGTAAGGAATTGTTTGTCGGCTCGGGAGCCATCTAGTCCATCCGTAATTCCCAGGAGTATATTTAAGGGGTTGTGTGGGACTTCCCAGCCCAGGACCTCTGTGAGCTCTTTTTCTATGGAGTCCCAATATCGTGTAATGACAGGGCAGGCTCATACCATGAGAAAGAAGTCTGCTTGGTCGTGATCGCAGCACGCGCAAGATGCATTCGGCTTCATACCTGCGCTAAAGAGGCACTTGGGTGTTAGGTAGGCAGCATGTAAATAGTATAGCTGGACCAGACGGAGCCTGGCTGAGGTGGTGACTGTTTTGGGTGCCATGAAAGCGTCTTTCCAATCTTCCTCTTCAAGAGGTCCTAACCATTGCTCCCATTGGTTTCTTAACCAGTCTAGTGTGTTTGGAGTGTTGTTGGTTAGGGAGCGGTAAATACGAGAGACACCCCCCTTTCCCAGGTTACTTGTCATAGTTTGCGCCTCAAGGGGACTGTACTCTGGGAACGATGTGCCCTTTGATACATGTATGTGGAGGGCGTAAGTAGCTGCAAATACCTATAGAATTGTGAGGGGAGCAGGGAATACCGTGCGCATATGGTTGCTCGTCCACACACCCCCAAGCTGTGAGATACCAATGAGGTCCCATGTCCGGAATCCCTCCAGTCTGCTGACCTCCCTAAGCCAAGTCCCCTGCCAAAGTGGCGTGTATTGCGTCAGCTTGTTCGTCCATTGGGTGTGGCGCAGGGAGGCGCACCAGACTAGGAGACCCGCCTGTGTCACAGTTGGTAATGTTCTGAGGATAGTTCCCCCGTACATCATCACCTGGATCTTGGGCAGGCCCAGGTCGCCCAGCTCCACTCTGTATGCTGGGTCCGACCAGCCACCGTTAAACCAGTGCTGCAGCGTGAGTAAGCGGTTGCCAGGTAGTGTAGATATAGATTGGTCATGCCCATGCCTCCATCAAAGGACAGAATCCGGCATTGGGACAGGGTCAAGCGAGGCCTTCGCCCGCCCAAAAGGAATTTAGTGTTCGGACTGTCGAGCTCTTGAAACCAGGTTCGTGGAAAGTGAAATGGAGTATTTTGAATCATGTAGAGGAACCTGGGAAGTATCATCATTTTAAAGAGGGCAACTCTTCCCAGGGGATTGAGTGGTAGCGTCTGCCACTTGTGGAGGTCAGCTCGGGCTTTCTTCACCAGTGGGGTGACGTTAAGTGACCAGGCGAGATCAGGGAGCAGGGCCACCCAGATTCCCAGATATTTGAATGACTGCCTTCTGATAGGTATCGTGGATTGCCAATCAAAGCAGTCCCTTGATAAATGGAGAGGGACCAGGACGGATTTGCTGGGATTCAGTTTCAGACCAGAGACTTGTCCAAAGAGGTGCAGTGCCCAGAGGCAGCGGGGTCGGACTGTGCCAGTTCGGCCAAGAAGACCAAGACTTCATCTGCGTATAAAGCGATTTTGTCTTCTTCAGAGTTTGGCCATCTCCAACCCTGAATATGATTGTCTGATCGTACAAGGCATGCCAAGGGCTCCATCACCAGGGCGAAAAGGAAAGGTGAGAGGGGGCAGCCCTGCCTTGTGCCCCTTTCAATGGAGAATAATTCTGAGAGCGCCCAGTTGACTAAGACTCGTGCTTGAGGCCGAGAGTATAACACTTTAACCAAGTTACGGAAGTGTTGGCCCATGCCCATCTCGATCAGGACATCCTCCGATATCGCCAGTCTACGGAATCAAACGCCTTTTCGAAATCAAGAAGAAGAAGTGCTAAATAAGGGGTTAGTGATTGGCGATGTGCTAAGGCTAAGTGGAGGCGTCTGAGGCAGTGTCTGGTTTGACGGGATAGCATGAATCCACATTGGTCGGGGTGGACCAATTTGGAAAAATACGGCTTCAGCCGGTGGGCGAGGATCGAGGAGAATATTTTGACCTCTGTGTTTATGAGGGAAAATGGGCGATATTCGGCGCAATTTGATGAGGGAGGTTGCGTTTTGGGGATTACCACGATGGTGGCGGCGTCAGTTTCAGGTACAAATGAGCCGCTCTTGGCCGCTTCAGCGTACATGTCCAATAGATGCGGAACAAGTGTCTTTCGGTAGGCAGCGTAGTACTCCTGAGGTAGACCATCGGGACCTGGGGTTTTACCTGATGCGGAGCGTGATATGGCGTCATTGATTTTTTCCTGAGTGATAGGAAGATCAAGGGGGCATATTAGCAACGTGATTATCGCCGCTTTAGCGGGACTTTTTCCCGCTAAAGCGGCGATAATTCAATCGCCCTATTAGCAATCTGTCGCTAACTGCTGTTAGCGACAGCTTTTAGGCGATAGCGACCGGGTTGGGTGCCACTTTGCATGCCAGCGATATTTATCGCTAATGGCATGCAAAGTAGGCGTTCCCAACCTAAAAGCGACTGGAAACAGTCGCTAAGGTCGCTATCACCTATTAGCGAGGCAGGGGAGGTGATTAACGAACCAGCGCTAAACACGTTTAGCGCTTGTTTGTTAACGCCTGGTCCAAACCTGACTTAGCCATGTAATCCAATGGGAGGTGGATTACATGGCTAAATCCCCCTCGCCCTATTACCAAGCTAACACTGGTCACAGTGCGAATATCGCTTGTTTTCAAGCGATATTCACACTGTTCTCCAGGGTTTCTATCGCTTTGGAGATAAGCGTTGCTGATAGCACGCTATCTCCGCGATAGAAACCTGCGATAGCCGGCGATAATTATCCTAGCGCTAACTGCGCTTAGCGATAATTATCGCCGGTTATTCCTAATAGGCCCCAAGATCTTTTGCTTCAGCTTGGCTCAGGCGAGGGAGTTGGAGATGTTCCTGGGTGAGTAGGCTTGAGAGAGAGAGTTCAGGGCGTTGCCTCAAGTAGAGTTTGGAGTAATAAGCGGCAAAGGTCTGGGCTATCGCCGAAGGTATGCGATGAATGGTACCTTACGGGTCTTTGATCTCCGGGATGATACGATTGACCATTGGGTATGTGGCCAAACGGTGTAGAAGTTTCCCATTCTTATTCCGCCACCCATACACCCTGGTTACAGAGGATCTCCACAGTAGTTCGGCAGCCTCCATGGAGACTTGTTTGATTTCATCCCGCAAGTGCATGAGTTGCCTCTCTTGTATACCTTCCAGCTGGTCAGCTGTTCGGTTTTCAAGGAGAGTTGCTTGAGCCTCTAAGAGAGTGATCTGAGCGTCCTGGGCTAGGCGCCTGAGTTTGAGTTGACCCTTGGCGAAGCCACGGATAGTGGCTTTGCCTGCTTCCCACAAGGTGCTCGGGTAGGGAATCGAATCGCAATTAGTAAGGAGGTACTGTTGCAGTTCTTTTCCCACAGCCTTCTTAAGGTCCTTGTCTTGGAGGAACCATGCATTAAACCTCCAAATCGGGTGAAGTGTGTCGGGGGGGCCTCTAGCCTCAGGAGTATAGGTGAGTGATCAGATATGCCCCTGGGAAGGATGGTAATGCGTCTGATTTTCTGTCAGTCAAGTGCAGGCATGAAGATATGGTCAATTCGTGCATGCGTGTGATGTGCTGCAGATGTGTGGGTATATTGTTTGGTCTGGGGATGCCAAATTCTCCAGGCGTCGCATACCGCAAAGGTGCTTGCCCAGCTAGTGAGGAGTCATGCGTGAGTGGATCTCATGCCAGATGGTGAGCTCGTGGTGTCGAGGCTGGTGCATAACTGCGTTGAAGTCTCCACCAATGACCGTCAGCCCAGGGGGTAATGAGGCGATAAGGTCTGTGATACGTTTTAGGGTTGAAGTGAGCAATGATGGAGGGGAATATATGGAGAGCAGGTTAAGGGCAGTTCCTCCCATTGTCCCTCTAAGGGGTATGAAGCATCCCTGGGGGTCGTTAGTGGTCATTGTCGGTGTAAAGGGAAGGTTGCAGCACATGAGGATTGCTACACCCCGTGAACCCCGGGTAAAGCCAGAGTGCCAGGCTCTGTCATAGCTATAGCGTGCTAGGAAGGGGCAGTTATTGCCCAGGAGGTGTGTTTCTTGAAGAAATAATATATCGGCTGCCTGGCGTTGGGCATATCGCAGGACTGCTATTTGTTTAATCCTGTCTAGCAGTCCGTTAACATTCCATGATAGTATGCGGAGGGAATCTCCACCATTACATATGTTTGTCATAGTGGATAAAGGTGCAGATGGAGGTCTGTAAAGCATGAGCTGGGTGTGCTGTTTTCTATACTGTGGGCAGACTGCGGAACCGTGGGTACCCCTTGGGTCATGTGCAATGCTTGAGATCGTCCTGCTGCGTAGTGAAGTGGCTGGTGTAGTGAACATAATGCAATAATCAAAACTCGGGGCAACGGTCCCCCCCCATCCCTATCCCCTCCCCCCACCCTATATTTCGAGAACAGAAGCATCTGTCGTCCCAAATGAGCAAAAGAGAGAACCAAACTAAAACGCTTGGGTATGGATGCGCGTGGAGGACCCCTCCTTACATAAGGATATTTATTGCTACAATGTGAAAGAACTATACGGTATGGTGAAAGTCATCTATCTGAAGGTGATCATTCCAGAAGCGCTGGGCTTCGAGAAGGGTCCGACTCAACTGAATCCAGATGGAGAGACTTGGGTGAGGCGTCGCCAGGCTCCGAGCGAGCCAAGGAATCGGATCTTTGTAGGGAGCGGGAGCTGTTCAGCGGTGCATAGTCTCTAGGATGTAGTCTGGGGCTTACAGGTGAATCTGATCTGGCTCGGCGCGCACCTTGTCCTTTGCGGGAGCGTGTATGTCTTCCACTTGGCTTGAGTGATCTCGCCTGGGTATCCCCGGTACGGGCCCCGCCGGGCGGAGCCGAGACGTTTGCCCTTAGTGGTCGTTCTTCAGTCAGCCAAGTTCAGGCCGCCTCTGGAGAATCAAAGAAGAGGGATTTGCCCTGAAATACCACCCAGAGGCAGTCCGGAAAGAGCAGCCAATATTGAAGGTCCATAGCACGCAGTTTCTGTTTCACCTCAACGAATGATCGACTTTGAGTTTGGACTTCCCATGTATAGCCTTGGAAGATCATTATTGGCTGGCCTTGATATGATAGAGATTTTTGGGTGCGTGTCTCATTTAGGATGAGGTCCCTACCTTTGAAGTTAAGGATCCTGGTGATGATGGGCCTGTGTGGTGCTCCCAGTGGGGGTCTTGGGGCCAGAGAACGGTGGGCACGCTCGATCGCGAACCAAATGGAGAGGGAGCCCTCCGGCATCCAGGATTTTATCCATTGTTCGATAAAGGTGCTCATTTGGCATTGTTCTGATCCCTCCGGGAATCCCACCAGGCGAAGGTTATTACGTCTTAATCGATTTTACGCATCCTCTGCTCTCTTGTGCAGTTCCTTGGTGTGGGTTTGCAGACGTGCGACCTGCTCCTTCAGTTGACTAACGTCGTCTTCGACTGTGGAGATGCAAGATTCAGTTTCTTTAATCCGTGCTGTCGCATTGCGAAGATCTTGCCGAAGGAGAGCCATGTCAACCCGGACTTCGTCAATTTTATTTTCGACTGAGGTCTGTCAGGCGCTGATTGCTTGTATTATGGTATTGAGGTCGGCCGCCACAGGGGGTGGTTTCTCCGCGATCCCGCTCGCCACACCGGGATCATTAGTCGTGAATTGGTCCATCTTAGTCTGCATTGGGGGAGGTTTAGGACCTCGGTCTTTCCCCATGCTGGTGACAGGGTGTGCACCTTATTTGCGTCTAGTGTCTTAAAGTGCCATCCGGTGTGCCCAGAGGGTAGAAGGGAAGTGTTCCTCTGTGACTCTGGTCTTTGGGCAGGATAAAAGAGAGCCAGGTACGCCCGCACAGGGTCCGCCTCGTTGTGTTTGGCGGTTAGCGGTGTACAGATAACACGGCACACAAGTTAGCAGGCCTCTGCAGTCTACTTCCCGACAGTTCCGTCAATCGTGTTGTCACAGGACACTATTGGCCGATCTGTGCGGCGGATCATGCGTCAGCCCAGGGTCCAGCTCTCTTGGGGGCTTTCCCGGGCCCCATCTGCCCAGTTGGCCACCGGAGTAGGCTCTGTGAATCGGCGTATATAGTCACGGAGGGGCCGAGGCAGGGACCGAATCCATCGTGGGGCCAATGCAGCATGTAGGAAGGCCCTCAGCTGGCGATCTGCGCTCCTGGGCCGTGACGGCTCCCCCCTGCCACTCCCTCCGACCGCCCAATTGCCCAATGGAGGGCATGTAGCAGGAAAGGAAGTTCCCGGGAGGTGTCCTCAGCTGCGCAGGGCCGGAGGTCAGGAGGTACACTTCTGGGAGGCTCCGCAGGTGACCAGTGAGTCTGATGCGTGCTGTGGGGGGGAGAGGGGAAGTCATGATTCCCCTGAGGCCAGCCCCCACCTGACAACTTACCGGACTGTTGAGGGGACGAGGAGAGATAGCCCCAGAGCATTGGTTTGCCGCAATGGTCTCCTCCTCTCCCTTGGAGTAGACCTCAGATCAGCGTCCCTTGATGGGCCCACAGTCCTTTGCAGTCACTCGGCTGTCAGGCCTGCCTCCAGTAGGCTCCAATGCGATCCCTCTCCAGGCCGCCAATTCCGCACAAGCTCCGAGGGCCCCTACAGGGTCAGTTGGATCGCTGCAGGGCCATCAGCTTCTGTTCCAGCGCCGAGCCTGTGCACCGGCTCCCCCGGGGCTCGCTCGGCCCGCTGTAGTAGTCAAGTCCATCTTGGGCGGAAAGCCAGCCGCAGGGTGACTCTAAGGCACAAAAGCGTTCCCCTCGGTCCACCGCAGCACGGGCCCATGTCACCGGCTCGGGCTCTTCTTGGCCGCAGATGCAATGTCTGCAGCCCCTGGAAGCAGGCGCAGGCACCACCGGGTGACCCACGTCTCAGGGTCTAGGGCACCTCCAAATCAGACTGCGCTCGAGCCCCGCTGCAGTCAGCCGGTGTGCTCCAGCGCGGGTGCAGTCAGGGTCCACCCTGGCTCCAGTCACCTCTCGGCGTCACGTTGCAGGGAAGCCGCAACAGTCCCGGCCTCTCCCCAGTGGCCGCGGCCCCGCCTCCACTCTGATATGCCTCTGAGTGAGTCATGAATGCCGTCAATGACAACGCAGGAACCGCTCTGAATCGAGCGGCACCAGCACCGCCCCAGCCGACCAAACCGTCAGCTACCGGCCAAGTCTCGGGAAATCACTAGGCAGGTCCCACCGCCATCTTGCACAGGCAGCGAGCCCGATCCTCCATAGACGGCTCTCTCGATCTTCCAGTGGCCCCACAGCTCGTTGGGACACCTGCTGCCAGTCCAGGAGGGTATCGCCAGGTACTGGGTCGTATTAGTCGCAGCGATGTATAAGGATGGCTGGGCGGATGACGGAGGGGTCCGGAGCACTCTTAGAGTGCGACCGCCATCTTGACGCTCCAAGCCACGCCTCTTGTCTCCCATTTTGATGTCATCATCATCATCAAAATTACTTTATTCAGTCATTACGACCATAAAAGTGCAGGTGCAATGATACAGAAATTCATTAGTACCAATGGATCGGGAATACAATGTATGAGCAAAATTGACAATCATTATTAAAACATGATCTTGTATTGGCTATTAAAACAGTATCTTGCTTGTAAAAGGAGAGGCACAGAGGTAAAAGGATCTAGATACTGTTGAAATAAAAAACACTTATATGAATACATGAAAGAGCAAAAGCCGTAGTGCAAGGATGCAATAGAACAAGCATGTCAATAGTTCATTCAGAACTTAGCAGCATATTGATCAATAAAATGTACCATCTTCCTAAAGAAGCTAAAAATGATTAAAACACTGAGATAAGAGTATAAAATATGTTTTAAAACAGGTTGAAAGAACCAATACAATTCCAGGAAGGATCCTTTATGGCCTCTTGTCTCCCATTTTGATGTATTTTTTTTGATGGCCTTAGGACTCTGAGAACTTTACCACTGCCAACCAGTGCTAAAGTGCATGTGCTTCTCCCCTGAAACATGTTCACATTGGTGTATACCTTATTGGCATATTTAGTTTACTTATAAGTCCCTTGTGAAGTGGTATACCACATACCCAGGGCCTGTAATCTAAATGCTACTAGTGGGCCTGCTATACAAAAAAAGGGGGGAATGGGCCTGGCCCTAAATTCTTTCAATAAACGTGTTTTAATTCACATTTGTACAAACACATTGATTTTCAGTTTGAACTGGTAATTTATTTATACCTTTTCTTTCAATCTCTTTTGTGATATTAATTTATAATTAAACGCAGAAAAAGACTTACAATCTACATACAAAAGTCCATATGTGCATTATAAAATTCACAAAACATTAGACGATGACAGTGAAAAAAATACATAAATCAAAACTGAATAATACATTAATAGGCAAACATCCAATTTTTCAATATTCCTAAACTTGCTGTTAGCAAAAAAGAATCGTTAGCTGTCTCAAAGGACTTCTACATCAGATATCAATTAAGGAGGAGGGGGACAGCAGGGAACACTTTGGTGTCTAATACAGGGTGCTTTCCTCTGTACATAGACTCAATTTGCTTCATCGTTCCTCTGCGTTCCTATTAAATGCCAACGCGTTTCGAGTCTCCGGCATTGAGTACAGTGACTCATCAGGGCTCTTGAATTGAACAACAATGTTGCTTTTCTTTTATTTGCTGTTCCTCTTCACAGCTTGAAAGCTTATATCTTCTGATACAAAGGGGGCCGTTCCTGATGATTTCCGTATCGTTCTTAACTCGGGTCCGTTTTCTTTCCCAAAGAAAGAAAACAGACCCGAGTTAAGAACGGTTCCTGAAATGTAAAACGATACGGAAATCATCAGGAACGGCCACCCTGTATTAGACACCAAAGTGTTCCCTGCTGTCCCCCTCCTCCTTAATTGATATCTGATGTAGAAGTCCTTTGAGACAGCTAACGATTCTTTTTTGCTAACAGCAAGTTTAGGAATATTGAAAAATTGGATGTTTGCCTATTAATGTATTTTTCAGTTTTGATTTATGTATTTTTTTCACTGTCATCGTCTAATGTTTTGTGAATTTTATAATGCACATATGGACTTTTGTATGTAGATTGTAAGTCTTTTTCTGCGTTTAATTATAAACTAATATCACAAAAGAGATTAAAAGAAAAGGTATAAATAAATTACCAGTTCAATCTGAAAATCAATGTGTTTGTACAAATGTGAATTAAAACACGTTTATTGAAAGAATTTAGGGCCAGGCCCATTCCCCCCTTTTTTTGTATAGTATATATGGCCCAGCCTGTCCCTTGCCCCTAGGGCCAAACTCCCCTTGTTACCCACTAGTGGGCCTGCAGCACTGGTTGTGCCACTCACACACGTGGCCTTTCGAACCCGTCTCAGGCCTGCCATTGCAAGGCCTATGTGTGCAGTTTACTGCCACTTCGACTTGACATTTAATACCACTTGCCAAGCCTTAATCTCCACTTTTATTACACATATGTCATGCCTAAGGTAGGCCTTACGTGACCCTAAGGGCAGGATGCTGTGCAACTAAACAGTAGGACATGCACTTTTTAAAATTTGATATGTCCTGGCTGTGACAAACCGCTAAATTTGTTTTTCACTGCTGTGAGGCCTATTCCTTCCATAGGCTAGCATTGGGGATTCCTTAAAATACCCTTTAAGCTGTAATTCCTGATTGGAAAGGAGTTGCTACTTCATGTTTAATATCTTTGGAATGGTGGTGATAAATCCTCTTTAGTGGTAAAGTTGACGTTACCATTTTTAAAATGCCACTTTTAGAAAGTGAACATTTTTCTGCTCTTAGCTTTGCTCTTGGTGCCTGCAGCCTGTTTCCAGTACACGTCTGGGCTGGGTGACAGCTACATTTTATGCATTACCACTAGACATCGACAACACAGGAAGGGCTGGATGTGACAGGGGATGCATCTGTATTCATCTGCATACTGATAGCCTTCCTGGGCAGGAAAGAGGAGAGGTGGCTCACACTTGCATCTGAAGAAGTTGTGTCCTGCGGCTCCTGCCCATACACAAAGGGCTGATTTATCCCCTACTGGTAGTCTCGAGCCAGGGTTGGGCTGAAAAGGATTCTTTTGCACTTCAGAGGAATCTTTTGAAGTCACCTTATACATCAACATCACTGTTGGCTATAAATAGCAGGACTCTTGCCCTATCAAATCAGTACATTACTGGAGGTGGGAAGAATTCTGCTGCAGTAAAGACTGCTGTGCTGAAAGGATTGCCACTTTGCTGTGACTGACTGTTCTGAGAAACTACTTCTTTGCTGAGCTGCCTTGCTGTCTGCTGATCTCTGCCTGCTGATGACAAGGACTGGAACCATTTCACTTGAACCCAGAGAGACTTAAAGGGCTTGCTGGCTTGCCTCCTGTTCTCTTCTGAAGTTTAAGGGACACAAAAGAAATCCTGCAATCCTTCTGGTCCATCAGGAATTTGCCATGTGTGAGTCCTACCCTTGCCTGAGGTGCCCTTTTCAGTCCTGGGCCTCAGAAGTGGGTTCTGAAGTTGATTTCTACTAAAACCGACGCATTGCTTCGAGTGTGTGAAAATTTCCAAAGCATTTGGCCGCCAATGCAGAGGCTACTCATCGATGAGGAACCCATAGCCTGCTCCGCTCAATGGCGATGCAGAGGGTGTTTGACGACAAAGCTTTCCATTGAATTTAACTGACGATGATGCAGAGCCCTCTCTGTGTGGCTTGATGATGATGCATTGGCCCTCGATATCGATGAAAGCTCCATCAAAAATATTTCTTCAGCGGACTTGTCTGGGTCCTGTAGCAGGCCTGCTCTCCATCGCAGTCGGCCTCAACTTTGAATTTGCACCAGTCCATCACGACCTCAAGTAACTTTTTGACTGCTAGTGACCTCTAAGCACTGTTTTCACATCTAATCTTTAAAAATTCATATCTCGAGCTCTACCTATTGGTTGTTTGTCATGTTGGTCTTGTTTTACTCAGATAAATATTCTCTATTTTTCTAAACCTGTGTGAAGGCTTTTTTGTGGTATTTTCATTGAGTTACTGTAATTTGTGTTACACTAAATAGTTTACACATTGCCTCTTAAGTTAAGCCTGAATGCTTTGTGTCAAGCTACCATAGGGTGAGCACAGGTTAAATGTAATGGGTGTGTCTGACTTACCCTGACTAGAGTGGTGGTCCCTACCTGGACAGGATGCAAACTCTGCCAACTAGAGACCACATTTCTAATGTTGGTGATCAGTGGTGAGGATAGGACTAGTGTTAGTGTAATACCTTATAGTAGTTCAGTGTTCTCTGCAACTCTACAGATAAGACCAATTAAAATCTATTCCTCCTGATTGGCAAAATGTTTGTCTGTACTAGGCTAACTGGCATTTTTTAATTTTCATTTTTCCCTGACGGGCCTTTTTGATTTTTCTGCAAAATGATGTCTCTCTCTGGAGATGCCACACCTGCACCTGCAGGAATTGAGTTTGAGCTGGCCAGGTTACAATGTTACACTGTGCAACAGCTAAAAGATGTCTGCAAGGACTTTCAGGTTTCTACAAGGAGTTTTACCAGGAAGGTGCAGCTACAAAAAGCTTTGAGGGCCTGGGCAAAGACCCAGAAAGCAGGGGATGATATCCTAAAGGAGGAGGAGCAGGAGTTCCCTGAGCAGGAGGGGACCTGAATCTGGAGTCTTATACGGCTCTGGAACTGCCTGTGGATGGGGCCAACAGCTTGCATGGATCAACAAGTGTTAGATTTGGGGGTCTCTAGTTGGCAGAGGGAGGTACCTTTGTCCAAATAGGGACCCTTGAGTCTAGTCAGGGAAAGTAGGTACACTCCTGAAATAACCCCTGCTCACCCTCTTGGTAGCTTGGCACGAGCAGACAGGCTTAGTTCAGAGGCAGTGTGTAAAGCATTTGTGAACACATACAGTAATCAAGTGACAACACTACAAACGGACACCACACAGGTTGTATATTTATAAAAATAGGTATACTTTATATAGATTTATCACAAGACCATAAACGACAAAAATAATCCACAATACTGTCAAGAGTGCTTAGTTCTGATCAAAAAGGCTTAATTCAAGGTTCTGTGCGAGTCGGTAGCCTCCTCCGGCTACGGCGATGTCGAGAACAAACAGAGTCTAACAAATCCAGCTGACCGCGTCGAGACGGGCCAACACAGCGTAGACAGACTCGGTCACAGTACCTTTTACTTGAAGCGGCAGGCACGGGCGTGCGAGCCGGATGGCTGTTCGTCGCGGTCGCGATGCAAAAATGGAAGCGTTGCAGGACGCGTTGTCCCTCGATGCGGTGCAGGCAGCGGCTCGTTGATGTCGTCGAGACTGAGTCGGTGAGACCAGGGCCGTGCGTTGCAGGGCGAGACGGTGCTTCGATGCGGTGCTGGCAGGTTGCGGTGCGGCGACGGAGCCGGATTCAGGAGCTGGCGTCGATCAGTCCGGACAGCGGTGCGAGTCGGGCAGTGCGTCGCGAAGCTTGTGAGGCGGTGCCCAACTCCGGTGTGGTCACAGGACTCGAACTCAGCAACAGTGACCGTGTTGGTCGGACCAGATGGATTCGGTGTAGCGAGGCGTTGCAAGGTGCGGTGCTCACAGGTTACGGTGCAGGCAGCGGCTCGTTGACGGAGTCGGTGAGACCAAGGCCGTGCGTTGCAAGATGCAGGCGTTGCTCGATGCGGTGCCAACAGGACACCGAGCCGGTCGGGAGAGTCGGTCACAGCTCCCTACCTCTGTAGCCACTGAAACAGAGTTTCCAGCAGCAATTCACAAAGGGGGTGAAGTCCAATGGTCCTGGGACTTCGATCAGGGGGCAAGCTCTCTTCCAAGCCCTTGGAGATCCTTCACAAGTTGATGAAAGTCACAGCAAAGCAAAAGTTCCTTTCTCCTTTCTTTGGCAGTCAGGCAAACCACTGCAGGCCAATCCCCCAAGCAGCACTTCAGGCTTAGGGATAGTCTCTCCTCAGTTTCTTCTTGGTTCCGCTCCTCAGCAAAGGTTTCTTCTTGTTCCCAAAAGTGATCTAATTTTCCTGGGGTCTGGGTGCCCCTCTTATACCCTGATTCTCTTTGTTCTCTGGAGGCAGAGAGGCCTCTGCCTAGTCCAAAACCAGTTCTGGTCAGTCCTGGAGCACTTTGTTTTTCTGACTCCTTCTTTCCTTTCAGAATATGGGGCAGAGTGCTCAGCCGCCCGGCAGGAGTTGGAGCCAGCATTGTGGAAGGCAGGCACAGCCCTATTCAGACCCAGGTGCAACTCCTCCCTCCACTCTGGATGCAGATCTTTCTATTAAGCCCTGTGCTGACTCACCCTGTCTCCTGAGCCACCCCCTGCCCCTGTCACTCAATCTCCAGACAAGGAATACACAACCTAGCAGAGGCAGGCTTGGATAGTTAGGCAAGAAAATACCCACTTTCTAAAAGTGGTATTTTCAAACACAGAATGTTAAAACCAACTTCACTAAAAGATGTATTTTATCATCCTGAGTTCAGGCATACTAAATTCGTTTTTCTACCATGTTCCCTGGGTCAGTTCTGACTATCAGGTGTAATAGTCAGTCTGCCCATTCTGGCCTATGGGGAGCAGGTAGCCTTGCAATAGTGAAAAACGAAAATGGCTGTAATTCACTATTAGGACATGCCACACACACCAGGGCATGTCCTACCTTATACTTACAATGCACCCTGCCCTAGGGCCTACTTTAGGGGTGACCAACATGCAGTAAAGGGAAGGTTTAGGGACTGGTAAGTGGGTGCACTCACATGGCAGCCCTAGGCTGCACACAGGCTCTGCAATGGCAGGCCTGAGACACACTTTACAAGCTGCTTCTGTTGGTGGCACAACCCGTGCTGCAAGCCCACCAGCAGCATTGGATTTACAAGCCCTGGGCACACTCAGTGCACGGTACTAGGGACTGACAAGTAAACCAATCATCCAAACATGGAGTCACTAATACATACATCAATTCACGATAGGGAGCACTTGCACTTTGGCACTGATTAGCAGCGGCAAAGTGCCCATGAGCATCTAGTCCAGCAAAAACATATCGGCAACAGTGGAGGCATTACGAAAAAATGGAAGGGAGACCCACGCCAAGGATGCCAGGTCTAACACGTGTCCCCTCCAGCTGAAATGTGGGGAGAACTATCCTACCCCTAGGGAGTTCTCATCGCTAAGGCGGAAAAATCTGGACAGTCCATCAGCATTGGCGTATTCTGTACCAGGGCGGTGTTCCACCGTAAAGTCCATCCCCTGTAGGGAAATGGACCACCTCAACAGCTTTGGATTCTCACCCCTCATCTGCATCAACCATCTGAGGGGCCTGTGGTCTGTCTGAACCCGGAAGTGAGTCCGAAACAGGTATGGTCTCAGCTTCTTCAGTGCCCAGACCACAGCAAATGCCTCACGCTCAATAGCACTCCATCTCTGTTCCCGGGGAAGTAACCTCCTACTGATGAAGGCTACAGGTTGGTCTAGGCCCTCCTCATTGATCTGTGATAGAACAGCCCCTACACCATGCTCTGAAGCGTCCGTCTGAACAATGAACTCATTGGAGAAGTTGGGTGCCTGGAGCACAGGCGCCGTGCACATGGCAGTCTTCAAGGTGTCAAAAGCTTTCTGACAGGCGTCAGTCCAAATCACTTTCCTGGGCTGCTTCTTGGAAGTCAGCTCTGTCAAGGGGGCAACAATGCTGCCATACCCCTTGACGAATCTCCTGTAATACCCGGTGAGTCCTAGGAAGGCTCTCACCTCTGTCTGGGTCTTGGGGGCTCCCAAGCCAGAATGGTATCAATTTTCGGTTGGAGGGGCGCCACCTGGCCGCTCCCAACCTGGTGTCCCAAGTACACCACAGAACCCTGCCCAATCTGGCACTTACTCGCCTTGATTGTGAGGCCTGCCCTCCGCAGCGCCATCAACACTTCCCAGAGGTGACGCAGATGTTCTTCCCGACTGGCACTGAACACTGCGATGTCATCCAGGTAGGCGGCACTGAAATCCTCCAGTCCAACCAACACCTGGTTGACCAACCTCTGAAAGGTGGCAGGGGCATTCTTCATCCCAAAGGGCATCACCCGGAACTGGTAGTGCCCATCTGGTGTAGAGAATGCTGACCTCTCTTTTGCCCCATCAGTCATGGCGATCTGCCAGTACCCAGACGTTAAGTCAAACGTGCTGAGGTACCGCGCAGCCCCTAACCGATCTATGAGCTCATCCGCTCTGGGGATGGGGTGTGCGTCAGTCATGGTGACGGAATTGAGTCCCCTGTAGTCCACACAGAACCGGAGTTCTGGTGTGGCACCAGGCGCGGCAGCCTTTGGAACCAAGACCACTGGGCTGGCCCAAGGGCTGTTAGAGGACTCAATCACCCCTAGCGCAAACATCTTGGAGACCTCCTCCTTGATGCAGGCTCTGACCCCGTCAGTCACCCTGTAAGCCTTGTGCTTCACAGGAAGACTGTCCCCAGTGTCTACATCATGGACGCACCAATGAGTGACACTGGGAACCAGGGAGAACAGGTCAGGGAACTGTCCCAACAGTTGGCGACAGTCACCCTGCTGCTCAGGTGTCAGGGAGGTAGAGAGGTTTACTCCCTCCACTGATCCATCTTGCTCTCAGGCTGACAGGAGGTCAGGAAGAGGCTCGGTCTCCTCCTCCATTCCATCATCTGTAGCTAAGAGCATGCCCACTTGGGACCTCTCCAAGTGGGGCTTCAGGCGGTTCACATGCAGGACCCGCAAGGGGTTCCTGGGAGACTGCAAGTCCACCAAATAGGTAACTGGACTCTTGCGCTCCACCACCGTAAAAGGGCCGGTCCACCTGTCCTGGAGCGCACAAGGCTCCACAGGGGCCATGACCCACACTTTCTGACCAGGCTGAAGCTCTACCAGAGTGGCATTCTGGTTGTACCACCGCTTCATCTCCTCCTGGCTGGCTTCCAGATTTGCCTCAGCAAGTTCTCTGAAACGCCTAGTCTGGTTCCTGAAGGCCAGCATGTAACTGTATACATCCTGGGGAGGTTTCCTGGGAGATTGCTCCCAGCCTTCCTTGACCAAACTCAGAGGTCCTCGCACCGGGTGTCCATAGAGGAGCTCAAAGGGACTGAACCCTAGAGACTTCTGTGGCACCTCCCGGTATGCAAACAACAGGCATGGTAAGAGGACGTCCCATTTACGCCTCATGGGTTCTTCCAGACCCATAATCATGCCCTTGAGGGTCCGGTTGAATCTCTCAACCAGCCCATTTCCTTGAGGGTGGTAAGGAGTGGTGAACTTGTAAGTTACACCGCACTCCTGCCACAGGGACTTCATGTACTTGGACACGAAGTTGGTACCTCTGTCAGACACCACCTCTTGAGGGAATCCCACACGTGAGAAAATTCCCATCAGTGCCCGTCCCACCACGGGGGCCGTCACGGTCCTCAGAGGGATGGCTTCAGGGTACCGGGTGGCATGGTCCACCAAGACCAGGATAAACCTGTTGCCCATGGCTGTCTTGGGGTCCAGTGGCCCCACAATGTCAATACCCACCCGTTCAAAGGGAGTGCTGACCACAGGGAATGGCTGGAGAGGAGCCTTGTGCTTCCTCCCACTCTTTCCACTTGCCTGGCAAGTCTGGCATGTCCTGCAGTGAGTGGCGGCACTCCTGCGCATCTGGGGCCAATAGAAATGGGTAACAAGCCTGTCAAAGGTCTTGTCCTGCCCCAGATGTCCTGCTAACGGTACATCATGAGCCAACCCCAGTAGGAAGGCTCTGAAGCGCTGGGGTACCACCAGCACACGGGCTGACCCAGGCTCAGCAACCTTAGGCTCTGAATACAGGAGACCATTCTCCCAGTAAATCCAATGTGATCCAGACTGATCACCTGCTGCCTGGTCTGTGGCCTGTTGCCTCAGACCCACGAGAGAGGGGCATGCATTCTGCTCCTCGCAGAACTCTTCCCTGGAGGGTCCTCCTTCTTGCTGCCAATGGGTCAGCTCAGGTAGGTCCCCCAGTTCAGCTACCTGTTCCCCTGTAGGCTCCAGGGCATCCCCCTCAGGGTCTGCCTCCTCCTGGACCGTGGGAACTTCGGGGGCCGGTTTCCCGCACCCCCTGCCTCCTCTCTCTCCGGCAGGCACCTGGGCCTCCCTCTCAGGCTCCAGGTCCTCTTGAACACCTTTCGCTGCCATTGACCGGGTGGTCACACATGCCCAATCAGGCAAGCCCAACATTTCTAAATGCGCACTCCGCTCCACCTTAGCCCAAGGTGAGCTCTCCAAATCGTTCCCTAACAAACAGTCAACAGGCATGGCTGGCCTCACAGCTACTTGAAGAGTACCCAAGACCCCCCCCCATTCAAAGGGAACCTGAGCCACCTTGCAGTGACTCTGTGTTGTCAGCGGCAACAACCGGATAGAATGCATCAGGGATAACCTGCACTTTAGACACCAGGTGACACTTGACAGCTGTCACACTGGCTCCTGTGTCTCTCAGAGCCTCCACCTTATGGCCATTGATGGTCACCCACTGCCTGTATTTCTTAGTGTTCTCAGGCAGCGGGGTCCTAGGGACCATCTCAGAGTCTCCTAAGGAGACAAGGGAAAACACTGTGGGATCCCCCCCACCTTGGACACCCAACTCCTCCCCCAGGGCTACACTAGCCAACTGCCGGGGGACTGCACCAGTGGGTGCTGGTTTTCCATGCAAAGGGCAACGAGGATCGTTTGCCTTGTGGCCAGGGGCGCCACACTTGTAACATACCAGTGGTCCCTGGTGAACAGGGGGGCCTGTCAGGGCCACTGGCTTCTTCTCAGGAAAGCTGGGAACCTTTCCCTTGGTTCCCTTGGGGTCTACTTTGGGGCCCTTTATGGAACTCCCTCTGTTTACACTTGTCCCCCCCACTCTTCTGCTGGGGACTCTGCCCACCCTTGGCGGAGTCTCCCACGTGACCCTTGTGGACCCGGGTACTCACCCAGCGGTCCGCCTCCTCAGCAAGCTGCCTAGGGTTAGTCAGCTTACTATCAATCAGGTGCTGGCGTAGCTCAGGAAAACAATTACCGGACAAGTGCTCCCAGGCAATCAAATCAAGAGCGCCTGAAAATCAGTCGCTTTGCTACCCTTTACCCAACCATCCAAGGCTCTGCAAAAGAAGGTCACATATTCAACCCAGGTACTGCTTTCAATCTTACTACAGTTCCTGAACCTTTGCCTATAAAGCTCAGGGGTCAAACCATACCTAGTCATTAAGGCATCCTTCATGTGGCTGTACGAATTAGACTTCAGAGGGCAAATCCAACAAGGTATCCCGCCCTTCACTGAGGAACCGTCCCCACAACCCCGCTCCCCAATCCTTCTCAGGGACCCGGTGGGAAGACATGGCTACCTCATAGGCTTTGAACCACTGCCCAATGTCATCATTTTTAAAAAACTCCTTCACCACATCTTTGGGAATATACACCCTAGCTTCAACAGGCACAGGCGGTACACTGCCACCAGAGGGAGTAATCTCTAAGCTTTTGGCCTTCAATTCCAACTCCCTCAAAACTTTCTCATGTTCAAACTGCATTTTCTTTTCCTCTAGGGCTAATTTCCTAGTTTGCATTTCGAATTCTAACTGCCCATTCAGCTTGAGCTTGGTCAGCTCCATTTCGTGCATCCTACTCTCTTTCCTGTCCTCCAACTCTTCTGGAGACAGACCTCTGGCAGAAACACTGCTACCTACTGGGGAAGGTGGTCTTCCAGCCCCTAGACCCAATAGCCCCTCCAGCTGCCCTTCTGCATTCTCAGCCCCCTCCACAGGGGCACTCCTTGATTCAACCCAGGCCCTCAGCGCCTTTTGGAGGTCCTCCTTCCTGGAGAGCCCGGTCATGGACACTTTAAACTTTTTGCAGAATTGCCTGAGCTGCTTGAGGGTGTAGCATTCTAGCCTCTCTTCTTCCCAATCACACTCAACAGAGGCTACTGATGCTGGTTTCTCCATAGTGATTAAACTTGGCATTTGCAAAAATAGGAAATCCCAGAAAAAATGCTATAAAAGTATGTGGTTGCGTTTTGGTCTGCACTCACTAAGTAGTGTTCACCAATCACTGTACATGAGTCACAAATGCAAGTCCAGAATCCTCACCGCTGACCACCAATGTTAGATTTGGGGGTCTCTAGTTGGCAGAGGGAGGTACCTTTGTCCAAATAGGGACCCTTGAGTCTAGTCAGGGAAAGTAGGTACACTCCTGAAATAACCCCTGCTCACCCTCTTGGTAGCTTGGCACGAGCAGACAGGCTTAGTTCAGAGGCAGTGTGTAAAGCATTTGTGAACACATACAGTAATCAAGTGACAACACTACAAACGGACACCACACAGGTTGTATATTTATAAAAATAGGTATACTTTATATAGATTTATCACAAGACCATAAACGACAAAAATAATCCACAATACTGTCAAGAGTGCTTAGTTCTGATCAAAAAGGCTTAATTCAAGGTTCTGTGCGAGTCGGTAGCCTCCTCCGGCTACGGCGATGTCGAGAACAAACAGAGTCTAACAAATCCAGCTGACCGCGTCGAGACGGGCCAACGCAGCGTAGACAGACTCGGTCACAATACCTTTTACTTGAAGCGGCAGGCACGGGCGTGCAAGCCGGATGGCTGTTCGTCGCGGTCGCGATGCAAAAATGGAAGCGTTGCAGGACGCGTTGTCCCTCGATGCGGTGCAGGCAGCGGCTCGTTGACGTCGTCGAGACGGAGTCGGTGAGACCAGGGCCGTGCGTTGCAGGGCGAGACGGTGCTTCGATGCGGTGCTGGCAGGTTGCAGTGCGGCGACGGAGCCAGGAGCTGGCGTCGATCAGTCCGGACAGCGGTGCGAGTCGGGCGGTGCGTCGCGAAGCTTGTGAGGCGGTGCCCAACTACGGTGTGGTCACAAGACTCGAACTCAGCAACAGTGACCGTGTCGGTCGGACCAGATGGATTCGGTGTAGCGAGGCGTTGCAAGGTGCGGTGCTCACAGGTTACGGTGCAGGCAGCGGCTCGTGGACGGAGTCGGTGAGACCAAGGCCGTGCGTTGCAAGATGCAGGCGTTGCTCGATGCGGTGCCAACAGGACACCGAGGTGGTCGGGAGAGTCAGTCACAGCTCCCTACCTCTGTAGCCACTGAAACAGAGTTTCCAGCAGCAATTCACAAAGGGGGTGAAGTCCAATGGTCCTGGGACTTCGATCAGGGGGCAAGCTCTCTTCCAAGCCCTTGGAGATCCTTCACAAGTTGATGAAAGTCACAGCAAAGCAACAGTTCCTTTCTCCTTTCTTTGGCAGTCAGGCAAACCACTGCAGGCCAATCCCCCAAGCAGCACTTCAGGCTTAGGGATAGTCTCTCCTCAGTATCTTCTTGGTTCCGCTCCTCAGCAAAGGTTTCTTCTTGTTCCCAAAAGTGATCTAATTTTCCTGGGGTCTGGGTGCCCCTCTTATACCCTGATTCTCTTTGTTCTCTGGAGGCAGAGGCGCCTCTGCCTAGTCCAAAACCAGTTCTGGTCAGTCCTGGAGCACTTTGTTTTTCTGACTCCTTCTTTCCTTTCAGAATGTGGGGCAGAGTGCTCAGCCGCCCGGCAGGAGGTGGAGCCAGCATTGTGGAAGGCAGGCACAGCCCTATTCAGACCCAGGTGCAACTCCTCCCTCCACTCTGGATGCAGCTCTTTCTATTCAGCCCTGTGCTGACTCACCCTGTCTCCTGAGCCACCCCCAGCCCCTGTCACTCAATCTCCAGACAAGGAATACACAACCTAGCAGAGGCAGGCTTGGATAGTTAGGCAAGAAAATACCCACTTTCTAAAAGTGGTATTTTCAAACACAGAATGTTAAAACCAACTTCACTAAAAGATGTATTTTATCATCCTGAGTTGAGGCATACTAAATTCGTTTTTCTACCATGTTCCCTGGGTCAGTTCTGACTATAAGGTGTAATAGTCAGTCTGCCCATTCTGGCCTATAGGGAGCAGGTAGCCTTGCAATAGTGAAAAACGAAAATGGCTGAAATTCACTATTAGGACATGCCACACACACCAGGGCATGTCCTACCTTATACTTACAATGCACCCTGCCCTAGGCCTACTTTAGGGGTGACCAACATGCAGTAAAGGGAAGGTTTAGGGACTGGTAAGTGGGTGCACTCACCAAGTCGACATGGCAGCCCTAGGCTGCACAAAGGCTCTGCAATGGCAGGCCTGAGACACACTTTACAAGCTGCTTCTGTGGGTGGCACAACCTGTGCTGCAAGCCCACCAGCAGCATTGGATTTACAAGCCCTGGGCACACTCAGTGCACGGTACTAGGGACTGACAAGTAAACCAATCATCCAATCATGGAGTCACTAATACATACATCAATTCACGATAGGGAGCACTTGCACTTTGGCACTGATTAGCAGCGGCAAAGTGCCCATGAGCATCTAGTCCAGCAAAAACATATCGGCAACAGTGGAGGCATTACGAAAAAATGGAAGGGAGACCCACGTCAAGGATGCCAGGTCTAACAGCAAGTATTACCAGAGCAGGGAGCTGTGCCTTTTCCAAGTGCCTGTCAACAGAGGAGCTGGCAGACAGGAGGGAGGGAAGAAAGAAAATTGAAATTGGAGCTTGCTAATTTGGCGCAGTCTCATGAGGAAAGGAGTCTGACCATGGAAGATAGGAAATGTGCCCATGAGCTCAGCCTGAGAGAGCTGGACATAAGAACCCTACAAGTGGCATCCAGCAACAGCAGTAATGGTGGTAGCATACCTAAAGGATTTTCAAGTGACCCCAAAGTCTATATACCTAAAGATGTGGTGCCCAGCTTCAATGTGGGTGGATCACGTGGACAAATGGCTGACAGCCAATGAAGTGGGTTTAAGAGTGCACAGGGTCCCAGAGGAGCTCTATCTTTGGTGGTACATGCCAACAGTGGAGAGGGATTTACTCCTTACCTAGTTTGGAGGTGAGGGGCCAGACCAACTACACTACCATGAAAGCCATTTTAGTCAAAAAGTTTTGTTTGACACCTGAAAAGCACAGGCAACATTTCAGGGCTAATCACAAAACAATGGGGTAACTCAAAATTAACCCGAAGGACCTGGGTAACTTATGATACAGACAAACAATGGTCCAATTGGAAAAAGCAACAAGAGGCACGAGAGAACTGAATATATCAAAAGATCTCCTACCACTATATGGAAAAGAAGAACAATCTCGTAGATTCAATCCACAGTTACGAGGTGAGGGCTAGAGGCAATATTTCAAAACCAGAAGATTAAGAAACATACACATGATTGCATTTCTGAAAGTTTAGTTAAATCACTTATAAGTCAGTCTCAAATAACATTCTTATTGACACATTGTATTGAAAACTCTTAGCTCCACAAATGGATAAAGTGATAAAGATGAGTGCTCAGAGAAGGTGCTCATGTGAATAAGGAGTAGAAAAAGGAAAAGAAAAAAGAGGGGTCCTTTAGACCTTTTCACAAATCATATTATTGTTCATGGAAGCCTGTCCAGTATATCATTTCTATATAACATATATCACATCTGGAAGTGGTCCAGCTGTTACGTTACTATTGCCACTCTGCACAGATATCCAAAGATCCAGGCTTAATGAAAGAGCATCAACTTTTTGACCCCACACCTGGGGAGAGAAAGGGGCCACTGAATGCCTCAAACACGGGTCTTCATCAGGCCTGGGAGGTGAAGGAGCGACCTAGATGCCGAAGGCGCCGGTGGTCGCCCAATGCTTCAGGGCCTCCCTACTGGATCTGGCTCACGAAATACCGCTGGGAGGACACCTGGGCCAAGACAAGATCTTTGCAAGGCTTGCCCCACATTTCTATTGGCCCTAAGAGCAGGTCATCCTGAGATATGTTCTATAGGACCTGTGCGTACTGCCAGGCTAATGGGAAGACAGGGAAAATGCTAAAATCTCCACTGGAACCACTCCTTTTGAAAGGGTGGGCATCAGCATTGTTGGGCCTATGGCCCTTTGTTGAGTCTGCCCCTAGACTGCTTCAGGCAACAGGTCAATCTTTGTTCTGGTGGATCATGCCACCTGGTACCCAGGGAAATCCCTCTGAGGACCACCACTGCACCTGTGATGTCAAAGGCTCTGATGGGGATTTTTATTAGAGTGGGTTTCCCCAAGGAAGTTGTGTCTGACAGGGACACAAACTTCATGTCTGCATATATGCAGTCCATGTATAAAGAGTGTAGGGTCTCTTACACATTCTCCAAACCTTACCACTCCCACACAAATGGGCTTGTTGAGAGATTAAACAAGACCCTAAAGGGCATGATCAGAAGTCTGCCTGAGGGCCTGAGGAAAAGATGGGCTATCCTCTTGCCCTGCTTCTTGTTTTACTACAGGGATGAACCCCAGAAGGGAGTGGGCTTCAGCCCCTTTGAGCTTCTGTACGGTTACCCTGTCAGAGCACCTCTCAAACAATCAATCAGTCAGACTTTATTCTGTTTTTGTAGAAAACCATAAAAGTCAAAATATACCACAAATATATACAATTTAAAACATGTTAACAATACATCTACCATATCACCTTAAAATACAACAGAATGAATACTAGTTTAACACGGACAATTTAAAAAGGTCAAGAAGGTTCGTAAATAAAAGATAAAAAAGTATCACTAGGACACATCTAGCCACAATTAGCCCTCATCTGTTAGTCACAACTAGATCTAAGCCTAACAGCAGACCTTAAGAAGATAAGAACATAAACTACAGTGTTGGCTGAAAGCATTTGTAAAAAGATAAAAGCAGGTCAAACCTGCCTAAAGTTTGCCTTTTTCTAAATGGGGATAATAAATGACTTCCTGTGGAGACTTTCCATCGTAGCCACAGTGCAAAAGACTCTGACACTTATTAGCCACATTAGGGTAGGCAAGGAGAAAATGGAAAAGGTCCAAACACAACCTGGTGAATAAAAAACAGTCATAGCGACTTTTGATCCATTAAAGATACGCAACAGTTGATTGCACAGTTTAATATAATTTGCCTATGGGCGCTGGGCTTCCCAAGTGCCACCTCTTCTCTGTCCAGCATCTGCTTTCTAAAAAAGGACTCCTTTACCCAACAAAATTCCTTCCTACCAATGTTTTCTGGATTAATAAGTAGGTCTGCCCTTCCAAGTCTCATAAAACACTACCTGATATAGTTAAACCAAGGGATATGATAAAAATGATCAAGGGTCAGACAGTCCTTTAAAATCTCTTTGCTTAAAACAATACCCTTCCTGAATAAAATTTTCATCCATAACGGAAGAGGATGATTAGCCAACATATCAGAGAAAAAGGCCACACCTAATTCTTAATGAGCTAGAAAGGTGGAAGTGCCCTGTGGTACAAATTAAAGCTGTCTCAGGAAGTTGTTTTCTGCAATTTGCAACTTGTCATGGGCAATATAGCCCCAAATCTCACTACCATAGGTGACCTTGGAGATACACTTGGCCCTGTATATCTGAAAAAGTGTCCCAATGGGTCTACTGCCCAGTCTAGAAGCAAAGTTAAAAACAGCAGCATTGGCCCTTACGTAATCCCCTTTCTACTAATAAGAGGCTGCCAGTTCAGAGTGGAATTTAACAATACCCCCAAGTATAAAAAAACTTTTGTCTTGCGGACTGGGGTTGACCCAATAATAAAGGAGTAAGATTTTTGTGAGCAGGGTCCCACTTGCATCACATAAGATTTATTGTTGTTAATCAACAGGTCCTCCATGAAGTGGACAAAAGAGTTCAACAAAATTTGCAGCCCCCTTACTGTCCGAGCCATAAGGACGGCATCGTTAGCGTACAACAGTATGGACCGACTTTGACGTCCCACCTGGTGGCAGTCCACTTTCAACTTCAAGAGGACCTGCTCCACTTGTTATCATATAAATTAAAAAGAAAAGGAACCAGGATGCAGCCCTGTCAGACTCCTCTCTGTATTGAGCACTGTTGGGTAACCTTAAAATATTTTTTGTAACAAACCACCACCTTAGTATCTCTATGGAGATCCCTTAAAAAAAAAAAAAAGAACAACGTCTCTGTCTACTCCAATGGACAACATATTTCTGCCAGAGCTTGGTTCTGTAAATTTGATCGAATGTGGAAGACAGATCCATGAAGGCCAGATGGATGGTACCAGAATGGGCAACCATGTGCTTGTTAAGGGGCATATAAAGATTCCTATATTGTTCCACCTTTGACCGTCCAGGGTGAAAGCTATACATGCCTTCTGATAAAATATTATTTTCATCTGCCCATGCAGAAAGCCTATCTAGTAGAATGTGTCCAACCACCTTTACCACTGACGCAAGCAGGGAGATTGGCCTATAACAGTAGGTACTGTCTCTATCTCCCTTTTTAAAAACAGGGATGATGGTAGATATCTCCCAAGTACCCGGAGGACCAGTTACAACTGCTGCATTGATGATGGAAATGGGGGCCGGTACCCAGATATCCATGTTAGAGATGTGAAGATTAGGTGGCATCTAAGTGTGTGTGGTAAACTCCGCTCCACTGGTGGAGTTAGCGGAATTTTGGAACTCCGCACTCCGCTTGGAGCACGAAGTTCAGCAAACAAAACTCAGTCAACCGCCAGCAGAGCGGAGCAATAATGATAATAATGAATGAGCTCCTTTTCTTTGCCCTGCAGATGCATGGATACGTTTTTACAATCACCCCACAAATGCCAAAGTGACCATGAAAGGCAGTCACCACGCAGCATTTAATGATGGCCGCAATTGTATTTTTTGCCTCTGTTCTATGAGAGATACAATTCCGGTAGTGGGCTGGTTATATGATGCACATACATGATACCGGTTTCTTATTGGATGCTTACTTGTCCTCCTCTTCAGTAAGCTTAGCAGACACCCTGTACAGAAGAAACCGGAAGTGGAAGACTGATGATCCGTCATGTGCACAGCCACGGAGTCGGAGAGCGCGGCATCTCTCCTATGATCATGTACATCATGGCTGCTTCAAAGTCTCTGCTCACGGTGAGTGGCTGCTTAAGGACAGTTTAGCATGACTGGCTTAAATTGAAAGCCGTTCATTTGGCAGCATCTGCAGTATTGAAGGAAGCTATGGGTAATAAATCTATTCATTTGGTATGTACAATAATGGCGGCATGTGATGTAAACTGTACCTTAGTAAACTAAAACGGTGAGCGGATTTTCACTGAGTTTTTTGTCTACTACGAGGAATTCCATGGAGTACTACTCCGTGAACTCTGCCCACCCTTAGTGGAATCCCATCTGGACCTGGGGCCTTGTTTTTAGACAACCCTGCAATGACCTTTCTTACTTCCTCCATTGTGAACACCACTGCAGATTTCCCTTTACCCAGGCCCCAGCCTTCACTCAAAACAGATAAAAACTGAAACATTTCCTCAAAGTGCCATACCCAATCATCCTCTGTAATATGGGCATCCAGTAAATTAGCAGTATCCGCTGCCAAAAAAGGACTATTTGCAATGCTCCAAAACTTTGAACTGCTCTTCAAAGTACTAGCCTCAATAAGATGAGACCAGGCCTCATCCTGCATGACAGCCTAACAGCAGAACTTAAGAAGCTAAGAACATAAAGTACAGTGTTACCTGAGAGCATTTGTAAAAAGATAAAAGCAGGTCGAACCTGCCTAAAGTTTGCCTTTTCTCAAATGGGGATAATAAATGACTTCCTCGGTACCCCATAGAAACTACAAAACAAAAAAAAGTGAAACATCTCCTGTGGCGACTTTTCATCGCAGCACCAGGGCAAAAGACTCTGACCCTTATGAACCCCACATGGGTAGGCAAGGAGAAAATGGATAAGGTCAAAATGGAACCTGCTCAATTAAAAACGGTAATAGCTACTTTTGATCCATAAAAGATATGCATCAGTTGATTGCACAGTTTTCAATATACTGAGCCTACGGGCGCTGGGCTTTCCAAGTGGCACCTCTTCTCTGTTCAGCGTCCGCTTTCTAAAAATGGACTCCTTCACCCAACAAAAATCCTTCCTACAAACTTTTTCTGGATTAATAAATAGGTCTGCCCTTTCCAGACTCATAAAACAC
Organism: Calotriton arnoldi; assembly: GCA_963921515.1. NCBI lineage: Eukaryota > Metazoa > Chordata > Amphibia > Caudata > Salamandridae > Calotriton > Calotriton arnoldi. Next base: position 28,373 of record CAWUFW010010191.1, on the reverse strand, counting down.
TCTCTGATATACTTACAGCAAGCGATATGATAAAAATGATCAACGGTAAGACAGTTCTTTAAAAATCGCCTTGCTTAAGACAATCTCCTTCCTGAACCAAATTTTCTTCTATAAAGAAAGGGGACAATAAGCCAACATAACAGAGAGATAGGCCATACTCAATTCTTCATGAGCTACAAAGGTGGAAGTGCCCTCTGGTACACATAAAAGGTCATCTCAGGAAGTTGTTTTCTACAATTTGCAATTCGTCATGGGCAATGTCGCCCCAAATCTCATTACCATAGGTCACCTTGGAGATACACTTGCCCTGTATATCTGCAAAAGGGACCCAATGGGTCTATTGCCCAGTCTAGAAGCAAAATTAAAAACAGCAGCATTAGCCCTTATGTAATCCCCTTTCTTTCTTTCTAATAAGGGGCCCCCAGTTCAAAGTGGAATTGAACAATTCCCCCAAGTATGAAAAAACATTTGTCTTGCGGACTGGGGTGAACCCAACCATAGAGGAGTAAGGTTTTCTTGAGCAGGGTCCCACTGTTACGGCCTGAGTTGGTGGTCTATTGTAGGGGTCATGGTTTCCCTCCTTTCTTTTTGGTCAGTTTCTATTGGGGGGTCCGGTTCTTACCTTTGGCTTTTCTTGTTCATTCCTGCTCTTTTGGCGACCGCCGCTTCCTTGTGTTGTTTCCTTCAGGGAGCGGGTTGGGCACAGTCGCAGTGGTGTGTCCGGAGCATTGGCAACGAGTATATTAGGAGCTCTCTCCCTGCTCCTCATTGCTTGGTTTCAATTCCTGTTCCTGACTTGGAAGGACTTTGCTGTTGGCGTTTCCGCTGATGATCTGTTGTTTCCTTGCCTGCTCCTTGTTAGCAGTCTACGGAGGACATTATCGGACTGCTGTCGGCATTTTTGCCTGCCATCTTCGTTGTTTCCTTGCCATTTTCTCAGTGTTCGTCATGGGACTTATTGGAATATTTCTCCATTTCTTGTGGAGTGCTGGTGCTCTTCGGAAGGATTCGGATACCCAGTAAGCAGCAGGTGTTGTTTATACTCGAAATTCTTCATTTTTGTTTTTTCCTGTTTTGGGGGTGTTTTCAGTGCACTGATTTTATTTTTTGTTTTCCCTGTTCATGGTGCGAGTTTATAGCCTTTGTTGCTTTTATTCCACTCTTCTTTACACCTCAACTACCTTTTTGCTCATGTCTCATGGAAAGACTTTGTTCTACTGATCCTTGGAACAAGAGACTGTGTGATTTACTTCTCCGGAGTACTTATGGACATACCTATGAAGGTTAGGGGTGAGCTGAGTATAAAAATGCTTTTCCCTGTCTTGCTTTTTTGTGTAAGGTGAAAGGGTATTTTTGGCTTATCTCTGTCATATTAATCTTTACCTTTTCTGTTTCTTCCCCCTCCTAGGACACTTATGCCTTACCTGCCACCCACCATATACCGGAGTGTGAGTTCAAGGACAGACCTACATCTTTCCCTTATTCCCTTGTTTACCTGTGTTTTCCGCTCATATCTGTTCTATTCTTGGACATGAAGTGTTAAGGCGCAGGGTGAGTGATGGGACATTCTTTGTTCCTGCAGCACCTGTGTGAGAAGTTGGCCTGGTATATGCTGTCCACTAGTTAAAGTGGGCACCTTGCACCAGTCCAAACAACCCTTATGGTGATGAGGTTAAAGATAACCTTTATCGAAAGCTATCCTAGTGGTAGCTATGGAGATCAGCCTTCAGGCTAAGTCTTGAAGGAATGTTAAGCAGCTTGTTTTACCAGAATGCAACCTTAATGTATTGGTTAAATGAAAGGGAAACCACACAGTAGTTATAAAAATATGTATTTATTATATATAACACTCTAGTATCCTCTACACGAGGGTACGACACAAATCAAGTAATACGGTTGCAAAGAAACAATTGTAAATAGCACAATACACAGTGGGCTCCAGGGGGAGACCAAACCATATACTAAAATAGTGGTATAAGAACCACGACTCGGGACTAGACCTAGTCTAGGAGGTGTAGAATTGCTGGGACCCCAAGGAACCACACAAGGTGAGTAAGTAGGGACCCCTCCGAGGACGGGTGCAGAGTGAGAACACGACTGCGTGCTCCGTACAATTCTATGGGGACGTCGCGGTTGGAAAATTTAAGATTAAGGACCCTTCCCAGTGGATGTCGAGGAATTCCCTTGGAACTTAAGAGGTTGGAGAGCCACCCCACCCGTGGGTACCTTTGTATCAGAGTTACCTATCCCAGAGGAGCCGGGTGCATAAGTACAAAGTGACGTCGGAAACCCTCGTCGTTTTCTATGGAAGAACTCAAAGAAATGCCACTGCTGGAAGTACGAAGAGTGTCCGATGGAATCCAAATGTGGATTCTAGATGAGAAGAACCTGAAAGCAGAGGGGACAGAGTCTGGGTCACCTTGGAGTGACCAGGGGCTCGGTAGACGAATGCCCACCGATGTCGGGTGCTTCAGGTGTGTTGATGGGGATCTTGACTCTACAGCTGCCAGGACCAGGAGATGTCTAGGATGACCAGGAGCCGGAGGCGAGCTGTCCCACGAAGGATGTGGAGTGCTGAGGGGTCGGTGTCCGGCTGGAGCACCAACAAGCCTTGGCAGCGGCAACCCACGAAGATGGTCAAGTTCAGTGTCGATCTTGCCCAGCAAGGACCAGGAGACTCACCACAGCAAGGAGAGTCAGGTCAGGCCTGGAGCAACCAGGGGAGCCCAAGTAAAGCAGTGTTGACCGTCAAGTGGACCCACAGGCCGGAGGCACAGGAGTCGCAAGGGGACCTCAGGCGAGTTCACAGAACAACAGCTAGCAGGGCAGAGTGCGAAGAGGCCGGAGTCCTTTGTGAAAAAGGTGCGCTGGGGTCAGGGCTACAATTAGCCCAATGCACGGAATTGTTGCACAACAACAAGCATGTGCTGCTGCAAATGAACGCGGTGCACAGAGGTATGGGTTATGCGATCCCCACGAGGGATACTGGCCTCAAACTCGGTGAGAGGGCAGCTCGACCTCGGGAACCTTCGGAACCCACCTCCTGTGTTGCTGGAGCCTTCGGAGTCCGCAGGAGCTCAGGATCAGCAGACCGGTCAGATGCGTTATGGTGCCTGCGAATACAGGGGAGTAACTCCTTCACCGAAAGGGAGATTCTTCTGATGTCTTGGAGTTCCACAGTGTCCTGCATGGAGCCTTATAGAGCACGGACACAGACAAGGCTTTGGACGGAAAGGGAGACGAAGTCGAGTCCAATGGAGGTCCAGCGAAGTCCAGCGTGTCCAGACGGTCGAAGCTTAGTGGTTTCTTCTTGTAGAATCTTGTCCACGTAAAATCTAATGTCCTGTAGCCAGGTAACCCATTTTATACCCAGGGGAGAGGGTTGGACAGATTCTAGGGACCATCCTAGGGGAGGGTCTGGACAGGGGGGAGGCCACTCCCATGTCCTTTGTTCAGTTTTGTGCCAGAGCAGGAGCAAATGGCTCTCAGAACTGGTTTGAGCTGGACTATGCACAGGGACACCAAATGTGCCCCTCGTGAAGACTTTCTGGCACTGAGACAGTGCACCCACCCAGCCCCAATACACTAAATCCTGTCTGGGAGGTGGTCACACCTCCCTGTGACAGGATGCCTATTGTGCTGCCTTCCCCTGCTCGAGCTTGGCTCAGCAGCAGGAGGGCAGAATCGTGTCTGTGGCTGGCAGCATCCATTTTGTGCTGTCCGGGTCGAGAAAGCTGGTACCTGTATACTAGGTGCCCCCAGAAGCTTGGTTCTGAGGGGAGGAATCATACCTCCCACCCCAGTTACTGGAGTGGGAGGTATGGTTCCACGGTGTTTGATACCAAACACAACATATTTTGTTGCAGCCATCTTCGAGATAGCATTTACCGTGAGGTTATAATGCACCTCTACCTATATGTCTGGCTGTATCACAGACAACCCGGGAGAATGGTCTCCGAAGGCTGCAGAGGGGCCCTGCTCATGCAGGAGCACCCTCTCATGTAAAACCCAGCACCCTGCCTTCAGGATTGGTAAGGCCTGCTATAGGGGTGACTTATAAGTTTTAAGTGTAGTGATATATATAGATATAGTGAACCTATATCTCTCGTAAGTGGTGCAAGCACCAGCTTACACAGGTTGCAGTAGCACACCTGAAGTTCCATTTTGCATGGCCTCTCATGGGTGGCATAATACATGCTTCAGCCCATGGGAGGCCTCTGAGGTACCTATGCCCTGGGTACATGTGTACCATATACTAGGGACTTATAAGAGTGCCCCAGTAGCCAATCTGGAGTGTACCAAAGTACATGCATAGCAATTTAAAGGAGAAAGCAGATAGGCTGGGGTCCTGAATAGCAGGATCCCAGCCAGACTAGTCAAAACAGTGGGTGCAAAAAGCAAAAAGTGGGGGTAACCATAAGAAGCAGATCCTACTTTCCTACAACCTGGTTTTCAGGTGAGTGGGGGTGGAACACCCACCTGTATCACATAAGATGTATTGTTGTTAATCAACAGATCCATGTCCTCCATGAAGTGGTCAAAAGATGTCAACAAAATTTTCAACCCCCGAGCTGTCTGAGCCATAAGGACGGTGTCATCAGCGTACAATAGTACGGGCAGAATTTACCGTCCCACCTGGGGGCAGTCTACTTTTAACTTCAAGATGACCTGCTCCAGGTTGTGAACATGTAAATTAAAAAGAAAAGGAGCCTGGATTCAGCCCTGCCGGACCCCTCCCTGTATTGAGAACTGTTGGTTAACTTAAAAATCTTTTGTGTAATGAACCATCACCTTAGTATCGCTATGGTGATCCCTTAAAAAAGGACAACATCTGTCTACTCCAATGGAGTACATAATCTGCCAGAGCTTGGTTCTGTTAACGCTATCAAATGTGGAAGACAGATCCATGAAGGCTAGATGGATGGTACCAGAACGGGCAAGGATGTACTTTTTAAGGATCATATAAAGATTCAAACATTGGTCCACCGTTGACCATCGAGGGAGAAAGCTGTACTGGACTTCTGATAAAATATTATTTTCATCTGCCCACCCAGAACGCCTATCTAATAGAATGCGTCCAACCACCTTTACCACAGACTCAAGCAGGGAAATTGGCCTATAACAGTTGGTACTCTATCTCCCCTTTTAAAAACAGGGACAGTGGTAGATATCACCCAAGTACCCAGAGGACCAGTTACAACTGCTGCATTTATGATGGAAGGGTAGGCCGGTACCCAGATATCCATGTTAGAGATGTAAAGATCAGGTGGAATCCTGTCTGGACCTGGGGCCTTGTTTTTAGACAACCCTGCTATACCCTTTCTTACTTCCTCCATTGTGAGCACCACAGCAGATTTCCCTTCACCCAGGCCCCGGCATTCACTCAAAACAGATGAAGACTGAAAAATTTCCTCAGAGTGCCATACCCAATTGTCCTCTGTAATATGTGCATCCAGTAAGTTAGCAGTATCCCCTGTCAAAAAAGTACTACTTATGATTCTCCAAAACTTTGAACTGCTCTTCAAAGTGCTAGCCTCAATAAGGTCTGACCAGGCCTCATACTTCACTACAGCCTTGTGTCTTGCCAATTCAGCCTTCCTTAACTAAGCAAGGGTCCCTTGGTTTGGTGCCTAGTGCTTCCTTCAAGTTCCTGGAGGCACGGCAACAGTTGGGATCAAACCATCTTGGGGCCAAATCCTGATACTGTGCCGCCAGGGCCTTTAGTTGGTTTGCTATAGTGCCCAAAATAACAGTAAAGGCCTCTGTTATATCTAATGGATCAGCCTGCTGAGCTAAACAAGTAGCTAACTCTTTATGGCACTGAGTAAAAAAGGACTCATAAAAAGAATCTGGGATTATCTCTGCCCAATTGAGTCTCCTGCCACCACCCACGACTTTCGTGGGCCCTCTGACTCCTGCCCCCTTGAATTGTGCTAACAAGTGCCAGCGGGTTATGACACAACAGATTGTGGTCACTATAAATACTCAACTGGAAGGTAAAGTCTGTAATGAAGGAAAGGTGTGGAAACCAAGATAAGTTCAATAAAAGACACAGTCTCCCTCCCTATAAAGGTGGGGTTAATATCCTTCTCATCAGGGGGCAAGGTACTCATGGCCGAGATTCAATCAAACTCATCCACGATGGCATTAAGGATGTCTCCCTGATGGGTATATTCCAAGTGCATGTCTGTCAAGCGCGTGCAACCCATGTCTTTCAGGCCCTCAGACCTCGGGTCCCCACATAAATGGACAATAAAATCTCCTGCAATCATGATGCTGATACAATGTCAATTGGGAGTACTCAGATTTCTTAAAAAGGCACCTTTATATAGATATTACAAACGTCCATAAGAGATGATATGGCATTAAAAGAGTTCAAAAGCAGCAACGTACATGACCCACTAGAAAATATCAAAACCTGCAAGGTGGGAGTTTCTGTAGGCAACACAACAAAACTATCTTGAACTGCTAGGGAGACATAGACAGCCAAGCCCCCTTTGATCTACCTGCCCTCAAAGGGACAGCCGACACAAAAAGGTTTTATATCCTTCCAGGAAAACAATTCTCAGTAGCCCACGTTTCCTGTTGGCATATCACATCAAACCTTCTTATGAAGAGCGTCCATCCAGGATCACTAAACTTTCTCACCTACCCAGCAATGTTCAAGGAACTAAAATAGTAGGTCCCTCTTGTGTATCCTATCTACAGTCTCACATACATCAATTCTGTTATACCAAGAGACCCATTTACTCAACATTCTTTGCCCATCCACTAATACAATGAATCCTGCTTGTGCAAAAACAACTGTCCTCTATTGTAATCATATAAGTTTTAATATCTCAATTTATGGATCTCACATGAGCTGTCTGAAATTTCTTCAGATGAAATACCTTAAAATGCAGTTCAAAATTAAAAAATCATCATAACATCCTAAGAAAGAAATCTTTTCTATTATTGATATCCTATTACACACTTTTCTGTATCAAGAGACTAACTAAATTCCAGTGTCGGGGGCGAAGCTTGCTCGCGACTGGGATGGCCGCTTGAGCTACGTGCTCCGAGTCACCGTTTAAAAATCCGATAATTATCTGACAGCTGCTGCCCTTTTTGTTCTTTGCAGGGTGCTTCCCTGACTTTGTTCGATCCTCCGGACTGTGGAGAGCAGCTTCTGGCTCCGGTATGGGGTTCGCGGACGGAGCTGCAAGTATCTGCGCAGGGCGGGCCCTGCCGAGCTCTGATCCCTTGCCTTGAGTTGCGCTTGGTGCGGTCCGGCACCCAATCCTGGAGCGGCGCGGGAGGTCCGGGTGGTGAGCAACCAGCGGAACCCACGGTGTGCGGTGAAGGATATTGACACCCGGGGGCCACCGGACCACTGTTAAGCGGCATGTGTCTATCCCCCTAAGCCGATGCGCATGAGCCACCGTAGTGCGGCTGGGGGTGGACGCTAAGTGGCAGTCTCGCCGAGGTGGCGAGTTGAGACCTGAAGTGCGGGGACGCAGCGCATACCCCGGTGGCCCTCTCAGACGGTCCTGAAGGTAGGAGTGTCAGCTTCTGTTCTGAGGGAGCTGACAGGGAAGCAATGACGAGACCCTGAGTGGGGAAGGAGCCCTGCACCCCTGGACCCGCCATTTTGTGGCGACGCCCCAGCGTTGCGTCGAGCTGTGGGATAGCTGGGAGTCCTGTTGCCCTGGGGGGTACCGAGGAGGCCTCGCAAAGAGTAGCTGGCACACCTGACGCAGAGCTTAAAGGTGAGAGCGGAGCGACCGTTACCTATGGATGTGAGTGGCCTGGGGCTGCCCCCATATGCAGCAAAAGCCACCATAGTGTTTACCCTGCTTGGGAATAACAGTGCAATCAGAGAAGCAACCCATGTGGGCACAGATATCACCCAGGTACTGCAGCGAAGCGGCACTTCTCCTTGGGAGCTCTCTGCGTTTACGTACCCCTCACAGCTGGAAGAGTCAAAGAACACGAGGGGGATACAGATACACTGGAACCAGTGCGCTGAAGCAGAGACGACTGGCTGACCCGCCGGACCCTATGTGGCGGCGTTGGGGGTGGCGACCTGTGGGGCTCCACTCGGAGCCTGAGTGGGACACAAGCTTGAAACGTGGAGTGCGCACATTTAAATAGCGAGGGCTGTGATCGGCCTCGATAGCACCCAGTGACTGAGCCTAGTTGCCGAGGCACACCTGGAGATTCTGGGGGAACAACTCCCACACGTCCTCTTCGACTTGGTTGCTTATGGGCAGTGTCAGGTCCCATTCTGGGAATATTTGCTGGTGAATATGGGCAGAGTCGACAAGGCACAACCGAAGCTGTCCTTTGAAAATAAGCGCTCGAAATCCCGGGATGCCTCGGTGGGGGAGACGGAGAGATTGCAGGGGCAGTCCCCAGACGAGCTCAGCTCAGACATCCGTGGCATGCTGATAGCTATGGAGAAAAGCCTGCAAACTGGTATCTCCGCGCTGGGCACCAAGATGGACGCCCTGTCCTACAGATTGGACCGCATGGCTGAGAGGATGGACAAACATGTGGAAAGACTGGACATGTCCGAATGCAGGTTAACCGAAGTGGAGGAAGCGCAAACCACGTTGGATACTGAACATAAACAACTGGGCAGAGTCCTGCGGGTGCTACAAGATAAAACTGAGGACTTGGAGGTGCGCTCTCGGAGGTGCAACCTTCGAATTACTGGCCTGCCGGAGACCACCAACACGGGTAATATGGAGCAATTTATTAAGAGGCTACTCGTCACTCTGCTGGGAAGCGATATATTCTCACCCATGTATGTCGTGGAGCGTGCGCATCGATCCCTGGGACCGCGTCCCCCCGTGGGGGCTGCGCCCCGGCCGGTCATTGCTAAACTGCTCAATTACCGGGACAGAGATGCAGCACTGAAAGTGGCAAGAGACAAGCAGCCTTTGCATTACGAAGGGTCAACCATTTCACTGTTCCCTGACTTTACGATTTGCGTACAGGAAGAGCGACGTCAATTTGCTCCAATGAAAAAGCAGCTTCGGGAACTAGGCATTGATTACGCTATGCTGTACCCATCCAGATTCCGCGTGAACAGGCAAGGTCACTCTCACATCTTTACCGATCCAAAGGCCTTGCAGAGAGCTTTGAAAGATTGGTCGAATGTCAAACGTCGCAGCCCGGAGTGCCAGCTCCTTGATGAAGCGGCAGGAGGACAATTAGACGAGCAGGACTAACAGCTAAGTGGAGCCGGCGGATGATAATTACTGGCAGGGTGGCTGCACATTGGACACTGTGATTGGTTTGATGGGCACTTTGGCGCAGGCTACTATGTGAGAGACCGAGTTCTAGCTTAGTGACACAGTGGGCAGTATATATTTTTAAGTCGCGCCTATGATCACTGTATGCTGTAAACAGAATGGGTCTGCTGGGTGACAGTGGTTAGAAGGGAGGAGCTCACATACAGAGTCAGGATCCCAGCTGGTTCTGGAGACGCGTGTTTCTGGACAATGGTCATATCCTGACGGAACGCCAGTGCTTATCCGCAGGATAGACTGTTAGCCATGTGGGCCTGCAGCTTGTAATGTTAGATGGGTCCAGGGGAGCATAGTCTTAGGCAGCTGCAAATTATTTGATTGACGGTGCTTGGAGTAGGCCACATTTCGGCCAGATAGCACCTTTTTCGGGCGAGCAACATCCGCCCACGAGTGAATCACGCATGGGGGGTTTGTTTATTGAGGGGGAGGGCTAGGGTGGGGGAGGGGCCTCGGGGACTCGCTATGAGAAAGTTGGGGATGGTCTGACGTAGGTGGGGGGTGGAAGGGTCAGGCAGTTTACAATGTTGTTTGTTATGTTAGATATATCTCTCCGGAAGGCACATCTGTTGTGGGAGGGGGGTTGGCGGGTTTTGAGAAGCATTTGGATGTTATTCCTGACTGATGTTCTTTACCAGTACACACATTGCAAGAGTGAACACTGTTTAGTACACAGATCATATTGTGGTGCCAGACTGGACAAGTGCGATGGTGGCACCTAGCGATGTCAGAGGGAACTTGTCTGCAGACGCTCTCCGAGCGCTCACGTGGAACGTTAGGGGACTTAACGCCTATAGGAAACTCCGTAAGGTATTGCATTATTTACAAAACCATGCTATAGATGTAGCCCTGCTTCCGGAGACGCACCTTCCACTCAGCAGTCCCCTCCTGCGCAGTAGGGGCCTACAGGATAATATACATGCCTCTGGTTTTACTACACACGCCAGAGGGATGCTTACATGGGTTAACCCCAAATCTCCCTATACACTAGTTCCGCTTGACACTGACAGACGGTAGATATACGATATCTAGATGTAAGGGGAAGGGCATCGACTTAGTGATAGTAAACATATATGGCCCCAACTACGACTGCCCTGACTTCTTTCACTCACTGGTGTCTGTAGCCAATAAATACAGGGTAGGTCAGTTCCTCTGGGGAGGGGGTCTAAATTTGGTCAGGAACCCGAACGCGGATCGTTCGGGGAGCCCCGAGAGACGTCCCTGTGCGGCAGCTAGGGCACTGGAGGGTGCTATGCTTCGCCTGGACCTGTGCGACGTCTGGCGCACAAAACACCCACATGAGGGGGGATACACACATTATTCCGCTTATCATAACCTACATACTAGGATTGATTACTGGCTGGCATCCCCGATTCTGTATGATAACGTTAGGGAGTGTAGGGTCCTCCCCCGCACTCTGTCCGATCATTCCCCTTTGTTAGTAGCGATAGCTACCCCCAAGAAGAGTATACCGCCATTTACTTGGAGATTCCCTCCCTATTCGCTATTTGACCCGGTTTTCAAGGCCGAGCTGGCGGAAGCTATTGAGACCTTCATCACTAACGTGGGATCGGTAGATAGTTTTCAAGTGATCTGGGAAACCTTTAAGGTTTATATTCGAGGCATAGCTATGTCCAAACACTCGGGAGTCCTCCGCGATATTTGCTGCCGCCTGGTTGAGTTAGAAAAGAAATTGGGTACACTAGAACGGCAGCAGTTGGCGCACGCTGACGCTGCAGTTGCATTGGAAATGAAGGCACTTTTAGAGGAATACCATGACGCTGCGGATGACGAGCTCAAACACTTAGGTAAATACGCCACGGCTCGGGTGTATGGGGAGGGGGAGCGGCCGGGTTCGGTTCTGGCCCAGTTGCTTAAGAGGCGTCGTAGTAATACACAGGTCGCTGAAATCAAATCCGCAGAAGGTGAGGTCTTGACTGAGGAGGCAGATATTGCGGAACGTTTTAGAAGTTATTATGCGGACTTATATTCTACCTGCTCCTCTGGGACGGATGACGAAATCTTGGATTATCTCTCCCACATTAAACTCCCCTTCCTCACAAATGCGCACCGGGAGTTCCTGATGAGACCCGTGGAGAAGGATGAGATATTGCTGGCCCTGTCGGGCATGAAGTCCGGTAGCGCCCCTGGCGTGGATGGACTCACTGTGGCCTTTTATAAGGCGTTCCTTGATATTTTATTACCACACATGTCTGCGCTCTTTGACGACATGTGTCAATCTGGTATGATGCCGCCCATGATGAGAGGCTGGCATAGTCGCTATACCCAAACCGGGTAAACCACCAGAGGAGGTCGGATCATACCGACCGCTTTCCTTACGGATCCACGCAGATTCCAGAACTTTCCACCACAGAAATGTGGGGAAAATGTGGTTTTTTTGACAATTTTTTATGTTTGCAAGGGATTCTGGGTAACAGAACCTGGTGGGAGGCAGTCCAGTCACCCCATCCTGGATTCCCCTGGGTGTCTAGTTTTCAAAAATGTATAGGTTTGCTAGGTTTCCCTAGGTGCCGGCAGAGGTAGGGTTCAAAAACTACAGCTAGGCACTTTGCCAAAAAAGGGTCATTTTTCACTGCGAAATTGAGGTGTGACCACGTTGCGTTTTGCGCCGTTTCCTGTCGCAGGCACTAGGCCGACCCACACAAGTGAGGTACCATTTTTCTCATAAGACTTTGGGGAACGCGGGGTGGGTGGAAATTTGTGGACCCACGCAGATTCCAGAACTTTCCACCACAGAAATGTGGGGAAAATGGTTTTTTTGACAATTTTTTATGTTTGCAAGGGATTCTGGGTAACAGAACCTGGTGGGAGGCAGTCAAGTCACCCCATCCTGGATTCCCCTGGGTGTCTAGTTTTCAAAAATGTATAGGTTTGCTAGGTTTCCCTAGGTTCCGGCAGAGCTAGGGTTCAAAAACTACAGCTAGGCACTTTGCCAAAAAGGGTCATTTTTCACTGCGAAATTGAGGTGTGACCACGTTGCGCTTTGCGCCGATTCCTGTCGCAGGCCCTAGGCCGACCCACACAAGTGAGGTACCATTTTTCTCGTAAGACTTTGGGGAACGCGGGGTGTGTGGAAATTTGTGCATCCACGCAGATTCCAAAACTTTCCACCACAGAAATGTGGGGAAAATGTGTTTTTTTTGACAATTTATTAGGTTTGCAAGGGATTCTGGGTAACAGAACCTGGTGGGAGGAAGTCAAGTCACTCCATACTGGATTCCCCTGGGTGTCTAGTTTTCAAAAATGTATAGGTTTGCTAGGTTTCCCTAGGTGCCGGCAGTGCTAGGGTTCAAAAACTACACCTAGGCACTTTGCAAAAAAAGGGTAATTTTTCATTGTGAAAATGTGGTACGTCCACGTTGCATTTTGAGCCATTTCCTGTTGTGGGCACAAGGGCTACCCACACAAGTGAGGTACCATTTTTATCGGGAGACTTTGGGTAACACAGAATTGTAGAGCAACTGTTATTACCTATTGACTTTCGATGCATTTCTGCCTTCCAAATGAAAGACAATGTGTAAAAAATAAGTCATTTTGAAAAATGACCTATAATTCTCATGCTAGTATGGGTACTCCCAATTTCGGAAATGTGCAAATATCTACCGTTTCTAAAATCTACATTTTGTTCCCATTTCAGAAATACATAGGTGTCTTTCATAACAATTTTTCCATGTATACATTTTCCCAAAATAATTGCTATATACCCGGTACATAATAAAAAACTATTGCAAGATGCTGCTCAATTATTGGCTCTGGGTTCGTCGGGTTCTTGGTGAACCTACAAGTCCTATATATCCCCACAACCAGAAAGGTCCAGCGGATATAACGGTATATTGCCTTCAAATAGCTGTCATAATTAGAAGAAGTTACAGGTGAAAACGTTGACACAAATGGCTGTTTTTTTCTAACTAATTTTCAATTTTTCCTTTATTTAACTGTTAGTTTCTATAAGGAAAACTTTAAGGATCTACACAAATGACCCCTTGCTGAATTCAGAATTTTGTCTACTTTTCAGAAATGTATGGCTTTCCAGGATCCATTATTGGTTTCATACCCATTTCTACCATTAACTGGAAGGAGGTTGAAAGCACAAAAATAGCAAAAATAGGCTATGTCCCAGAAAAATGCCAAAACTGTGTAAAAAGTTGGTTTTCTGACAAAGTCTGCTTGTCCCTGAAAGCTGGGAAGATGGTGATTTCAGCACCACAACCCCTTTTTGATGCCATTTGCAGGGAAAAATCAAGACGCTTTCATCTGTTGCCCTTTTTTCGCATTTTTCCCAAAAAAGCCAAAATTTAGCTGTATTTTGACTAATTTCTGGGTCCCTCCAGGGGAATCCACAAACCCAGGGTACCTTTACAATCCCCATGATGTTAGAAAAAAAGGACGCAAATTTGGCATGGATACCTTATGTGGTCAAAAAGTTACAGGGGCCTAAGCGCGCACTACCCCAAATAGCCAAAAAAAGGCTTAGCACAGGAGGGGAAAAGGCCTAGCAGCGAAGGGGTTAACGTAGACACCAAAATCTTCGCTAAAATCCTTGCGAACCGGATAGTTCCCCTTGCGCAGATTCTTGTAGCCCCTGAGCAAGCTGGGTTTATTCCGGACAGGAACCTCACTTTTAATCTGCGAACGGTCTTTGGGGCTCTACAGCATATCCGGCAAGACACAAAGGCGGTGGCGGTCTTTCTTGACATGGAGAAGGCCTTCGACTCGGTCGAATGGCCCTTCATGCGCCAAGTCCTGACCAGGATGGGTCTTGGTCCGGTTTTCTTGCAGCTGATTGGGGTGCTGTACGATCATCCTTCCACCAGAGTCAAGGTTGGCAATCTGGTGACGGACCCCTTCAATATCACACGGGGGACGAGTCAGGGATGCCCGCTGTCCCCTATACTATACTCCTTAGTGGCTGAACCTCTGCCCTGCGCACTGCGAGAATACCACAGCCACAAGGGCATTAGACTGCCGAAGTACGACCTAATTGTGTCTACCTACGCCGACGACACCTTACTCTATGTTCGAGATCCGGAAAACAACCTCTCTTCTGTCTTGCGGGAGGTGGTACACTTTGGTGCCCTCTCGGGGCTGCGGGTTAATTGGACCAAGTCTATCGCTGTTCCCCTTACGCCCGTTACGACCCCGCACGAACCTGACTACCCACTGCAATGGTCCACTGACTTGATCAGGTATCTGGGTATTCAGGTGCACCCTGACTCAGAAGTAGTCTTCAGGGACAATTATGGGACTGCAGTTAGCAGGTTGGAAAATGACGTGGATACTTGGATCAGGCTGCCTCTGTCGCTGATGGGCAGAATATCGATTATGAACATGGTGGTGCTTCCCTGGTTTTTGTTCTTATTCGTGAATATCCCCATTGTATTGCCCACTTCTTTTTTCAGACGGGTCACGACGCTAATGATAAAATTAGCCTGGGCGGGCAAACATGCTAGAGTTAAGTGGCAGACACTGACTTTGCCGTACCACATGGGGGACTGGGTGCCCCGGACATAACCTTATATTATAGAGCTGCGCAGAGCGCGCACGCATATCACTGGATACATGGTCCTCTAGACGCCCCCCACCTCCGTATTGAGACGATTGTTGCGGACCCGCTGCCACTCCCTGCCTTGATATTTGAGAATACAGACCGTAGGACAGGTATACTTGACTCTATCAATGCTACACGTCACGCCTGGCACTCTCTGTTGCAACTCCAAGCCGGAGCTCTATTATACTCCCCAGTCATGCTGCTCGACTGGGCCCGTTGGCTGCCCCCATGTAGAGACAGAGGGGTGTTACGAGCACTGAGATCTCTGAACATTCAAACGGTCGGTGATCTTTCATAACGGTGTGGTCAAAAAATGGGAGGAGTTTGAACAACAAGAGCCCCCTTATACTCTGCTGCAGCAATTCCATAGGACGAGGCATGCCCTGCGAGAAATTTTGGGGGAGGACCTTGTGGAACCCCCAGAAGTCGCGGAACTAACCTACGCTATTAAAGCTAAATCACCCCGCAAGTTGGTTTCTAATATTTATAAGATTGCTATGTCCCACAGGGTTAATCAGTTCTCCAAGGCCAGACTGGACTGGCAGCGAGACTTACAGCAGCCGATAGATGACGCTATGTGGGCGTATTGTTGCACCAGTACGCGTCGTATTTAATTAAATAGCAGGCATAGGCTGATTCATTTTAAATATCTAAACAGGGTGTATTACACACCGGAGAGACTCCACAGATACGGGTTGAGGGAAACTCCTGCCTGCGACAGATGTGCTTACTGTACGGCTGACTTCTTACATCTAGCCTGGTCGTGCCCAGGGGTGCACAAATTCTGGGAGTTGGTTTTTAGCGAGCTGGGGAAAATAACCGATATGGAGCTGCATCTGGACCCTACTCTGGCCTTGCTGGGTTATTCTAAAAAGATCCCCCCGGGAGGGCGCAGACTGATTGACATGGGACTTCTCCTAGCAAAACGTAGAGTAGTGATTAACTGGCTTCGCGGCCCTACTCCCACAATGGCACAGTGGTCTCATGACATGCTCTTTTGCAGCACTCAGACGGAAAACTTCAGCGATCTCCTCCCCCCCAGGAGTCGGCCGAAATTTTTGGGGGGACTTTACACGACATATATAGCAGCCAGAGGGACGAATCACACTGAGACTGACTGTGACTTGCCGAACCTTGATCACAAGGCACTTGCTGATTGACCCCCCTTGTCACACTTTTAGGTAGACTCTATGACTGCTGAGCTGATGTCAAACTCATTTATATGTTCCTCATGTTACGCTCTGGAGATGTTGACAGTGTTATCATCACAGTCTGCTGTATGGTACATTGTATTTGTTCATACTGACATGTTGATTTGTACCTGATTTGTATGTATTATGCCTACTGGTAAATAACTGTACACCATGTGTTCACTTCTTAGTGTTCAAGATGTGACATCTTGCTTCTTATATGTTCTGTATAATCTTCATAAATAAAATAATAAAAAAAAAAACTAAATTCCAGTGTACAAGAACTGTCTTGTCTTATTATTTCATGGATATATCAATAAAGACAATTTTTATCAAATCAATACAATATACAAAAACCTATTACACACTACAATTGTCAAGTTGTCTAAAGTTTACGACAGCGTTTCGGTGGTCAATAGCTGGTTTGCCCCACCTTCTTCAGGACACAATATTAAAAACAAGGCTCACAGCACCGGGAGGCTGATTACAAGTAACCCTGGGCGAAGTACTACGCTACGCTCACGTAGTTTGCGAAGTTTGCGCTACTTCGCGAATTGCACGTAGCACAGTGCAAACACGCGTAGCGGTCATTTTTTGCTTGCTCATGGTCCTCAACGTCAAGTTGGCGACCGCGAGCGAGCAAAATGACATCCCGGCGAGACTTTTTCCTCGTTCGCGATCAGCAACATCAAGTTGCCGATCGTGAGCATGGAAAATAAACCTCCCGGCAAGATTCTCAACACGGGGAGGTCAGGTTTCTCATTGCGAGTGGTCACGTATGCTCGCGACCGCTCGCAATGAGAAACTACCAGTCCGCGTTGAGAAAGCTGCTGCTCGAGTACAAATCTACTCGAGCGGCAGAAAACGACCTCTTGCACTGTGCAAGATGCAGTTTGCAATGATTGCACAGTGCGGACAAGCATCCGGCACTGTGCAATCATCGCGAACAGCATTTCCTACCGTACTACGCAGTTCGCGTAGTGCTACGCGTAGCTCGCGAAGTGCACTTTGCGTAGCTACACGTAGCGCTACTACGCGAACTACGCCCAGGGTTAATTACAAGCCCTTCCTCCTTCTGGACAAAGCTGAATACTGGGATACCGAGTCCCTGCAGTCACCGTCACTCCGCCAATAAACACCACAACCAAGCATCCTGTGCCGTGAGTGATAATGAGCACTTTTCAGCACGAGGAGGCTGATTATAGGCCCCTCCTCCTCCTGGGTAAAGCTGAACACTGAGACACCAATTCTCCACCATCACCGTCACTCCGCCAACAAACACCACCTCTCAGTAAGGTGAAGGAATGGTTGGAGGAAGCTCCCAGGAAAGCTCCCCAGTATGTAGTGAGCTTGTTGGACCTGGTCCTTTTTGCAGGGTTAGCCCCAAACGTTTTGCCTTCATGTATTTTCTCTGACCTGTTTGTGTTGGCTTTGGGACCATGGGCACTGCTGCTTAGTGCTAAAGTACATGTGCTCTCTCCTGTAAACTTGGTATGATTGGCTTACACCTGTTTGGCACATTTAATTTACCTGTAAGTCCATTGTACCGGGGTATCTCATTTACCCAGGGCCTGTAAATTAAATGCTACTAGAGGTCCTGCAGCGCTGGTTGCGTAACCCACAGAAGTAGCCTTTCAAAACTGTCTCAGGCCTCTGCCACTGCAGGGCCTGCATGTGCAGTTTACTGCCACAGTGACTTGGCATTTAAAGTTACTTGCCAAGCCTGGCACTCCCCTTTTATCACATGTAGGTCACCCCTAAGGTAGGCCTTAGGTAGCTATGGGCAGTGTGCTGTGTAGGTGAAAGGTGGAACATGTGCCTTCATTGTGTGGCATGACCTGGTAGCGACAAACAGCCTGCTTGTTTTCTAATTGCTGTGAGGTCTGCTCCTCTCATAGGTTTTGCATTGGGAATTGCCTGATAGGTGTTCAGTGGTAATTTCTGATCTGAAAGGAGTATGTTGCCCTGTTTGGTATGTTTGGCATGTGGTGATAAATCCTTCTTATTGGTGAAGGTGGATTTTTCATTACTATTTTTGAAAAGTGGGCATTTCTATGTGCTTATGACTCTTTCTGCTTTGCAGCCGGACTCCAATCAAGGTCTGGTTTAGACTGACAGGGGCTGTTGGTGCATTCACTCTAGACAGTCACACAAAGGGAGCTGAGCTGAACCCACCATATCCTGATGGCCTATCACTAGGCTGATGGGCCTTCCTGAGCTCAAGCGGTGGGAGGGGTTGTCTCTGACACCAGAATAGGGCTATGCCTGTCCTCTCACAATGCTGTCTCCACCACCTTGTAGTGTGTCTGGATCCAGGTCTGGGGATTCAATGGAAGTGTTGTGCACTTCTAAAGTTTGTTTGAAGTTACCTCGACATCAAAGACATTTTTAGAATAAGTACGGGGCTCTGACCCCATGATTTTAGACACTGTATGGGACTTGTAACAAGAGGTTGCTGACTGTACATACTGCACCAGAGGACTATTGTTCTGTCAGGAAAAACCACCACTTGGACTTTGCTTTGTTAAGCTGACCTGCTGGAAGGACTGCCTCTTTGCCTACAAGGACCCTGTGTGCTGGCCTGCTGCCTATCTTCCTTCGGGAAACAGCCACTACAACGCAGCTGTTTCCACGCATACCCTTAACCACGCATGCATTACAACGCATGTGTGGTTACCACGCATAGCCTTTACCACGCATACCTTTACTATAAGATACGTAGTAAAGGCATGTGTGTTAAAGGTACAAGCTCTCGTTTGGATGACAGCGATGTCGAGTGCACCTGTGACATTTAACAAATGAATGATTGCCTTTAATTATCAGCCCGCCCTCATTTGGAATGTAACACCTAACCTTCACTTCCTGAACAAGCTAATGGCCAAAAAATGCGAACTTTCATTCACTTCGAAATGATCATTAAAAAGAATTTCCATAAAAAAAATGCAGCTCACCAGCATGGGGTTTATTGTCCGTTAAGTTTTTAAATAATCCCTTCTATTCAAATCCTCACAATATGATCATGTCACCTCTTTCCGTTGCCTTCACAAACACAAAACATTTATTGGTGAAAGATGTGGAGGCTATCGGCGTCGTTAGAGGAAACGGAAAGACACTTCCGCTTCCTCTTTACGACGTGCACCACACCTCGGAAGAGCGAGGAGAGGAGAAGTCGTGGAGAGGTAAGAGGGATTTTAGTTTAAAAAAATAATAATTTAAGGGCTGAGGGGGTTGTGTCGTGCAGGGGTCCGTTTTTAGGGTTCAGGGCAGGGGAGGGGTATTTGTTAGAAGGGTTTGTGGGTGGGGGAATCACTCAGGGCAACATTTTTAGGGTTCCGGGTAGGGGTATTTCTTAGAAGGATTGGGGGCTGGGGGTCGCGCAAAGGTGCAGGGGTACAGGGAGGGACATTTAAAAAAAAAAAAATCTGAGGGCTAGAGGGGAGGGTGCAAGGGAGAAGTTATAGGAATTGGGGCAGGGGTCTGAGATAACCTTTACCATGAATATGCCCTTACCATGCATGGTTTTACAACGAAAATCATTGTAAGGGTATGCGTGGTAAAGGCATTTTCGTGGTAAAGGTTATACGTGGTAATGGCATTCGCGTTATAACGCATGCGTGGTAAAGGCATGCGTTGCAACGGAATGCGTTGTAACGTCATACAACCTCTTCCTTCCTGTGTGTCCCCCCTGTTGTTCTCCACGTACTGGGTGGCTTGCTCTCTCCCTGTTTTCACTCTCTGAAATTGGCTCCCAGCATGGGTTTAAAAACCTTGGGACCAGAGTGTTCTGAGTGCTTTATTTTCCATGTTGTTTTGTGTTGACTAGCCCGTGGGAAGTGCTACATGTTTCACTTCCCCAGTGCGCTGTGAGTGCTGTTGTCACCGGGCCCTCTGAACTGGGAGACTGAGTGTTTTGATTCTGCCTCATCTGGAGTCAAAGGAGTAGCGTGTGGTAAGTGCTGCTCATGACCTTCAGGAAGTGCATGGTGAATAC
This sequence comes from Calotriton arnoldi, assembly GCA_963921515.1. Taxonomy (NCBI): domain Eukaryota; kingdom Metazoa; phylum Chordata; class Amphibia; order Caudata; family Salamandridae; genus Calotriton; species Calotriton arnoldi. Next base: position 8,330 of record CAWUFW010010191.1, on the reverse strand, counting down.
TCTACTCCCTGAAAAGGGCGTGTGCCTCAGTTGTTGGACACACCCTGCAGCGGGTGTGCCGCACAACAGCTGTGCTCGGAACTGGAGTGTCCTCAGTTTAGTTTTACCCACCCGAAGGGTGTATTGAGCCACATTCTAGCATCCGATGCTTTGCTGCACCATTTGCCTGGATTTCCTGATTCAGGCCCCCAGAGGGTAGTGTGGTTGAGCGGGGAGAGCAATAGAAGGCGCAACTGCTGTGCCGCACGTTCATAGGCAGCTGCCTACGAGCACTCTCGTTTTCCCAAAGGAGGAGCCTCCAGGAGATCTCCCTGCTGTGGGCTCAATTGTGTCTTGGGACCGGTCTGAGAAGCCGGGGAAGGCTGTGGGGATTTTGCTTGGTGCACGGGCAACCCTGAAAGGTCCCCCCCGAACTATACAGTGTGGCACCTTCCCCCTTGCCTCTACATAAGTCGGAGCCACTGGATCTCGGTGGTGGGATGGGGTCAGGCATCAAAGAGACCCCGATCTAGGGTTTCTTTAAACTCGGTTTGTTTACTGTGTTATGTATAATAAGAACGTAGGTGCCTCTGAGCCCTTCGATTATCGTTGGATTACCGTATCCCGTGGAATAGGCCGACAGGTGCTCTGGGTCCTACTCTTGGTAGTTGTGTATTGCATAACCCATACTAGGAGTGCAGGTGTGCTGCAACCTATATTCTTATGGGGAAATTTTTCGATGCATGCTATTATGGTGACACATGATGGTTCATGTGGTTTGTCTCTAACCAATGTTACCTAACCTGCAACAAATGTGGTAATTTATGTGCTTTTCATAACCTGATTTGTGTCCTCTCACTCACATGATGATTCATGTTTTCTTGATTTCACAACCTGTTGCATTTTATGCCCTGATTTTATGATGTATGTCATTTTTACCTAGCATTGTCAGGATAACAAGCATTATTTCAGGATTTGCATTTGTATGCACAGTGATGATGTTTTTATGACAAGAGCAACATATAAGTCTGTATCTTATTGCACTAACTGTGATGTTATGACAAATGCCTAGTTGGCAAAGTGATTGATGGTTTATGTCATGTTTGGTCTATGCGTTATTTACAATATATGAAATATTTTTAAATATTATAATGTAGAGTCTCTTTTGTGGTCTATTTATTGTGTCACTAGTGTGTGTGAGATGCGTAACGCTTTACACATTGCCTCTGGGAAAAGCCTTACTGCTCATGCCAAGCTACCAATTGGGTGAGCAGGGTTTATTTTCGGTGTGTAACACCCTTACCCTGACTAGAATGGTGGGTTCTGCCTGGCTTAGGTACAGACCCTAGTCAAACAGAAACCCCATTTCTAACAGAGCTACATTCTAGCCTTTCACAGCCAAATGACTAGGTTATGGAAGCAAGCTTCTGACAACTTTGAAGCCAGCCAGGCTGTAATTAAGGAGTTGTAGGACCAAAATTAAACCACTGTGGAGTTACAGCCTTGACAGAAAGTGTGGGTCATAGAACCCGTGTAGCCCACTGCCCTTCAGGACTGGTTGGAGTCGGACTTATGAGGTGATTGAGAAGAAGGGTAAGGTCACCTACATGGTGGACCTTAAGAGCCAAAAGCAACCCCACAGGGTGCTTCACATCAACCACGTCATACCACACTTTGAGAGGTCTGAACTCACCATGCTGTTGGTGACAGGTAAAGGGGAGGAAGAGAGTGAACCTATCTCTGACCTCTTGGCCTCCAAGGAGAAGGATGGGTCTGTGAAAGGAGTCATACTTCCCCCCACTGTGACTCCTGAACAGCAGAGGGATTGTTGCCAAGTGTTGGAACAGTTCTCCTCTCTTTTCTTATTTAATCCTGGGATTACCCACCTGTGTACCAATGAAGTGGACACAGGGGACAACCTCCCTGTCAAGAATAAATCTCACAAGTTGTCAGATAAGGTGATGGCCAGCAGCAAGGGCACATTCTCTAAGATACTAGAGTTGGGGGTGATAGAACCCTCCAGTAGCCACTGGTTCAATCCTGTCGTTCTGATACCAAAAGCTGCCCCACTGGGCACCACACCCGAATTTAGGTTTTGTGTGGATTATAGAGGGCTAAATTCTATAACCATGACTGATGCTCATCCTATCCCTAGGGCGGATGAGCTCATTGACTGGTTACAGGCTGCCCAGTACTTGAGTATCTTTAATCTTACAACAGGGTAAAGGCAGATACCATCCACATGCATTCAAAATCCATGTGTAGGAAGAAAGCGGTTTAATGGGAATAACTGGCATAAATAGAGCTTTGGACCTTGGGAAGTAGCAGCAGGCACAGCTTCTGAGCCTGACTATCGAGAAACCAGTTGGGCTCATGCTTCTGGTTGAAGCACACTGAAGTGCGGATAGTGACTACTGGGTCCCTCATAGTAGTGTTAGTTGGAGGGAATGGGTGCTTCACAACTTAATTTAGTTGCAGGGTTCCTTCACTGATTAGCTCAACACCCACTTTGCATCCCTTCACTTCACTTCCCTATTCTCAGGTTCGCTGCAACTCCTATGACTTATTGACTGTGTACATCATAACTGGATTTTTCATTTGTGCTGCCTGATTTCTGTGTATCCTGCTTGGCATTGCCAAACACCAGGTTGCTCCCAATGGTTTGGCTGAAATCCTGTTACTCCTTAATTTTTGTGTAGATCATCTTACCATTAGTTTACACTCATCATAGCTAGAATGGATATTGTTTACATTACTTTGGTTTAATGCATATAAGTGTGTAAAGGAGTACTTACTGTTCATGTTGTACAGCTGTCATTCGACACCTTATTTACGATAAGCAGTAATTTGAATGGTGTTGTTGCCTCGGAATGCTAGATACTGACTACCACTTCTCTGGTGAAACTGTGAGTAAAGTCAATGAATTAAACTTTATTGCATTTAGTTATTTAAAAGCATTACAGCATTACAAAATGGATATAATTGATGTAAAAAAATATTTACAATTGAATAAAATATCGCTGTTCATTAGGTGCCTCCCAGATGTTAGAACATTTTGAGTTCCATGTGCTGGTTTTCTAAAACGTATTATTCTTTATATACACTATTTACTTTTTCTTAATTAACATACAGTCGCAAATTTGATATAAAACAGCTCTAAAGCAACACCTTTTAAAACAATCAGTAATTCATTTCTCCCAGAGGTTACTATTATAATTCTTAGATTTGCTACAACTGATAGGCACAATTCTTAGTCCTATAACCCTATGTTAGAAATTCCTTAACCCCTTGCGTGCTGTGCACATTTCCCCGCTGTGCGGGCGAATTAATGAGTGGGCGGGGTTCGGACGGCCCCCGGCCGTCCTCCGCACCCGCCCACCGTGACGTCGGACAGCCGGGGGCCGTCCGACGCCTGCAAGGGGTTAAATAGAGGCATTATGAACTTTACTCCTCTACAAGCAAGGGCAGCTGAACATCCACTTAGCCAGGTGGTAAAGGCTTGCCGGCATGAGCGTATTCCGATGTTTTTAAATAATGATTTCAAAAGAATTTTCCATTGCGCCCACGGTACAAGACAGACACATAGTAAATGAGTTAATGTTTCGTTCTTATATCCACTTAGTCTTCAAGATAGATTCTGTGGCTGTTTTTTACAGGATGGGATGAGTCTTTGTATTCCATTATACCAAACTGGAATAACAAATTGGTGTTTAAATCTTAATGCAAAATGTTCTGCCAGATACACTTGAGGGCCTATATTGGAATACAAATGTATTACTGTCAAGGCATGTCTCCTTAGTGCAAATGCATTACCTCTGAATTTCTTATTGGAGCTAAAACCAACAGCTGGTTTTTTATCTCTCCTCGTCTGTTTCACTTTTCTCCCTTCGAGAAGCTTAGATCATGGGGGTTGATGGTAACATCTGTTGTCTGCATCCCTGCATCCCACAAACCTCAGGATAGGTGGGCTGACAGAGTTTCATGTTGTTGTTTGCTGCTATGGTTGCCAAGTCTCAACATAATATAGGAGCTGTTACCAATCGGGTGCTTTGTTCATTGTTTTCCTCTCCCCAGAGCTCCCCCTATACCAAAGTGACATTCCCATTTATAGCAAAGGTTGGGGTATATGATTCCACAGAAAATTGTTTTATGTACCTAACGTGACATCTCTCTATGCTTACACCCTGCCTTACTTTCTCCATCAAGCCCACAAATGAGAAATAAGGTTAGAGCAAGCATCTCCAGCTAGCGATCACATGCACTTAGACACACACAAACTCTCTCTCACACACACACAAGCACCTTATAAACAGATTACCATTCAATGCTATAATTTCAATATGTGCTGTACAGCGCCAAAAGGCCAAGACTGTGCCCTCTAAAAGTAATGGAAGAAAATGAGAGAGAGGGATATCTACATATATTATCTACTGGCGGTCGCCAGTAGATAGTTATAGTTAGGACCTAGTTTCCATAAGAAAATCGTTTATTCTTTTCCCAATAACTTTGGCGCCGGATGATGAATCTTCGCGGAATTTTCAAAACTAGTGGGGCGCTCCGGTCAGCTCCTATCTTGAAAGTTTCGTGGTGATTCGTCAAGCAGGGGCCGAGAAAAAAGGGGGGTCCCAAAATGCGTTTTCCCCATGTTATTTCCCATAGGAAACTTTAGACACGGTTACAGCCCGAACTGCTGAACGGAAATACACCAAATTTGACAAAAAGGTAGTGCTTGGTTCAGACAGCGCCCTTTTTTAAATGGTGTAAATCCGTTCAGTAGTTTGAGATATTAAAGGAAAAAAATCTTTATATATCTGGGCGGACCTAACTATACAAGCACGAGCTTGGCTCTATTTGGCTGCCAACACTTCAATTCAGGAAGTGTTGGCAGCCATCTTGGTGCAATGCTTTTTAGGTCTCGCCTAGCGATGCAGCGCATGTGCTGTGTACTACACAAACACCACTGCACTGCCCTAAACCCTAAAACACTAACCCAGCATGACCCCCTACACTGCCCGAACACCACTGCACTGCCCTAAACCCTGAAACACCATACCCAGCACCACCCCCTACACTGCCCGAACACCACTGCACTGCCCTAAACCCAGAAACACCATCCCCAGCACGACCCCCTACACTGCCCGAACACCACTGCACTGCCCTAAACCCTGAAACACCAGCCCAAGCACGACCCCCTACACTGCCCGAACACCACTGCACTGCCCTAAACCCTGAAACACTACACCCAGCACAACCCCCTACACTGCCCGAACACCACTGCACTGCCCTAAACCCTGAAACACTAGCCCCAGCACGACCCCCTTCACTGCCCAAACACCACTGCACTGCCCTAAACCCTGAAACATCATTCCCAGCACCACCCCCTACACTGCCCGAACACCACTGCACTGCCCTAAACCCTGAAACACCACCCCCTGCATGACCCCCTGCACTGCCCGAACACCACTGCACTGCCCTAAACTCTGAAACACCACCCCCAGCACGACCCACTACACTGCCCGAACACCACTGCACTGCCGTAAAACCTGAAACACCAACCCCAGCACGACCCCTTACACTGCCCGAACACCACTGCACTGTCTTAAACCCTGAAACACTACCCCCAGCAAGACCCCTACACTGCCCGAACACCACTGCACTGCCCTAAACCCAGAAAGATCACCCCCAGCACGACCCCCTACACTGCCCGAACACCACTGCTCCCTAAACCCTGAAACACCAGCCCCAGCACGACCCCCTACACTGCCCGAATACCACTGCACTGCCCTAATCCCTGAAACACCACCCCCAGCACGACCCCTACACTGCCCGAACACCACTGCTCTGCCCTAAACCCCTGAAACACCAGCCCCAGCACGACCCCTACACTGACCCGAACACCACTGCACTGCCCTAAACCCTGAAACACCAGCCCCAGCACGACCCCCTACACTGCCCGAACACCACTGCACTGCCCTAAACACTGAAACAGCCCCAGCACGACCCCCTACACTACCCGAACACAACTGCACTACCCTAAACCCTGAAACACCAGCCCCAGATAGACCCCCTACACTGCACGAACACCACTGCACTGCCCTAAACCCTGAAATACCAGCCCCAGCAAGGCCCCCTACACTGCCCGAACACCACTGCCCTAAACCCTGAAACACCACCTCCTGCACGACCCCCTACACTGCCCGAAAACCACTGCACTGCCCTAAACGCTGAAACACCAACCCCAGCACGAACCCCTACACTGCCCGAACACCACTGCACTGCCCTAAACCCTAAAACACCACCCCCTGCACGGCCCCTACACTGCCTGAACACCACTGCACTGCCCTAAACCCTAAAACACCCCCCAGCACAACCCCCTACACTGCCCGAACACCACTGCACTGCCCTAAACCCCTGAAACACTACCCCCAGCAAGACCCCTACACTGCCCTAACACCTACTGCACTGCCCCTAAACCCGGAAAGATCACCCCCAGCACGACCCCTACACTGCCCGAACACCACTGCCCTAAACCCTGAAACACCAGCCCCAGCACGACCCCCTACACTGCCAGAACACCACTGCACTGCCCTAATCCCTGAAACACCACCCCCAGCACGACCCCCTACACTGCCCGAACACCACTGCTCTGCCCTAAACCCTGAAACACCAGCCCCAGCACGACTCCCTACACTGACCGAACACCACTGCACTGCCCTAATCCCTGAAACACCACCCCCAGCACGACCCCCTACACTGCCCGAACACCACTGCTCTGCCCTAAACCCTGAAACACCAGCCCCAGCACGACCCCCTACACTGACCTGAACACCACTGCACTGCCCTAAACCCTGAAACACCAGCCCCAGCACGACCCCCTACACTGCCCGAACACAACTGCACTGCCCTAAACCATGAAACACCAGCCCCAGCACGACCCCTTACACTGCCCGAACACCACTGCACTGCCCTAAACCCTGAAACAGCCCCAGCACGACCCCTACACTGCCCGAACACAACTGCACTACCCTAAACCCTGAAACACCAGCCCCAGATAGACCCCTACACTGCACCGAACACCACTGCACTGCCCTAAACCCTGAAATACCAGCCCCAGCAAGGCCCCTACACTGCCCGAACACCACTGCCCTAAACCCCTGAAACACCACCTCCTGCACGACCCCCTACACTGCCCGAACACCACTGCCCTGCCCTAAACCCTGAAACACCACCCCCAGCAAAACCCCCTACACTGCCCGAACACCACTGCACTGCCCTAAACCCTGAAACACCAGCCCCAACACTGACCCCCTACACTGCCCGAACACCACTGCACTGCCCTAAACCCTAAACACCACCCCCAGCATGACCCCCTACTCTGCCCGAACACCACTGCTCTGCCCTAAACCCTGAAACACCAGCCCCAGCATGACCCCCTACACTGCCCGAACACCACTGCACTGCCCTAAACCCTGAAACACCAGCCCCAGCACGACCCCCTACACTGCCCGAACACCACTGCACAGCCCTAAACCCTGAAACACCACCCCAGCATGACCCCCTACACTGCCCGAACACCACTGCCCTAAACCCTGAAACACCACCCCTGCAAGACCCCTACACTGCCCGAAAACCACTGCACTGCCCTAAACGCTGAAACACCAACCCCAGCACGAACCCCTACACTGCCCGAACACCACTGCACTGCCCTAAACCCTGAAACACCACCCCTGCACGGCTCCCTACACTGCCTGAACACCACTGCACTGCCCTAAACCCTAAAACACCCCCAGCACAACCCCTACACTGCCCGAACACCACTGCACTGCCCTAAACCCTGAAACACCACCCCCAGCAAGACCCCCTACACTGCCCTAACACCACTGCACTGCCCTAAACCCGGAAAGATCACCCCCAGCACGACCCCCTACACTGCCCGAACACCACTTCCCTAAACCCTGAAACACCAGCCCCAGCACGACCCCCTACACTGCCAGAACACCACTTCACTGCCCTAATCCCTGAAACACCACCCCCAGCACGACCCCCTACACTGCCCGAACACCACTGCTCTGCCCTAAACCCTGAAACACCAGCCCCAGCACGACCCCCTACACTGACCGAACACCACTGCACTGCCCTAAACCCTGAAACACCAGCCCCAGCACGACCCCCTACACTGCCCGAACACAACTGCACTGCCCTAAACCATGAAACACCAGCCCCAGCACGACCCCCTTACACTGCCCGAACACCACTGCACTGCCCTAAACCCTGAAACAGCCCCAGCACGACCCCCTACACTACCCGAACACAACTGCACTACCCTAAACCCCTGAAACACCAGCCCCAGA